>OENG01000035.1:0-615636 GCA_900239735.1 Blumeria hordei DH14 | reverse complement strand
CCGCCGAAATTAGTCGATTTGGGACAATCGAAGGCTGAGGAGGGGGTAATGTCACGGCACGGCATTCCTGTTACGGGGCGAGAGAGTATTCAAGATAGAAGTCACGGGTCAAGATATGAACAAGATACGTAAGATGGAACGTAGACAAGATTATGAGCAAACAAGATACGGAAATCTAACAAAACGTCGCACGCCCTCTACAGACGTGAACGAGGACTACTTAAGGGTCTCCTCGACTAGCTCGACGCTAGTGTCAATAACAACACCAGTCCTTTCCATTCCTGTACAATTGGGTTACTATGACAACTAGACCCCCCACCGCTGCTTAGGCACATTTTCACCCTTTTATGGAGAGTCATGATAAGAACCATGACAGCAGCTCCCCCTTCTACGACTGTTGTCTCAACAGTTATCCTAAATTTGCGTCTGCAATGGCTTCGGCGTATTCTTTTTCCGTAGGTTTGGTTCTCCGAGGATTTGCTTTGTGGAAAGCTTGGACAAGTTTATCGGAATCTCCTGAAACAATATCAGATAAGGGTTGCCATGAAGTTTCGTATTGTCCCGTGTATTTCACTCGATATTGAAATCCTTTGTCTTTTAGGCGCCTAGATCCTACAATAGCGTCAACTTCGTATAAGTCTTCTCCAGATTTATCGACTTCAATGGGCGGATTGGGCTCGTTTACTTGTCCTGAAATAGGGTTGTTTGGATCTGGTCTAAGAAGACTTGTGTGAAAGATTGGGTGAATTGATCTCAAGTCATCAGGTAAGTGCAACTGATAACTATGACTACCTATTTTTTTTGAGATTGCGAATGGTCCTAAATTTTTCCAATCTAGCTTTTTGCATGGTCTTTTGGTCTTTATATTTTGAGCACTAACAAATACCTTATCCCCAACCTGATAACCTGGAGCTGAAGAGCGGTGACATTTGCAAATTTTTCGTAGAAGGCCTGGGCAGCTCTCATATTTACTCGAAGAAAATCGTTTAATTGATTCATCTGATCAACAAACTTGTTTCCTAAATTTACTTGAATTTTTGAGTATTCGGACGCGGTAGGACTCAACTGGTGATATGGAGTTATTGCTGACCTGGGGTGCTGAGCTGAATTAGCGAAAAATGGGGTTACCTTAGTCGTCTCTGATTCGGTGTTATTCGCGTTGTACTCTGCAGATGGAAGCCAATCAACCCAGTCATCCTGTTGATAGTTGCAATATGCTCGTAAGTAGCATTCTAGGATGGCATTAAATCGTTCTGTTTGGCCATCAGTTTCCGGGTGCCATGCAGTTGAAAAGAGAAGTTTCGTTCCTGTACGCTCACAAACAGCGTGCCAAAACTTTGCTACAAACTGCGGACCTCTATCTGATACAATTGATTCCGGAAACCCATGATGTTTCCAGATATGCCGATAAAATAGTTTTGCAGTACCCATTGCATCAATATTTGTATTACAAGGAATGAAATGGCGTGCCTTCGTGAGTCGACATCCAACAACCATGATACAATCATAACCTTCCGACTCAGGTAAGGGCCCAATAAAATCCACAGATATATCCCGCCAGCGTCGTTCGGGTATGGGAAGCTGTTTCAGCAGTCCTTGGTATTTAAGTCTTGATGGGTTTATTCGCTTGCAGATATGACAATTATTTGTGTATTGAGAGATGATTTGAAGCATGTTGGGCCACCAGTAATATCTAGAAATTTCTGCGAAAACCTTATTTCTACCATGATGGCCCCCACTAGGATGATCGTGACAACTCTTTATTAAAAGGAGTTTAAGGTCTGGAATATCTGGAATATAAATCAAATTGTCATAATACAGCCGTTTATTTTTGATACTACATCGGGAGAGGTCAAGATGTTTAGACCGGTGAGGGCCTGGGCCTTGCAGGATCTGGATATATTTCTGGAGAGATTTATCTACTTTGTACCCGTCCGTAATGAGACTTTCAATCTGTTCGGAAGTAGTGAGTGAATGAATAGGAGTTTGAAGTGAAATTTGAGAGAGTTCTAGATTATTTTTGAGGTTGTGGACTATTATGGGATCGAGGTTATGAGGCTTGAGCACAACCTGGAGTTGTTGAGAGAGACGCTCATCCTCCTTATCTGACGGGCGGTCCTCAGATCGCCTGGTTAGTGCATCCGGTTTACCTCCTAGTTTACCAGGTCGATAGGTTATAACAAAGTTGAACCTGGATAGAAATTCTGACCATCGGGCTTGACGTCTATTAAGTGTTTTTGTGGACATAAAATACTCCAAATTTTTGTGATCAGAGATAACTATTACGGGATGTATTGTGCTTTGAAGCTCTGGGCGCCAGTGTTCAAAAGCGGTGACTACTGCTAGGAGTTCTTTGTCGTAAATTTCATAGTTAATTTGGGATGGCTGTAAGCGACCTGAGAAGAAAGCTACCGGATGAAGAATTTCCTCATCGTCGTACTGGGACAAGATACCACCGTGAGCCCAGTCGCTTGAGTCGACTTCAACAATGCACTGGCGATCAGGATCAAAGTGTCTCAGAATAGGTGACTTGGTGAAAGCTCCCTTTAAAGAAACAAATGCTTTCTCGCATTCTGTGGACCACTGCCATAATGTACTTTTCTTGGTTAGTTCAGTTAGTGGAAGTGCTACACGAGAGAATTCCTTGATGAAGCGACGGTAAAAGTTAGCGAACCCGAGGAAAGCCTGAACATCTTTGACACATGACGGGGTCTTCCAGAGTTTGACACACTCAATTTTGACTGGGTCCATTTCAATGCCTCGACAGGAAATAATTAGTCCTAAATATTTTACCTCTGTAGCTTCAAATTTGCATTTCTTGATATCCAATTGAAGCCCTGCAGTTTGAAGCTTGTCTAGAACCAAGTTAACGTGGCTTCGATGTTCCTCTAGCGTGTTACTGTATATTAGGACATCGTCCAAATATGCTGTACAGAATACGTCAAGATGTTCCTGGAGCGTGCTATTAATATAATTCTGAAAAGTACTTGGGGCATTAGTTAGACCAAACGGCATTACTAGTGACTCAAATAACCCATAGCGGGTGCGAAACGCGGTTTTCCACTCATCCCCCTTCGCTATTCTAATCCTATTAAATGCCGAGATCACATCAAGTTTAGTGAAATAGCGGGCTTTAGATAATCGATCGAGAGTTTCTGTGATGAGAGGAATAGGGTATCTATTTTTGACAGTAATAGCGTTTAACGCGCGATAATCCATGCAGAGTCGCAGTCCCCCATCAGACTTTTTTACGAATAATATTGGGGAGGCTGCAGGAGAAGAGCTTGCTTGAATAAAACCTTTCGAAAGATTATCGTGTAACCATTCACGAAGGGCTCCAAGTTCTTCGCGGGACATACCATAGAGTTTTCCAAAAGGGGGCTGAGAACCATCCTTAAGCATTATTTTATGGTCGATCGGGCGATGTGGAGGTAGCTCACGGGATTCCAGTTTAGAGAAAGCCGTAGTTTGGTGATGGAGCCACTGAGGTAATCCGACTTGAATTTCTTTGGCCTCATCTTCGATTAGAGCTTGATCTATAGCGTAGAGAGATAAAGTGAAAACTTCGGTAGAATCCTGATTTACTAGATGATTGAAAGGGGTAGCACCTATCATTTTAATGTCAAGGTGGTCGATATGTGTCTCTCGATCGGGTGTATTGAGAGATGAGACAAGGTTGACAGCGTTCAATCCTTTTATCGCTTTGATAATTACACGGCCCGAATGACTGGGCTTGAGTGGCATGATACAAGATTTTGAGCAATAAGGTGACGAAAAATACATAGAGTTGGTCGACCAATTGATGCTAGGGTTGTGTCGAGATAGCCATCCATGACCCAATATAATAGGGAATAGGCCTAACTTAGTGACAAATAGGCGGGAAACTTCGGTATGGTTGGATATAGATAGTTTGACCATCACGAAATGAGTCACCATACCTGCTGACGAGCTTCTGCCGTCCACAACTCGTAGGGTGCGTGGATTTTCCAGTTTAATTAATTTTAAAGAGTGTAATTGCACGAATGAGATGTCAATGAAACCATAACCATTACCACCGGAATCAATAAATGCACATGAGTTTACTATCTTATTATCAGATATAAGTTGACAAGAAAATACAAGTGAGTTTAATTTTTTCAAGGATGGTTCGGATAATGATGATATAATTAATTCTGATTTCATTATCATACATTCAGAGCGACCAGGATCGTGACAATGATCCTGATCTAATCTTTTAACTGTTGTTCTGGATCTCTTGGAATATTTGGCTCCATGTAGAGCTGGTTGACCATACCTCTATTCCTAGTGTTGCAGCCAATTGCCTGATGACCTGATTTCCCACATCTCATGCATAATCCCAGTTCAAATCTCCTGAAACGTTCCTCTCGTGTGAGTCGGCCATCCGGACCCAAATGTGACATATTAAATTTGTCCAGTATCATGGGATCACCTCCAGAAGATGTATTGCTAGCCTCAAAGGCTATAGGGGGTCGGGGAGCTGGCTTTCGAATGAAGGCCGGACTAGGCCCTCGAAATTCTGAGCCTTGGTCTCGGTAATTAGGTCTAGGTACACTATGATTCGTACCACGATCTAGGTAGTGAGCCGGGCGTTCAAGATCAAGTCGAACCACGCAATCTCTGCACAGGTTAACATATTCATCAAAGTCATAATTCTTGTGAATGTCCTGGTGTTGTCCGATACATATTCGCAATTCGCTCGACACTCCATTGCGCATATATGAGATTAAAGTCTTAGGATCTGTTATGCCGGAAAGATTGTGAAGGCGTTGAAATTCCGACAAGAAAGTACCGAAAGATTGACTAGATTGGCGTAAACAACTCAGAGAGTCCCGGGCTTCTTCCTCTTCGTTTGGGTTCCGGTAGGAAACATCTAGAACATCCCATACCGAGCGGAGAGACTCAAAAATAAACAAGCCATCCTCGGACAAATATCGATCCAGGAAAGATTTTGGCCCTGGTCCCAAATTTTGGTAGATCAATGATATCTGAGACTGAAGTGAATTATACCTGTCTTTATTTTGGGCCAGAGCTATCTTAATCTGTCGCTGGAATGAAGGATATTGAGCCTTATCTCGGCCGGTAAACTTCTCATCGATACGGAAAAGTTCAGATTGTGGGGTTCCCACTGGCCCAATCCTTTGATTGTCCAAGATTTGTGATTGAAGGTCTCCACCAGACCTTCAGATTCCTTCAGTTTGTAATTATTCACTGCCGAAGCCTGCAATAACTTTGTGTGCGTGGCTCTCAGTTCCAAGAGTTCTTGCCTTAGTTCGGAGTTTATAGCAAGGATTTCGGTTCTCTGTTGCTCTATATGATATATTTTCTTTAAGCTCTGGGTTTCGACCTGAAGATTAGAGCCTGTTTCGAAAATTTCTGTCATTAATTTTTTTCGAGTAGCTTCATCCACTTTTGGGAGATGTGAGAGAAAGTCTGATGCGCAGGTGAATGTGATGGGAGAGTCGGTCATGGTGAGTCAAGGTTTTTAGAGGTGCGACGTGATGTTACGGGGCGAGAGAGTATTCAAGATAGAAGTCACGGGTCAAGATATGAACAAGATACGTAAGATGGAACGTAGACAAGATATGATGCAAACAAGATACGGAAATCTAACAAAACGTCGCACGCCCTCTACAGACGTGAACGAGGACTACTTAAGGGTCTCCTCGGACTAGCTCGACGCTAGTGTCAATAACAACACCAGTCCTTTCCATTCCTGTACAATTGGGTTACTATGACAACTAGACCCCCCACCGCTGCTTAGGCACATTTTCACCCTTTTATGGAGAGTCATGATAAGAACCATGACAATTCCGCTCCGTCATGATATACGATTACGTGGATGGAGGAGGTGAGATTAATGGCTGATGCGGGAAGAAGCACGTGCGCGGCAATTTAGTGGAAACCCGCCCGAATAGGAATAGCCTCAGGGCTTTTTGTAATTAGATTCTGTTCCTTTCTATTCTTCTCCAGCTTAGTATTCGCTCGACAGATTGAATAATCGCCATACAAGCTGTACTTTCACTTGTGCCTATTCTACGCCGTGACATCTGGCCTTTTGGCCGAGTGGTTATGCAACTATCTCATGCATAATGTAGGATGGCGCCCTTTAGCCTGAATAATACCTCTTTGACCCTTGTCCCCGCCCTGCTGTCTACATGCTGCTCTGACAAGGTGAATAAGTCGAGTCTTGGATACGAAGATAGGCAATCTCAGCAGAGTCAAACCCAAGCATCCTCAGGAACTGGCACAAATGAAGTCCCAATTGTCCCACGACAAATGACTTGGGAAGATTTGAGACAAGTTAGAAGAGACCCGATAGATGTCAAAGCAGTGCAGATGAAGAAGTCGAAACCCAGAAAGTTTGATGCTAAGTCAACAGTATTAACCTCGAAATTACTGATGAATCACGACTCGAGCTTTTCAGATATAGAATCAGAGGCAAATCTAAAAACTTTTCCTGTAAGAGCGAAAGTCGTAACTCCTAAAGGAGACCAAGACACAAGTAGGGTTGCAAGGTATGGTGGTAGAAAAAGGGTTGCTGTGACACATAGTATTGGCTTGTCAGAGGACCAAAATGCTAATGCAACGCCCAAATCATATGGCTGATGTCGGAAAACTCCAGCTAAGGTCCGAGATATAGCAGCCCCAAAATCTCATTGTAAGCATAGGGAAGAGCCTCCTGTTACCCCTCCAATCAAAGAAGTAGATCAAGATAAGAAAACTCCAGACATTTTAAGCAAGCCAGATGTAACTAGATTACAAAAGGATTCACAATTTCCTGGAAAAAAAGTAACAAAGAGTCAAGTTCTTAAAGTGGTGAAGAAATAATTGAATGCATCGAAAGAGATAGCAGGTAGAAAGGGATGCAGCCCAATAGACTACACACAGTAGGCACGACTTTTTCGAATGGAAATTAGCTTACTAGATCTGCTGCAATGTTCGCCCAATTTTGTAAAGCATGTCAAGAAAATATTGACAAGGGTAAATACAAAGAGAGAAACAGTCAAAAGACAGAAGCACTATCAGGCTACGGTTGAAACAGAAGATGAGTTAGATGTTCTAATAGAAATAGCATTAGTCGATTTTCACTGCATGCTAAATCGAGTTGTATCAGCGATGGAATACCTAAGGTTAGATAGTATATTGCCGTCCAACAAACTGTTTCGAGTTCCTGGAGTCATTTATATCAATTTGAAGGAACAATTGCTTGCTTTTGAGCTTCCCAAACACATCTGCCAAGCTGACCAAGGCTCCGACATCAACCTAATCTCACCCTACTTAGTTGATTACCTACAGTTAGAAAAACTCCCTCTAGCACCACCAGGAAGCAAGCCAGGACTTCAGATGAACACTGCAGATGGTAACTCGACTAGTATGAAGTCATATGTTAAGGCTAAAATCACATTTATGTGTATCACGAGACTAGTCGAGCTGTTTATGCGACCTGACCATAACATCAAGTCTAAAGACAAGAATATCCTTCTTGGCCTTCCTTGGCTATGGTCAGTAGATGCATTTTTGGAATCCGAGAGTGTTTCATGTTGATAGGAGACCAGAAGTTTGGAGAAGTTCAAGTATTCATTCAGGGGCCCAAATTGAACCAAGACGTAGATCAAAAGCTGTTTCTAGTGCCACAGAAGAAAAACTCGTCATCACATAGAATCGAAAAATCCCTTGAAGATCTAACTCTAAAGAAAGACAAAATTTCCTCCCCATCTTCTTCCAAAGAATCACATTTATCAGAGGAAGATTACGATTCAATCAGTTCTAAAAGCATAGACAAAGTCGAAACAGACTTTACTGAGGAAATAACAAATCAAAATGATATGGAGTCTGATAGCAAAACTAGTTCGGGAAACTGAAGCATTGTTGGCATGACGTAAAAGTGCCAAACTCTGCGGCTTACCAAAGAATAAGAACATTGAAAGTGGCGAAAATTGGCATTGGT
Source organism: Blumeria hordei DH14 (assembly GCA_900239735.1). NCBI lineage: Eukaryota > Fungi > Ascomycota > Leotiomycetes > Helotiales > Erysiphaceae > Blumeria > Blumeria hordei. Next base: position 607,667 of record OENG01000035.1, on the reverse strand, counting down.
ATGAGTGAAGAGAATAGGATGAATTCTAGGAGTGACATTAGTAGGGTCAGTCCTAGAGGCAATGAGGAAAACATGGGTGGCAGAGAAATGGTTGATACTAATGTTGGATTCAGGAAATGGGTGGACAAAGGAGATCAAAAGGGTATGGATACGATACTTAATGGCGTAAAAGTGTCACAGGCTCATACCTGGTTATCATTAGGTTGCTGCCTAACAAATAAGGCTTGAACTTTTCCAACCATGTTAAACACCATACATGTCATGAACCCCTCCACGACTCAATTGACCCAAGTATAGGCCTTGGCTCAGTTCATGCAAATCTATTCTTAAATGACAAATTTAGATTGCAGACAGGACGACTCGAACACCAGTCGTGAGTCATCTAAGCCACATGCATCATAACTATTTTAATAACTAAAATTGCTAACATTAAAATGAAGCTAAATTAAAATAGACGGAGATGCTGGTGTTTGTCGGAGGACAGGTCATGATCTATTTTGAGAATGGTATGAAATGAGGGAACGAGATCATAGTCTTGTAAATAAATAGGCGGCTTTCAGTCATGTCTCTTCTCGTTACTTTAAGATTTTCATTTGTATCTAGCTCTGAGTTCAGTTTGAATAAAACGCCACTTTAAGACCGTCACAAAAAGAAGACAATGGAAAGCAATTGACAGATAAAAAATTGGGAGAACTTGGAGGAAGATCCTCGACAAGAAGGCAATATGCACGCGACCGGAGGATTTTAGTAGAGTTCCCAAGAAACACTCAATTGACTGTCTCGAAACTTCTCACCAACACCTCCCTGATGATGGAGCCCCAAACACGCCTAGAGGTCCCCATGGATACCCGTTACAAAGACCAGTCAGAAGAACTCTATCGACAGCACCAGATATTGTTATCGAACAGTGGTTTTAAGAATCTGGTATACATGTTGGCCCACTACTCACTCCAGATCTACGACCAAGTCTAACACCTCTCATGTATACCTACCGAGACCTCAATGCTATAGAACTGAAAGAAATGCCTGCTACAGTCCTTTACGTCCATTGCTGCCATCTCCAACCAAATTATCCACCCTGGAAGGACTTCTCTAAGCGTTGACAAACACCACAACAGGAATATTAGCTTATCAAGACAATTCAAGAAGGAATGTTGTGTGGAATGTACGAACGTCCAGTCCTAGCAAATCATGTATTCTCAGATTGGAATGTGGTTGCGGTAATAGTACCGAAAGAGAAGGATCCAAAGAAGAGGAATGATCCAATGGCAGAAATGAGAGTCACGTTCGATTATAGCCATGTCAAAGAAAACATGCCTGACTTGTTTATGGAGTTGATGACAGAAATTCACGATTATTTGGTATTTCCAGGGCATGAATGTTTCTTACAATTTGACATAAAGAACGCGTACTGGAGTATTGTCCTACACCCACAAGGCCGATTTATCTACGCCTTCTACGTCAGCACTCTCAGACAAGTACAACTGACAAGGATGCCTCAAGGCACCAAGTCAGCCGGATACACCATGAAAGAGTTCATGCTAATATTTTTGGGCTACATTCCACCTTTACCGCCGGAACATCAATCGTCAGGATTTACAGGAGAATTTCCATCGCTCCTGCATCCCTTCCACGAAGGAGATACAGCGTCTTGTCGTAACTATATGGACGACATATTTAGTGGTTTCAGATCACCAGTCGAAGCATTAGACTGGATGGAAGAGCACTTCTTACCTCGTGTAGAGTGGGCACAGATTCAATTATTGTTTAAAAAGCTCCAACTATTTATGACAGAAATTTTAGCTCTAGGGGTTACTTTCAAGACAAATGGCATCATGGAAACAACCCAAACTGGAGCAGATAGAATTCGAAAGTTCCCTCCTCCAATTAGTGGAAAATCAGATGTACAAAAATTTCTGGGTGTAATCCAAATGACTCGTAGACGGGTTAAAGACTTTGCAGCAATATCTAGACCCTTGACGCGACTTACCGGAAATATCAACTTCCAATGAGAATCAGCTGAGCAACTCTCGTTTGAACTACTTCGGAAGACATGCTCTGATGTAGTAGAGACGCATGGATTAGATCCTTATTCACCAATCCATCTCTACACAGACGTGAGCGCCTTTGCAGCCGGATGCCATATTACCCAAATGCAGTTGAAAAAGGGCGAGCATAGCAGCAGGAAAGTGGAATATCCACTGCTTTATGACTCATTCCTACTCAATAACGCTGCGAGAAACTATAGAACGTACAAACAAGAATTGTTCAGCATGGTATTGTTTGCAGGTAAATACCATTACATGCTTATGACCGATTCACATTCAATAATTTGGACAGACCATAAGCCCTTGACATTCTTCCTTAAAAACCCCTTAGTTTATGGAATCTACAGTCGGTGGGCATTAGAACTTGGAGCATTAAATATCAAGATCAGATACATCGAGGGTTCTAAGAGTAAAGTTGCAGATGCACTCTCACAGACAATATTCCCAGATCCTGAGTGTGAAAAGGACCATCTTTTAGACTCACTAGGTAATATTATCGACAATCAGGATGGTAAGCCTAACTGGGTATGGAAAGACGGGAAGGGAGGATATGCAGAACTTCTACGACTGCGCAAGATCCAGGAAGATGACGCCACCAATTTTGATTTGAAATCGGTTGAGTACTTAGCAATTCTTCCGCATAAGGATAGCTTCGAGGAACAGTTAGATGCCCTTGCTACACAAATGGAAGAAAAAGAAGCATATTCGAAATATCAAGATTCGGAGTGGTACCGAGACATCTGGATTGCACTCACAAGGGATTCCTACCATTCGAACTTTGATCGAGTGCAAGTTACTAGATTCAAGCGACGTTGCAATAATTTTGAGGTGATTGGGGACAATCTGTTCTTTCGGATGAGAGGGGTGCGGATGAAGTGTGTAACACTCCAAGAAGTCTCGGAAGTAATTCAACACGCTCATGATAAGGAAGGTCACTGGAAACACCCAATTACCATGAAGAAGCTGCGAAAGTTCTACTGGCCAAATATGGTGAACGATGTTAGGAATTACATTCTTGGGTGTATGAAGTGTGCTTAGCATGGAAAATCACAGCGGACGCAAACTCAGTCACCAACGGTTATTGACGAACCAAATGTCCTCTGGGGAATGGACTATATCAGGCTGTTTCCAAAAACAGCCGTCACAATGGATGAGGCATTGAAGTGCATGTGGCAACAGCTTCACAAGTCTAAATTTCAAGTAAAAATTCAGGAACCTAACCCACTTGTAACCAAATCTACGAACAATTATGGATTTGTAAACTTCACCCATATACTTCTAGTAATAGACTACTTTGATCGATTCATATGGGCATTCCCAACAATCACCAATAGCCAAGATGAGACAATTTGCTGCCTTGCATGGCTGATCAGTCAGGAAGGAGCTCCTGTGGCAACGTATCAAGACACAGGAGGGGATTTTGGAAAGAGGACAGCCAATTTTCTGAAAGCTCACAGTACAGAGTCAATCTGCCCAGTGGTAGCTAAAAAATCAACTAGAATGGTAGAGAAAACCAACGATATCTTGCAGATTACTATGAAACAAATCACCAAAGATTTGCATTTCTGGCCATGGAGAATACAGCACGCAGTCTTCGCGGGAAATCGGCGCCAGATCAGCTACCTGGGCTACTTGCCATTTGAGATTCGAAGAGGATATCAACCTCCATTAGCATTGGAACAAAAGTATCACCCTGAACGAAATGTCACTCTAGATACTATAAAAAATGAAATCGAGAGCTTTGTGGAAATTTCCGAGGATAACCATGCAATTGCAGTAGACCTATTTGTGCAGAATAAGGAAATTGTAAGGGATTCAATCATAGATAAGACGAACTGGCGAAAGCAAGTCCAGAAGGAGCGACATGATAGAGGAGTCTGTGTACAAACTTTCAGACCCGGAGATTATGTGATGCTGTATGATGGAAAATCTGCGAAGAAGAAACTTCATCTAGCATATCAAGGACCCTTTGTTGTGGCTGGTCATGGTGGCTCCCATGGAAAATCCTACATTGCAATACAGGTTAATTGGAAGGCTATCCCGAGAACCTATTATGGGGATCACCTCAAGTTAATCAAACTTAGGGAAAGTCATTTAATCACTGGTCGAGAAGAAATAGTACCTTTCTATCAGAACCTCCGTGCAGGAACAGCAAGTCATAAACTACCTGCAGCCGTCGGAAACAGGGACTCAGAATGGAGTGCAGACAACTGATTGCAGCTACGGGATTTATAATGGGATTTTACAACTGATTTTGGGAAATGGATTTATGTTTGATGTTTAAATCTCACCATTACATGAACACTTTGATTGTCTGGAGAGAGTTATGGATTGACTGATTACCCCGAAGTCCATCGTAGTATTCAGAGTATGTGTTTTATTCACCACGTAGAAGGAAGTTCTATAATCTCAAAAGTAGTTAGACAAACATATAGAGCGAAAACAGAAGGGATAAGAGTACTCGAGCAATCTGTGCATTGTCGAGGACGACAAGTTGCTGCTACAGGACTAGAGATGTAGCGGGTTACGTAAGGTGATTATGTAATTAGAACTAGTAGCGCAGTGGTTGTGTATTTACGCGTTGTAGATAGATAATAATAGAGCACTTGCGACCTCCCACAGCTCCGAACCCTAACGTATTTCTGGTACCTGAACAGGCTAAATGAAATCATATCAAATCAGAAAAAATAAAATAAAAACGTGTAATATCATAGAGTATAATGTCAACAAAATTAAAAACAAAGTACAGCATCACTTCCTTCAAGAGCTGAACCCCGACAATCACCATATAGTAGAGGCCCAAGGACTTTGGCGAAACTCGTTGAATAATCTTACCTTAAAGCACTCTGGATATCATTTGGTATCATCAACTAAACCGAATAGTCGAAATTGCATATACATCAGCAAGCGACTAGCTACTGTCGGTATATCACCGGTAGATTATTGTGCTAGCACGAGAGGTTTGAAACAGGTACGAAAAAGTGTGTATGTGTGTGTATCCTCTCTCTCAATTACCTTCCTGCCAAATAGCAGTTCCCCCAGCACTTCGCTAATTAAATCACATGACTTAAGTCTCTATCTACGTAATCAAAGCCAATATTCATACACTGAAAACTCTTTAAAGTGATGTTTTTAACCAATAAGAACTTTGGTCAGGCCGGTTGCCATACTCCTCGATTCTACTTTCGCTCGACCCACCCTTCCAATCTGACTGTCAATTCGTTCGAGTCAATGAGCTTATTTAAAGCTGAAGTCGCATTTACCTTTGTCATAGAGTCTGCTGGGTTATCCTTACCGTTTATCCATCGTATCTCAGCAAGTTCTTTATGTTCGTATGATTCACGAATAGCCATGACGTCAATCATCAGTCGCTTTTCCTTAGTGGTTCCGAGTTTCACTAGGCATTCGTATAGACTGCGGCTATCGGTGCAAACTATCAACGGAACCATCGGTAGAGCTAGTTGATCCATGATTTGGTTGACTGTCATACACAAGGGGATTGCAATATCAATACCATTGGTCATGGCATATAGCTCCGACGCTAGTACAGCTCGAGTCAGTCTTTTGCACTTAGTTGAGCTCCAATGGATTATATTACCGCAGAAAGTGAATTTATTCTCACCAAATGTTTCGTTCCCAAGAGTGATTACAAAACCTATTTGTGAGGTAAGGTCTTTGTTATTGGCAAATGAGCCATCAACCCAGCAGTAAGCTTTCAGCTTGTCAATATCTAGACTAATGTATCTTAATCCACGGTTGACGTCTTTCTGTTGTTCTCTAAGTGCGCTATTGAGATCATTAATTTCTTGATCTTCAGGATTTTGAAATTGGGCTGCTCTTGATAATTTGAAGGCAACAAGTGGTTGACAGTTCGAAGAAATCCATGCTCCAAGCGCTCTTTGTCTCTTGTAGATATCGAGTCTATTGGGGTCTTGAAGATTGACAAGCTTGATCTTCTTGCCTTGACCATTAGGTTCTATGTGTAAAGCGTTGTCTCGAAGAGTGATTAATAAACCATTAAAATGAAGGGGGTTTTTCTCAGATAGGCGTTCAATGGGTTTCGCGGGAAATTTTGCCTCTATTAGCTTAGCGTCTTCTAATCTCAGGAATTCTTCGGTTCCAAGGAAGAGAGTATCATCGACTTGCATTCCTGAAATGCTGAATGGCTTGCTGTGTGTTACAAGTAAGCACGGGTCAAAACAGGATGATTTCAAAGCGAGTTCTTTTGTCAAGTACTTAATCCAGGTGTCGAACCAATGGTTGCCCGCCTCTGGAATTCCATACAGAGGTTTCACAACGTGCATAAGAGTACCTGGCGGTAGGTTCTTTGCTTGTACTATTTCCGGAGAAGGCCAGCAATATATGTCCCGAATAAGATGGGTCCTTGAGTGTGTATACGCTTGCTGTATGTCTCGAAGAAACAAAATGAGGCCGAATTGTCTGATCAAGCAAATTGCAAAGCAGAAAATAAGTCGTTGGCTTGCCCGTTGTACAGTAGGCGACTGGGTCAAGACCAAGGATTTACCTTCATCGTTGTATGCCTGTACAACTAGGCGAGATTTTTCGAAGGGCGTAGATGTTTCCTTGCCTTTAATTCCCTTGACAATTCTACATTTGTAGATACGCTTTCCTAATATTAAATTGTTCGAAGGTATGAATTGGAAGACATCATTCGCCAGCAGGCTGTCTATTTCCTTTTTGGTTGAAGCGAAAAATGGTGGTCCGGGAGTTTTAATGAGACCCTTTGAACGTAGGTCAAGGGAGAGTTGAATTGCTTCTTCATTTTGAGATAGATATAGATGAGATTGTATTTCGGGGCTAATGTTGAGGTGATCTTCAGTCTGGTATTGGCCAGTGAATCTACCATCTCTTTGACTGCGTCTTAGTTGAAGTGATGGCATTGAATCATTTTCTAAATTGATTTCTGGATTTAACGATGGTAGGTCTGAGCTAGCGTCACGTTGGGTATTAGGGTCTTCGTTATCTTCAAACCATTTGTTAACTGATGTTGATCGAAAGTTTTTCTTTTCCCCATTTATTAGCACCGTTATTGTCTCACCTTCCTTGTTGTACAATTCAAACGGTCCTGTCCATCTTCCTCGTGTATTCTTCGTTGCCTCGCGCCACACTCGAACTTTACCTCCCACAGGAATATCTTCAAGGTGAGTATGCCGTGGTCCGTTCCGCATATTTTTAGCTAGATTGATAAGCTGTGTGGCGCGATGTTTTTGGAGTTCGTCCATTGCCTTTTGCATAGCGTCCGCTCTTTGTTTTGATACTGGCGCGGGAGCATCGTTCCAAGTAATACGGGGATAAGCACCAAACGCGCAAAGAGTTGGTACAAGGCCATCTGGACCAGCTGAGTCGTTAAGTGCTTTTACAGCCATTTTAAGGATTGAATGACGGTCGACATTTTGCCCGGAAAATTGTTGTTTGAAAATGGTATAAGCCCGGCGAAGATTTTTGTGGGCCTGCTCAACTTTTCCAATAGAATTGTGCGCTTCTATGGGAACTTCAACAACGCGGGTCTTCCATCCCGAGGCGGTTGCACGGAATTCTGCGGATGCGAAGTTCTTGCCGGCATCGTGGATTAAATTTTCGGGTGGACCAATGTAGACATTATTCCAACAGCGTTCAATTGAATTACAAGTAGAGATAGCCCCTTCTTTGTCAGGCCCAGTAAGGAAATCTGCTGATCCTAAGTTAGTTCCAGCGTCTATTAGATGTACAGCCGGTCCGTCTTCTAGATGCATTACGTCGACGTAGACTGTATGATTGAATGGAACATCTTTATTAGTGAGGGTAAATTTGAATCGTAGAGGCCGATGAGCGTTTAGCTGACAGTCATTGCAAAATTTGGATATCCGGTCAATGATTTTTATGTCAATGTCATGACCAGCTCGCCGAAAAATTTTCCACATTCTAGAAGCTGATGGATGTCCCCATCGACGGTGACATGTCCTAATTTGTTGTTCTGTTAAGTAACAAATAGGTTCATTATTAGATTCGTAAATAAATAAAGACTGGAAGTGGCCGAGTGTCATCCATAGATGGCCGTATTTTCGAATGAGAGCTGCTACTGGCTTTTGGTTTTTGATCATGACGTTTTTCTGCACATCAGGTGTGACACCTAATCGTGTCATGTCTTGTAAGCCGAGCAAAAACGGTGTATTGCAGGGTAAAATGTGAAACGTAACTCTGCCGACGGGCGTATCCAAAGTAATAGAACCAATAGAAATAAAAACGCCGTCTCCAATTCCCGATATTTTTACCTCTCCAGCCCTTGTTCTATCGACCTTTAACTCCTTTTGTAAATGCTTAAGTGCTTTGGCTTGTCCAACTCCAACTGTGGAACGACCCGCTGCACCTGTATCACCAAAACGCCATGGAAAACTCTTTCATCGTATCTTTCATTATAGTCATTACCAATAGAAAATACATTTCTGAACAAATGAAAAACTGCAGGGGTATCTGTCTCCAAATCGAAGCTTTTATTGACACCAGGAAAATCGAAGTCTAGTGATGCAACTGTTATTAACATTTTTTCTTCTTGTTTTGATGCTGCATATTTCGTTTTTGGTGCTGTAAATTTGTGGAAAGTTGTTAGGTCTTGAAGGTAGCCCGCGACATTTTTCCCTCCAATTTCTGAAATAAGAAAATTTTGACTTTCTTCTTGGTAACAGTATCCATCCTCAGATTCTGGCTCGTCAGTGAGCTCGTTTACAGCTAAAAAATGGTGTAACTCAGCGTCTAGAGATTCTCCTTCGAATTGCAGGACAAATTGTTGTACGGCGTTTTCGTCTTTTGAGGGGTACGTCTTTTTAATTTTTTCAAACGCTGCTCTCTGCTCTTCCGGTGTGTGTTCAGAAGACCAACAATTTGTCTTTTTACACACAATGCAGCGTTTATTCCAGGTTGACTTTACCATACTAGGTCCTGATCCTATTTTTCTTCTTCCACGAAAATTTTGCTTCCTCTACCTGTACTACTTCCTCTCACTGGTTGGTACTGCCGCTCAGCTAAATAAGAGTTATCAAAGCTATTATGTTCAACGTGACTGAGCTGATGATATTGAGAAATTGATGTGCCGGATAGTGATAATTGCATAAATCTCGCTCGTATATCTGCACAAACACCTTCTGCTGTTTTTGCCGGAGAGAATAAAACAAAGTGTAGGTCTGCAACTCCAGAGCAAGCATTGATAATTCTGGTTCGCAATGCAGCATCACCAGCGTGGGATTCGAGTCCCCTTTGAACACGACGAAGTTCTTTTTCGAGATTGTTGAAAGCTTGAAGTTTATCTGGACTTTTCCGCATTTCTTCAATTAAATTGAGAGTGTTCCAAATTGTTTCACGTCTGTTTACCCAGTGGACTGTTTCATAGTGTGATTTGATAATGTTACATCGCTCGTCGAAAGATAAATTTTCATCGTGCAATGTGAGATCCAGATATTTTTCACTGGCATCGCCGGTAAACATTATGGTTAAAGCGTCCTTCAGGTACTTCTTCTCGACACAGGCGTTATTACAGTTGTTGAGAAAAATCTTTCGCTTGTAATCAAAGCTATCAGTCCCATCACTGTACTTGTCTTCTTCTTTATACATCCTCACGAGGGATTCTAGTTGTCTACTCTTGTGCAGTGGGCGATCTTCCCAATGTGTCTCATTTCTATGGGTAGTTGATGGTAGAATTACTGGAGTTGATGATGGTGATGATGTAGGGTTGTGTGGTTTTCCGCTGCTTTTGCTGTAAATTGCAGCATAGTTGCTGTCGTCAGTGGTTTGTCCACTCCTTTCTTTTCCCTTTCCTTTTTCTGCTTCAGTTTGATCTTTTATCCGCTCCTTGTTATCAACTCTAAAATCTTGGTACTTTTTATACTCTGCGGTGGCCCCAAGTATGCTTTCTTCTTCAACGTAGTTTGGATCTTTGGGATCGCATCGTGTGCTTACGCCAAAAGGGTTTTTCTTCCTGTAGTAAATAAGTTCTTCAGGAGTCCATTCATGAAACTCCTCCCTCTTCACTTCTGTGGCTAGTTGTTGATCGATATGTTTCCCTTTTGGATTTGGTGTCATGTATACTCCACGAGAAATTAGGAAGTCTCGGAATTCCCTCCTAAGATCTGAATTGATCTTGCTGAACTGGTCTACGTCCCAGTTTTCGAAATCCTCTAACCATCTTTCCCAAAGCGAGTCATCTTTTGCACCTTTGGCTTTATATAACTCCAGTCTGTTTTTGACATATGCTGTGATCTCTTCCGTAGTCCCCAGTGATTTTTGTTCTGCTGATGAGTTAGACATTTTTTTTTTTTTTTTTCAATAGTTAATTGCGTGATTGACGCGAAGCAAGAAGAGCGAATACTTAGTGCTTAATTGACGGGGTGCGTTGATGGACGCAGAAGCAAGAAGAGCGAATACTTAATGCTCCTTGGGCTTGACACGTCGGAGCTCAGTTCAGACAAGGTCGACGACTCCAAGGGACGTTCCTTCGATTGGTAACCGCGTACAGATCTGTGACCGATGTTACGGATCACTGATCAGTGTCGGTATATCACCGGTAGATTATTGTGCTAGCACGAGAGGTTTGAAACAGGTACGAAAAAGTGTGTATGTGTGTGTATCCTCTCTCTCAATAACCTTCCTGCCAAATAGCAGTTCCCCCAGCACTTCGCTAATTAAATCACATGACTTAAGTCTCTATCTACGTAATCAAAGCCAATATTCATACAGCTACAGATAAGTGGAGGGTCGAAAATATTCCCGAAGAAGTCAGTGGAGATATAACTTTGGGCAGCCTCCAAACAGAACAGGAAAAATTGAGGGTACACAACATCTATAACCCTCCGCCTAAATCCCATAGCAGTACAGAACTAGGGACGCTACAATGGATTCCCCAAATCCTAGCACAAGAAGGCCAACACGTCCTGGTTGGAGACTTCAACCTACACCACCAAAGGTTGGGAGTCCAGGCAACAGTGACACACCATACACTGGCAAGTAAACTAATCGAATTTACCAATATCCTTGTAAGAATTCTGGAGAAATGCCTTAGGCAGGGTTTATGGGTTCCTTGTTTAGTCCCACTAGGCTTTCTTATCAAGCGAGGACAGTTATGTAGTTTTCATTTCCGAGACTGAGATCTCCACGCTTTGTTTTCTGTCTTTAGGAATAGTTACTGTTGTAATTTATGCGACAGTGGAGTTAAGAGTATACTGCATACCAGCTATTAATTCAGCTGCGTGTGGATACTTGATCTCGAAATCAGATTCCTGATAATATAATTTAATATGGAATTTATTGTATGTATTATAACTACAACTCTTATGCTGTTGATTATTCTACAATCTAAACACTTTACAATTACAGAAAGTGTGGAATACTAAGCGAGACACGTGATACAATTACAGAGCTATCACATGACTTTCAACAGTTACATAATTCTAATTAAATCTCACTCTCGTCCTCTGCCACCCATAGTGACCTACCGTCACCTCCGGCCACTTTACCTAGAACAACTCCCCACTTTCCCATTTACCACTTCTCTAGAAAGCCCTTCGCGTTCCCACCAGGCGTCCTTCCTCAGTACATCGTACGCTACGCCTTCTCCTACGCCTTCTCCTACGCCTTCTCCTACGCCTCGAGTCTTGCGCCTAGTGAACCTGCGCCTGACAATCCTGGACTTGGAACTAATACTGCCCGCGGGTACTATCACTTGGAAAAACAGAGACAGCCAAAGCACCATCGACCTAACATTTGTATCAAAGGAACTTGTGGAGACCGTCATAGGTTGCCAGCCAGCTAACAAACTCGAAGTATCCTCAGACCATATCCCAATCAGTACAAAGCTCCAAATACAGCCGGCTTCTCAGGTAAAACATGTTGAAATATTGTACATCCTGGAATGCCAAGGATAACTCATTTGTAAGTCCGGCTAATTAGGTTATCAAATTCACCTTCCTATATCATTTTCATCAGCACATTCCTCACAGAAAGTTTAACTCACATTGGCATTTATTTCACACTAGCATTCCAGCGGATAACTGTGTCTCAAATGCAAGCTATAGTTTTCTCAGATCTATTACCGACACACATGTATTTAGCTTTATATTTCTGGCACATATATATGTATATATATAGATCTACATCTACAGGGATCATAAGTTATGATCCATGGAGATTGATAAATACTGGTCGAAAACCACAGTTGATAAGATATGCGCACACGCAATCTCACTCTTATCAGCTTAGTTTACTCAGAACCATACGTCTCAATACACTTATTTCCAGCCAATTCTTCCTTCTAAAAACTTCATACAAGACTTACTGTATCAGTCTAACCGCCAACACTGATTCCGCTATAACCTCCATATTTGCTCAAGCTCATAACTTTAACAAAACAGATATCTCCTCCATAGTGGAAGAAAGTCGACTGGGGTCAGTACAACAAGAGACTAACATCTATCCTTTGCGGAAATCTGGACGACATTCAGCTAGACTCCAGAAGACGTAGTAAATCCTCATCTCTAACATTGCACACCCACAACAATCATATTGAACTAGAGTCCAATTAAATCCTAAATACCTAGCGGTGCAATGGCTTCTGCCAGCACATTGTCCTCATCAATGGCTGACAGCCCCAGCGCAACAATTCACCCAACTCTGATGGGTATTGCTGAGGCAATGCGAAAAGTAGAGCAACAAAGGAAAGAAAGACTGAATCTTGCCCAGGAATTCTTGGAAATAATCGACGCATGGGTTAAAACCAAGGCAGAAACAGTGGTGACGGCCACAGTGACGCCTCTTATTGAAAATATAGCTACAATAGTAACGTCGTTTGTAATTGGAACCACATAGGCAAATAAAACCCCCTGTAAGACCCACCAACCCTCGAAGAGCGCGATAACAACAGAGGCTCCCAGGGTGATCAACATACTCGCGCCACCAGATTGCGCGCTCCCAGCAAAGCCGCAAATAGACAAGAACCCATGGGCAACAGTAGCTCATAGAGCGGCAAAGCTCCCAGATCATCCAGCAGCTCCGCTCCAGCGAAAGACTGTCTTTCCGGCAAATAGGACGACTCCAATGCCCCCAAAAGAAGATAAACGACTTTTTCCTTGACTGGTGCTAGACCACAAATGGTAGAGACTATCTCCTGTCACCATTAAAAAGTTAATCACGGAGCGAGCTGGAGTAACAGCATCCGCAATTGTGCAGATGTATCAGGTCCGATTTGGCCTGGCCTTTGAATGCGCTTCAGACGCGCTAAGAGAAACAGTTCTGGGTGTTGCCCGTCCTTCCAGCAATAGAATATCACCATCGAGCCAACCTCAGACTAGGTCTCGGTCATTGTCCCACATATTCCTCTTTACATCAGAACCCTTGAAGGCAGCATTTCAACTACAAGTGAAATGGTAAAAACAGAGTGTCTGTCTTTATGTGGGGTCACACCAGTAATGGTTCGGCCAAATCAAGTAAGATTGGGTCAATATTCCACAAGCTAGATAGTGCACTTCATACAAAAACCAGTGAACCTGAAATTTAGACTCTTCGACAAGAGTGGACCATAGATGCCGTTTTCACACCAACAACCTATTGAACAATGTCAGCGATATTTTGGTTTCCACACAAAAAGAGCTTGCACCAAGGGACAAAGATTTGGACGTTGTACGGGAGCGCATGAGACAAAAGAGTGCCCGGCAAAGGTACCAAAGTGCTCAAATTGTGCAGGACCTCACGAGTCGACGGACCTCATCTGCTTGGCCCGGCCGAGAAAACATAATGGAATAGTAGTTCCCCGCACACCAGCAGAGCTACACGTTATCAGAGAACGCGGTCACCGAGACTTTAAAGCTGCGCTAGCGGCGTGGGAAAGAAAGGGTAAGAATGTTGAGGTTATCAATACCCCGGAAGCGACGATGGTTGGTCAATGAGTAGGACGCCAAACACTAACCATTCAACCGGAAAACATAGCACCCTTCTATTTCACTAAGTGAACGTAGGAAAGGGCGGACCTAACATGGACACTGCATTACAACTGGCGTAGGATGCAGGAGCGCACGTTGTCATGGTACAAGAACCATGGACAATGCAAATAGAAGGAGACTTTATCACAAAAAGTCACCCTGGCTTGAAGGGTCACAAACCAGTTGGATTAACGGGAAACCGTCATCGAGCTATTACTTTCACTTGTAAGAGTATCAGTGCTAGGCAAATTTTTACCGTGCTCCTGGACCTAGCGGATCCTTAGAGCACTATCTTCAGTGGAGACCTCTTGGTCCTACGGTCATTGTGTCAGGGCTCTCTTGGGACTTGGTTACTTAACTTGGAAATGGTTGGTGGGAAATCTTGGATACTTGATAATAAAGACAATATATTAACAGAAGACTAGGTTCTTGATTCTTGGATATCTAGGTAATAGTACAAGACTGAAAGCTGGAGAGCTTTCGACATGTAGATACCTCAGCTACTTATACTTCGACACTATCTACTACAGACTACAGTAATCTAGTTCCAGCCCAATTCCTGTCGAACTCCTGAGAGTGACCTAGAATCTGATCGAAGCCCAGTGAACTGGTAAGAGTACAAAATACTATCCGGAAACATCTAGAAACTAATTGCTAGAATAGCTTAGAATGCCATCGAAGTAACTCAACACCATGAATCATCTCCACATCAGTCAGTCCGTGACATTACCCTCCCGCAAGGCATGCCGAGCTCCTGCGAGGCTCTTGGTAGTCAATTCTTCATTAGTTTTTTTTTTTTTTTTTTTTTTTTTGCTGAGATGTGGCCATGAGGTTGATTCGGTTCGGAGGGATTTAGTTCATGAAATTGGCGTACTAATTCCTTAAAACTATCTGCTTGGGATGCTGGAATACTCCAGTCATCTTCAGGTCCATATCCTTTCCATCGGACCAGGTAATGTAAGCTGCCATCAACCCAGTGTGAACCAATTATTTTTTCTATTTCGTACTCAGGGTCATTGCCTTCTGCTTCAAGTAATGGAGGTGGCCCTGATATTTGTCCTGGTAGCGGGTCCTTAGCTGCTGATCTAAGCAAGGAAACATGAAATACTGGGTGTATTTTAATAGTTGGTGGTAGTTTCAATCTATATGCATAATTTCCGATGGTTTGTATAATTTCGAAAGGTCCTCCATTCTTAAAGTCTAATTTTCTACAAGGACGCAGTAGCTTTACATTCTTAAGATTGAGCCAAACCTTGTCTCCCACGCGAAAGAGTCTTGATGCCTTTCTGAATTTATTCGATTGATCCTCATATTCAGCAGAATGATATGTAATATTATCAATTAAGAATTTATCAATTTTTCGAGCATTTTCAACTAGCTCTTCAGCATCGCGTCGCTGGAATTGAATAGAAGCGGGGACTGCTGGTCCAGACAATGGAGCAGAAAGCTCAGATCCTGATCGTGGATGTAAACCGTAAACCGCTAGGAAGGGAGAAACGCCAGTTGTATATGAATCTTGATTATTCATGGAAAATTCTGCAGATGGCAAGTATCGAACCCAATCATTTTGCAAGTAATTAACGTATGCTCTCAAATACTGTTCAACACGCGCATTCATTCTTTCGGTTTGTCCATCGGTTTGTGGATGAAAGCTGTTGAAAGGCAGTGATTAATTTGAAGGAGTTTACAGAGCCATTTCCAGAATTCGGATGTGAACTGAGACCCTCGATCAGATATGATAGTATCTGGTAAGCCATGAAGCCGAAAGCATTCTTTGTAAAACAAATAGGCTGTATTCCGCGATGAGAGGTCATTACATGGAATCAAATGAGTCTGCTTTGTCATCCTGTCAACCACAACTAAAATGTTCGAAAACTCATTATCATTCCAGTCTTTGCTTAATGGCAAATCTACTATGAAGTCCATTGACACATGACGCCATCTTTCAGTTGCTACAGGTAGTGGACAGAGAAGACCTTGATTACCTTCCCTAGATACTTTTATTCTAGAGCAGGTATGACAATTCCTAACATATTTCTTGACCTGTTGCAACATCCCCTGCCAGAAGAAGGTTCGAAAAATCGCGGTATAAGTTGAAGCTATTCCTTGATGACCTGAAACTAGTGTATCATGATGGCTCTGGATAATTTCTGCTGTCAAGGTCTTATCCTGATCGCACTGAGGGACAACAATCTTTCCACGATAGTAAAGGAAACCATTTCTCTTTTCGCATTCGGAGAGTGTAAATTTCATAAATCTAGGAATTCCATTGCTTTCCAGCGCTTTTATTACGGCATTTATTGATTCATCGGATAGAGTTAATCGCCGTATTCGTTCAAAAAAAGATGAGGGACTTCCAGATACTAATAATGATGTGTCTGGCCGTGAGGAGCCAGAAGACTCAACACCATTCTCAGATTGATCTATAATCTCCAATTCATTTGCAAGTAAATTTGTTTCTCCCATACCAGGTGACAAGTTTATCGGTTTCAATAGCCGTTGCTCAAGAAACTGTTTAGAAGCTAAGTCCTGGGTCCCGGCGGGTCTAGATAATGCATCAGCTGATCCGTTCTGACAACCAGGCCGATAGCATATTTTGAAATTGAACCTAGAAAGGAATTCACTCCACCTAGCTTGACGTCTGCTTAGAAGCCGAGATTTCATGAAATATTCCAAAGCCTTATGATCCGTAATTACTTCTACCGGGTTCGGAGATCCTTCCAACTCGGGACGCCATTCCTCGAAAGCCTGTACAATTGCTAACAGCTCCTTGTCATAGATTTCGTAATTCGATTCAGCCGGACTCATTTTTCGTGAAAAGAAAGCGACTGGTTTCCAATTCCCTAAATTATCCGGCTGTAAAAGAACTCCACCTGTTCCACGGTCTGATGCATCAGTCTCTAAACGAGCTGGCCGATCCCAGTTAAAGTGCTGAAGGATAACATCCTCTTTGAACTTAGACTTAATATTTTTAAATGTGGTTTCTTGAGTAGATCCCCATGTAAAAGGTACATCTTTCTTCATCAAATCTGTCAAGGGCATCACAATTGATCCGAACTTATGAATAAACCTTCTATAATAATTCGCAAATCCAATAAACCGATAGACGTCTTTTGTATTTTTCGGAGTTTCCCAGTTCTCGATGGCTTCTAATTTAGACGGGTCCATTTTTATTCCGGCAGTAGTTATGATAAGACCTAGAAACTTAACCTGTTCCACGTGAAATTCGCATTTCTTGATATCAAGCTGAAGTCCTGCCTTCATTAGACGGGCGAGTACTTTTTTTACATGTTCTTGATGTTCTTCTAGAGACTGGCTAAAAATCAGGATATCATCTATGTAGGCTGTACAAAATTCATCCAAATATCCCCTTAAAGTATCATTGATGTAATTTTGAAAAGAACTTGGTGCATTTGCCAAACCAAAAGGCATCACTAAATACTCGTATAGCCCAAATCGCGTTCGAAAAGCCGTCAAATATTCATCTCCCTCTTTGATGCGCATACGATTAAAGGCAGATATAACATCCAACTTAGTGAAATATTTTGACTTTCCTAAAAGCGACAGAGTCTCATTGATTCGTGGTATAGGATACCTATTCTTAATGGTTACATCGTTTAATGCCCTGTAATCTACACACAGGCGGAGGCCCCACCTGGTTTTTTGACGAAAAGAACTGGCGAAGATGCTGGGGATGAACTTGGTCTGATGAAACCCTTCTCTAAATTTTCCTGGATGTACTTCTTAAGGACTTGAAGCTCTTCGCGAGACATACCATACAGACGACCCCAGGGAGGCTCCGATCCTGGTTTGAGAACAATTTGATGATCGCTTGGCCTGTGTGGGGGTAGCTTGTCAGCTTCATCTTTAGAGAAAACAGAAAGAAATTCGTGGTATGCTTCTGGTAACTTCTTAGCCGGGTCGACTCTTGGTTTTTCTTTAAGTGCCTCCTGGATATCTTCAATTGACACACTCATTATTTTCAAATTTTCTCTATCAGCATAATCTTCAAAGTCTTGATAGTTACAATGTTCTATATTTATCAACTTTTCGGAGTGCCTGGACTTGGAAGATTGTTTCCGGTATTGGTCAATATCACTTTCCGAAATTGCATGAACCGTAGTTGGAAACTTCTTTGAATGATTTTCACAGGTTCTTCGATCAAACGTAAGAAGTTCTTGAGACCAATTGATTTTCGGGTTATGAAATTGAAGCCAAGGAAGACCGAGAACAACGTCAAAGCTTGCTAGAGTGGTGACAAATAAGAAGATACGTTCCAGATGTCCGCCGATGTCAATGGTAGTTTGAGCCATGTGTGTTATCTTTCCATGAACTGAATCAGTTCCATCGAAAACTTTTAAAGAGCGTGGGTGAAACAATGGTAATATCTCCAAATCCTGAATACGCGCGAACTCTGCGTCTACGAAGCCATGGGCTGAGGCACCACTATCAATCAGTGCAAAAGTTGGGACATTAATTATTTTTTATTTTTAATAGAACATTTGACTACAAAGTGACTCATTTTGTCCCTAACATTTCCACCGGTGGCAACTGACGAGAGTGTTAAACAATATGGATTGCCCTTTAGGCGACTTTCTAAAGGGCTTAATCTTTTCCCGACGGCAATGTGTCGTCCTCAATCTTATCCATTTCCATTACCCGAGCCTGAACTGCTGGTCGTGACTTTTTATTGCAATCAAATGACCTGTGGCCTATCTCCCCACAGTAAAAACATAGTCCTAAACGCCTACGTCTTTCTCTTTCGTCCTGAGATAAATTACCTCTTTTCTGAGGCATTGTTGCCGAAAGGTCCATGGGGTCATCGACGGTGCGAGGAGATATTGCATGTGTAGCTGGTTCAGGGTATGCAAAGGACTGAGTCGAACCTCCACTGCGCAAACTTGGTCGAAATTCTGCGTTAGCGCAGGATCTCAGGCGATTTTCTATGTCCTGCAGTCGAGATGCCGCTTCATCAAAATCGAGATATTCGATGTCGCGTTCATGGACCAGGGCCTTCTTCAATTCCAGATTCATCTTGTTCAAAACCAGGTCTCGTAGATACCGAGAATTGCCTTCGTATCCGGCAATAGCCGCGTCGCGTCTAATTTCGGCAATCCAGGTACCGAAACTCTTATTCTTCTGCGCGTTTGAGTGTAAACGCGAAGCTGCATCACGCGCTCTGTGCGGATCGCCAAAGATAATTGTCAACTGATCCATCATGTGGGCGAGAGTTGGGAACAGCAAAGATCCATCCTGAACCCAATTCTGCAAATGTGTGCGACTTTCTGAATTCATTCGTGAATACACATAAATCATTCTAGATTGTTCCGTCGGGTAGTGGTCTAGGTTCCCCTTAATTTTCATCATTATTAATTCTTTCCAGTTGTAAAAATCTTTCCTGGTACCACTGAAAATATGAGCATCCGGCAGTAATGCTGACCTCACTGTATTTCGACCTTCTAATGCAACCACTAGTCGCGACATCCAATCCTCATTCACTGATTGACTATTCACATTTCCCGGGGTTGTTGGTTTCTTTTCGAGCTTCTTAATTCGCCGCCTAGCTGATTCCAGTTCCGCTTCGGCCTCTTCATTTCTTATCTTCAATGCCTTAATTGCATCGATGACAACAGCTGGGTCGGTCTGAACCCCTTTAACAAATTGCGACACATCTGAAATGCCGGCAATCTCTTCCAATATTCGTCGTTCCTGGCCTGGTGCTTCTTGATTTCCTGGATTCGAAGACATGACTTGAAAAATGATATAACGAGCTTTCAGTAATGTCAGGGCTCTCTTGGGACTTGGTTACTTAACTTGGAAATGGTTGGTGGGAAATCTTGGATACTTGATAATAAAGACAATATATTAACAGAAGACTAGGTTCTTGATTCTTGGATATCTAGGTAATAGTACAAGACTGAAAGCTGGAGAGCTTTCGACATGTAGATACCTCAGCTACTTATACTTCGACACTATCTACTACAGACTACAGTAATCTAGTTCCAGCCCAATTCCTGTCGAACTCCTGAGAGTGACCTAGAATCTGATCGAAGCCCAGTGAACTGGTAAGAGTACAAAATACTATCCGGAAACATCTAGAAACTAATTGCTAGAATAGCTTAGAATGCCATCGAAGTAACTCAACACCATGAATCATCTCCACATCAGTCAGTCCGTGACACATTGGGGGGGACTTCAACGCGGTGTCAAGACACTGGCAACCATAGGCTTCACGTCAGTATGGCATCGGTGATCAGATCATAGAATGGGCCTTGGCTCAGGACATGTATTTGGTCACCACAGCAGGGGTACCCACAAATCGGGACGGGAATGTGCTTGACTTGGTATGGAGTAATATGTCGGCCATGGCAACAGTTTCACGCGACTACAATTGCACCTCGGACCACAGCACCATTGTAGGATCTGTGCAGTGTAAAAGATTATCTGATAACCGCAATCTCACTCAAGGACTAATTGTCAGTGACAAAAACCTCGATAAGTTTGCGCAATATGTTAAGGCGTGGATCAACCCGGGTCCTATAAGTAGCGTAGCTGATATCGAACGCCAGACATCTAGCCTTTTGGAAGCACTTTGGGACGCCCTCAAGGTAGTAGGACAGAGACCCTCGATATCATGCGGGAATACAGCACCATGGTGGACGGAGGATTGCAAGTTGAAATACCGTGAGTTTCAGGATTCCAGAAACTTACCCGAAGGATCAACACAGGCACGTAAAAGCTTCAGAACGACAGTCAAGGCGGCCAAGAAAGAACACTGGAGGAAACAAGTCGAAAGTGCTACCTCGTGTTGGAAATGGAGACACGGAGTGTTGTGGACGTATGGGCCCTCCATTTCGTCTAGGTTCCCGACACGATCTTGTGTGTGTTTAAGAGGTTGGAATGGGTAATATGGTAGCGCTTCAGGCTGTCTATTACATATACGAGCGGCTGTATGGCGTGGGCACAAGGAGGTTATTGGGGGTTTTCTATGCCTAGATGGCGCCACACTCGTTTATGGTGTGGCTTAGGCTACGTGTCGCTTACACTTGTACTTGTAGCGCACACTTTCCACACTTTTAGCTGTAATCCGAACATGACACTCTTTTAGTCAACTTCTACTTTCGTTCCATGAATATTGCGCCCATTTCATTGCGCGATATTTCCAACACCTCGCAGGCCCAGGTCATCAAGGTGATGCGTTGGGCCAAACACAAAGTGTGTCGTAAACCCCCTCCATTGAAAGTCGCGGCAGATAGATGGATATCGGACCCACTTGAGCGAGCAGAAAGCTTAAGAGATACGTTAATGGACAGATTCAACGCGGCGCACGACCTACTTAGGTGGGAGTGTAATCAACGAGAGTCAATTCCGTGGGACCATACGCTTTCACTAGATGATGTTACGGTATGCACTATTGGGAGCGGAGATAAGGTCCCAGGGTCAGATAAAATAACAGTTCAATTGCTCAAATTTTGCTGGAACGAAATTGGAGAACACGTAAGAGACATTTTTCAAGCTTGCCTAGAAATGAGTCATTTTCCTACAGAATTCAGGGTAGCAGAAGTCGTGCTTCTACCCAAACCAGGGCGAGACCCCGCGACTGCCAAAGGATGGCAGCCAATCTCTCTCCTCTCCTGCTTGGGCAAAGGTTTAGAACTATTAGTGGCCAAGCGGATGGCCTGGTTGGCTATTGAACATCGAGCTGTTCCTCAGCAGCTCTTTGGCGCCCTACCTGGGCGTTCGGTGATTGATCTTGTCTCCTGTGTCATACATGATGCAGAAGCGACAATGCGGAACGGTAAGGTCATGGCCATGGCAACCCTAGATGTGCAAGGCGCGTTCGATGCAGTACTTCACAAGCGCCTATTATACCGGATGCGGGAACAAGGATGGCCTATAAATCTTTGCCAATGGATAGAATCCTTTCTGTCTCAGCGAAGGATACGTGTCCGACATCAAAATGGGACAACGCAAGACAAAATTATGGAGTGCGGAGTCCCTCAAGGCTCGCCACTGTCACCGCTCCTGTTCTTACTGTACATTTCCATTCTACTCCAAGACGGCAATAGCAGAACCCGATTTGGATATGCGAACGACATAGCCATTTTCGATATAGGAAGCACATCGGCTCAAGCAGTAGAAACACTTCAACACGACGTCAACAAGCTTGTCTCGCTAGCTAATGATCACAAGATAGACTTCGATCCAGCTAAGTCGGAACTCCTAGTGATAGGAGGAGGACCAAGGAAAAGAGTAGACACCGCGGAACTCGGCATTCAGATCAAGGGACAAAGCATTCAACCATCCTTATGTGTGAAATGGCCTTGAGTATGGCTAGGCTCTTAACTCTCCTTTAAGCAGCATGTTCAAGAATGGTGCGGAAAAGCCCAACGTATAACCCAATTTATATCTCACATTAATATGGTCCAACGTAGGATCGACCAGGGCCCAATAATCAAAGTGGTGTAGTCGTGTGTCCTAAGCACGGCACTATACGGAGTAGAGGCTTGGTGGCCGGGGCTGACCAGGATCAATACTAAGCGTGACAAGAAAGTGGGTACTGGGGTTGGATGGCATATCAATCTACTGGACAGCACAATCTTAAAAGCAGTTCGAGCAGTGCTACCCGCACGGCGTACCACGCCAAATATGGCTCTGTATCGAGAGTCAGGCGTCCCTCCAGCAAATTTTCTGCTACAGAAAAGGCAACTCCAGGCCGCTGTACGGATACAGCGACTTGACGTTTGGCACCCGCTAGTATTCAGATTGTCAGATTGGAGCGCCGGCGTTTGACTTGAAGCGGAATTGGAGGGTGAGAAGAGGTCAGATGGGTCGCAAGAGATGACTGAAGGTCTACTGGAGATAACTAGGAGGAACTAAAGGTTTGAAAGATGGGTAATATAAATAGCTAAAGAGGTCTAAAGGTTTGAGTGGGTACTAGTGGTAACTAAAGGTACAAGAGGTAATCCGAGGTAATCCGAAGGTGGTGGTTGTGACAGAAAACTAAGCGTGGAGAGCTCAGCTTCAGTAGACCAAGCCCTTATTTATTTACATGATTTCCTTCCATTGTTCCATCATGACATAAGTCTTATCCTAATAATAGAGTACCCAGTGCCAAGAGCTACGGTATTGTCATAGCCGCTTGGAAGAAGACTAAAAATATATACTAAATTAAGAATGAAACAGGGAATCCTTACACAGATCTAGAGAGGGACCCAAGGAAACGATAAGTCGTCTAGGCCTGCGAACAGGCCAAAGAAACCGAGCGATCTCTGTGCTAGATCGTTACCTCACGAGGCTCCAAATAAGTCCTAGGAGCGTGCCGACAGCCGAAGTTCCGGGTAGACTTTATTACCCAAGAGGTGAACCCACAAGGGAATCCACTGGAAGCGACAAGAAAACGGAAGCAGATCATGCCAAGCAATGGATAGCCAGTCTGTCGGCGGAGACAGTCTATGCTTATTCGGACGGCTCTTCATGCGGCTCAGCCAAATCTGCTTAGGGATACACCTTATACAGAGCAGGCCAAATGATAGGGTCAGGATCAGGTCCCATGCCCGGAGCAGAGGTTTACGACGCAGAGCTGTTAGGAGCCCAGAGAGCCATGGAAGAAGCCATAAAGTGTGATGGGCAATCAACAAAACAATATAGGAAATGAATGGTGGCCGATTACTGTCTATTTTCTACATACATCTCGGAACTGTCCACCGAGGGGAGGCTACTTAAGGTGTCCCAACTCCTAATGCGCTAACCACGTTATCTGCTCTACTAAACCATATCCTTGATATTCCAAGTAGGCTCGTCATAGCGAATCTGGGTCTTGTTGGTCCATTATTCCATATGAGACTTGCTACAACAATATCCTGTTTACATATTTGTTGCAACCCTGTATTTGTATGGCTGAGTTGGACATCCCTCCACATAGTTAGGCTAATGACGTAATTATGATTAGTGTCCGTGCGATAGTCACTAGGAGATAGGCGCAGCCTGTAACATAAAGAGGGCAAACGGAGGCCCGGTAAGGGTACTTCTGGACAACGCTAATGCCGTGCGAGCTCTACGAAGCAGCCGAACAAGATCGTCTCAGTCTGTGGTTGACAAATTTACGACTTAGACAGGCTAGTTTTTATAAGTCGAAGTCTGTTGGATACCGGGACATTCTGGGATCACCGGGAACAAGCAGGCGGACAAACTGGCCAAGGCAGCCCTGAGAGACCACTTAGACTTGAGGGGTGAGCAGATATACACCTTTGCAGCGCTGAACCAGCTTGTCCGCGAGCAGGCCGAGGAAGCTGTAAAATCCTAGCTACTTCAAACTAGACCAAGACGGTACGAAGAATTAGCCCTTCTAATGAGACGAAAACTACGACCCGAGCTTGGATTGCCGAGATGGGCATACCACCGTCCGATAGCAGCGAGGACAGGACACGGAGATTTCAAGGGTTACCACGACAGATTTGGGCTTGAAAATATAGACGGTAGATGCGTCTGTAGAAGGGAAAGACGTCCTCGGCACTTTGCAGAGTGCTGAACGGCTCTGCAACAATGGAGAATATCCAGACATAAACCACCACCAAGAAGTCAAGTCATGTTGGCAGAAAACGCATGAGAGAAATTCTAAAAGTACATAACCATAACAAGATGCTACGCAGGGTAAGTTTCACATTAAGAGGGCTAAACCTTTCCGAGGGACTGGATTATCTTTAGCAATTGAATATGAAAGTGGGCAAGGCGCAAGGCGTTTATTTTCTAGGCAATTTTTCTTTATTTCTTCTTCTCGTGTAATCAATCGGCTGAGAAAGCTGGACTGGCAGGTAGTAGTGAGTCTTTAGGTATCACACACCCGCATCATGCCTCTTGGGTGTAGGGCTTTTGCCTGATACGAAATTTATACATACATACATACAGCTAGACTCCAGTCAAACCATCGACCAGAGTGTCACGAGACTAAGGGCTAGCGTCATAGACTAGAACATATGTATAGATATCTCTTGTATTTAGACTTCTCTTCTCTTACTATTGCACAACACAGTTATATTCTCTTTCCTTTAGTACCTGACCTGTGAGCGACCATGACATTTAATGATGGTGGCCTATCAAGATAAATACCTGTTTGAAGAGGCTGCCCCTGTGAAGTAGTTTCCTGGGGTGCAGGTGCTTGTGGCTGAGGAGCTTGGTTTGCATTTGAAATGGAGGTAGGTTGTCTCTGAAGCGATGTTACTTCAGTATTTTTCCTCTCTATAGAAGATCAAAGCTTCTGGATAGATTTTTTTCTGTCATTTAAAGCAGCTCGCATTTCTTGTAGAGCTTGTCGGTTTGCTGAAGAGTGCTGATTAATAAGGCTTAAAATCTTGCGAAAAATTGTTCGGAATTCAGTTGGTGCATCAGCCAAGATTAAAAGGTCTACTCGTTTTTCAAACCCTACACCGTCAAATATTTCTCCCAGCGCTGGGTAATTTTCCATCACTTCAGCTAAGGCTCGCCAGGCTATGTCATGCCTACTTTCAAATTGCTGAGTTGGAGCTGGGATGCTACTAGCTCCATTCATTTGTTCTCCCCCGGGATTTTCCATAGTCTCGGCTTTACAGGAATAAGATCTTTATCGCAATCTCAATTACTCGGTTCAAATTCTAGGTAGCTTGGCGACTCGGCTACTTGTTGATTTCGGCACTCGGTGTAAAAAAACAAAAGAGATGTAGATTGAAAGGATTGCAATATGCAACAATTTTTTTTTTGACTTGGATTGTGTCAGGATTGCCTTCTGTATAATCTATATATGTGGAGATAACCAGAATCAAGTGTTCTATGATTCTGGTCTGGCCTTTTGGCCGAGTGGTTGTGCAACTATCTCATGCATAATGTAGGATGGCGCCCTTTAGCCTGAATACCACCTCTTTGACCCTTGTCTCCGCCCTGCTGTCTACATGCTGCTCTGACATAATCATAGAACTACACATTGGTCTAGCTCTGGCACGTGTTCATCCACTCGTGTGTATTCAGTTCTGGCTAAGCAAGCAAATCACGGATGAGCCTGCGGAGGTTGGGCACATCTATAGATTATAGGAGGGGTAATGTCAGGATTGCCTTCTGTATAATCTATATATGTGGAGATAACCAGAATCAAGTGTTCTATGATTCTGGTCTGGCCTTTTGGCCGAGTGGTTGTGCAACTATCTCATGCATAATGTAGGATGGCGCCCTTTAGCCTGAATACCACCTCTTTGACCCTTGTCTCCGCCCTGCTGTCTACATGCTGCTCTGACAGATTGAAAAAGTAACCTAGCATGTGTGCAATTTGTTGTGCTGGCTCGGTTGAGTTGTTAGGAGACAGGGGAACGGAGGATGGGCTGCTGTATTTTTTTTTTTTTTTTTTTTTTGCATCAGATTTTAATTGCGTATGCAGCTATCTAGCTATGACACAATATCAAAGAAAAGTACAGAAAAGATGACTCAATTTACAAGTAGAGCACTCATGCCTCGGATTTCATTTGCAAGTACCACTGCGAAGTTATGGCGGCTTTTTCTTCACCCCAAGTCAACCCTCATCCGTGAATACCCACCCAGGGGAACTTCAAAAACCCTGGGTTATCCAGACATGCCTTCGTCATCCACCGAATTTTCTCCGCGCGAAATGTAGTCTAAGTTGTCTCCTTCCCAAGTGGAGTAGGTGCCCAGGCTACTCAAACTATACCGGAGAACACCACCAGGAGGCGGACCACGACACCAGGCTGCTGTATTAGGAAAGGGTGGAAAATACAGGCTGGTGCACAGACGCTGTTCATGTACTTTACAATCTCTTCACCTGCCGAGTTTAGTGAATCAATCTATCCAAATAATATCATACTTCACATCATCCATTAGATGATATTATCAATCGTCGGGATGCACATCTAGCATCACCTTCATAGATCACCATTGTCAGTAAGAGCTCACATTTGATACCTACTGACACCCATTTGGCCACAGTGATACGCACTCAGTGTCCATCGTGCCATCACCCAGCGTGAGCGCGCCATCTCCGCGACTCACCATTGCACATGAGCCCGTGCCACTCCACCGAAGGACAGCAGAGTCATTTAATTGCCATATACCTCACAGCTCATAACCACAACACAGCTCCATATTGTTGACGCTTTGTCGATGAGTGATAGAGATAAGATAGAGGCTTATGGGTCACGATGTATGAGACTACTAAGTGTGGATGTTAGAGTTCCTTACTATTGTTATTATACTAGTTAGGGTTGGTTTTCCTTGTGTTCTATGTACAAGAGGGATGTCTACATCTACAAGTAGGCCAGATCGCTTAGGTCTACCTAGCGGCTTTCGCCGTTCCTTTTCTTCTCCCCCGCATGGCATCACGTGCTATACAACTACTGCTCACCATGAAGTCTGAGGATGAAAAGCGTTAGATCACAACACATATACAGATCAATATTGATGTCTGGGTTCAGGAAGGCCGTTGGAACATCACCTTGCTTTCTGTGCCAGCCAAACTGTTGTGCTAAAGCTAGCAGTATTCGTCCAGTTTCGGACCTGGGTGTAGGTGCAAAAGTTTCATGGTAGTCAACTCCTTCTCGTTGAGTATATCCCTTGGCTGTACATCGAGCTTTGTATCTTTCAAGACTACAATCTGCTCTAAACTTCTTTTTGAATACCCATTTGCAATTCATTGGTCTGCGTCCTAATGGGAGTTCTTCTCGCTGTATTATTTTGATTGCACCTTTTTTGTGTAGTGATCTGAATTCTTCGTTTGCAGCGTTTTTCCATTGTGACGCCTCAGAAGAGGACATGGCTTCAGCCCATGTTTTAGGATCGGTTGATGCAAGCGTTATTTTTCCATGGTGTCGTTGTTTGTAGTCATGTCGCACTTATTCTCTTCTGCTTCTTGTGTGCAAAGTTTCTCGCTCTGGAGAATGTGCGCATTTCTGCCCTGTTAATGGAACTACCGGATCCCAGCCAGTCATGATTTTATCGAGGGCTTTGGAATCATGCTCATCAGTCTCGCTGCGCTGTCAGGGCTCTCTTGGGTCTTGGTTACTTAACTTGGAAATGGTTGGTGGGAAATCTTGGATACTTGATAATAAAGACAATATATTAACAGAAGACTAGGTTCTTGATTCTTGGGTATCTAGGTAATAGTACAAGACTGAAAGCTGGAGAGCTTTCGACATGAAGATACCTCAGCTACTTATACTTCGACACTATCTACTACAGACTACAGTAATCTAGTTCCAGCCCAATTCCTGTCGAACTCCTGAGAGTGACCTAGAATCTGATCGAAGCCCAGTGAACTGGTAAGAGTACAAAATACTATCCGGAAACATCTAGAAACTAATTGCTAGAATAGCTTAGAATGTCATCAAAGTAACTCAACACCATGAATCATCTCCACATCAGTCAGTCCATGACATGCGCACAACATCTAAATTTGGCTCCCCTTAATCCTCTGCTTCTGAGAGCTGGTATTCTGTGTCAGAAAATTCATTTGTAATTTCTTGCATGTTGAGCCTCGTTACTGGGCTATGGTTAATCTAGTCCGTCTCGCTACGCAGGGTTTCAATTTGAGTCGATGAATGCTTGTGTTGTTGCTCAAATGGATGGGGAGGTGCTACATGCTCTCCCCTTTGCTCATTTGGTGGAGATGATATGTGATCTTCTATTTCATCACTTGTTGGTAAAACACGAAGTAATACAAATTGTTACGGCGAGGGTCAGATGATGATAAGATCGCCGTCTGCTAAGATTGGAGATGGGTGGTCGAATGAGATGGCGAGATACCAGGAGGTCAAAACTGAAGAACTAGAAGCTGGGACTGGAGGACGAGAGATCAAGACGAGTAGAAAGACGAGTGCGATTTTCGGACTATGGAGATATAAGATTGAGAAGCTGGAGAACTACTTCGTGGTAACTCCAGCTTCCTTAAGTACACTAGACTACGTAATGAACTTCAACTGAGGCTTTGGGATCATTAGGGTATGACTCCAGCCCCTCTAACTCTAGCTTTCCGAGTTTCCCGGAAACTTAGTTATTGAACCTTCCCCGAGATCCGTTTCCCGAGAACCTTCTCCTTAACCCTTGTCCTTGAACCTTTTCCTTGAACTTGCCTCAAGGATGCCTAGCCATAACACAAATTGGGTGCCGTCACGAAGTCAGCTGTCTGTCACGAAGTCGGTGAATAATGTCAATTGACTGGTATCTCGAAATACATAAAACGTTGTCTCTCCTCTTCCCTTCCCCCTCAGCCATTTCTTCCTCTACTCCAAGCGCCTCGCTAATGAGCTAAATCAAATCCCTGTCAGCGTCCTAACGACAACCTGAACACCGCCATTACATAGAACAATTCATAACGCCCAAATATAATCCTTTTACCGACACTGGCAACAACCAAATGCCTTCAATATCGTAAAAACCCTTATAATGTCTCTCTTTGAACCCATCCATTAGGCTCTAGCTGAATCAAGTTATTTTGGGTCAAGTTTCTTAGTGCCTTGCAACATTTGCTCATTTCTTTTGTCATTGCGTCAGCTGGATTTCTATCTCCTGGTATCCACATAATCTCAGTTATTTCTCGACGCTCATATGCTTCGCGCAGACACATAACATCTATCATCAATCTTTTCTTATGTGTGGTTCCCATTTTGACAATACAATCAAAAAGTGACTGTGAATCAGTACATATGATCATGGGAACTGGGCTAGGATGCCAAGGTTTAAGTATCTTTTCAGTTGTGGCCTTAATGACTGATCCCATATCAAATCCGTATCCTAGTCCATATAGTTCACCCGCTAGGATACTGTGTGTCACACGACGGCATTTGATAGAAGTCCAGTGCACTAAATTGGCATGATTTTTATCATCAGCAAGCACAATAACAAAACTGATTTGAGACAAATAATCAGTGTTGTTGGCAAAAGCTGAGTCCGTGAAGACAACCACTTTGATTGACTTGATGTCAAGTTTGACAAATTTAATACTGTTGAAAAGGAGCACCCTACAATGTAATTATCACCGACAGAGTACTAATGTGCAAGGGAAGCAAGAAGGTAGGTTCAATAGGGGTTTGATTAACTAGCCTTGGAATCTAACGGGAGTAAGTCTTCTATAAGTACCACACCCAATCTCGCTTCCACGCGATCAATATGGCTAGCCTGATACAGCATCAAGAGTGTATTATCCCTGCTACGCACTGACACATTTACAATACTCCCCCTCAGTGTGAGCAGTCTTGAGCTACCAACATCTATCCCTCTCAAACATTACTTTCAGTACGATCAGTCTGTGGCGACACCAAGGAATCCTCTAAAACGTTCGAACGCGACGCGGGCAAGCGGCTTGGTAAATCCGTCAGCAGGCATTTCTGAAGTAGGCACATATTTGACGCCGAGTTTCCCTTTTTCGACGAGGTCTCTGATATAGTGATAGCAGACGTCAATATGTTTCGATCTCTCGTGAAGGTGAGGATTCTTGGTCAGTGCAATAGCTCCTTGGTTATCCCCGCGCATATCTACCTTTATGCCATCTGTACCAATGTATTCTGGCATCTGTAAGTCTCGGAAAACTTGTGCTGTCCACTGTCCTTGCATTGCATACATAGATTGAGATATGTACTCCGACTCACAACTTGATCGTGCTACTGACCGCTGCTTTTTTGACATCCAGCAAAATGGTCCTCCATAGAACATTCCAACTCCCCCAGACACGCTTTTCCTATCTGATTTGTCATTTGCCCAATCTGCATCGGTGTAGGTGACAAAGTGGCTATCATGATCTCTTGTTCCAGGTCCGAACCTTAATTTTTGTCGAATCGTAGAGCGTAGGTACCTCATCAAGTCTTTGAGGGCTTGGCCATGATGGACCGCAGGGTTACTCATATACCTAGCTAGACATCCAAGGACAAATGCGATATCCGGACGTGTAAGCGTCATCGCATACATCAAGCTGCCAATTATCTGCTGGTAAAGCTTGACATCGAACTTTTCGTCTGACGGTGACGTTGGTCTGAGATTTTCGTAATCAGCTGCTGGTATTTTCTTTGCTGTGTATTTTCCATTCGGAAGCCCAAAACTTGTGAGAATCTTATCAAGGTACTGCTCTTGGTCTAAATAGATGGTTCGATTTTGTTGATCTCTTGTTATTCTGACGCCTAGTAGCTTTGAAATCTCCCCTAGGTTCTTGGCGTTAAATCTCAGTGACAGATTTTTGTAGAACCAATCAATCTGTTTCATCTCTTCGCCAGCAGCAGCAATATCGTCGACATAAACCAATAAGTAAATCTTTCTCTTTTCGTGAACAAATAAGCATGGGTCAGCGAGGCTCTGCTTAAAACCACAGTTGTGCACAATGAAGTCACGCAGTAACAAATTCCAGTCACGTCCAGCTTGCTTTAACCCATAAAGGCTTCTAAGTGCTTTCAGAACTTTCCCATTCGTAACTAATACACCTTCTGGAGGGGAAAGGAATATGTCTTCTTTTAATTGAGACTCAGTGAAAGCATTTTTAATATCAAATTGGTAGCATTCAAAATCTCTTTTGGCTACTGTGGCGAGGAATATGCGAAATGTATCCATTCGGACAGTTGGCGCAAATGTCTCCATGTAGTCAATTCCCTGCGATTGGCTAAAACCTCTTGCTACCAGTCTTGCTTTATATCTTTCAATATTTCCGTCAACAGTCTCTTTTATGGTAAAAACCCATTTTGTTGAAACCAGATTTGCTCCTTTTGGTAACACCATTTCTTCCCAAGTACCATTCATGATTAGCTGGTCTATTTCCGTCTTAACAGCTTCTTCCCACTCTTTTGCTTGGGGGCTTCTCATGGCTTCCTTATATGTCCTTGGGATTGTTATACCTTGGATTATCTTAGCTTGCAGTGCGTAGTCTTCATCATTGTCCGGAATTCGGCAAAATAGAGCGTACAATCCTTTGAAAATGCCTTTTCGAACCTTTTTCCCATATATTTGAGGCTGTGACATTGCTGCAAGCGCATGCTCAAGCTGGTCTGCTTTTCCGAGCTTATTCCTCTGGTTTTTGAAGAAGGATATCATTGCTCTAATGCGCTTTGCCTGACGCTCATCTTCATCACCATTTCCAGATCTTTTCCTTGATCTAAAGAAATACCTAGAAGCGGGTATCACGACCTTCTTGTCGTTATTTTCCCTTTCAATTCCCGTATGGTCCTCCAATTTTTTCGTTGTCCAACAGTCATCTTCCGATTCTGAATCAAGTCCATGGTTTCTTGACTTTCTACCTGCTTCAATAGAAGTTGTGCGGTCACCTCTGCCTCATT
Source organism: Blumeria hordei DH14 (assembly GCA_900239735.1). Taxonomy (NCBI): domain Eukaryota; kingdom Fungi; phylum Ascomycota; class Leotiomycetes; order Helotiales; family Erysiphaceae; genus Blumeria; species Blumeria hordei. The sequence continues at coordinate 575,372 of OENG01000035.1, read as the reverse complement.
GATTTTAGATGATTCTAAAGGAAGTGATTCGTTATTAGTAGATGGCTGAGAGTCAATTTCTTCGCAGGCTATGTCTAATTCTTGAGTTTCCTTCGATGTCGTTGTTGTTTCCATTTCATCGACTTTTCGGCTCCGTTTTTCTTTTCCATGAGCCTTGTCCTTAATTTTCTTTTTCTTTTGTCCGGAGGATTTCTTTTCTTTTCGACGTTTTTCACCTTTAGAAGTAGTAACTTGTGTTGTACTAGTCGCATTATCAGAGGCAACAGTTACTTTACTTTTCCCATCAAGTGCTTCGTCATTTCTGATAATTTCCGATGGTTCCGCTATTGTTGGGAGTTCAAACGTGATTTTATCTCCTGAAATTTTAATAGTATTGTCTACTGGTTCTTGTTGGATAGCTGGAAGTTTCGGTGATGGCGCTATCTCTGGTGCATCGACCAGTTCTATATCCTGTGTAGAAGGTTGCTCTACATTGAGTTTTTGGCCTTCAATTTGCTCATTTGGAGACGAATGATTTGTCAATTGTTGTTGATTGTCGTCAGAAAATTTCCTTGGTCTACCGCTTGGCTTTCGATCAATTAAGCCCGTGTGTGTCCCCTGCCCAGTAACCTGGCTAGGTAAATTTCTGAGTCTTAAGTCCAATCTGCCACCTTTAGAATTTTCATCGAACTCAATTGAACTTGATCTTTGAACGTAACCTAAGTCTGCCGAGTAATACCAATACTGCTTTGTGGTTTCATTACTATACCCCAAAAAGACTGCTTGTCTTCCTCTGTTAGCTTGTTTATTATGAAGTTGCTTCACTGGGATTGTTTTTGGGTCTACATGTACGTAGCAAATACACCCCCAGACTTTTAGATGGTCTGATTTTTGCTTTATCCCAGTGTATGCTTCCTCTGGAGATGTCCTTTTTCCATTAATTTTGGGGCCACGTGCTAGTCTATTTCGTACGTGTGCATCAGTTTCTGCAGCAAAACACCAAAATTCTGCAGGAAGGCTAGCAGCGTGAGTCATTGTTCTTATCGCATTTTCCGTTGTTTGAATAGCTCGTTCAGCCGCACCGTTTTGGTGTGAAGAAGCAATTGTGGTGTACTGTGCACTTACACCGTCCTTTTTCTGCCACTCGTCCATGATCTTCTTCAATTCTGGTGCATTGTCTGACCTATTTTGCAAGATTCGCAGATCCGTTTCTCTTTCTCAGGGATGGAAATCTTTTTGATTCCGCTTGCTACTTCATGAAGGTGACGTAAAGCCTCGGATCCGTAATGGCCAAATCTTCTATGTATTAGTCAATATCTCTTCCTTTTAGACTTAGAAGCCTCATCATGTTCTGATATATCTGGATCTTCATCTGTACTTTCCCCCTGAGTATTAGTTTCTACTGAAGATTTGACAGATTTATTTTCATTTGAAACGAAAGCTAGCTCGGGAGTTTCTGAGAAGATGGACTTTAGCATGTATAAGCCATTCTTTTGCTTTGCGTGTAGAAAAGTTTCATGATCATTTCTGAATTGAAGGAACTCATCAAGTTTCTTAAAATACATGTTCTTGGAGTCGTGTATCCCAACAATACCATCTCGGCACAAACATCGAGCTGAAATTAAATTTATCCCAAGCCCAGGGACGAACAAACAATCCTTCAGATAGCAGAAAGATCCATCATTTGCCTCGACTCTAACAGTCCCACGAGCTTCTGACCATAGTATGCCTCCTCCTACCTGGATTTGGCGTTTCTTTTTGAGCTTTTCTAATGGACCTCTAAAAAGTTTGAGTTGGTCAGTCATGTGTGATGATGCGCCCGTGTCAATTGGCCATTCTGAAGGTCGCTTACATGATTTTCTTTTTTGCTCTTTTGTAAGGGCAGCTGTCTCCACAACAGATTCATCTGATGAGCTAGAATAGCATGTCTCCGAGGATGACGAGGATTCATCGACATTTGTTCCTACAAACCCACGAGATTTTTTGGAGCTTTTCTTCTTTGAGTCAACGTGAGTCTTTCTAGAACTAGACAGCTTCTTTTTCCCTCTTTTTTCTCTTCTCACCTGGTTTTGTGCCCACCCAAGGTATTCACAATTGACGATGAGATGATTTCCAAAGCAGAGATAGCACTCTATGGCATCAATCATCTCAACGTCAGAATCTTGGCTATGTTGCTGTTTTGGGCGACGACTCTTTGTCGTACGAGTCTGTGCAGCATGAGCGTGCTCATTTTCGGGAGCAAATCTTAGCCTTTCTTCCTTGTTCTCGAGATGTTTCAGTTGTTCATCGACAGAAAGCTCATTGTTAATGCTCAGAGAATCGACCGTCGACTGGTAGACTTTTGGAAGAGCAGAGATGAGGATGAGTAGTAAAGCCTCTTCATCATACTGGCCTTTTGCCGATGGCTTGGCGGAGACAATTTTTCTTCTGATCTCTTTCAGTTTGTTGTAGGCATCCATTATTGTAAGCCCAGATGTGAACTCGAAATTGTTCAGCTCTTTTGTGTACTGCGCGGCTGCAAGCTTACTAGGCTTGGAGTACTTTGACTTTAGATACTTCCAAAGTTCCGCCGGAGTCTCATACTCATCCAGAAGCGCTTGGTCGTCATTGTCCAACCCCTTAAGAAGCAACACCTTTATTTTTCCGGCGTCTTTTAAGTATTTTGTCTTCTTCTCTATGTTCAAGAAGATGGTTTTGCTCTGGGATTTTTGTGCCACTTCTTTGACATCGGCCTTTCTTGATGTTGACGGGTCTGGCGCAGCAATTTGGGCGTATTCGGTCAGAGTCTGTTCCAGAACGTGAGTGACTCCTTTGCATTCGAAGTTTGCTTTCATTTGCCTGAACCAGTTTTCATGATTAAGCTTGGAGAGTTTTTCTCCCCCCCAATGGCAGGCGTCTTCCATCGTGATGTGAGCGTTTGACGATTTGGGTCGGATCGTCTATGTTAAATGGTGAATTTGAGCCGTATTTGTTGAAGTCCCGACGTTGTCGAGTGATGAATTATAATATAAAATTGGCCCCCGGCCAATGTTGAACGCTTAGAAATCCCGCTTACGGTCCTATTGTAAGACGTATTTCTAGCACGAATCCTTTCGTGCAGCTTTTCGGCTTTCAGTACAGTCCTGTCGTACTTCACGGTCCTATTGTGCGCCGATAGTGAGTGAGTTGAATAACCTATGACCTACGGCGTAAACCGGACTTCATAACCTGTTGAAAAGGAGCACCCTACAATGTAATTATCACCGACAGAGTACTAATGTGCAAGGGAAGCAAGAAGGTAGGTTCAATAGGGGTTTGATTAACTAGCCTTGGAATCTAACGGGAGTAAGTCTTCTATAAGTACCACACCCAATCTCGCTTCCACGCGATCAATATGGCTAGCCTGATACAGCATCAAGAGTGTATTATCCCTGCTACGCACTGACACATTTACAATAAATACCATTTTTTATCGACTTTGATTATACAGGAAAGTTGACATTAAAGTATAAATATAGATTGTCCTAAAGTCAATATGTAAAAGTGTTTGTTGATTACTGCAAAGGAATTGAATAAACTGTGATCAATGATAGAATAAAGTAGAATTCATTAATAAACTTAGTACAGGACCCTTCCCTTCTTCCTTTCAGCTCCAGCCGCCTTTTTATCTATCTACCTACAAGATTCACACATCATCAATCCACTTAATACAATATTTAGGTTCCATAAGCAAGTCAGATTAAATTGCCACACTATACCGTGCGCATTTATGTGCTTATGGGCGTGTAGGTGGGAGACATGTGACATGCATTGACATGGCGTAATACACATTTCAAGGCAACTTTCGAATGTGTGGCAAACATTTGTATTAACCCATACAGAAAAGACCGTAGTGTTGGAAATTCTGACTCTCGAATTTATGACTCAATCATTACCTGTTTCGTCTCAGGTTCCCGACAAGATCGACTCTCTCTACAAATGTCCTGAGTACGCTAATCGCGCCTACTGTCGCCTATACGTTTGGATATTTACGTACTACAGTGTACCTTGGCTCATCATGGTAGATGAGAGGTGGCTAGTCATCACTAGGTTTGACAGGTACACGAGGCTAGCGGGAATTTCTCCCTTAGATGTTTATATAAGTCCAATGTTCCCATAGTTGTAAAAATTTTAAAGTCTTCTTTACTTCATCATATTTATCCATATAATATCGTACAGAGTATATTTTCCAACACGTAGCCTGTTATGTAGGATAAAGTTCTTGTAAACAGTGGCGTTGTTTATCCCAATCAATTTTTCTTATTTAATATCTTTCAACTGACCCAACTGAGTGGTGCGCTTCTACCGGTATACATTTAGTAACAATCCCCATTGAGCTAGATGACTGTCGGAATTCCTCTGAATTAAAATTTGTACCCAAATCATGTACAATTATGTCGGGTGGCCCTATGTAAACATCAATCCAACATTGTCTGATTGCATTCCAAGTGGCAGATGTTGTTAGATTATTAAGCCAACGTGCAGCTTGATATCTTATTGCTTCGTCAACTATATGCAGAACAGGGTCCCCATTAATGTACATCACATCAACGTTGATACTATGGTTAAAATCAATGTCTCCTTTGATATTAAACTTGAATCTCCCTGGTGACTTCCCATATTTCTGGCAGAAATGACATAGTTTGGTGATATGTTGTAGTAGCCTGCGATGACTTTGACTCTGGTCTTTGTGGCCTAACTTTTCAAGTACTCGAGCCAATTGATTTACAGACGGATGCCTAAATTGTCTATGAAATTTTCGCAACTTGTTAGTGTTGAGGAATGTTTAACTTGTTGCGCAAAATGGTAGTAGCATAAACGGGTGTCCAAATTTTCGTAATACAGGGTATTCTCTATTCCCTTGTACAAGCGTATCATTTGTGTTGTTGAAGTATACTTGCATGGCATCCATATCTTTTAGGCATAAAATAAATGGGGTATCAGCATGTATCACATGGAATTTGATCACCCCAATCTGGGTCTACAAGTCAATTGACCTGTTGGAAATATCGCGCAATGAAATGGGCGCAATATTCATGGAACGAAAGTAGAAGTTGACTAAAAGAGTGTCATGTTCGGATTACAGCTAAAAGTGTGGAAAGTGTGCGCTACAAGTACAAGTGTAAGCGACACGTAGCCTAAGCCACACCATAAACGAGTGTGGCGCCATCTAGGCATAGAAAACCCCCAATAACCTCCTTGTGCCCACGCCATACAGCCGCTCGTATATGTAATAGACAGCCTGAAGCGCTACCATATTACCCATTCCAACCTCTTAAACACACACAAGATCGTGTCGGGAACCTAGACGAAATGGAGGGCCCATACGTCCACAACACTCCGTGTCTCCATTTCCAACATGACCCAACTGATGAGGTAGCTCCGATGCCAAACTGGACATTGACTCTACCAGCTGATACAGTATCCATGTCTATTTTAATTAGCTTCTTCAACGCCATTAATTGCCCGTATCCAGCAGTAGAACATTCAGAAGCTCCGGTATCAATCATGACGCCAAAGAAGCTTGATGAGGTGTATCGTGACCCAGCAATATAGGTGAACGGGTCTTTTGTGGCCCCGTGCTGTTGTGATCCCGATACCGCGTGATGAAATGATTGATTGTTTAAATCCGCAATCATATGTTTTGCTGTTACATCATCAATTGGTCCAAATGACGTAAAAAATTGCTCTGCTTCATTTTTATCATCCTCGACATGCTCATTTGTTGCATCAATGATTAAAGTATCTATTTCCCGTCTTAATTCATCAGTTTCCTGATCGCAGTCATCATCTGCATCCATAAAATATTTTTCGACCCTTAAGTTTAATTTTTCCTTGAAGTTATCTCTAGATCTTTGCCGCTCAGCCTCTGAGTGATTAGAAGACCAACACCCTTTTGCGCCACATACATAACAAGAGCGGCTAGCCATTGCTTGGGATGGTTGATTTTTATTGAAAGGCGATTTCTTGTATTTTGGGTCCCCAAAAGGTTGGGATTGATACTTTATGGGCATTTCGTACTGTGAGGTGTTACCCGTTTTGTGGTATTGTCTATCAACCAGCAGGACTTCGTTTGGATCTTGGGAAGCATCTTGAATGTCTTCGAAGGTTGCAACTGAAGAAAGAAGGTCATAGATAAGATCTTGGAGGCTTGCTGGTGGACGGAAGCAAGCCAATCGACATGCGGGCTCATATCTACACGCATCAATGAGTCTGTTGTACATGCTTCTTTCTCCCTGATGTTCCTCGCTTAGACAGCACTGCAATTCTTCCAAATGCGCAATCATAAATCTCAATGTCTTGGTCAAGGTTTTATCAGGATTCTTTTTCGAAAATCCTTTTAGCAAACAATTTTGCCATTGACGAAACATGCTACGACGGTGTTCATCATTTTCGAAATATGATTGAAGCGAGTGGAATATCTCCTCGTGCGACTGAAAATTCTGACACGTTGCAAAGTATCTCTTCAATGCACCGCCTGTAAGCATGGTTGGGAAAGCATTACGGTATGCTGTTCTCGGGAGCGACGCACGAGCACAATTATCAAGGAATATTTTATATTTGAATCTTATACTGTCGTTTGGCTGTCCGCTATATTTCAAGTCGTTTGACAAATAGAATTTGAGAAATGTACCTAGTTCCCTATCATATGAAATATTTTGGATTGGATTGTTGAATTGTGGTGCAAAATCCATAGGTTGTGTTCGGGATTGCGGTTCATTTGAGCTAAAAAGAGTTGGCCGTTTAGGCTGTGGGTTAAAAGGAGCTCGTTGGTATTGGAAGTTGAACGATGGGTTTTTAGAGTCTGCTTCTAGTACCTCCTCTTCAACCTTTCGTCTGGGCTCAAACGACGATGCTTTACGGAGGGGCTTTGTTGACGAGCTTTCATCCTCACGCTTTTCAAAAGACTGTAATCCTCGTTTGATAAAGGGACTTGGCCAGGGTATTTCTTCCTTCACGGCAGCCATAAGAGCCTCAATAACCTCTGGTTTTGTCCGTCCAGTATCAACGTACACACCGTGGTCACGAAGAACCTTCCTTAGTTGTATAAGCTTATTGTAATTGCAGAGTTCGAAATCTGTAATTTTCCAATCTTTGAAAGAATCCCCAAAATATCCCGACAAGTCTGAATCAGTATAATCTCCAGTCTTATAGTCCTCTATCTGCTCAATAATGAATTGGTTTCTACCATCTTTATCGCTTGATTTACCGGGGACTAAGGAAGACGAAGCTATTTTTGAGACTATATTTTTCTATTAACGATGTTTAAAATTCCGTAGGAACGCAATCAAGCAGGTTTACGTATCGGAAAAAAATTTCTTTGTTGTTGCTGATCTGTTCACACTGATCAGTGTTGGTAAAACACGAAGTAATACAAATTGGGTGCCGTCACGAAGTCAGCTGTCAGTCACGAAGTCGGTGAATAATGTCAATTGACTGGTATCTCGAAATACATAAAAAGTTGTCTCTCCTCTTCCCTTCCCCCTCTGCCCTTTCTTCCTCTACTCCAAGCGCCTCGCTAATGAGCTAAATCAAATCCCTGTCAGCGTCCTAACGACAACCTGAACACCGCCATTACATAGAACAATTCATAACGCCCAAATATAATCCTTTTACCGACATCACTTGTTGAAGGAGGTATATGCTGATCTCTCGATGGTTTGCTCGTGGTATTGTCTGGTGTTGCTCTTTGGGCTGCGAAAGAGGGTATAGGTTTCTCCCCTTCAGATGATGGTTGAGTTTGATTATCTGGCCAAGGATGCGGCGTCTCGATATCTATGGAATATGATTGATCATTAGTCCAATAGCTCAAGGTACGTTGTTGTACGATAGAGTCTAACTCATCTCCAAACATCACTTCCCCATTAAAGGTTGCGCGAGGAGTAAAACTCTCAATCCATTGCCAACCTTGTGAACTTTTTTTATTAGGATGGTAAATGATGAAGTTTTTGTTAGTGTTTTTCTGGAAACCAATAAACCATCCCTTCTCAGCTCTAGCTGTAAATTTTCCAGGCATTAGAGTGATTAATTTATAAGCTCTACATCCGAATCGTGGGACGAGAGCCAATCTATTTGACCAGTGTGTGGTTGACTTAAACCTTGCAGGAAGTCAATTAGCGGAGTATTCTTCGTGCGCATACAGTACAGTCTATTGGTAATGAAACAAACTTATTCAACTGCCCATGGCCAGTATGTCACTGGCATGCGGGCTTCAATCAGTATTGATCGAGCATTCTAAAGCACTACCTTATTTGTAGACTCTGCAACACCATTTTGCTCTGGTGTGTATGGAGCTGATAGGCCTGTGCGGATGCCATGTTTTTCGCAGTGTGCTTTGATGCGAGAGAACTTAGTTCCTCCGTCTTTGAAGATTGTGCGAACCCTCTTACCATATTGATGCTGTTGGGTTTCTATCCACTGAATCAACAGTGGTGCAATTTGATCTTTGGTCTCGGTTGTTATAGCCCAGCGCATTCGCGTTTTTGAGTCGGTAATTGTTGTTTGTTAATCTTAGAGCGACGGCTACTGTAGGTTTTCTTTGGGGCAAATTAACAAATATATTATATTAAGTATATAAATTGCAATCACTTCTATTCACTGACTCCTCTCCAAAGGAACTCGACACAAGAATAGTTTTCTATCTCAGCTCTGACCACCTTTCCTTCTATGACTAATTCATGACTAATCCAAAGCTCCTTCCTGATCAGTTTCAGGGCTAAGTTTACTCCAAGCAGATCAGGGTACTGTATGCAAGAGTATTCCTACAGTAATAATAACGACGTGCAGATGCCCGTTGATTGCGGACTGGATCTTTCCCACTGTGTCAATATGAATTTCGTCCAGGGGCTCATTAGTGGTTGGTCTGGGTTCCCCAGATACAAACCTCTGAGCTTTACTTAGATGATATGTTTCACAGGTTGTAAGTTCACTCAAATCAATACCTTCAAGTCCTTTCAAAACTGGTGCTGTTTTTATAAAAGGTTATGAGGTTGCAGTGATGGAAGGATTGCATTCAATTCTAGAATTTATGGATGAGGACCGATAGATAGATAGTAAAATAGATACAAAAAACATATCTATGACTACAAACAACCGGGCAGGCAGGCCTCTATTCTTTAATAATACTTGGTTGTCCAGTCACAGTCAGACCTATGATAAACAGGCAATAGAATGGTAAACAACAAAGTAACCATGGTTACACAGGCGTTGAGTATCTCACATGACTATATTGACATCATGTCATGTTCATAACAGTTTTCTTTAAAATTATTTGACATGTATGCCCTATGTGCTGGTGCCATTGTTGTACGCTGGTTGTTGTTGGTATTCTTGCAATACCAGGTGCAGCAATAATGGAACCATGAGGCTCTTATCGACTTTCTAAATATTGATCGTCGATTCTGTTTATTGGTCTGTAATGACAGACACGGAAATAATTCATGAGATTGCTTAATGAGAGGCTAGGATTGATTCCGATATTATTTGGTAGAAGACTTGTCCCAACTATCAGAGGGCTACAGCGTCTTTATCTATCTACAGGTAAAATCCCCCATATCCCATTCATACTAGCCATACAGGATCTAGCATATTAAACTTGATACGTATCATCATTTTGGGGTTGAGGTTTACCGTGTACTTGCTACTTGAGTCGCGTGTCTGACTACTATGTGACACGCTCAGGTATCAACCTTATAACCCATACCAAACCCAAACTACTTCACTACCCTGAATTTGACCCCATGAATAGTTGTAACAGTAGCCTGCAACCTAGCACAATTAGGCTAGAGCTCGTTGACTAAGACCTAATCCGAACAGGCTCGCTAGTCTCAATTGGGATAATGTAGAAAACGTCATTTTTGCATACAAGCCGGGCTACTGGTCTGTCTTCCTCAGGCAGACAGTGCAACATTAAAATCATTCTTTTGTAATCTGGTAGAATGCCAGATATTCTCTCTAGTCTACCAGCATATATGATATTGCATGACAGATCTGGTGAGTACGAGGCGTCATGTAGCTTTAGTGTGAGTTTACCAATCTTGATATGTGCTGTGACGTCCTGTCCTAGAAAACCACAAAGATAGATGGATGTGCCCCCAGGCATTTCATATGGTATCTAGGGAGGATTACTATTGAGTTATTGTTGTTTGATAATGCTGTACTTTTAGCTTAGTAATAGTTGGCCTGAGGAACCAAGAAAAGTTGTAGATTAGAGGGCGGTACACTCAGACTTCTGTCATTACCTTCAAATCTGTCAATGTAGTCATCTGCAGTGGTCATAAATTTATCAGTAGAAAAGTTTCGAGAGCTGATTCATACGTCACTATAGTAGTTGACTGCCCGGTGCAAGCTACCGCATCAAATAGCTCTTTTGCTGTCATATGATCATAGTTCTGTGGACACGTTGATGACAAAAGCCTACTTGTGATGACGTTCTTGGCCTCAATCTCCCCAAGTAACCTTTGCTCGAGTAGGCGTGATTTTGGCGCAACGGAATCGCCCGGGCTCATAACCTATTGTGGTTATGAGCTTAGATTAGTATCACTATGTATGCTGACCTTGTATAAGTATGTAGATTGATAAGTTCAGGTTGTGGTTGAATGTGTATCTGAGGTTCACTGTACTTAATTGTTCTACACTAATTGTGTGCCGAGTACTCGCTACTTATACTCATGTGCTGCCGCTAGTCAGCTCCTGACCCCATGAGCTTCCTCCTGCAGATGTCCCAAACAATACAGAAACTACACAAACAGCGTAAACATCTAATCACGTTATGCACATGCAAGTATCCTAGCTGAATAACATGCCCATCACAACACATCTTCGTAGTACAAGATGACCTCGACAGCCTTATTGTCATGGTTTTTATCATGACTCTCTATAAAAGGCTGAAAATAGGCCTAAGCAACAGTGGGGGGGTCTAGTTTTCATAGTAACACAATGGTACAGGAATGGAGAGGACTGGTGTTATTATTGACACTAGCATTGATTTCACGGAATAATAACAGGGGTTAGAATGACGGCTTTCTAGTAGTAAACAAACCTTGCAGGACTGAGTAGGGAAAGGTAACGTAACAGTGAACTACGAGCATGTATATAATAAAGCGTAGTCTATAGTTGAGTTGCGTTCTTCACACAACGTCTTCTCGATATTATTCTCATCTGATATATTCCCTCTCTTCCTTGTGAAGACCACTTCGAGCCCATACTCGTATCAGATCACGACGTGCCCTCTATCTCTTCTTGTGGAAGACCTTGACTCCCTATTTACTCACACTTGTACCCTATGGACAAATAGCATATACACCCCTCGAGAATCGAGCTAGTCCGAGCAGACCATTAAGTAGTTCTCATTCACATCTTTAGAGGGAGTGCGTCGTTTTACTAGATTTCCGTATCTTATCCGCATCCTATCTTTGTTGTGAATGATGAGCACTGGAGATATTCTTGGGATAGACTTAGAGACAGTTGTGATATAATGCTCGAGAACTGAGTTGTAGACTTTAGAAGGGATTATTATTTACTAAAGTATATTGGATAAAGTGTGTGATCTATGTTGGACACTTTTGGGGGCAGTGCCTCACCACCTGTCTAAATACATGAGAAGCTGGTCCGTGCACTGCTATCACTTCTCAATATCCTGATCCTCAACAGATCTCTACAACCACTATGTAGCTTACCTCAATTGTGTAGGCACAGCGACTATATTAATCCATGACCTAGACCATGCACGTCTCTACGTTATGTTAGCACGGACTAGGATTACAACACTCCCTCTGTCGATGTGCTGGCTCAGAGCGATTGTGACATGGAAGTGACTGTTTCTCAGTGGATTTGTGTTTGGGTTTTGACTTTTGTTAGTGGATCTGCTAGTTGGTCTAGTGATGGAATATATGTGACTTTTATGCAACCATTTTTGTACTGTTCTCTGCAGTAGTGGTTCCTCAGTGCTATGTGTTTGGATCGCTTATGGTTATCATGGTTTTTGATCGGAGACAGTGCTGATTGGTTGTCGACGTACAGGTTGGTACATTCCGTTCCTTCTATGAGCTTTGTGAGTTTGAGTTCTTCAAATAGAGATTTGATCCATTGCAGTTGTCGACAGGTCTCTGTGGCTGCAAGATACTCTGCTTCTGTTGTTGAGAGAACTACTTCTCGCTGCAAATGTGATTTCCAGAAGATGGGTCCAGATGCAAGCCTGATTAATGTCCCGGATGTCGACCGACTGGTCGAGGGATCGGCTGCAAAATCTGCATCTGAGTATGCCTCGAGGATTGGTTTCTCGTTGCTTCTGGTAAATGTGATGCCTTTATCCGGATGTTTGGCTATGTAGCGAAGGATGCGGCGGGCAGCTGAGATGTGCTCTGCGGATGGATTGTTTAAGAATCTTGCAAGGTGATTTACAGCGAAGGCAATGTCAGGACGTGTGTTATTGGCTAGGTATTGGAGACCTCCGATGATCGAATTGTACTCTAGCTGTGATTGCCTTGAACATTGAGAACCGTTGGGTTCAATTAGCCTTTCTATTGGTGTATTTGCTGGCTTACAGTCATCTAATCCATGTCGCTTTAGAAGGGTGCGGACGTATTGGCCCTGAGAAAGTTCGAGTTTATTTTCATTTTCCTTGATGTGTATGCCAAGAAATAAGTTTGTGTTGACGCGTTTGAGGTTATATTTTTTGTTTAATGCTCGCATTAATAATTCTATTTTTGTATTGTTTGGTCCTATAACTTGAAAGTCATCTACATGTAGGAGTACAAATAGATCATTTTGCGCATTTGAATATAAGCACACGTCTGATGTTGTTGGATGAAGGCCAAGTGTTGCTAGGGTTGCTCTTGCGTCATCGTACCAGAGGGCTGCTGCTTGTTTGAGGCCGTAAAGGCCTTTCCTTAGGCGGATGACATGATTTCCCTCTTCAAATCCTTCTGGTAACTCCATGTATAGATCAATTTTGAGGTCTGGATTGAGGAAGGCTGTTGGAACATCACCTTGACATCTGTACCATTTAAGGTAATGGGCTATTACTAACATAATCCTACCTGTTTCAGGCCTCGGGGTAGGGGCGAAGGTTTCCTGATAGTCGATGCCGGGTCTTTGAGTAAATCCTTTTGCAGTGCATCGTGCCTTCCATTTATCAACACTTCCATCCGCATTATACTTCTTTTTGAAGACCCATTTGCATTTCATTGGCTTTCGACCTTTTGGTAATTTTTCGCGTTTAATTATGTCGAATGTTCCTGTGTCAATGAGTGATTTTATTTCCTCATTTGCAGCCTTTTTCTATTTTTGAGCCTCTGGGCTGGACATCGCTTCTTCCCAGGTCTTTGGGTCACTTGATTCAAGTGCTGACTTTCCATGATGGAGGCGATAATAGTCAACTCGTTTTACTGCTCGTCCACGTTTTGTACGCATCATGTCTCCCTCTGGCGAGCAGGCTCTCTTTTGGCCAGCTTGGAATTTGACTGGATCCCAACCAGTCATGATGAAATCATTTGGTTGTAGTTCTGATTCGGAACTTTGTGCGTTATCTGTTTGGTTGCGAGAGATATTTGATATGTCAACTTTTCCAATACCTGCCCCATTGTTTATATTGATTATTTCTGAGCTACCTTTCTGTTGTATTAACCCAGTCTCCGGTGAATGTGGCCTTTTTTGCCCAGCTATTGATGGTATTGGGTCCCAACCTGTCATAATACGATCGTATTTCTGAGCTTCCTGATTTTCTGGTGATTTTGTGTTTGGATAGTGTTCCGAATCACTTTCAGGAGAGTTGAGCTCGATTGGATCGCTTATGTCAGGGTTTGAGTTTATATCTGACTCCGATGGGTCCGGTTGCGGATTGATTAATGCCAAGGGATTGGGACTCATATGCTGCCAGGTTGATTGAGGCACCGGAGGGGTGGTTGGAGGCTGATCAACGTAAGTTTTGTCATTCTTTTCAAGAGAAGGTAGCGTTATAAATGTATTGTTAGGTGGCGGAGGTTTATTTGCAGGTATTGGGTCGTTATTTAGCTCAGATTGAGGTATGTTTCCTGGGTATTGACTCAGATCTGGCGGTGATGCGTTTAATGGCAGATTGTTAGGATCTGATGTTGACGCATCTTGGTTGGGCAGTTTGTTGTGCGGCAATGAAGGACTTTGGTATGTGCCTAATGTGGGTGTGATTGGTTGATCGTTGTTCCAGTAGTTTGTGGCTCTTTCCTTATTTATTTGGTCTAGTTCATCTCCCAATAGAACATCTTCATTAAATGTTGCGTGTGGAGTGAAACTGACAATCCACTTCCATCCTTTGGTTGGAGTTTTGTGTGGATGGAGTATGAGGAAGTTCTTGGAAGTGTTTACTTCGAAGCCTAGGAACCACCCTTTTTCTGCCCTTGGTTCAAATTTGCTTGGTTTAGGACTGATTAATTTGTATGCTCGACAGCCGAATCGTGGTAGATTCCTGAGATCAATTTTATCCATGTGCGGTTGTCGTAGGCTTTGTAAGAAGTCGATGATGGGGATCTTTTTTGTTCGTAAGCAGTATAACCTATTGAGAATGAAGCATGCATGTTGCATCGCGTAGGACCAGTAACATGGAGGCATATTTGCATCTATAAGGATGGACCTCGTTACTCTGAGAACTACTTTGTTGGCAGCTTCTGATGCTCCATTCTGTTCTGGTGTGTAGGGAGCTGACGTATGGGTACGTATTCCATGTTGTTCACAAAAGACTTTTGTCTTAGAGAATTCGGATCCTCCGTCTCTAAAGATAGTTCGCACTCGTTTGTCATAAATATGGTGCATGATTTTAACCCATTGCACTAATGATGAGGCGATTTGGTCTTTTGTTTGGCTGGTGAGTACCCAATGCATGCGAGTTTTCGCGTCAGTGATTATTACGGCGTACTGCTTTTCATCGACAGATGGGACTAGTTTACCTACGGTGTCCACAAATACTTCGTCCAATGGCTCATACGGTGTTAGCCTTGGGTCCCGCGACACATGTCGTTGAGCCTTGCTTAGATGGCATGTTTCGCATATTTTAAGATCACTTGTGTCAATGCCTTCAAGTCCTAAAGAGTGATCTTTTGTCTTCTTGAGAATGTTTTGTGCGATGTGTCCTAGTCTTTGATGCCAGCGTTGCGCATTGCTGGTCTTCTGAATCCTCGCTACCCCAGGTGCTGCGATGGATTTATCTTTGATGCGCTTGTCATGTAACAGGGGATGAATGTAATAGACGTCGTTGTGGAGAATTAGTCGGGCAATGGGCACGTCTCTCTGTTCATGATTATGTTTTACTAGGAGCATTTTGGCATAGTCAGGGAACACCCCTGCTATTCTTTGTAGTCTACCTGCGGAGACAATACCAGAGGCCGATCTGGGTGAGTATAGGCAGTCATTTAAAATCAATTGTTGTTGCCCGATCTTTATAGTTGCGCTTCCTTGTTCAGTTAGCGATGATCTACCTACGGCTTGGTCAAATCGAAAGGGATTTTGTCGATTGTATATTTCAGCAAACACGGATCTATCAGGCAAAAAGTGGTGCGAAGCACCCGTGTCATAGATTATAGGTAGTTTATTGTATCTGGAAGCTGATGCAGCTACTCCGCTTGATAATTTTCCGTCACAGGGCTCGCTAAGCAGCGCTTCCATTCGACTCCTATAATATTCCTCATCTTCACTGTCGCTGGCCTCAGCGATTGCCTTCCCTTTTCCCAATCTTTCACCATATTTTTGGAAATTCTCCTTCCATTTCTGCCCTTTCTGACCAGTTGCAAGTTCTGGATGTTGCTTGAAGCATTTTTTATTAGTATGTTTATGCTTACATCTCTTGCACATGGCGTCGGGATTTGGTGATGATTTCGGATTGGCTGCGGAAGCGCTGTGGATGGGTTCATAGGTGTTGTTTTGCCTATGATTGTTTGCAGCGACAGTGCGAAGTGATGACATCATTGACCTTAGGGATGTCGGTCTGTCTGAAGCATCGATGGCTCTGTTGTCTCTCCAGGAGCTTAACCAGGGGACGTGAATAGTCCCGACTAAAAAGAATCCCGCAGCTGCGGCCTCAGAAATGGCCCATTCGGTTGGTTTGTCATCGGACATACTAAGGGCTTCAGCTGCGGTGATCATATTCTGATAAGCAGTCTGGAATTCGTTGCAGTACCGCTCTATTGAGTCGGTGAACTTGACTGCTTGGAATTGTCGGAGCGCATCGATGTAGGTGGCCGAGGACATTTCTCTTCTAGGCGAAGAGATGCTGTCGTACAGGGCTTTGGCGGAAAGTCCTATGTGGTCCCTGGGCCAGACTTTCTCGCTGAGACGTTCGAGGATTATATTCCTCGCCTCTGTCTCATGGTTCTTCCATGTCAAGACTGCTCTTCGGTGAGTCCTCCATATCTCCTCCCAGGCATCATTTGTTATTTGATCTTCACGTTTTGGTTCACTCGGTCGAAAGATGGGATCGACGTCGGGATCATCGTGGATGACGTGGCCGGTGAGGTCGCGTTTGGCCAATCGTGCCCGAAGTGATGCGTCCCATCGGCTGAAAGAATCTGTTTCGCCGAGGATGACGAGTGAAGTGTTTTTGGACATGTTTAACTCGTGTGCAGAGGAAAACGCCGGGGTCGTAACCTGTTGTGAATGATGAGCACTGGAGATATTCTTGGGATAGACTTAGAGACAGTTGTGATATAATGCTCGAGAACTGAGTTGTAGACTTTAGAAGGGATTATTATTTTACTAAAGTATATTGGATAAAGTGTGTGATCTATTTGGACACTTTTGGGGGCAGTGCCTGACCACCTGTCTAAATACATGAGAAGCTGGTCCGTGCACTGCTATCACTTCTCAACATCCTGATCTCAACAGANATTACTATTGAGTTATTGTTGTTTGATAATGCTGTACTTTTAGCTTAGTAATAGTTGGCCTGAGGAACCAAGAAAGTTGTAGATTAGAGGGCGGTACACTCAGACTTCTGTCATTACTTCAAATCTGTCATGTAGTCATCTGCAGTGGTCATAATTTATCAGTAGAAAAGTTTCGAGAGCTGATTCATACGTCACTATAGTAGTTGACTGCCCGGTGCAAGCTACCGCATCAAATAGCTCTTTTGCTGTCATATGATCATAGTTCTGTGGACACGTTGATGACAAAAGCCTACTTGTGATGACGTTCTTGGCCTCAATCTCCCCAAGTAACCTTTGCTCGAGTAGGCGTGATTTTGGCGCAACGGAATCGCCCGGGCTCATAACCTATTGTGGTTATGAGCTTAGATTAGTATCACTATGTATGCTGACCTTGTATAAGTATGTAGATTGATAAGTTCAGGTTGTGGTTGAATGTGTATCTGAGGTTCACTGTACTTAATTGTTCTACACTAATTGTGTGCCGAGTACTCGCTACTTATACTCATGTGCTGCCGCTAGTCAGCTCCTGACCCCATGAGCTTCCTCCTGCAGATGTCCAAACAATACAGAAACTACACAAACAGCGTAAACATCTAATCACGTTATGCACATGCAAGTATCCTAGCTGAATAACATGCCCATCACAACACATCTTCGTAGTACAAGATGACCTCGACAGCCTTATTGTCATGGTTTTTATCATGACTCTCTATAAAAGGCTGAAAATAGGCCTAAGCAACAGTGGGGGGGTCTAGTTTTCATAGTAACACAATGGTACAGGAATGGAGAGGACTGGTGTTATTATTGACACTAGCATTGATTTCACGGAATAATAACAGGGGTTAGAATGACGGCTTTCTAGTAGTAAACAAACCTTGCAGGACTGAGTAGGGAAAGGTAACGTAACAGTGAACTACGAGCATGTATATAATAAAGCGTAGTCTATAGTTGAGTTGCGTTCTTCACACAACGTCTTCTCGATATTATTCTCATCTGATATATTCCCTCTCTTCCTTGTGAAGACCACTTCGAGCCATACTCGTATCAGATCACGACGTGCCCTCTATCTCTTCTTGTGGAAGACCTTGACTCCCTATTTACTCACACTTGTACCCTATGGACAAATAGCATATACACCCCTCGAGAATCGAGCTAGTCCGAGCAGACCATTAAGTAGTTCTCATTCACATCTTTAGAGGGAGTGCGTCGTTTTACTAGATTTCCGTATCTTATCCGCATCCTATCTTTGTTGTGAATGATGAGCACTGGAGATATTCTTGGGATAGACTTAGAGACAGTTGTGATATAATGCTCGAGAACTGAGTTGTAGACTTTAGAAGGGATTATTATTTACTAAAGTATATTGGATAAAGTGTGTGATCTATGTTGGACACTTTTGGGGGCAGTGCCTCACCACCTGTCTAAATACATGAGAAGCTGGTCCGTGCACTGCTATCACTTCTCAACATCCTGATCCTCAACAGATCTCTACAACCACTACGTAGCTTACCTCAATTGTGTAGGCACAGCGACTATATTAATCCATGACCTAGACCATGCACGTCTCTACGTTATGTTAGCACGGACTAGGATTACAACACTCCCTCTGTCGATGTGCTGGCTCAGAGCGATTGTGACACGGAAGTGACTGTTTCTCAGTGGATTTGTGTTTGGGTTTTGACTTTTGTTAGTGGATCTGCTAGTTGGTCTAGTGATGGAATATATGTGACTTTTATGCAACCATTTTTGTACTGTTCTCTGCAGTAGTGGTTCCTCAGTGCTATGTGTTTGGATCGCTTATGGTTATCATGGTTTTTGATCAGAGACAGTGCTGATTGGTTGTCGACGTACAGGTTGGTACATTCCGTTCCTTCTATGAGCTTTGTG
The DNA here is from genome assembly GCA_900239735.1 of Blumeria hordei DH14. Taxonomy (NCBI): domain Eukaryota; kingdom Fungi; phylum Ascomycota; class Leotiomycetes; order Helotiales; family Erysiphaceae; genus Blumeria; species Blumeria hordei. Next base: position 556,596 of record OENG01000035.1, on the reverse strand, counting down.
AGTTTGAGTTCTTCAAATAGAGATTTGATCCATTGCAGTTGTCGACAGGTCTCTGTGGCTGCAAGATACTCTGCTTCTGTTGTTGAGAGAACTACTTCTCGCTGCAAATGTGATTTCCAGAAGATGGGTCCAGATGCAAGCCTGATTAATGTCCCGGATGTCGACCGACTGGTCGAGGGATCGGCTGCAAAATCTGCATCTGAGTATGCCTCGAGGATTGGTTTCTCGTTGCTTCTGGTAAATGTGATGCCTTTATCCGGATGTTTGGCTATGTAGCGAAGGATGCGGCGGGCAGCTGAGATGTGCTCTGCGGATGGATTGTTTAAGAATCTTGCAAGGTGATTTACAGCGAAGGCAATGTCAGGACGTGTGTTATTGGCTAGGTATTGGAGACCTCCGATGATCGAATTGTACTCTAGCTGTGATTGCCTTGAACATTGAGAACCGTTGGGTTCAATTAGCCTTTCTATTGGTGTATTTGCTGGCTTACAGTCATCTAATCCATGTCGCTTTAGAAGGGTGCGGACGTATTGGCCCTGAGAAAGTTCGAGTTTATTTTCATTTTCCTTGATGTGTATGCCAAGAAATAAGTTTGTGTTGACGCGTTTGAGGTTATATTTTTTGTTTAATGCTCGCATTAATAATTCTATTTTTGTATTGTTTGGTCCTATGACTTGAAAGTCATCTACATGTAGGAGTACAAATAGATCATTTTGCGCATTTGAATATAAGCACACGTCTGATGTTGTTGGATGAAGGCCAAGTGTTGCTAGGGTTGCTCTTGCGTCATCGTACCAGAGGGCTGCTGCTTGTTTGAGGCCGTAAAGGCCTTTCCTTAGGCGGATGACATGATTTCCTCTTCAAATCCTTTTGGTAACTCCATGTATAGATCAATTTTGAGGTCTGGATTGAGGAAGGCTGTTGGAACATCACCTTGACATCTGTACCATTTAAGGTAATGGGCTATTACTAACATAATCCTACCTGTTTCAGGCCTCGGGGTAGGGGCGAAGGTTTCCTGATAGTCGATGCCGGGTCTTTGAGTAAATCCTTTTGCGGTGCATCGTGCCTTCCATTTATCAACACTTCCATCCGCATTGTACTTCTTTTTGAAGACCCATTTGCATTTCATTGGCTTTCGACCTTTTGGTAATTTTTCGCGTTTAATTATGTCGAATGTTCCTGTGTCAATGAGTGATTTTATTTCCTCATTTGCAGCCTTTTTCCATTTTTGAGCCTCTGGGCTGGACATCGCTTCTTCCCAGGTCTTTGGGTCACTTGATTCAAGTGCTGACTTTCCATGATGGAGGCGATAATAGTCAACTCGTTTTACTGCTCGTCCACGTTTTGTACGCATCATGTCTCCCTCTGGCGAGCAGGCTCTCTTTTGGCCAGCTTGGGATTTGACTGGATCCCAACCAGTCATGATGAAATCATTTGGTTGTAGTTCTGATTCGGAACTTTGTGCGTTATCTGTTTGGTTGCGAGAGATATTTGATATGTCAACTTTTCCAATACCTGCCCCATTGTTTATATTGATTATTTCTGAGCTACCTTTCTGTTGTATTAACCCAGTCTCCGGTGAATGTGGCCTTTTTTGCCCAGCTATTGATGGTATTGGGTCCCAACCTGTCATAATACGATCGTATTTCTGAGCTTCCTGATTTTCTGGTGATTTTGTGTTTGGATAGTGTTCCGAATCACTTTCAGGAGAGTTGAGCTCGATTGGATCGCTTATGTCAGGGTTTGAGTTTATATCTGACTCCGATGGGTCCGGTTGCGGATTGATTAATGCCAAGGGATTGGGACTCATATGCTGCCAGGTTGATTGAGGCACCGGAGGGGTGGTTGGAGGCTGATCAACGTAAGTTTTGTCATTCTTTTCAAGAGAAGGTAGCGTTATAAATGTATTGTTAGGTGGCGGAGGTTTATTTGCAGGTATTGGGTCGTTATTTAGCTCAGATTGAGGTATGTTTCCTGGGTATTGACTCAGATCTGGCGGTGATGCGTTTAATGGCAGATTGTTAGGATCTGATGTTGACGCATCTTGGTTGGGCAGTTTGTTGTGCGGCAATGAAGGACTTTGGTATGTGCCTAATGTGGGTGTGATTGGTTGATCGTTGTTCCAGTAGTTTGTGGCTCTTTCCTTATTTATTTGGTCTAGTTCATCTCCCAATAGAACATCTTCATTAAATGTTGCGTGTGGAGTGAAACTGACAATCCACTTCCATCCTTTGGTTGGAGTTTTGTGTGGATGGAGTATGAGGAAGTTCTTGGAAGTGTTTACTTCGAAGCCTAGGAACCACCCTTTTTCTGCCCTTGGTTCAAATTTGCTTGGTTTAGGACTGATTAATTTGTATGCTCGACAGCCGAATCGTGGTAGATTCCTGAGATCAATTTTATCCATGTGCGGTTGTCGTAGGCTTTGTAAGAAGTCGATGATGGGGATCTTTTTTGTTCGTAAGCAGTATAACCTATTGAGAATGAAGCATGCATGTTGCATCGCGTAGGACCAGTAACATGGAGGCATATTTGCATCTATAAGGATGGACCTCGTTACTCTGAGAACTACTTTGTTGGCAGCTTCTGATGCTCCATTCTGTTCTGGTGTGTAGGGAGCTGACGTATGGGTACGTATTCCATGTTGTTCACAAAAGACTTTTGTCTTAGAGAATTCGGATCCTCCGTCTCTAAAGATAGTTCGCACTCGTTTGTCATAAATATGGTGCATGATTTTAACCCATTGCACTAATGCTGAGGCGATTTGGTCTTTTGTTTGGCTGGTGAGTACCCAATGCATGCGAGTTTTCGCGTCAGTGATTATTACGGCGTACTGCTTTTCATCGACAGATGGGACTAGTTTACCTACGGTGTCCACAAATACTTCGTCCAATGGCTCATACGGTGTTGGCCTTGGGTCCCGCGACACATGTCGTTGAGCCTTGCTTAGATGGCATGTTTCGCATATTTTAAGATCACTTGTGTCAATGCCTTCAAGTCCTAAAGAGTGATCTTTTGTCTTCTTGAGAATGTTTTGTGCGATGTGTCCTAGTCTTTGATGCCAGCGTTGCGCATTGCTGGTCTTCTGAATCCTCGCTACCCCAGGTGCTGCGATGGATTTATCTTTGATGCGCTTGTCATGTAACAGGGGATGAATGTAATAGACGTCGTTGTGGAGAATTAGTCGGGCAATGGGCACGTCTCTCTGTTCATGATTATGTTTTACTAGGAGCATTTTGGCATAGTCAGGGAACACCCCTGCTATTCTTTGTAGTCTACCTGCGGAGACAATACCAGAGGCCGATCTGGGTGAGTATAGGCAGTCATTTAAAATCAATTGTTGTTGCCCGATCTTTATAGTTGCGCTTCCTTGTTCAGTTAGCGATGATCTACCTACGGCTTGGTCAAATCGAAAGGGATTTTGTCGATTGTATATTTCAGCAAACACGGATCTATCAGGCAAAAAGTGGTGCGAAGCACCCGTGTCATAGATTATAGGTAGTTTATTGTATCTGGAAGCTGATGCAGCTACTCCGCTTGATAATTTTCCGTCACAGGGCTCGCTAAGCAGCGCTTCCATTCGACTCCTATAATATTCCTCATCTTCACTGTCGCTGGCCTCAGCGATTGCCTTCCCTTTTCCCAATCTTTCACCATATTTTTGGAAATTCTCCTTCCATTTCTGCCCTTTCTGACCAGTTGCAAGTTCTGGATGTTGCTTGAAGCATTTTTTATTAGTATGTTTATGCTTACATCTCTTGCACATGGCGTCGGGATTTGGTGATGATTTCGGATTGGCTGCGGAAGCGCTGTGGATGGGTTCATAGGTGTTGTTTTGCCTATGATTGTTTGCAGCGACAGTGCGAAGTGATGACATCATTGACCTTAGGGATGTCGGTCTGTCTGAAGCATCGATGGCTCTGTTGTCTCTCCAGGAGCTTAACCAGGGGACGTGAATAGTCCCGACTAAAAAGAATCCCGCAGCTGCGGCCTCAGAAATGGCCCATTCGGTTGGTTTGTCATCGGACATACTAAGGGCTTCAGCTGCGGTGATCATATTCTGATAAGCAGTCTGGAATTCGTTGCAGTACCGCTCTATTGAGTCGGTGAACTTGACTGCTTGGAATTGTCGGAGCGCATCGATGTAGGTGGCCGAGGACATTTCTCTTCTAGGCGAAGAGATGCTGTCGTACAGGGCTTTGGCGGAAAGTCCTATGTGGTCCCTGGGCCAGACTTTCTCGCTGAGACGTTCGAGGATTATATTCCTCGCCTCTGTCTCATGGTTCTTCCATGTCAAGACTGCTCTTCGGTGAGTCCTCCATATCTCCTCCCAGGCATCATTTGTTATTTGATCTTCACGTTTTGGTTCACTCGGTCGAAAGATGGGATCGACGTCGGGATCATCGTGGATGACGTGGCCGGTGAGGTCGCGTTTGGCCAATCGTGCCCGAAGTGATGCGTCCCATTGGCTGAAAGAATCTGTTTCGCCGAGGATGACGAGTGAAGTGTTTTTGGACATGTTTAACTCGTGTGCAGAGGAAAACGCCGGGGTCGTAACCTGTTGTGAATGATGAGCACTGGAGATATTCTTGGGATAGACTTAGAGACAGTTGTGATATAATGCTCGAGAACTGAGTTGTAGACTTTAGAAGGGATTATTATTTACTAAAGTATATTGGATAAAGTGTGTGATCTAAGTTGGACACTTTTGGGGGCAGTGCCTCACCACCTGTCTAAATACATGAGAAGCTGGTCCGTGCACTGCTATCACTTCTCAACATCCTGATCCTCAACAGATCTCTACAACCACTATGTAGCTTACCTCAATTGTGTAGGCACAGCGACTATATTAATCCATGACCTAGACCATGCACGTCTCTACGTTATGTTAGCACGGACTAGGATTACAACAATCTTGACTACATTCCATCTTACGTATCTTGTTTATATCTTGTCCCGTAACACTTGTCCTTCTCGCAAGAGAACACAGGATCGAATATGACCCAGCAAAGTCAGAACTTCAGGTGACCGGAGGAAGACCTAGGAGAAAAATTAACACGACTGACCTCTCCATTTTGGTGAAAGATAGTCCGATCGAACCGTCACCTCATATTCTGTGGCTAGAAGTCTGGCTCTACACCCAGCTGAACCTCAAGCAGCATGCACAGGAATGGACTGGAAAAGCTAATTGTGTAGTCAATTATTTACGACATATTAACAGAGTTGAACGCTGTGCGGCTCCAGGACCCCTAATTCTTGCGGTACATGCATGCGTTCTAAGCACAGCTCTATATGGGGCAGAATCGTGGTTTCTGGGTCTTACTCGAATAACTATATTGAAAGATAAAGAATTTGGCACTGGAGTAGGCTGGCATACATCTCTGTTGGACAAAACAATAATGAAAGCTATCTGAGTAGCACTTCCAGCTTGACGTACCACTCCAAATAGCGCTCTTTCTTGTGAAGCGGGAATACCCCCGACATCCATAATTCTGCAACAAAAGATCCTGTGGTCGGCAGCTCGCATACAAAGAATGGACGCCTGGCTCCCTCTAGCCCTTCTGGCGGCTGAGGGCCCGAAATGGATGATAATACACTTAGGTCTTAGATCGGGACAACGAGGTTACTTGTTCCGACAACCAGAAAGATACATGACATGGCTGCAAGTGAGCTTGTCTCAAGTTCCGATAGCCGGAGGCCTTAGAAAGCTCTACTTTCCGCATGGCCACCCGGTATCAAATTCATACTGCCAAGAAAAAGAAGCTAGGTCTGGATGCATAAAGAGGTGGTTAGCCTCCCGTCCAGCTAACACAGTCTTCGCTTTCTCTGATGGATCATCATCGGGTCCCGGAAAATCAGCCTGGGGGTATGTAGTATACCAAGGAGGCAAGCTAGTTGCAAGTGGCTCCGGTCCACTTCCTGGAGCAGAGGTATTTGACGCGGAAGTTGTGGGTGCCATGAAAGCCTTGAAGGCTGCAATAGAGGTAGGAGAAGACTTACTGATCTGCATTCTTCTGGACAACCAAGCGGCCACCCAGGCGCTCGAAAGAGGAAGATCTAACTTCTCGCAGTCAGCGGTGGACAAGTTTTCGTTGCTGAGACACAATAAGCGTGTGAAAATACGCTGGATACCCGGTCATGTGGGGATCCAAGGCAATGAAGAGGCCGATAAGCTGGCCAAATCAGCCTTGGGAGCTCCCAATAACCGGTCACTAACCTCAGCTACGCCCAGTGGAGAAGATCAAGATCTAACCTTTGCGGCACTAGGGAGGTGGATTAAACTGCGCAGCCAAGAACTCGTTGAAGAGTGGTGGCAGAAGTATCGACCGAAACGATACAAAGACCTGGACCTATTCATGCGTTGCAAAAGACCACCGGAACTAGCTTTACCAAGATGGGCGTACCATCGTCTTATTGCGGCAAGAACAGGCCACGGGGACTACGCCGACTACCATCGACGTTTCAACCCCAAACATGAAGATCTGAAATATATTTGCGGCCGAGCGAAAAGGCTCTGGCATTTTTCAGATTGCCGACCTGCTTTACAACGTTGGAAAAGCTGCGAGAAAAAGGCGCCGCCTGGGGCCAGGGAAATGGTAGGGGAGAAGAGATGGCAGGAGTTCATCCAATTCCTGACTATAAGCAGATGTTACAGTCTGCCGAAAAATGAAGAGGGTGGGAGGTGCCCATACTGAGATTGTTTTTGACTCGAGAGGAGACGTGTTTGGAAGATAGGAATGCGGCGCAGGGAACCGTCACTCAGACATTTACAGTACCCTTTTTTTATTCTTTTCTTTTGTCGCTTCTGGCTCCACTACCGATAATGTAGGTAGCAATGAGCCCTCAGAGCCCATCTGCACGTGTCACGTCTAAATAGATGTAGGGCTCTTCCTGTCACGCAAAAGATTTCAATTTCACTTTCAATTGGGCCCAGAATACCAATTTTACGGTGTATACCAAGTTAATAAAGAAACTTTTATTTAATGCAACACCAAATATGAGCCGACTATTTCTCAGGCAAAAGATACATTTTTGAGCTTGGCCTTCGACAAAGGTCTTCCCTCTTGTAATCGTTGTAAAGATGTCAGAGGATGTAGTTGTGAAGAGAACTGGCATGAACCGAAGCGGCAGAAAATCTCATAACGAGATTCTAGCAATGACGGTGAGTTAAGAGCTAATTTTACCCGTTGGTATTAGATTGTAACTCTAAATGTAATAGGGCTACAGGCTAGAAAGGCAAAGAGGTACTAATATGAATAAACATTACATAAATAAAATAATAAACATCTACTTTCACAAGGTCGAATGAACTTTTTGTTTTGCATCCCATTTTAATTGCGTGTGCAGCTTTCTAGCTATGACTCAGTATATAAGAAGAGCACTCATGCCTCGGATTCCATTTGCAAGTACCACTGCAAAGTTATGCCGGCCTTTTCTTCACCCCAAGTCAACCCTCATCCGTGAATAGCCACCCAGGGCAACATCTCGAAAACCCTGAGTTATCCAGACATGCCTCCATCATCCATTTACTTTTCTCCGCGCGAAATGAGTTTTGAGGCGTCTCTTTCCCAAGTGGATTAGGTTTCCAGGCTACTCAAACTACAGGGTAGACAACGACCAGAAGTGTTGAAAATATGGAGGACAGAGATAAGTCAGGTGATTCTTAATGGGAGTTGTTGAAAGTCATGTGATATCTTTGTTTTTGTATCACGGGCCTCGCTTAGTACTCCACATTCTCTGTAATTGTAAACTACACGTAACATAATTTGTAATAACTAAGACAATAATAACAATATTATATATACAATCTTATGGTAAAGAAACTGATTTCGAGAACAAGTATCCACCCGCAGCTAAATTTATAGCTGGTATGAAGAATATTTTTAATTCCACTGTCGCATAAATATTCAGCAGAAGTTATTAAAGAAGGGTTTTTTTTATTTTTTGTTTTTATATTAAAGTCCTAAGCTAAAGCTCTAGGTCCACTATAGGTACAAGACTGGTGGAGCCGGCGGGGATCACTGCTTACGGGCCCAACTCATTCCAACCGCTGGACTTGCTACAGAAATAGTAGGAAGTAAATTACGACGCGGACACCACCTACTCCAACTCCTAGATCAAAAAACCAATCCTTTTCCCTAAATCCAAATAGCTACAATCTTTCCTCAGAGAAACGACACTTCTCGCCTCGTTCCCTTTCGTGTCATGCGTTGTGGCAATGACTAGTTAATCTGATCCCCGCTGAGAGCAGTGGATGAGTGAGCAGGTCGTCTTTCAAAACAGCCGGTTTCCTGCGCAAATGTTTTGAAGCTTTCGTGGCATTTGGGCCCGAGAAGCTTTTTGATAAATTCAACGTGGGACATTGACTTTCTGAGCCTACGCGTGTGTTGTGCGTGGCGGCTACAGTGGATGAAGTGGGTCGGAGTAGTTTCCTTCCCGCAAGAGCACTCCATAGGAGCGCATAGGTTGTTAAAACGGCGATGGTATGCCGCAAAATTGCCGTGACCCGTTCAGGCTGCAATTAATTCTCGGAGCAGGTGCCTAGAGAAAGACAGTTCGGGTGGTTTGCGTCGCCGAACCTGTAGGTTAAGTTGGCGGTATTTAGGCGGACAAGCCTCTATCCACCAGTCTTCCAGCAATTTTTGCCGCCGGTGATTCATGAGACCACGAAGGTATGCCAGAGTACATGATCCTGGTGGAGTATCCTGGCTAGGTAGCTCTCGAAGGGTGGCACGGGCAATGGTGTCTGCCTCTTCATTTCCTTGTATCCCTGCGTGCCCTGGCACCCATTTTACCAACACTTTTGCCACGTTACTTAATGCACGAAAGCTGCGTACATCTTCTAGGCTAGTTGAGGATGAGCCCGTCGTTAGTGCGCTTACAGCCTGCTGGCTGTCTAGAAACACGTGGATTTGCTGTGACCCTCCTACTTTCCTAGACTTTCCGTTATCCAAGAACTCCAGTGCGGCTTCCAGAGCCTTCCTTGCTCCTATTTTTCTGCATCCAGCACCTCTCCCCCGTGCTTGATGCCACTTCCTTTGCCGATGTCTTTCCCATCCTTTTTCAGAACGAAACCCCAGGCAGAGCGTCCGTGTCCTTCTGATGAACCATCTGAGTATGCGCAAATGTCCGTTACTGTCACGTTATTGATCCATCCAACGCAGTCATTGCGTTCCGTCAGCCTTGAGCCTGACTTTTTAGGGTAGACTACCGGCGCCAGGGCCTCGGGGCCTCTGCTTCCGGGAGCTCTCGATAAGCACGCTGTAACCGTGACATTTGAATCTCTGGTCTGGCAGAGAGTTTGGCGGTCTTTTTGTACTTTCGAGTGCCGACATTCGGGCACACGGAAGCGCGGATCCTCAACGGGTGTCTATCATCAAGGGTCTTAAGCCTTGCCGAAAGTCGGAGTCGGTTTCCCTCAAGTATGACCTTTGCCGGCGGGATTCCTCCTTCTCTGTGAACGACTACGTTTGGCGTTGTCCTCATCACTGGCAGTGCAGCCCGCAATCCCATCAGGTTAGCTTTGTCAATCATGCTGCAGAGGTTTGAGGTAGGTGACGTGACCATTCCTCGTGTGGTTGGGCGTTTGGACCCTGGCCACCAGACATCAGATCCAAAAGTTGCTAGAGAGACAATGCACATGTCTACTGCGCCGACTAACGGCCCGGGGCTGCTCCCCGGAGGTAGAGTTGAAGCGGCGCATTTGCTGTGCAGCTTTCATCGCTTTGCCGCACCAGGTGGTTACGTGGTGTTTGAAATTGAGTCGCGGATCCAAATGTACTCCAAGCCAGCGGATGTGATCAGCGGGCTCGATGAGATTTCCATTTACGTGAACCCCAACTGCTTCTTCTCGGCGTCGTCCTGGGAATTGGATGACTTCAGACTTTTGCGTTTCGAAGGCAACAGCATTTTTCCCTGCCCACTCGAGAAGATGGTCTACCTCTCTTTGTGCAGCGCCGGCAGATTCAGCTACTGTGCGTCCAAACCCCAGAATTCCGATATCGTCGGCATAGCTAAACCTCGATCCTGGGTTGCCACTTTGCATCGGCTCCGCCATGTACAGAAGGAATAGTAATGGCGAAATTGGTGATCCCTGGGGGACTCCGCAGACCAGCTCTTTCTGTGTGGTGACTCCACCGGAGAAACGCACTTGTACCTTCCGATGTGTGAGGAATGAAGTCGTCCATCGGAGGATCGAGTCTGGCCATCCCTGGGCTTGCATGCGTCTAACCAAGCGATTGTGGAGCACTGCATCGAACGCTCCTTGGACGTCTAAGGTCACGAATGTCGAGGCCCATCCCTGGGAGCGTGCTTCTTCGACGTCATGGACTACGCAGGAGACCAGGTCCGTTGCAGATCGCTTTGGGAGCGCACCGAATTGTTGATGGCCCACCACATCATAAATGATTGCGAGGTGCGCCATTCGCTTGGCCAGGAGTCTTTCTAATCCTTTGCCTAGGCACGAGAGTAGAGCGATTGGTCTCCAACCTTTGATTGAAGTTGGATCCCGATTTGGCTTTTCCAATAGTACCACTTCTGCAAGTTTGAAGCAAGATGGATGCGTGCCGAGCCGTATGCAAGCTTTAAAGAGCTGCGTAACATACGGTCCGATTGTCTTCCAGCAGGCCTCAAGAAGTTCAACTGTGACTCCATCTGCTCCTGGGGCTGCCTTAGTACAGCCAATGGTACAAGTCGCACCTCGTTGTCCGATATGTCATCTTCCCAGGGTATCCGGTTATTACTGGGTGCAGTGCACGTAGGAAGATCGTCCGATGCTTGGTGACGTGTAAGAAGAGCATCACGGAGAACTGTGGCTCGCTCAGACGGGTCGGTGATAACGGAACCGTTATAGTTGAGCGGCGGAGGAGGTCTGACCTGTCTATGGTTGGCCGAGCGCATCAGCTTGATATGTCTGCCGGAGATGTCATCGCTTCGACTTGGCATGTCTGGTGCTCCTTCTTGGCGGCTGTAATAGTCTCACGTAGCTTCTTCGCACAGATAGCCCGCTGTGAGAGTGATGATGAGGCTTGGTATTCGGCGTGTGCGGATTTGCACCTAGGAGTCCACCATGGTGCAGATTTTCCGCTTTCCTTTCTGACCCGGGTTCCAGTTGCTTTAATGGCCTCCGTGAGATGGAAGCATATCTCCTGAGCGTATGCATCCACTTTCTCTATCGTACTCAAATCTGAGGGCGGATGTACCCATTTTGCAATGGCCCGCGCAAACTTTGGCAGATTTCCCTTGGGTACCTTGATCTTTGCTGGAGCCGTGTCCTTGTAACGGTTGCTGCAGGTACGATTCCGCGGATCGGAAGATGGTCGCTGGTCATACACTCCTCCCGATCGACCCAAGCGCGGGCTCCAGATATGTTAGTCCAGGCGAGATCCAGAGTATTGCCAGCTTTATGGGTCGGCTCTCCAATTATAAGGCAAGAGAGATTGTGGCTTTCTGCCCACCTTTCTATCTCATCACCCTGTCCATATGGCCGAGTTACTCCTGGCTGCCAGGCAGCATGCACTGAGTTGAAGTCCCCGGCTGCAATGGACTTCGCAGAAGGTTTCCAGTCGAAAAGCGGGCGAACAGCAGTCGAGTCTTTAGGGGCCTTATACACGTTGAGAAATGTGATTCCATTGACCTTTACCCAGCAGTAATCACCAGTGGGTGTGGAACAAGGAAATAACTGTTCCGCTAACATTACATTTTTGGTCTTTCGAGTGTATGTCACAGCCCTCGGTCTGACATCTACACCTCCGTACGGTATATGACAGATATACCCTGGGTGTGATATGGTTTCTTTTGATCTCAAATTCCATCGCGGTTCTTGAATTAGCACAACATCTACGCCTAGCTCATAAGCTCGAGAGAGCGCAATGTTGTGGGTTGTGCCACCCCTGCCTACGTTTATTGACATAAAACTTAGTGTAGGAGGGGGGCGAGAAGGGGCCCGTAGGGCGCCCTTCACAAAGCTTCTTCAGGGTTCAAGGCACCAAAGCCCGAACCCTCAGCCATTGCTGTGTCTGTCGAAGATGTGTCCTTACCAACAGCTGGAGAAGCTGGTCGGGTCGCTCTTGCGGCAGCTGTAGCAGCCTCTGCGGCCTTAGTTGCAGCTTTGGCCCTGGCAACTGCCTGATATTCCCGTTGGCCAGCTTGTCGGATCGTCACAAGTTGGTCCTTAGTGGCTGGGCCAGACCTGTTGGGACGCGCCAGGCAGTCTCGACTGCCAGATTGGTGGGGCCTCCGCAGTTTCGCACTTGGTTGGAGCTTTACACTCGAAGGCTGAGTGCATGGTGGATCCGCAGTTCCAGCAGGCAGGCGCGCGAGAGCATCCGCGGGTGGCGTGGAAACCAAGACATCGCCTACATTGCTGTATGGGAGGGCGGTTTCGTTGGATGGTTGCTATTCCGGAGTCGTCGAAGAGTCGGAATCCAGGCTTTGGGCTAGCGTTCCTGGGAAACAAGGCCGCCCAGGATCTGTAGGGAGCGCCGAGCTTAGTTTTTCCGTGTATCCTTACTCGGTCTGGAGTGCAGCTGGTTACTCTAAGGATTTCGGCGGCCACCATTTCGGCAGTGACCTCGACTCGTCCTTCTAAGCCGAACACGGCGACTGGAACCGTTGCGATCCGGAGGGAAACTAGATCACTTGGTGGTTCTAGTTTTGCCTCCACTTGTGTGAAGGAGCTGGAGGCCTCCAGCAGTCGAGTTTTTGCATCCGGGTTTTTGGCACGGATGGCAAAGCCAGTGGGAACGCGTTGCACCTGGTCGACATCAGCAGGGGTGCAATGTGTTTATTTAGCGACGGCTTCGCGGACGCCAGCTGGAGAGAGCTGTCTCCACTTGTGGTTTGCATCCAGACGCAGGAAGATTCGGTCGTCTTTCGCTGCTGTTGTTGATGCTGCCGGCTTCTTCACTGGTTTCCTGGCAGATGAGGCAGCAGAAACCGAAGTGATATTTGCAGGAGCCTGTGCGCCTGAATTTTGGTGTCCTGCTCTGGTGACAGTGGCCCAGGTGCTTCTGAGCTGGAGAGGTGCTGTAGCCTTTGTTATATTCCGAGTAATGGCTACTGGGATGGTGGTCGCGGGGGGAGTTGCGACAATTGGTCGTTGGGGCAGGACCGGCTGCAACCAATTGCGCGATTGCTGCTCGCAAGTAGACTTTGATGGAGTCTACAAAAATTTTATTTTCACCGGTGGAGAGCGGTGAAAGGGCTGTCTCGACACTGCTAATCGCTGTCGAGCATATATGGAATTGCGCAGCTTTTTGCCTTGCCCTGCGCTCCTCCGCTTCGATCGCTGCCAGCAATTCTGGGGGGAATTTTTTTTCTCTGCCTGCTGCTTCTGGTGCTGTAGGCGGTTGGTCCAGCGAAGAGTTTTCGGCTCCTGCTGCCTTGGCTGTGGGTATGTCGGCCTCTTTCGTGGGCCTCACTTCTACCGGTCGCGGTAGTGCTTGAACCGTAGCGCGCTTCTCGGGTGCGACGACGGTTTTTCTGGGGGATCCGGTGGGATCCAAGACTTGCTCTGCATCTTCTGGGCTGGAGGATGCCCAAACTGAATCGGCGAGGGTTTTTAGCTTCTCGACTTCTGCGTCCACCATATCTACCTCGGGGACATCGTTCTCCTTCGCTTGGAGCGCAGCCGCGATGGTGTTCATATTTTGAAGATTGGACTCGAGTCCTTTTCTTGTCAGCATGTTTCTCGCGTGGTTTTGAATGGCTGGAGTCCATTGGTAGGGTTTGATGACGCGATCTTTGGTGATTCCGCTGATCGCGTTTTTGTGCGTTTTACGCGTCGGAGGCATTTTAGAAATGCCGCCGATGGCAAACAATTTCGATTCGATTCGTTCCTCGAAGGGTGAGATGGATAAAAGGGTGGGAATGGGCAAATTGGGGGCTTCTCGAATTGTTTTGATGAAGGGTTTGGTTGTTGAGCTTTCTATTATTTCTATGTTGGGATACACTTTGTTGATACTACTAGGCTCGATAATTATTAGTCCCGACCGACTGGTGTTTGGCGAACGGAGATTACGTCTATCCTGTGCTAGCGTTGTTTACTGCTGTCAATAGGAGATCCCGAATGGGCTAACTATTGGGATTAAAAGGAATCCCTACCTGTGTTAAGAAGAGTGGTCAAGTTGACATCCTTTTATAGTACATTATTGCATGAGCTTCCCTCTACCGACAAGTCCACAAACTAAGTAGTGGCTTACATATTTCAATAAGGAGGGAGACCATAGCACCTTCCATTGTTGGCTTTTTTTTTTTTTTTATCAGATTTTAATTGCGTATGCAGCTAACTAGCTATGACACAATATCAGAGAAAATATACAGATAAGATGACTCAATTTAAAAGTAGAGCACTCATGCCTCGGATTTCATTTGCAAGTACCACTGCGAAGTTATGGCGGCTTTTTCTTCACCCCAAGTCAACCCTCATCCGTGAATACCCACCCAGGGGAACCATTGTTGGCTTATGTCTATGGTGTCAGCCACACTCTCACATTCGAAGTCTTGGCACGCACAAAGCCCAATGAGTAAAACTTGTTGCCAAAATTAAAAATACCATATCAGTCCAGATTGTATCCATCTTTTGCATCATCTGGTAAGCTTTTCTCATTTCCTCTTCCACCCATCTCATAGAACTGCTTCCGAGATTTGTGCGCGGCGATTCTTGACCTGATGCGGGTATAGATATCGGTGCGGGCGTATATGTAATGGCCAGCCGAGGCCAGACAGAGCCGAAAGGTATGATCATTGAAATTATGATGTCTTAATTCGTACCTGCAGACGTGATGAGATTTTGGTAGGAGTCGAACTCTTTGGAAGTGAAAACTTGATATGGTGGAGTATTTCGAGTTATCGCCACGTGGGCCAGCTTCTTTGGTATTGCGAAATTTGACTAGACTTGGCTCTGGGAGAAAATATCACTCCCAGCTTCGTAGAGGACATCACGTACAGGAGTTCAGCCTTGCCCTCCAGCGCAGTGGATCAAGTGCAGACGAGAAAGCGGCCATCGCTCCTCTCCCCGTTAGAAAAGCCTAAAAGAGACTAGTCACGGAGCAATGTGGAGGCGCGCGGGACTGGCGAATTATGATGCGAGCACTCCAGTAACTCCATTTCTACAGTAAAATGGGTTCAACGAGGTAAAATTGGCATTCCTCACCGGCGATCGCCCTCTCGCCCAAGTGCATCCTCATTCCCTCGGGCAGCACCATAGATTCAAATGAAGATGCAATCTGTACATCACCCAGACGCCACCGCCTTGCGGCAATTACTAATCGTCACCTCGTAAAATATGTGATCACAGCCGTGAGGAATTTCAATGACGACGGTCCAAGACTATGAAATTATTTGACTCATGCAAGTTCAAAGGGGTTATAGTCATTATCGGTTTAGCGGGGTTTCCGCCCAACTCCTCCATCTGCCATCATCTCTGAGGCTGGTGAAGTGGGTAGGCTGTAGTTAACGCGCAGCGTTCAGGAGACGATAGCTACTTAAGCCCAGATAGCGCAAGGCTATCCCCTGATATTCGCTGCGATGGAGCCTCTGTCTACTTTGAAACATGTTTTATCCAGCTTTCGAGCCACGAAAATTACCACTCCCAAGCCGAAAAAAGTTTTTGCCGTCACCTACGAGCACGACTGATTTGAGGGTGCTTTAGCTGCTGCTTCGTCTGCCATGACGATCGAGCATCTTCAGACACCATGAGGGGACCTCCTCTTCACCTCTAAAGCTTGGTAAAAATAGGTGACGACTTTAGCTGGATGTGAGGAAGCGCTGAGCCTCTCTGTTTCTGAAAATGCATGTAATAGAGGCAAAAATGCCGTGTGTTATGCTTCTCTGCCTATCAGGGATAGTGGTAATTTGTTTCACCTCCTCGACTACGAGGAGACAAGCTCTGGTACTTTTAGCGCCAGTGTTGAGGATGGGGCCCCGCTGTTTTCGAAGTAGCTATATTCCGTCGCGTGTGGGGTAGAAAGCCCAGTGCCATACCAGTGCGCCACTAGGCCTGATAGCTGCGTGCGTTTTCGAGATGTGGGCCTCGAGCGCCAGCTAAACTTGGCGTTACCGAGGCTAAAGCGAGGAAGGATCACTGCCGGCGTGAGCGAGCGGTAGAAAACTAGTTGTCATGACAGCCACACCGAATCATAGGCGAGATGCGAGAGCCGAGAATACCGTTACGAAACGGCGTAGATCAATGGCACGCCAACATCCTCGAGGAACTGCAGTTGGAGCGATGCGGATTGTGAAGCAGCTTATGCACTATAGCGGAGCAAGCGTGCTGTCCTGGACTGGTGGCGCGAGAATGGCTGTACCCACTCTCATCTCGAAGCTTCGGCCTCCAGACTTTGACACTCTAGCTTCTGTGGATACTGATCGGATTCTTAGCCCGGCCGATGTGGATCGCAAGTGATCCTCTAGGCCACGAGCCTGGACCACATCTGAGCTGGGCCAGTGTCGGGCCAAAGGCGACGAGGTCTCTGGCCAAGGCCATGGAAGGTCAGAGCGTGAGTGTTGCAAGCTAAAGGTGAGCGTGAATGACACGAAATAACATGGCTTGGGGCGAAAGGATGGACAAGTCAATATTATGTGGTGCGAGGGAAATCGAGACTCAATGAGCCCCGATTGCAATCTGAAGGCTTCCAAAGGAGCGCTAGCCCATCGAAATTCCTCACATCTGAGCCTGGGCCCGCTTGAGTTGCGCTTGGAGCGCTGCCAAGCCAGAGGGCGAGCATCGCGAGACTTGTTTCGCCAAACATGAATGTCTCATCAGGTGAAGATATACCACTAGGCTGAGATTCAGACATCTCCAAGTGCTGCCGGCAAGGACCGTTGTGGGGGGCGCCAGATGCACGAGCTGCCGGATACCTGGAGCACGTAGGCGGGGGCTCCCGTTGCCGCTAGATCCGCACTCTTCCGCCGCCACATTGTCTGTCTAGGTCAGGTGATGCCCTGACGTGTGTCAGTCATGTCCTGATGTAAACTTACATTAGCGTATTGGAAGGATTAAGGAGCTTTTGGGTAGCAAATTAGAGATCAACTCTCACCCAGGCTTCAAGATTTAACAGGCATTCTGGCATACTAACCCAAGGCGTGCTTTGAGACCGAAGTCAAAGGTGATAATCCGTAAGCACAATATGATCGCCTGCGGGAGATGCAGGGCTCACTGTGCTCAATGAAGTGTAAAAAGGAATGCATTGACACCGTGGCTCATGGTCGTTTCTACGGCCCACGCTATTAAGTACGCACAGGCCAGCTCTGGGGAGAGGCCAAGCAGTCCATTGCCTCTTGGGTGCCCTCGCGCGTGACCCTTGGCCCAGGCTTCCCCTGGACGAGCGCTCTCCTGGCGGAGGGCGGATGGGCGGAAATTCGCCCTCTTATGCAATGTGCAGCGGCCGCTCTACTAAATAGTAAAATTGTAGGAAAATGCGAGGGCCGCCGTTCTATGCCGGGACATTCTAGTCTAAACTCCATTCTGCTGCGCTCGCAGACTCGTCAGAAGGGCGAGTGGCAATTTCCGGATCAAGGTAATAATTATTAAATGCTACTATGGTCGACCGGCTCCCGTTCCTTCTGCCCATTCCTTCACTCTACACCCCTGCGAGCCTCGGCTGGGCGAGAAGCCGGCTGCGCTGGGTAAACGCGCGCGACTCGCCGAGAAGCCCACCATGTAAAGTGACAAACAAGAGGAGCATTCTACCGTCGTGAAGCAACATGATACGTCCAGTTGACGGTGACCCGCCGTCCCAGGATACAGTGAAAAATGCCCGTGCTCGAAGTAGGAGCCATGTGCGAACGCGCCCGCGCTCCCGTGCGAAAGTCGACGCCAAACCTCAACACCCCATGCCCCGCGCTCGCCACCCGGGAAGTAATTGGACAATATAGCTTTAATCCCCTCATCAGGAGCCCACTGGCCTAACACCCGGTATTCACATACTAACTCCCTGTCACTGACTACTGTCGCCAAGGTCCTGGCTGCCGTATGCCTCACCGTAGCGACGCCTCTCCGCCACACGTCGAGCTTAACGAACGAGCCATGGGGTAGACTTGTTTGGGAACACTGCGAGGTATTTGCATGGCGAAGCCACTGCTCACCGGCCCATTGCCTCCAGCTACAGTAGGTGTGGCAGCGCTGGGCCCGGTGTTTATCGCACATGCGGTGGCACAGCTCCCACTACTGCCACTACTGACACTGTTGCCGCCCGAGCTCCCGGTATTAGCTCCGATAGTGGGACTGCCGCTACACGAACGCAAGACCGGTCGCTTGAACGTTTCTACAGCCCGGTTGTATTCGCTCTTACTTCCAGGCAACTCATCCACATAAGAGCTTGATCGACTTCCAACTTCTTGTAGGGAATAAGAATATTCAACTGGGCTGCGCACGTCGACACTGTAGGAGGGAGCTCCGTGCTCACTGCTGCTACTCGTACCACCAAGAGACGAGGAAACGGGTGAGCCAAGTTCGTCCATGCTTTGCTGCTCAAATGCTGGCAGTCCATGTCCCACATTTGTTCCTTCATAATCACCCGGCTCAATCTTAAAGTCCGGGCTCCCGCTATTAACATCGCCCGCATATTCTGGGAAGCGACTCGCCATAGTAATACTGCCGCCTGCAGTATCATAGCCATCAAAGACATCAATTTCATTGCACACGTCTGGTGGTGGATCCGGAACAGCACGTAGCATAGGGTTGACGAGTCTTGGTAGGACGTCATTGACCTTGGCCAATAAAAGAGGCAGAAATCTGTGGTTACCATGGCGTAGAACGGCCAGCAGTCCAATAAAATCATGAAGGTAGTCCTGTGGCCCAAGGGTGAATGAATATAGATTTGGCGGGAGCAGGGTAAGAATATCGGTCAAGGAGCAGGCAATGTCGAATAACTTTTCAATCTAAAACCCAGTCAGACTCAAACCTGAAGCATAATAGTGGAAGGAGTCCATACAAGTCCTATACCATGAATATCCATACTCTGATGGGAAAATTGTGAAGTCATCGAAATAAGATCACGGGATATGTCGACGGGGTATTGAAATGTCATACTAGGTTCCTCGTGAGCCGATGATAGGCAACCATTTTGCATGCTAAGCTGCCAGACCATTGTCCGAAGCCACTGCTGACTGGTGCGAAGATCAGCCGTTTGGTTCTCATTTGAAGAGAGATATGCAGGTAACGCATCGGCAAGGTCCTTTTGAAGTGCAACGAGATAGTTGGGTGAACACTCTGTGCTAGTCTTGTTCCACAAGGTGACTAAGGCCTCATCGAATGGAAGAAACAGGCTGACAAGATCAATAAACCCGTTGAGGTGGCACGCTTGAGGATCGGTTGGATCGTCGTTCTGTGATGGTGGACTAATCGTTGCTTGCAACGACAAAGGTCTATGTCGCTGGAGCGCGTATGCTCTGTAGGTCGGTCAGGATAAATTAACGGGCAAATATCTTAGATTTAATTTACCTTTCAGTTACGAATAAGAGCCAGTATAGCCTTCGCCGCCTCGATGCGTCGGCTACATCAAATTGTGAGTAAGTTTCTTCTTTCTGCAACCCATTCACGTGCGCCAACGTTGTAGCCTCCCGTAGATGGAACCAGGCATTGTTGTGAAGATTGAGTCCGAAGTAGCAGCCGAAGAGGAAGAAGCTCGTTGCCAAACTATTGAGAGTTGGAACCTCGAGATAATCGTAGCTCTTTCGGATTCTTAATGTCTCCTGCATCAGTAGATTTCCCGAGACAAGGTTTGCGTCGGGGAGGTTTTCTGCTCGCAGCGGAGCACCCGGGATGCCCATTCCTGGTTGAATCATCATAAAAGCACATAGTGAGGTAAGGAGACAGTATGTATCGACGTTCTTCTCGGCGTATAGGATCTGCTGTTCAAGTCTCCCACGGTGTAGTATCGGTAAGGTGGGATACATGTTGGTAAAAAAAAAATCCACACATTCTCTGATGAGATCATTTGTCAAGAGACCTGGAGTCTGCGCCAATGAAGCATTGTATGTTACTGGGCACACGCCCGTCATACGGCTAGTAACTTTGGATGAAAGACTAGACTGCCGTTGCGTCTCTCGGAGCTCACTAATAACCTTGGCCCGAGAACCCTTTGGTCCTTTCTTTTGTGGAATAGCGTTGTAGGTACACGAGAGTTGAGCAGATGAACAGTTACGACACGGGTTGATGCCATCACACTTCACCTTGCGACGATGGCATGCATCACAAGCACGTTTGACCGATGTAGACATGAGGACGGGCAATTGATGGAGCTTTCAAGTACTGAGTGGATGACAATCTCGAGTCGGCTCGGTAGTATTTTTCACTTCTCGGTGAGAATATGTTGGCGGGATCCTCGCGGGTCTGATTAGTGTGAAAAATCTGCTCTTCCACCGTGAGGCGTTGCTAAAATGGGAAAGGGGAATATATGAATCGGTCCTGTCCTACTTCAGCGAAAGAGGATTATGAGGGATTCACGACGAGGATAATGATTGATATTGATTGCAATGTATAAACACCAAGCTAGACCCGAGTGGGCCGGCGAAGGCGCCTTGAGGAATTTCATCTCTGTGTACATGCGGTAATCTCGAGCCCAATTCCCTGCGGTAAGATCCCAATTAATCACCGTCCCCAGACCATGATCCCCCGCTTTCGTATTGGAATATGACGGTTGTGCGTGTAAATGTATCTCGGCTGGTAAATACTCGCCTGGTCTTGCGTCTCGTACGAGTCAGGTGCCGAGGAATGCCTAGATCTATTAGGTATCTAAATAATCTAACGACTAGTACTAGTAGATTACTTCTTGGATCGCAGATATATTTACTGGAAGTCACCAGCCTCGAAACATTCGGCGTCATAGAATTGAGCTGCAATAGTGTTACCATTAAAAATTCGTCCTTCCAACGCGTTGACTGCCTATGTAGGTTAGTCTTCGTCTATAGGCTCTAGACTTTAATGAACTTACTCTCAGCGCTGAAAGCTGGCTTGTAAACTTCACGAATACTTTGGCAGTCGCGTCGGATCGGTGGATGTAAACCCGCTCCACGCGCCCATATTTGTCTGCGCACTCATCGCCAATTTCTTGCATTAGACCGCCATCTCCGGCCCCCTCAACCTCTTCGTCTAGGTTCATTCCATCTACCATGCCTTCTAATACGATGACTTCAGACATGGGACCAAATTTTCCGGCGTCCTTATCTTTTGATTTTTTCTTCGCTCCTCCTATAATTATACCCCTTCCGCCAGTATCTCTGAAACCCCCTCCTTCCGCGTCTGACTTTTTCTTTCGCTTCTCAAGTTTGACCTGCAGAGGGTTGACGATTCCACTTTCCTCAACGCCAAGACCTTTACCTTTGCTCCAGCCGTATTTGGACATCAGCCTTTCAGCGAAGCCTTTCTGACCCGGTCGTCGAGATTTGGGGTCCTTGATATCCTCAGATTCTTGTTGCTCCTCAGATATAGCCTTCTCTAGTTCAATCTCAGTAGCCGGGATTTCACTAGGGGCAGGTGGTAACTGGTATCGTATCGGTGGTCGAGATATCTGGCCAGGCGGTTTAACTGAGTGACGAGTGTCTTGTGTTTGTTCTTCTGCAATAATAGGCACTGGGGCTTCTATTATTTCTGTGTCAGGGAGGATAGCGCTGGTTGGATCAGAAACTGTTTCTATCGGTGGAGGTGCAAAGTCGTAGGTTGAGGGCGGTGCATGAAAGACTAGAGTTTGTTAGAATAAGCTTGTCTTACATAGGACTTTCCTCTCACTCATTTTGGTGGGTTGTCGATTATCTTCTTCCTCGTTCTGGTAGCTCTGATCTTTTTGGGCTTCTCTATGAGCATAAAGACGATCTTTCCACTCGCGTACTTCCCGTATTCTTTCGTCGCTGTTTTTGTATTCTTCGAAATTATTCGGTCGAGTTGGGTCGTAAATGTCATCCCATTCTTGTATTATTGTATAATCTTCTCTATTTTTCTTCTTCTTCTTTCTCCCGCCGCGCTGCCGCTTTTCCCCCCCGTAAAAGGTATCATCGTCTTTGTCGCCAGTCCAGTCAGCGAGAGATGTTTTGAAAACTTGAGTTGGTTTTGATAGCGAGGATAGGTTAGCTACAGGTTGGTTTATTTTTCCTGGTGCTACAGGTTCATTAATATGCTTTGGAAAGGAAGCCTTGGGCTTAAGTTTTTGCGAAAGTTGTGGTCGTTTGGTTGGTTGAAACCTTAGAGCAGCTATTCCGAGTGAGTTTACTTCCCTCAAGACTTCATGAATAGAGATCGGATACCAGGATCTATCTGGGGCTTCTTGGGCTCATTGGAAGTCTGTGCAGGTGTGAAGGTGACAGGTCCTTTCGAAATTGTTCCAGGCACTGTCTGTGCATCCGGATCCAATAGGTTTGCGTATAGCGATAGGCCGCCTCGAGGCCCTGATTCGGGTGGATTCGACATGGTGTTGGAAGGAAGAGTATGGTGATGCAGTACAAGATGCGTTGCAAAGTTCCGATATCATTTTCAAATTATGTAAGCATTCGCAGAAAGTTCAAAGGGGCATTTGATTCGCAGCCAGGATTTCCATGACAAATCCTTGTACCATTAAATTGCGACCTTCGGTGACGCTGGGGCTCAGTAAGACACTGCAGGGGAATAAGAGCTTCTTAAACTACCCTATGTAACCATGTAGAAAGTATTACGACGAGCAGACACCTCTCGGGACATTGTTGTTTATTCAAATGGTAACTTGGACGCAGCTACACGTAGCTGCGGCCTGGCTCTTCATCGCCTGTCGCGCCGTGAAAGTCTTTCCAACTCCAAAGTCAAGCGGATGGATCCCGTCCCTAACAAATCTCGTCGTATTCGGCGATAGCTACACGGACGAATCGCGACTCCCATACTTCATTAATCACAACGGAACTGCCCCACCGACAGGTTTTCTTCCACCCGCGAGTAATGCTACAGCAGGCGGTGGTATGAATTGGGCTCGTCACGTCGCAAAAAGTACAGGAGCGAAGCTTTATAATTACGCCGTCTCAGGAGCAGTTTGTGATAACCAACTTGTCAATAGATACGTCTCCGCTATCAACGGACCGTTCCCCGATGTAGTTTATGAAGTCAATGCTTTCGTGTCAGATTCGACGTTTATTAACGAGACTACCAACACGCCGTTTTTCGCAGATCGTGACGAAAGCAACACGATCTACTCCATATGGATTGGTACTAACGACCTCGGAGTAAATGGGTTTCTGACAGACAGCAACCTTCACGAAAGCTCTCTTCCTAGCTTTACGGACTGCATTATGGATAAGTTCGATCAAATATATGCCAGTGGAGGGCGCTACATGGTCTTGATGAATTTAGCTCCATTACAACTGACGCCTCTATATGGAATGCCACAAGTTGGAGGACTCTTAAAGAGCAGTTACTGGGGAGAAAAGGTATCTGTCGCCCTTTGTCTGATGATACAAAATATTATCGAATAATAATTAACGCGTTCTTAGCCAACAAACACATCTGAAATTAGCGGTAAGATGAAACAATACACCAAATCTGTCAATTCTCTACTCAGTTATCGAATACCCTACGAAAAATTGATTGCTGAACGCTACCCCGACGCTTCTTTTGCGATATTTGATACTAACTCCCTTATCACCGATATTTACAACTCTCCGAACGACTATTTAGTTGCGCCTGCAAATTCTACTCACCAATATTTCAAATGCGACCCTGTACCTTGGGGAAAATGCGTCAGACAACCCGAAGGACTTGATCACTACTTGTGGTTTGACGAACTACATCCCGGAACAAAGACCAATGAAGTTATTGGGGGTGAGTTTGTGAAACTAGTGCAGGGTACAAGCAGCTATGCAACATATTGGTGATTTCCAAGTACCCTAAACTGAAAAAAGTGACACCCAATTGTATCCAAAATTTAATGTAAATATAAATTCAAGATGGATGTAATAATATCAAACAAAGAATTCAAAATTACGCCAGGCTTCACATTGTGTTCCCATTTAATACTAATAGTATTATGAGTATAATTTAATTATAACCCTAACGAAAGCTCTCCACTACCTCTTTTAGCTTTGAGATAACTTCTCCGGGGTTATCCGAGCCAAATACCGCGCTTCCAGCGACAATAACATTGGCCCCAGCCTGAGCAGCTTGATCAATGGTTCCAAGCCCCAATCCTCCATCAACTTCAATATTCAAATCTGGATACCGCTTTCTTAGCTCTTGAACCTTGGGCAACTCAGAAGCCATAAACTTCTGCCCACCAAATCCTGGATAAACTGTCATAACAAGGACCATCTGTATATAGGGTAAGCTCAATGCATCTATTGGAAGAAAAAGATGCAAGTATATGCTTACGTCCGGAACTTCGTCGCAGTCTGTGCTCTCTAAAATTTCCCACAACACATCAACAGGTGTGTCAGGCTTAATAGCTATACCGGCTAACATCCCGTTTTCATGAATATACTTTATCAACTGTGCTGGAGACGTCTTTTCAGTGCTGTGTGCCTCAGGACTTTCCGCCGCCGTACTAGAGATAGCAGCCTCGTAGTGAAAGGTATATAGATCACATCCTGCCTTCTTGAAATCCTTGACCCATTTTTTAGGCTTTTATCAATCAGCGTTAGCTGAAGTCCATGAAATGAGTGCTGGAAAGAGAATACAACACATAACATGTGGAAATTTCAGTGTAAATACCTCTGCGATCATCATATGGCAATCGAATGTTCCAGTTCCATGTTTTTCACTGGGCCTCGCAACGTGACTACGTATTTTCGTTACTACCGGCGCTCCGAATGTAATATTGGGCACAAAGTGACCATCCATGATATCTATGTGTAGCCACGAGCTGCCGCAGTCCATCATTTTGCGACATTCGGAACCGAGGCTCGCAAAGTCAGCTGAGAGGATTGAAGGCGCAATAATGGCTGGGGGCGACATGGCATGCGTGTTTAGGGAGAGAACTTGCTTCAGGGTGCACACAAATTTTAGGGATCGATATGCCTCAAGCAATGAGGCGGACAAAAACAATATGCCCACTTTGACCCTATCTAGTCAGCCGGTTTCCAAAGTCAAATGTTTCTTCATCAGCGAGGCTGAACAAGGCTATTTGGCGTTGCGGTGTTATACTTAGATTCATCTTCCGAGCAGAGGCTGGAAAGATTTATAATAGGCCTGGTTCGAGACACGGGTTTGGTGATCTGTATACGGTGAGCTGTGCCTGAATTTCGTACAACAGTTGTTGATACGGTCATAATTGCAGATTTCTAATATAAATGTTTTACAACATCGCATTGACTAATACTTGCGGATGAAGTCTCACGGCATTGTGGGAGCGAATAAATTGCACATGAGCATTTCCACATAAAACATAGATGGTCCGTCTCCTAGTGGTGTTCTCTGGTGTAGTTGGAGTAGCCTGGACACCTACTGCACTTGGGAAGGAGACACTTCAGATTACATTTCGCGCGGAAAAAATTCAGTGGATGATGATGGCAAGTCTGGATAACTCAGGGCTTTTCAGACGTTCCCCCTGGGTGGGTATTCACGGATGAGAGTTGACTCGGTGTGAAGAACAATCCACCATAACGTCGCAGTGGTACTTGCAAATGAAATCCGAGGCATGGGTGCTCTTCTTTTGTATTGAATCATCTTTTCTGTACATTTTTTCCGATATTGTGTCATAGCTAGTTAGCTGCATACGCAATTAAAATCTGATGCAAAAAAAAAAAAGATTCAATTACCTCCACAACATCAATCTTTCACTCCTAATGAGACCGATTCCCATCTAAGCCTCATCAAGTCTTCAAGTACGACCAAGTATATCCTCATTTCAATGATGAAGTCTCATCAACCCAGTCTCTGGCCTTAGTTGGCCTGCATATATACGCCGATTGTCACTGAGAGATCTAAACAAGGCAGAATCTGGCGCCTCTAAGGTATATTAGTGATAACTAAGGTTCACAATGGAGGTTAGGAAGCCAGAAATTTTAGATAGGGTAGATAATGATTGTTGTAGCCAAAAACCCGAGAGAACCATGAACAAATGAAGAGAATAATACAAACTGCGAATTTAGAGATCAGGCTGAGCCATTTCTTTTGCTTAAAATAATCAGAAATATCCAGAAATGCAACCCCTAATTCGTCCTTGAAGTATCAATTGCACGAAGATATTCCAATAAAATTTTCAATTTTCCCAGATAATTAATCTGGGGAATATGGTATGAGCTCCTTTTCATCCCAAAAGTCTGTATTGCGTATTTATGCACAGATACTATTTTTATATCGTTGAAGAATATTCAACTATATAGCTATGATACATGATTGGTACTATGTATACATTTTGGGGACTCTGAACGTTAGATACTGTAAGGATTCTAAAGAAATGCCTTGGGCAGAATCTATGGGCTCCTTGTTTAGTCCCACTAAGCTTTTTCTTATTTTTTGCTCCAGATTTTAATTGTATATGTAGCTAACTGACTATGACACAATATCGGAGAAAATGTACAGAATAGATGACTCAATTTACAATAAGTGCACTCATACTTTGTGCCGTCGTTGTATTTCTATGAAAAAGCAGGCGTCATGAAGCCAAATACTGAAAGCTATGGCTCCTTCAGGGGAGTCTAGAATCCAGGGAATTCCCGGTGTTGAATATCTAGTTTTGCCACGGAGGCGGGACCGACTCCGATTGAATCGACAAACGAAGAAGTGCTCGGGAGACTTTTGTAGCCTGCAAGCGCAGATTGAAAGAGCGTTCGAGTGGTGAAAGCAGCGGTAGTCATCAAAGTCGCCGTGGCCTGAGCGTAGCGTTTAAAGTTCTTGAGTTCGGGGAGCGGCTGTGGGATAATTTTTCGCCCCTAGCTTCGTGGACGACAAGGCTGACACGTGGCGAGTCTTTGTCTTTCTGGTCCTCTGGCGTCCCAGGCAATGGCCACCCCTCACTGCTGATCAGCGCGACACGCGTGGACCTGGCTAGGCCATATTTTTATTTCTTATTTTGGCTATTTTTCGGCCTAACATTTCACAAGTATCTAACGTCTTTCTGCTGGGGGACTATTCTCAACACCTGTTGTTGTAATTAAGGCAGCAACATGACTGCAGTAGACAAATAGTTCATATTAGAATAATATGCACTGACGCCATGAGATATGATTAACCTATATCATCACTCACTGGCATGAATAATAATTAGCCAATAGATGCCTTACAGCATACATTGGCTTCAGGATCTCCAACATCTTTCCCATTTAGGTTAGATAAGGAAGTATGTTGGAGTTTACACTAGTGTGCGGAAAATCCCGCTTTCATGTATATAGAGGGACTTCTCGCTACACAGATAGAATTATAGCAATTTCTTTACAATTAACTATCCATTAAATATCAGTAAACTTCTTCGTACATTAAACAGATTCATCATATCTCTAAATCAACCTCAAGGCTAGTATTTAACTCTTCCAATATCCGGAACTATTTCAATTGGTTATGAGCCCGGGTTTGCACCATCTTCCGTTGTTAGAAAATCTACATAATGTCAACCAACGCTACTGTCGACATCGGAAATCCAAAAGCCACCTTACCCATTCTTTAAGGACAGTCAAATTTTAGAAGATGGTCTAGAGCTTGGCAAATTGCTTTCCGAGGGGCAAAGCTATGGACAGTAGTTTTAGACGGAGATAAGAAAGAATAAATACCAGTTCAAGTTGAAAAAGGGATTATTGAAAAGTTCAATTTACTTATAAAAAGATATATATTGATCGAAATGACCCTGTTAGTGGATGCAGAGGAAAAAGGTATTACATTACATTCATCAACGATTACTCAAGATACGCTTGAATATCATTCCTTCGTGATAAAAGCCAAGCACATCAAGCAATCGGCGACTTTGTAATAAGAATACAAAACCAAAAAAGTCTTACTATCAAAACATTTTTTTCAGACAATGGAGGAGAATATATTGATAAAAGAGTACAAAAATTCTTTACAGACAACGGTATCGATCATGAAAAATCGCCTCCATACGAACACGAATCCAATGGTACGGCCGAAAGATTCAATCGAACAATTGTCACCAAAGCCAGAGCAATGCTTCTTGATCATCCAAAATTTCTCTGGGCAGAGGCCATTGCCACCTCGGTATACTTGTATAACCGAACGCCTCATCGGACAATTGACTTTAAGTCACCGTTCGAGTTATTAAATGGAGCCTTACCTCCATCAATAACACACCTTCACGCCTTCGGTACAAAGGTCTACATTCACATACCAGCTGAAACCAGACCGAGCGGTTCCAAGCTCCACCCAAGAGCACTAGAAGGAATATTCGTAGGTACACAAACTCGTCTAACATATTCCGAATTTACGTACCAAGTAAAAGAGTTGTTCAAATCACTCGACAAGTGAAATTCTTGGCCTCAAAGCCAGGGGAAGTTACCGTCGAATTTTCACAACCAATGTTACCATCAGACATTCCTTCTTCAAATGCTGAAGCAACACCTGCTTCAAGTCCAATTCATACTCGCCCTTCATCACCGACTTCAAAAATCATGCCTGGAAATTTTATTCAAACTCCTCGAGCTCAACCACAACCGCTACCTTCCACTCCATTCCCAGCCGCGATAAATTCGACCACTCCTAACGCTCCGAAAAAGCCACATGAGAACTTTATACTTTTAGGTGTGCCTCCTGTTCCATCCATTAACTTGGAAACAGAAGAATCATTTAGTAGTGATAAATCTCATAACGACTTACCTCGCAGAAGCACTAGAGAAAAGCGTCAAACTAATCCTGGCCCGGGTATGGTTCCCAATACTCAACGGTATCAAGCAAATGCGGTTATGTTTGAGCCAGCGACATTTAAGCAGGCTATGAAATCGGACGATAATGAATTGTGGAGGAGAGCCATTGAAGAAGAAATGGATGCACTCAACAGAAACGATACCTGGACAGTCGTGCCTCGACCCAACGATCGTAATGTGGTAGGATCTAAATGGGTGTTTAAAATCAAGCACAAAGCCGATGGTTCCATCGAACGTTACAAAGCTCGTCTCGTCGCTAAAGGGTTCTCTCAGCAACCTGGTACAGATTTCGATGATACATATGCTCCTGTAGCTCGATACGATTCATTGCGCCTTTTACTTGCCTTAGCATCCCATAAAAGATGGAAACCAAGGCAACTTGATGTAAAATCTGCCTTCTTGTACGGAAAATTAGATCGGGAGATATACATGGAAATTCCTGAAGGGTTTAAGGAATCTGGTAAATGTTATCTTCTACGAAAGTCAATCTACGGGTTAAAGCAATCCCCTCTTGTATGGTACGATACATTATCAAGCGTCCTAAACAAAGGTGGATTTGCTTCAACTAATTTCGACCCATGCATCTTCACAAATTTCGAAAAACAAATCTTTCTCGCAATTTACGTTGATGACATTCTGATCTTCGGTCCAAATAACAGTACTATAAATGAGCTAGAGAAAACTCTGCATTCGACATTTGAATGTACGAATTTAGGCATTGCTCACTATATACTCGGAATTCAGGTCGATATCACAAACCAAGGCATATCGTTAAGCCAAAGGGCGTACATCATTAAAATTCTACAAAGATTCGGAATGCAGGATTGTCACCCTGTTGGTACACCACTCGAACCTGGTATCCAACTTCGAAAGGGTCAACCAGAGGAAAAATTAGATGATCCTACCATTTACCAATCTATAATAGGTTCCTTAAAGTATGCCTGCATTGGTACGCGACCTGACCTTGCACATACGGTTACACTACTCTCTCAATTTTCTTCATGTCCCAACCAAATCCATCTAGCAGCAGCAAAAAGGGTACTACGTTACCTCAAAGTCACAACTGACTGGACACTTAACTTTCCAAAAGCTAACGACTCTACTCTTCACGGATTCTCCGACTCCTCATATGGTAACTTCATGGATGATCGAAAATCTTGTTCAGGATATATCTTTCGGCTAGGGGAAGCAAGTGTCAGCTGGTGCTCCAAGAAACAAAGAACAACTGCACTCTCAACAACAGAAGCCGAATACATGGCTATGTCAGATGCAGCTCGTCAAATGATTTGGATGCAAAATGCCTTGAGTGAACTGAAGCTCTGCTATGATCCGATCTTGCATGTGGACTCAAATGGAGCAATCCATCTGGCTAAAAATCAGAAAGTATCCCAACGTTCAAAACATATCGATATAAGATTTCATTTTTTACGAGAACATATTGATAATACTTTCAACTTGGTATACGTGGCTTCTGAGAATAATTTAGCAGATATATTGACTAAACAATTGGCTAAACCGAATCATCAACGGATCTCGGATATAGTACGATGCAGTCCTGAGGGGAAGTGTTGTAATTAAGGCAGCAACATGACTGCAGTAGACAAATAGTTCATATTAGAATAATATGCACTGACGCCATGAGATATGATTAACCTATATCATCACTCACTGGCATGAATAATAATTAGCCAATAGATGCCTTACAGCATACATTGGCTTCAGGATCTCCAACATCTTTCCCATTTAGGTTAGATAAGGAAGTATGTTGGAGTTTACACTAGTGTGCGGAAAACCCCGCTTTCATGTATATAGAGGGACTTCTCGCTACACAGATAGAATTATAGCAATTTCTTTACAATTAACTATCCATTAAATATCAGTAAACTTCTTCGTACATTAAACAGATTCATCATATCTCTAAATCAACCTCAAGGCTAGTATTTAACTCTTCCAATATCCGGAACTATTTCAATTCCTATCAGTGGTGTCCCCTACGAACCTCCAGCTCTCACGGTAGAGTCTGCAGAGCCGAGATTGAGTAACACCTTTTCAACTTTGAGCTGAGTTATCTCCCCCTCCGTCAAAGATACGCTTCCGATAACACATAAGACGACCACGACGACGATAATGATGCTAGGAATGAGGAAGGATAATGCGGTACCAAACGCTACAACGGTAGTCAGAGAAGCCCTCGTCATATTACAACATGTGCTACCCACCGGCGGGCGAACAAAAAGCCCACGAAAGCAAAGTAAAAGACCCTTCCGCCCTCAAGACAAGCAGATTTCGACTCGTCAAAAATATCGTCCCTTCTAATCTATACTTCCGAATCTACTAGCCAGGAGGGCATCTGAAATACATGAGTTACCCGACTACCCCACGTCCGTAACGACTTTTGGATGCTAGGCTAGGCTCCTTCACGACAGTCACTCTCGACCAAGACTTTTCTGACATCCTTTCACGATCTTCGATTTGTCCTGCGGCATGAATCAGGAAAAGAGGAAGGAGGAGACTAGGAAGGTTGAAAGACGTTCTTAGGCATACACAGGTCTGCTGCGCCCGGCTGGCCGGCCTCTTCGTCATAGGAGAGTGTTATAATAACGAGGTCGTGAGGGGACAGATGAATACCTGAAATGGATGCAGATGATTATGGATGCGCGGATATAATTGATGTGGCTGTAGTGAGAAGATGTGTTGGAATGGACAGTAGTGAGATGGTTGATTCTCTATCTAACTGCGGAAGTATTGCTTCCTTATATATACATTCAGTACCCCAGTCCTGATCACGCACTCACCACAGGTGCTTCCTACTTCTGTCACAGTAACCACTTCCATAGCCCTTGACAATATCTCCTGTCATAACATACTATTGACACTGGTTGCTAGTGTGGAACTTCCGGGATTGCAGAGCTACACACCGTCGTCACATTGTATGCTGTTGCCACTCGGTAGCCATCAGAGTGATGAGCACCTCAGTCTAAATGCATTGGTCCACCAGGCAACACTCGGACGTAAGGATGTTGCCAGAGTGATTAGGTACTTAGCTGTGCTATCAGTGCCCTAATCTCACCTAGCTTACTGCGGCCGAGTGTCCGAGTGCCGCGATGGTGGAAGCCCGATGAGGCTCGATTGGAGCTGACCCGAGGTATTCACAACAATTTCACGCGCAATGCAGAAAAAGACATTAGTTTCAGTCGGAATTTAGGTGCCGATAGGGTCTGTATGTCATTGGAAAATTCCACCGGCGAGACTCTGCGTTTGTGAAATGTAGTCAGCCCACGGGAGCGAGTAGGCGTCCAGGAAAAGTTTGGTGACTCTTCAGAATCCATACAGGCCTTGTCCATCCCATATACACTCATTTTGCCAAATTCGGTGAAATATTGGACTTAGCCTCGTAAAGTCCAATTAAGAATGGGATAGGTGATGAAACCTTGTACGCACGGCTTGGTAAATCAACCTAGAGATCATACTATGGTGCTGCCTGGTGCCTTCGCGGTCCTAAAAACACTAGGGATTTGATTTCCGCTATTCCACAAGTACAACGCCAATACTTTGATTGATTTAGGATATTCCCCATTGAAGATCTTGAGCGGAACTTGTGCCGATTTAGTTGGGTAATGCCAACTAGAAATAATACACTTATGGCTAGCTTCATCATAAATAGCGCATCTACTCGCAATTTTGTAATAAATAAACTCCGTCCGCCGTAGTTTTGAAGGATCGGTGAGATGAGACGGGCGAATAAGAACTTCGCCAACTACAAATTCCCTGAGATTAACCCTACCGAGTCTCGAGTCTAGAAGATCCAGCCGTGCCATGCGCTTCACCATCATTAATTGTCAATCCATCACTCCACCATGAATCTCCCCGACGGCCAGACGAAAGTTGCCGCTCGCTCCCCGGAAATTTCCTATCAATAACGCCTGCATGCTGCCTTCTGTTGGAAATATCGCGCAATGAAATGGGCGCAGTATTTAGGGAACGAAAGTAGAAGTTGACTAAAAGAGCGTCATGTTCGTATTACGGCCAGAGGTATGGGAAGTGTGCGCTACAAGTACAAGTGTAAGCGACACGTAGCCTAAGCCACAGCCGGCAAAGACGAATTCTTCACCTTCCAGTGGTGCCGGTGTAATCGCTCACTATGCTCTGCATATCTGGGATAGCCAAGAAGAATCGCATCCGAATCGAAGTCGAAAGCAACCTCAAGCATATCTCCATTTGATGACCTCTCGACAATTCCTTTCTTACCATTCTCATCTCAGTCCTCAACCTCCTTTTAACCACGCCTCATCTCGCCTCAACAACCAATAAAGAAGTTACTCAAATTGCAAACAGGAGCTTGCCCCATTAATTACCGGCCATCACCGACTACAAATTTACGACGCTACGTATACCCGCAAGGAGGAAATCAAGTCATAATATACAAAGCTCGGGTCATGGTTTATGGGGGACTGATGCTCTAATGGGGCTGTACATCTTGAGGAAGGATAGGCGGCTGAGATGTGATGCGAGAGGGGGAATAGGTCTCTGAAGACGATGCTGGGACTGACATTTTCGAGGGGTTTTCAACTTTGAAACGTTTGTTGGCGCCAAGGTCGAGACTTCGGCTTACTAGCCAGGAGGGCTTCTTTTGTCGATGAGTCAACAGCACTCCCCAGCGCCCTGGACGGCACAAAAGAAGTTAGACTAAGCTACTATACAGCAATCACGCTCTGTCAAGACTTTTCTGACGTTTCAGCACGACTTTCGGGAAGGAGTTGGAAGGAGGCTAGAAAGGCAGAGGGTGAATTTACCGAGGTACCCACAAGTCTGCAGCGCCCAGCTGGCCGGCCTCTTCGAACGCTTCAGAAGGGGCACCATGTCTTCGGATTTAGTCCTAATGTCGGTATTAGGAGAGCTCCGCACCCAGTGGTTTTTGCGATTTTCCCGGCTGCCATACACCCGCAAATGGCCATCGTTTCGTTGGCTGGAGAGGGGAGATAATGAAGGGCAAAGGGCTCTTCTAAGTTTATGATCGAATGAGGACTTGTGAAGGGTGGTATTATTTGAGGGGAGCTGTATGGGAGGCATAGGAGGGGATACACTACTGGCATAGGTATCCTTGGCCTGTAGGCAGAGAGGACCTGCATGTCCTACATAGTCTTAGACTCAGACAGGACAATAAAATGATTTAATAAATAATATAATAGCCTAAGCCACACCATAAACGAGTGTGGCGCCATCTAGGCATAGAAAACCCCTAATAACCTCCTTGTGCCCACGCCATACAACCGCTCGTATATGTAATAGGTAGCCTGAAGCGCTACCATATTACCCATTCCAACCTCTCAAATACCCAAAAGATCGTGTCGGGAACCTAGAAAAAATGGAGGGCCCGTACGTCCACAACACTCTGTGTCTCCATTTCCAACACTTTCCAGGAGGGAAAAACTGGACACCTGTACGTCGTATTCTCTACGAGCCTGGGAGTGAAATATTCTCCCAGAGCTAAATACAATCAAATTTCGCAATACTCAAGAAGCTGGCTCATGAGGCAATAAGTCAAAATACTTCGCCATGTCAAATTTTCGCTCCCAACGAGTTCGACTCCTACCCAAGTCTCATTAAGTTTACAAGTAAGACCTAGTAAATCCTCATTTTACTGATCACACATCTCATCAACTATTCTCTGGCCTCAGCTAGCCGCCAAATACACGCCCACGTCAATATTCACACCCGACGGACGAAACAAAGCGTGGCGCACAAATCTGGGAGACAGTTCTTTGGGATGGACGTGAGGTATTGGGACAAGTTTACAAGATGACGCAGAGGATGGATACAATCTCAACGAACGTTTAATTTTGAATTTTGGCGAGGAGTTTTACGAATTGAGCTGTGTGCGCGCCAATACTTCGCTTGCGAGAGTGCAGCTGACACTATAAAAATAAGCAAACGATGGAAGGTGCTATGGTCCGCATCCTGGTGGTGTTCTCCGGTATGGTTTGGGTAGCCTGGGCACCTAATTCACTTGGGAAGGAGACATCTCAGACTACATTTCGCGCGGAGAAAATTCGGTGGATGATGAAGGCATGTCTGGATAACTGAGGGTTTTTGAAACGTGCCCCTGGGTGGGTATTCACAGATGATGGTTGACTTGGGGTGAAGAAAAAGCCACCATAACTTCGCAGTGGAACTTGCAAATGAAATGCGAGGCATGGGTGCTCTACTTGTAAATTAAGACATCTTTTCTGTACACTTTCTCTGGTATTGTGTCATAACTAGATAGCTGCACACGCAATTCAAACCTGATGCAAAAAAAAAAAAGCTGCTTTCCATTCATCAAGAAAATCTCTAGACCCACAAACAACAGACTTCAATTATCCGAAACAACACATTGCGATGTATTGTATTTTCGCAATTCTTTGTATGCGGCACACATTTCACCCATGAATCACTTGGTTATCACTGGCAAAGACGCCAACTCCTTCGTCTGCCGTCTATACGAACCACCTTCCTAGCCGGTTTCCGTTGGACGAGAGCCACTCTCATATTTTAATTACTCAAGCCTGCATCAGACGACCTGGCACATATTTTCGGATCTATTGCTCTTCAACTATGAGTGAAGCTGCGATATTTGGAAGAGAGCGATAGAATTGGAACTTTTTCCAGTAATGTAGGGCCGTAAGCTAGGACTCTTCATTCGAATCATTCTCCGGGCCAGTGGAGACGATGGAGCTCACTCAACACAGCTCTAGCTCGTTCAATCTGCATAAACTGCTACTTGAATGTAATCAAGCCAGCCTAATCCTCTGACGTCAGAAGAGCCATAGTCTGAGACTATGGAAGATACGATGGTTCGGAAACTGTACAATATATGGCAGGGAAACGCATTGGTCATAACCAGAGTTTGTCCGGTTTATTTATCAAGAAATCTTCGAGTGTACGGCTTGGCCGGATTAAGGAGTTGTATAAAGGATAACTTGCGCATAAACCCATACTTTTTTTTGCATCAGGTTTGAATTGCGTGTGCAGCTATCTAGCTATGACACAATACCAGAGAAAGTGTACAGAAAAGATGTCTTAATTTACAAGTAGAGCACCCATGCCTCGCATTTCATTTGCAAGTTCCACTGCGAAGTTATGGTGGCTTTTTCTTCACCCCAAGTCAACCATCATCTGTGAATACCCACCTAGGGGCACGTTTCAAAAACCCTCAGTTATCCAGACATGCCTTCATCATCCACCGAATTTTCTCCGCGCGAAATGTAGTCTGAGATGTCTCCTTCCCAAGTGAATTAGGTGCCCAGGCTACCAAAACCATACCGGAGAACACCACCAGGATGGGGACCATAGCACCTTCCATCGTTTGCTTATTTTTATAGTGTCAGCTGCACTCTCGCAAGCGAAGTATTGGCGCGCACACAGCTCAATTCGTAAAACTCCTCGCCAAAATTCAAAATTAAACGTTCGTTGAGATTGTATCCATCCTCTGCGTCATCTTGTAAACTTGTCCCAATACCTCACGTCCATCCCAAAGAACTGTCTCCCAGATTTGTGCGCCACGCTTTGTTTCGTCCGTCGGGTGTGAATATTGACGTGGGCGTGTATTTGGCGGCTAGCTGAGGCCAGAGAATAGTTGATGAGATGTGTGATCAGTAAAATGAGGATTTACTAGGTCTTACTTGTAAACTTAATGAGACTTGGGTAGGAGTCGAACTCGTTGGGAGCGAAAATTTGACATGGCGAAGTATTTTGACTTATTGCCTCATGAGCCAGCTTCTTGAGTATTGCGAAATTTGATTGTACTTGGCTCTGGGAGAATATTTCACTCCCAGGCTCGTAGAGAACACGACGTACAGGTGTTCAGCCTTTCCCACCGGAAACGATCCTCACATAGGTGTAAAATTGCAAGCGAGTCCATGTTTTCTTCCATTTTTTTCAGACATCGTGCTGATAGTCATGACGAGATCAGAGATCATACATCTTTTGGCTCATTCTATCTGGGTTACCAGACATGCCCGTAGCAGAAATACTCGCAAATATAATACAAGCCGGCTTACTTCTTGACGCCAAACAAGTAAAACAAGGCTTGGACAAGATTGCAGTACCCGATGTGCTCGACCGATGTCGTCCTAGTCACTATTCCCTCATTACATTTAGCAACAAAGTTTCTGTAGAACAACATCAGCCCTATACAAAAACTCCAAATTTATACTCCTCACAGAGATATGCAGTTGTACACGAGAAATTTGCCTCTAGTTTACCTCACTAGAGTCATTTTGTCTCTGTGGCTCAAAATCTCTCGGGTCAAGTCGCCGTGTCTCTCGTGGGTGTGGAATGGGACAAATGATGACAGGCGTCTTCTATATTTAGGCTTGTTCCGAAGAGGGAACGTAGTAAATACTTAAAGCATTGAGAAGTGATTACGGTGCTGGGAGAAGTCTGAGACTATTACTGAATTACCGTCTGTTGAAATCATTTTAGTGCGAGATTTCGACCGAAAAAAGCCAACAAAATTCCTTCCAACGGGCAATCTATCGAGAAGCTCGCTGAGTCCGCACATGGGTAGGGATGAAGTTGCGGCCCCGAAAACAATGTTTAATACTTATGTTCGTATGGAGCACTGCCGATAGCTACTAAGTGATGGTGATTACCGACATCGGGTGAGGTTAGAGAGAAGAGAGAACTGGTGAGGTAACTCGCGAGATTTCCGAAAGCCCTTGCACCTGTCGTGTCAGATGATTGCCGAATCGCACATGAGCCTCAGCCTGTGGCTTGCGCGTTCTCACAGTCAGGGAACGGACTATTCCACAGCATCGTTGGATCTCTCATGTTATCCTCCTTGACGACAAACGGAAGCAAGCTGGCGTGGCCGCTAAACCTCGTGGTCGGACGCTGGTGAAGCCTCGGACAGGAGTTGGGGTAAGGGCCGCGTAACATTCCGTCATGAGGAGATGATCTCCTGCGCATATCCGGCACTGGTCGCACCCAACTCAGATACACAGATTCAAATCATGCAGCGCGGCAATTTATTCGGAAGGAAACAGCTGAAGATACATTCATCTGGTGCGCGGGAAATTTGCACACCGCGACAATAAACGGTATCTATCATCTAATCACGTGCTCCTGCACAGACATCACAAAAGGAAAATTAGTGGCGCTCAGATGGTCGCCCCCCTTAATGATAGCGCCGTCTCTATTTCTGCCAATAATACGGGGAAGGCAATGCCAATCACAGCTTGTGCGAACAAATGAAAATGGGTGAAAAAGCGGGTAGGTCTGGTAGTCCGAGATCGACTCCAAGTAGTGATACCCTGATGTACATGGTACTCCTTCTCTGGACAAATTGACAGATAAGAGAAATCGCAATCGCAATTGCAATGGACCTCCCTGGCTCTGTATCCTGCATCAGATTACTTCTTCTCTATTATTCCGGGCGCACATACAGTAAATCCAAGTGTACAAGCAGCGATGCTCTAACAATCCAGCGGCCTAATCGTCGAAATTAACTAGTCGCACTCAATACGTTCACTTTTGATCAGCCTTTAATAACTAATTTACCCCCAGAAAAATTGATGGTCAAATGGTACGAAAATACATGACCTCAAATTCGCAAGCCGCAGAGTCGCATCATTCCGTTGGAAATCTAGAAGTTTGGTAATCGTTGATCTTTTTGATTATTGTGGCTGCCTGGTTCCCAAGCTGAGCACGATAAATCCAACAATACTTCCTCACTCAACCCTTATATTGCAGTCCCTGTTCACTTCAACCCCCCCCCCGAAGACTCTGTAAGACCAATCCACCTTCACTCGATCCACGAAATAAACAAACTGGATTCGATCACATGCTCTACACACCCTTTTCTGACTGCAAGACCACCGCCAAACAGAGCAGCGTTGCACGCGCAACCGCTTCCGTCGTAAAGAGGGCACAGCTTCGCCGGGGTAACAGCTCGGAATGTAAATATGTCAGTATCAATGAGTCGTGGGAAGATACGAGTGTCGCAGGGACGTCAACTAGCGCAGACATGAGCACCTCAGCCTCTTGTATCAAGCAGTCCATACATTCGGGAGCCACAAACCTTAGCGGTCGGACTCTTTCTCCTAGAGAGGCCCACGAAGGAAGTATAGTGAGATCGTTTGTCACAAAATATGGCCGAAGATACCTACGAGATTCTACTATGCCATATCCCTTACCGAGCGACATAACTGAAATTCACCGTCAAATGCTGCGAACAATGTTACTCTGTCAGGTTTTTGACGGTCCACTATGCTCGCCCTCTTTCCGTTCAGAGCCACCCGCAAGTGTGCTCGAGATTGCGTGTGGCTCGGGATTCTGGAGTGAGATGTGTCACCAACATTTTTCCAGGAAAGGTCATACCTCAATCTCATTCACGGGAATCGATGTAGTAAAGCTAGGATTACACGGCGAGGCCCCCGTCAAAAATGACATGAACTGGCGCTTCATACAACATGACCTGCGACAGGTGCCCTTACCTTTTCCAGATGAAGAATTCAATTTTATCATGGTCAAAGATCTTAGCATGGTAACGCCGATAACAGATATGCAACAGCTTTTGATGGACGAATATCTTCGTATCTTGAAGCCGGGCGGTACTCTGGAAATTTGGGACAGCGATCACTCATTGCGCATGCTGCTGCCACCTGAAGAATCCAGTACTAGAGGTGAAGAGTATAAGAGCGCGGAGACGCAACAGATGCCGAGTCATGCTCCCGGCACCTACATCATAACTCAACAAACGTCGCTTGCCGCACCGAGGAACAAATTCATCTTGGAATATAATGCCTGGATAGCTAAAGCCCTCGAGGCCCGGAATCTGACGTGCTTGCCATGCACTGCAATTCTACCCCTACTCCTGCAAGAGTCAGAGGCTCTTCAAGATATCGAGAGCCAGCGAATCGCTATTCCCCTCGGCGAAATAGGTTGGGAGCGGGATGATCGGAGACCACCGGCAGCTCGTGAGAGCACAGCATCGCCCGCCAAGGGCAAGGCGAGGGTGGCAGAGAGTGGAGATGTAGACGAGACGCAGGTGGCGCTACGGCGAACGGCGCTGACCACCGTTGTACAAATGATTGAAAGCCTTGAGCCCATTCTGCGTGAGGCTAGTGGAAAGAGACCGGAGGAATGGGATACTTGGATGGGTAATATTATTAGTTATTTGCTCCAAAAGCATGACACCCTACAAGATGAATGTCTCGAGGTTGGCGCGTGGTGGGCTCGCAAAAAAGAGGTATGATTTTGGGTGGAGGACAGCTAACCCGTGGTGCCTCACTGCAGGATGTGAGTTAGGGCCCTCGGGCTTTTGACAAAGTCAGGAATATAGCTTTCTTTGTACCTGTATTTCGATGATGGCTTGGAGAGGGGAGGTCAATGTGCCCTTTTCGGACATGCAAGCTTCTTATCAATATTTCCTCAACGAGTATGTAAATGTGAAC
Source organism: Blumeria hordei DH14 (assembly GCA_900239735.1). Taxonomy (NCBI): domain Eukaryota; kingdom Fungi; phylum Ascomycota; class Leotiomycetes; order Helotiales; family Erysiphaceae; genus Blumeria; species Blumeria hordei. Next base: position 516,397 of record OENG01000035.1, on the reverse strand, counting down.
ACACTTCAATTGAGACTATATACCCCATGAATCCCGTAAGCCCAAGCCTACCTAGTGTCCATCTACTTTTTCTCAAGCGATAATAACTACGCTCAAGTTTTGACGATCGTCTTCGGATCCGTGACCACTGAAGCGTATGAGAGTGCCCGTTTCTAGCTGCCTCTTCCACTTCTTGGCCTGACCACGCGCAAGGATAACTGTCATGCGTAGTAAGACAGGCCCGAGCCCAATCGCAACGCTAGATGCGTGTTCGGCGGTGGGATGGCCGACAGCGGAACTAGGTAGAGCCAGTGGCGTGCAGGTCCAACGGCCAAAGGCCCAATTGAGAACATATTTGGTGGGGCCGGAGGATGAGGTTACTTCGGTGAGGGTGGAATCGGATGAGGGAATCGGGGAATTCGAGACGAAAATGGCCTTGATGCGGTAGACCTCGTCTTTGGAAGCAGTCTGGAGAAGACGGTGGAGGGCGACAGTATCGAGTGAGCGAGTGGCTGACATATGTGGCGATGGTGCCGGCTGATCAGTCGGGGTTGAGTCTTGGCAGGAGAGAGTGATGGAGAGCACATCGACCTCGCTGCGATGGCTTTCTGCCTCGCCATGTTCGTGAGGGAGGAGGCTCTCCGGCACCCACGTAGCATCCTCCTTCCACGCTCGTGCCAGGGCAGCATCGAGACCAAAGACGACACTCATTTCCACCCAGCCCTTCCGACTCTTGACCCACGCGATGTCGACCTCAAGGTCGCCCAGGCGATCGAGACATTCGTCCCATCGCCTCTCATCCAGGCCCTCCCACTTGTTGAAGACGACGAGATCCGTGTAGCGCGCCTGTAGGCGTGCGGTGAAGCTAGTATCCTCATAGCCCTTCCAGTTCTCCGCGTCGATGACGGTCACGACACCATCGAGCACGTACCGACCCTCCGTCGCCGTCGCCAGCCGATTGATTTCCATAGCTAGGGTGGCGGGAAAGGCGGAGCCGGAGGTCTCGATGACAATGCGGTCGGGCGCGAGGCTCTCTGCAAGCTCGGCCAGGGCCGTCGACAGCGAGCCCACGAGATTGCAGCACACACATCCGTTCAGGACTTCCCTTACCCCCGCAATTGAGGAGGAGCTGGCGAGCTGCGAGTCGACGGCGAGATCGCCGAATTCATTCTTGAGCAGGGCGAGCTTATATTGAGGGTTCTGCGCGCGAAGTTGCGGCAGGAGATGGAGTAGAAGCGTCGTCTTGCCCGACCCGAGGAAGCCGGTGATGATGGTGATGGGGATGGGTGACATGGGAAGAATATCTGATGAAGTCCAGGCTATGCACAGTCGGATGGTAATGGAGAAGGTTGCTGCTGTCGTTGAAGCAAGCAGGGACTCCTCCCCACTTTATCGGATCCTCTGAGGTACTATTCTCCGAAGAGCCCGATCCGGCTATTTTGGACCTAACCATGTTGATCTGCCAGGCTCGCAGAGCCCGTGCCATCTGACCCCGAGAATCAACTTCATAACCGTGTCAGTTGATTTCCTGGCGCGGTTGAACATCGGGGTAACTACGCATCGTTTGATAGTGTTAGACATGTGTCGGATCTAAAAATTTAAATCAAAAAATGCTGCGAGTTAGTTCTAGTTCTAATTCCTTTTTATTGTCCTGTCTGAGTCTTTTTTTTACATCAGGTTTTAATCGCGTGTGCAGCTATCTAGCTTTGACACAATATCAGAGAAAATGTACAGAAAATATGACTCAATATACAAGGAGAGCACTCATGCCTCGCATTTCATTTGCAGGTTCTACTGCGAAGTTATGGCGGCTTTTCCTTCACCCCAAGTCAACCTTCATCCGTGAATACCCACCCAGGTGAACGTCTCAAAGACCCAGAGTTATCCAGACAAACCTCCAATATCCACTAAATTTTCTCCGCGCGAAATGTGGTCTAAGGTATCTCCCTTCAAGCGGAATAGGTGCCCAGGCTACTCAAACTATACCGGACCACGACACCTTCCATTGTTTGCGTGTTTTTATGGTGTTCGCTGCACTCTCGCATGCGAAGTCCTGGCGCGCACAAAGCTCAATTCGTAAAACTCGCTGCCAAAATTCAAAATCACACGCCCGTCGAGAATGTATCCATCCTCCGTATCATCTTGTAAACTTGTCCTGATCCCTCTCAAATCCCTCCCAAAGAACTCTCTCCCAGTTTTGTGCGCCACGCTTTGCTTCCTCAGTCGGGTGTAAATATCGGCGTGGGCGTTTATTTGGCTGCTAGCTGAGGCCAGAGAATAGTTGATGAGTGGTGTGGTCATTGAAACGAGGATGTACTAAGCCGGACTTGTAAGCTTGATGAGACTTGGGTAGGAGTCGAACTCGTTGGGGGCAAAAAATTGACATGGCGGAGAATTTTGAATTATTACCTCGTGGGCCAACTTAATCGGTATTGCGGGCCGGCAAAGACGAATTCTTCACCTTCCAGTGGTGCCGGTGTAATCGCTCAGTATGCTCTGCATATCTGGGATAGCCAAGAAGAATCGCATCCGAATCGAAGTCGAAAGCAACCTCAAGCTTTTCTCAATTTGACGACTTCTCGACAATGCCTTTCTTACCATTCTCATCTGAGTACTAAACCTCTTTTTAACCACGCCTCAACGACCAATAAAGAAGTTACTCAAATTGCAAACAGGAGCTTGCCCCATTAATTACTGGCCATCACCGACTACAAATTTACGACGCTACGTATACCCGCAAGGAGGAAATCAAGTCATAATATACAAAGCTCGGGTCATGGTTTATGGGGGACTGATGCTCTAATGGGGCTCTACATCTTGAGGAAGGATAGGCGGCTGAGATGTGATGCGAGAGGGGGAATAGGTCTCTGAAGACGATGCTGGGACTGACATTTTCGAGGGGTTTTCAACTTTGAAACGTTTGTTGGCGCCAAGGTCGAGATTTCGGCTAATTAGCCAGGAGGGCTTCTTTTGTCGATGAGTCAACAGCACTCCCCAGCGCCCTGGACGGCACAAAAGAAGTTAGACTAAGCTACTATACAGCAATCACGCTCTGTCAAGACTTTTCTGACGTTTCAGCACGACTTTCGGGAAGGAGTTGGAAGGAGGCTAGAAAGGCAGAGTGTGAATTTCCTGAGGTACCCACAAGTCTGCAGCGCCCAGCTGGCCGGCCTCTTCGAACGCTTCAGAAGGGTCACTATGCATTCGGATTTAGTCCTAATGTGTTACGGGATTAATCCCTTGTTTTGTTTTATTTATTTTGTCCTAAGCTAAAGCTATGTTTTCCACATTGGGTCAAGGACAGGTGGAGCCGGTTAGGATCACTGTATACAGGCCCAACTCATTCCAACCGCGTGAACTCCCACATAAATGGTGGTGTTAACAGCAAAACTTAAATCAAAAACTAAAATCAAAAAACTTAAATCAAAAAACTAAAATCAAATTTAGAAGAAATCCCAATTAGGTCTGGATCCCGCGCTTCTCGCCCGTTCCCATTCCTGTCACATCTTCCAAGTGACAAATTCTGATCTTCGCTGAGAGCAGAAGATGAGCTCGCAGGCACCCTTCATCCAGTCGGTGTCCTACTATTAACGTGTTGAAGTCTCGTCGACTTCACTGAGGCTCGCAGTAGCCTTAAACCTCCTCTTCGGAATCAAGAATTCCAAATCCCGATCCGTCCGACATGCAGACGTCGTTCTTCGCGCCGTAAATTTCCTCGATAGTTTTTTCGGCTGCAACTTTGATGCGAGCATAATCTGCATGATTTTTCTGCTCGAGCTTGCGAATTATCGCAAGCTGCTCTTTTTTCACCGGGCCGGATTTGTTGGGTCTGGCTTTGCAGGACCGCGAGTCCGATCGATGAGGTCCCCCACAGTTTCGACACCGTGTGGGGGCTTTGCACTCCGCTTCCGAGTGCATTTTTGATCCGCAATTCCAGCAGGCCGGAGCGCGGGAGCAACCGCGTGAGGCATGGAAGCCAAGACATCGATTGCACTGAACTATTTTTCGACGAGGTTGGAAGAGCTTTGCAGCTCCGGAGTCATCGAAGAGGCGAAATCCAGGTCGGGGCGTGGATTCGCGAGGGAAGAGCGCCTGCCAGTTCTGGTAGGGCGCTCCAGGTTTGCAGGTCCCATGAGGACGAACAAGAAAAGGAACTAATTTGGTCACTCGCGTGACTTCATCGGCAACCATCTTTGCTGTCACGGCGATGGGGCCATCGAGAGTTCGAATTGTCTCCGGGACGGTGGCAATTTGCATGGCAACCAGATTTGATGCTGGTTCCAGTTTGATTCCAGATACGCTCCGTGATGTGGAGGAATCCAGGAGCTCTTTCCGAGCGAGTTCATTCTTTGCTGTTAGTGCAAAGCCTGTTTGTACCCGCTGAACCAACGTGATATCGTTGGCTGCGGTACCAAGTGCCTCTGAGACAGCTGATCTTACGCCAGCTGGTGCGAGGAGTCGGTGGGGGTGGTTGCGGGCGAGGCGTAGAAACAGTCGTGTGTCGGCTGCTGTCCTCGTATTGGCTCCCTTTGCTTTTTGGGCGGGCGGGACTGCCTTTTTTGTCGATGGCCCAGCGCTGCTTACTAGGCCTGCCCGAGCTACGGTGGCCCAAGTTGTCTTTGGGGCCGGAGCCTGGATTTTCGTAGGGTTAGGTACCCTAATTTCTGGCGCCCTCGGTGAGAGAGGGTTGGCGGGGCGAGCAGGAAGGACTGGTGGTGTACTTCCTGGACCGGACTGAACGAATTGGCCAATGGCTGCTCGTAGGTAGACTTTTATACCGTCTACGAATTCTTTATTATCGCCGATCGAAAGAGGCGAAAGTGCTGCTTCAACACTGCTTATGGCAGTCGAGCAGATGGCGAGGCGGGCTGTAATTTGCGTCGTGCGACGCTTTTCGGCCTCCATTACTGATTGCAGCTCCGGAGGATATTCCGGTGCTGATGTTGAAGCTGTGCCTTTGGAAGATGGCACAGCGAATTTTCTTGCAGACGTTTCTGCATGTTCTGTCGTCTTCTCTCGGACGACTTCCTTCCCTTTCCTTGAGGTGCTTGTCTCTGGGGCAAGCTCGATCGGGGTGTGGGTCTCGGGACCAATTTTTGCTGACCTGACGGGCTCAGAATCAGTCATCTCTTTGTCGGGAAGTTTTGGAGACTTCCCTTCGATGAAGGCCTCACTCGCAAACATGCTTGATAGTTTTTGCGCGAGGCCTGGTGTTTTTGCGGGAGCCCTCGGGCGGACTCTCGCATTGTCCAACATTGCGCTGGGGAGCTTTTTTCGAACAGGTGGCATGATAAAAATGCCAGCGACTCGATTACAATTTATTGATGAATGCGACGAGCGCGAGAGGGAGGGAGAGGGGGAAAAGGTGAAGATTCGAAAATTCGAATTTCAAAAATTGCCTTGTTTGTTTTGTTTATTTTGTCCTAAGCTAAAGCTATGTTTTCCACATTGGGTCAAGGACAGGTGGAGCCGGTTAGGATCACTGTATACAGGCCCAACTCATTCCAACCGCGTGAACTCCCACATAAATGGTGGTGTTAACAGCAAAACTTAAATCAAAAACTAAAATCAAAAAACTTAAATCAAAAAACTAAAATCAAATTTAGAAGAAATCCCAATTAGGTCTGGATCCCGCGCTTCTCGCCCGTTCCCATTCCTGTCACATCTTCCAAGTGACAAATTCTGATCTTCGCTGAGAGCAGAAGATGAGCTCGCAGGCACCCTTCATCCAGTTGGTGTCCTACTATTAATGTGTTGAAGTCTTGTCGACTTCACTGAGGCTCGCAGTAGCCTTAAACCTCCTCTTCGGAATCAAGAATTCCAAATCCCGATCCGTCCGACATGCAGACGTCGTTCTTCGCGCCGTAAATTTCCTCGATAGTTTTTTCGGCTGCAACTTTGATGCGAGCATAATCTGCATGATTTTTCTGCTCGAGCTTGCGAATTATCGCAAGCTGCTCTTTTTTCACCGGGCCGGATTTGTTGGGTCTGGCTTTGCAGGACCGCGAGTCCGATCGATGAGGTCCCCCACAGTTTCGACACCGTGTGGGGGCTTTGCACTCCGCTTCCGAGTGCATTTTTGATCCGCAATTCCAGCAGGCCGGAGCGCGGGAGCAACCGCGTGAGGCATGGAAGCCAAGACATCGATTGCACTGAACTATTTTTCGACGAGGTTGGAAGAGCTTTGCAGCTCCGGAGTCATCGAAGAGGCGAAATCCAGGTCGGGGCGTGGATTCGCGAGGGAAGAGCGCCTGCCAGTTCTGGTAGGGCGCTCCAGGTTTGCAGGTCCCATGAGGACGAACAAGAAAAGGAACTAATTTGGTCACTCGCGTGACTTCATCGGCAACCATCTTTGCTGTCACGGCGATGGGGCCATCGAGAGTTCGAATTGTCTCCGGGACGGTGGCAATTTGCATGGCAACCAGATTTGATGCTGGTTCCAGTTTGATTCCAGATACGCTCCGTGATGTGGAGGAATCCAGGAGCTCTTTCCGAGCGAGTTCATTCTTTGCTGTTAGTGCAAAGCCTGTTTGTACCCGCTGAACCAACGTGATATCGTTGGCTGCGGTACCAAGTGCCTCTGAGACAGCTGATCTTACGCCAGCTGGTGCGAGGAGTCGGTGGGGGTGGTTGCGGGCGAGGCGTAGAAACAGTCGTGTGTCGGCTGCTGTCCTCGTATTGGCTCCCTTTGCTTTTTGGGCGGGCGGGACTGCCTTTTTTGTCGATGGCCCAGCGCTGCTTACTAGGCCTGCCCGAGCTACGGTGGCCCAAGTTGTCTTTGGGGCCGGAGCCTGGATTTTCGTAGGGTTAGGTACCCTAATTTCTGGCGCCCTCGGTGAGAGAGGGTTGGCGGGGCGAGCAGGAAGGACTGGTGGTGTACTTCCTGGACCGGACTGAACGAATTGGCCAATGGCTGCTCGTAGGTAGACTTTTATACCGTCTACGAATTCTTTATTATCGCCGATCGAAAGAGGCGAAAGTGCTGCTTCAACACTGCTTATGGCAGTCGAGCAGATGGCGAGGCGGGCTGTAATTTGCGTCGTGCGACGCTTTTCGGCCTCCATTACTGATTGCAGCTCCGGAGGATATTCCGGTGCTGATGTTGAAGCTGTGCCTTTGGAAGATGGCACAGCGAATTTTCTTGCAGACGTTTCTGCATGTTCTGTCGTCTTCTCTCGGACGACTTCCTTCCCTTTCCTTGAGGTGCTTGTCTCTGGGGCAAGCTCGATCGGGGTGTGGGTCTCGGGACCAATTTTTGCTGACCTGACGGGCTCAGAATCAGTCATCTCTTTGTCGGGAAGGTTTGGAGACTTCCCTTCGATGAAGGCCTCACTCGCAAACATGCTTGATAGTTTTTGCGCGAGGCCTGGTGTTTTTGCGGGAGCCCTCGGGCGGACTCTCGCATTGTCCAACATTGCGTTGGGGAGCTTTTTTCGAACAGGTGGCATGATAAAAATGCCAGCGACTCGATTACAATTTATTGATAGAATGCGACGAGCGCGAGAGGGAGGGAGAGGGGGAAAAGGTGAAGATTCGAAAATTCGAATTTCAAAAATTGCGGTGTGTTTGTACTGTCTGCGCCAGTACGGTAGGGATAGAATATAGGGCCTAGCCAGCTACGGGAGCTACCAATGTTGCGGTCTGGATATGGTTGCTTAGCAACATAGATTGTTATGATCGGCGCTGACAATTACAATTCCCTATGTATACAGTGAGAAGTAGGAAATCTTCTTTCTCTAGATTTCATTAATTAACTGATTTATTCTGGACTTGCTCTGCTGTATACCAACACCAATTGATCCGGCGACATAATGTAGGTATTAGGAGAGCTCCGCACCCAGTGGTTTTTGCAAATTTTCCCGGCTGCGAAAAACCCGCAAATGACCATCGTTTCGATGGCTGGAGAGGTGAAATAATGAAGGGCAAAGGGCTCCTCTATGTGTAAGATCGAATGAGGACTTGTGAGGGGTGGTACTGTTTGAGAGGTGCTATACGAGAGGCATAGGAGGGGATATACTACTGGCATAGGTTTCCTTGGCCTATAGGTAGAGAGGACCTGCATGTCCTACATAGTCATAGACTCAGACAGGACAATAAGATGATTTAATAATAATAATCGGTATTGCGAAATTTGACTGAACTTGGCTCTGGGAGAATATTTCACTCCCAGGCTCGTAGAGGACACGACAAACAGATGTTCACTCTTGCCCTCCGATCCCACCTATAATTTGCGCTCTTGACTATGTCTCTTCTCTATCCCTGTTCTTTTCTCGCTCGTGCACTGACGGCCCCTCAGTGACTCCGCAGACAGTTATTAAATGCATACTAGCTGTTATAATTACCGCCTTGCCCTTTTATTAATCCATTCCAATCCTAAGTAAGTCCAACGCTATTGTAGGATGCGCACTCCATTAGAACTGTATCCTCTAATAAATGCTACATACAAGGTTATCCAATCTTTATTAATCCAATACCGTCTTGCCTGTTACCTCCTACATCAGGGAATTGTTGTCTTTTTTTTAGCTTCCAAGTTTTAACAAGCTCCAGTTTCTCGTTGTCCATATGACTAGAAGCCTGGAATTACTCCATACAGATACTTACAACTAACATACGACCAGCAGCTCTGTATCCCCGTGGGGTGAGATGTATCTTTTTTAAAGTCTCGTTTTGGCATCAAGGAACATGCGGGACTAGAATTTCGAAAGATCCTGACAGGAGAATGGGATATGTTCAGCCCACACCGATATTTATACCCGACGGAGGAAGCAAAGCGTGGCGCACAAATCTGGGAGAGAGTTCTTTGGGAGGGACGTGAGAGGGATCAGGACAAGTTTTCAAGATGACACGGAGGATGGATACAATCTCGACGGGCGTATGAATTTGAATTTTGGCAACGAGTTTTACGAATTGAGCTGTGTGCGCGCCAAGTCTTCGATTGCAAGAGTGTAGCGGACACCAAAAAACACGCAAACGATGGAAGGTGCTATGGTCCGCCTCCTGTAAGTGTTCTCCGGTATAGTTTGAATAGCCTGGGCGCCTACTCCACTTGGGAAGGAGACACCTCAGACCACATTTCGCGCGGAGTCAAGTAAATGGATGACGGAGGTATGTCTGGATAACTCTGGGTTTTTTGAGACGTTTCCCTGGGTGAGTATTCACGTATGAGGGCTGACTTGGGGCGATGAAAAAGTCGTCATAACTTCGCAGTGGTACTTGCAAATGAAATCCGAGGCATGAGTGCTCTTCTTGTATATTGAGTCATTTGTTCTATCCTTTTTCTTCGATAATGTGACATAGCTAGGAAGCTGCATACGCGAGTAAAATATGATGCCAAAAAAAAAGATGGATATGTTCAATTGTTTGGAAGCTTGCGCCACATCTGAACCCTAATGTGAGGCCAGGAATCTGGACAGAGGCAAGCCTTGCTTTGAGACCCATAATTCCGTAACGAAGGAGCTGTAAAATTGTAGATTCGCGCTATTTTTAGCCCATTACCCAATCCCGGCTGGGCTGTTTCCATGGTGTCTTTCATGCTGCTGCCATTCTACGGGCATTATTGGTCTCCCATCGCAGATGCCATTCCTCATTAGACTGCGCTTTCATTTCTGAGTGCATGTTCGATAAGCAAATGAATACCCATATCCAGACAAATCTTTTAACTGGATTACAAAAGTAATTATTGCAGGAGTTTTGAGCAAGCTTAATAGTTTGCCCGTTAATTCTGACTAAGAATAGAATTCAAGGCCCCTGTAGAGTCTATGACTATGAAGGAGCGTTAGAGCTACCTAAAGGGGATTATTCTCAACACCTGTCAGTGGTGTCTTCTACTAACCTCCAGCTATCACCGCAGAGTCTGCAGAGCCAAGATTGAGTAACAAAGTCCTTACTGTGATGGGGATCCCCAATCGCTTTCGCCGTCTGTATTATCTTCATCCCTAAGCATATCCCCCTATCACGTTTGTCATGTAGTTCACCACGATCAGACCAGATGGTAGGGTCGGAGCCCTTCTCATCACCAACCCTTGATCAAGGAGGAAAAGCCGTCCGATAAGTTTGCGGACTGTATCCAGCACCCGATACGGCGACGGTGGATTGGATCAAGTCGGCCTCGAATGTTTCAAAGAAGGTAGATGTAGATGAATATGTGCACCTCACATGGTCCCGGTGTTTAGGCTTCGCATGGCCGGGGTTGTAGAATTTTTGAGACCTTTTCCCGCGCACGCAGTGTCCATTGCTATCAAGTTTCCGTGTGAGAGTTGGCCGAATCCCATGGGTAAATGCTGAGCTGAATGGCTATTCATCAAGGGCGATATATCAATGATCTTTTAAGAAACATAAGAGGCAAGGAGCACTGTACAAGGTATGGCCTGGGTCAGAGAGTAGCCTAATGCGCTAGAAAGACTATGACTTTGGAAGTTCAATTAAAAAAAAACAAATCTACCTAAACCGCTTTAAGCCCTTTGGTGAAAATGAAAATTAAGACCGTTCAGGTTTTCCAATCGATATTGACGGCCACGCCCTGCTTTCCTCTCCTCTATGGCATGGTCTTGAACTTTGATGCCCCTCTCCACTCGCTTCCTTCCTATTATTCCCGACACAACCGTCTGTAGGAAATAGCTTTTTGTTTAGATTAGATTAAATGGGCCCTGATTCCTGCGTGTCTCTTGGCAATCTACATTTCCACCTCACACCAATTTCCCATGATTAATGAAGATTAGAAAAAGTATTATTGGAACTGGTCGGTCACTTTGAGGGCTATATCAGCATTAGATAAAAAGCCAGATAGTACTGTCCTTCCATCTCTATTTTACTCAAAGTGATTTCCCATTCTATTTATATCAGTCTCACCACTACCAGTCTGGAATCGACATCCTCTTCTTTTTGACAAGGGAGAAATTGTTTCACCTGCGAGATCCAAGCTATCAATACATCCAGTTACTACCCCCAAATATAATCAACAGTTGTCACCCTCAACATAATTAACATGAAAAGCTCAGCTCTCGTTTTCTTTGCAGCTCTGTTGAGCTATGCGATGCCTGTGCTTGGTGCTATATATTATAACTGTTTAGATGCCTATATTCCCAAAACAGAAATAGATGAAAGAGTTCGAGCAAAATACCAAGATTTGGTAGCTCAAGGTACACGGCCCGACCAATTCCAAGCTGGGAGTACCTTTGGTCATGTGAGCTATAACAGGGAATCTGTACTAAATCGACGTATGAATGAATCTTTCCGAAAACATAGCATTCCCCAATTATACTCACTGGCAATAGATGGCTCAATGGAAATCACGGTAAAATTTGATAAAAGTAAAAATATCATTTCCGTAAAAGCTCTTTACTCGGGCAATAATTATAACTGTCAAGTATTTCATTGGGAATAGGAGTCTAACAATTAAATCAATACCGATATTTTCGAAACTATACTTCGAGATTGGAGCCTGTTAGGCACTGTTATACATTTATATATGAGGAGCTCCAGAGATCTTGTAGATGTAAGGGCTATAATTGTTTTCCCTATGTGAATGTAGAAAAATGTTATTTGAAGTTCATTGGCTCTATCTAGACACCGTGCCTCTTTGACATGTAATCCATTTAGACTTTATTAACATTTAAGCCAAGACCAGAAATCATTAATTTAATACTGTTAGTAGTGTCATGAATACGCTTTTCACATTAGTAGTAAATTGTCTCTCGTCTTGTTCATTTACGTGCTAGGTACATTGGTTCCCGTCGCACTCCTACTGGAGCTTAAGCACGAGTGGGGCCGGGCTGGATCAGGTTGACTACCATTAAGTACATCTACCTCGTTCCACCTCAGACTTCACCCATGTGCTGAATCATGTCAAGCCCAACCGTCCAGAGAACCCTCTTTTGACGCGCCGAAGCGCAAATTCTCCTCAGCCTCGGCCACCACGCGCCCGAGCCCTTGACATCCTCATTAACTCCGAAATATAATTGCTGTCCAATATCTCATCGTTGCTCTAGCCTTGCACTTTCATATCGTACCGTTGGGTTGTTGTCGTCATTGGGAAATTGTGTAATCCCCTCGGTGTATCTTCCCTTTTCTTCCTCCTTTGTACACGTCCCGTTTCCATCATGACTTTCCTCATTAGGGCGTGTTAAGGTAGGTGATCTGACGAGTATGGAGGTGGGTCGCAGGTATAGGACCGATTGAGAAATGCTTCATTGCAAATATATGGGGAGCTAGAGAAATGTCGGATGTTTGAATACGACCCCCAGACAGACCTTGGTCCATCCGTGAATCGTATGTTGGTAGTGATGAGTTTTTGTTCGACTTTCTTGCGGTTGTGAAATCTCTTTCGACTGATTTTTCGACCAAAATACCGAGTACAACTCCTTCAAGCCGAAAATCCATCAAATAAAATTCATCCCACCCTTGTTCGTGACTGAATCTCGGCTCTGGGAGAATATTTCACTCCTAGGTTCGTAGAGGACACCACTGACAGGTGTTCAGCCTTCGTCCTCCAGTAGTAAATTGTCATTCACGTAGTGTAGCATGCAGGGCCAAGGAAATGGAACTAGATAAGTGATAGATTACATACCCCCAATCTCTACATTCACCTGAAGACCACTCCTAAAGGAGACTAGTTAAGGGGCTATCTGGAAGTATGTAGGATTGGTTAATCATCATGTAAATATTCTATAACATAACATCACACAATAAGATACCTTTCGCACCCAAAACACATTATTGCCATAACCACCCAAGTACAGTCTAAGCCCCCTGAGTAGTCACAACCATTCAATTGAAGATACCAAGTGTATACGACCATATACACCACCACCCTTCAATAAGTAGGTCTTAAGAAAGATACGTGGGACACAGTATTTGTTAGACATTTGGTGTTTGGTGTTTGGATCACATTTGGATATATTGGGTCCAATAATAGACTACTTTGTTAAATGACAAGGTGTGTCTAGCTGCTACAGGGGCGATCCGAGTCAGGCAGAGTCAAACACATGAGTCGCGTCAATTACGCTATTAATGCAGGTCAGTTGCGTGGAGGAAAATTTGTACTTAGGAGTCTGGCTGTCTCGATCTTAGTATACTTTTAGTTAACTCGAATATCTGATTCTATCTGACTTCAATCCACTGTGCTAATTCCATCGTCTTCTATACAGTCATACTGCGATAGAAGTCCTCCAAATTAATAGGTTATGAGCCCGGTTTGCCACAGGTATAATTAGAATCAAAATCGACTCCAAAGCCTTTACGGCTTAGCCTAAGATTCGAGAAAGGAATCTACAATCGTCTACAATTCGAGCAAGGAAACGAAATTTTGCCTTGGACTAAACCTCACAAGAATGGAGGATAATGAAGCCCTTGGCCGCATCCCCTCGCTATCAAGGGATAACTATGAGAGCTGGTTTAGAGAAATGAAGCTAAAACTTAAATCTAGGTCAGTATTTTTCACTGTTGAAACAACATTGGAAGAATACGCGACCACGAAACAAAACAGAAGTAAAACAATACCTTCGACATCTGGTATCGATGGAGGATCAATAAAAGTTGAAGTGCTGAGTATGGGTTTGGACGAAACAAAAGTTGATAAGTATGAGAAAGCTGAAGCAACGTCACTTTTCCTCAAACTCCAGGCTCTCAGCGCAGAAGATTTTGATATTGTAAAAAGAATATACTGGTTCAACTAATTTCTATTAAGGGCTCGGGGAGCTTAGCTATCTAAATACTACAGTAGTGGGTCTAATCATAAAGGACACATGTTAATCCTTATTACCAGGATTAACCCTGTATTTCAACACTCCCCTAAAACTTGCAAATAGCTAAAAGTGTAGCTATTCAGAGGTTTGAGATCACGCTTGAAATTGCTATTGCTCGTCGATTGGCCTCAAATTTAACCCTATCCAATGCCTTTGTCATTCCGTCGGCTAATTGCCGCTCCCCTGGAACCCACCGTATTAAAATCGTACCTTTTTTGACTTCGTCGAGGATATGATGGTACGCAATATCAATGTGCTTGATTTTCGATGTGTTTGATACTCCTGAAGCAAGTTGAATCGCTGATTTGTTGTCTCCTAACAACATCGGCGCGGCACTACCTGCAGAGTCCTTACCTTCAATTTCTGCAACCAGTCTTCTTAGCCAGATAACCTTCTTGGCCGCCTCACTACCTCCAATATACTCAGCCTCAGTTGTTGATCTGGCTACGGAATGCATTTTTCTACTCGAGCAGTGGACTATGCCTCCATTTAGCATCAAAACACACCCAAGTATACTTTTTCTATCCTGTTGGTCATCGGCATAATCTGCGTCAGCATAGCCCATCTCGTCATTCAATTGAGCTGACCCAGAATATACTTCAACACCATGATTAAGAGTATAGTAGTCAATGGGAGGATCTCCCCTACGATCCTTATTCCCATATGTGGTACCAAATGTGACTGTGCCAGAAATGTATCCGACAATTCTTAGAAGGGCTTTCCAATGGTTCCAGCTTGCTTCTGTCGCAAACGATGCCATTCTCGTGACAGCAAATACAATATCAAAGCGTGTATTGTTAAGCCACATAAGTTTACCCAAGAGTTGAACATATTTCTTCTTCTCCTCTCCGTTCAATTTGCGTCCCGGATTATCCTTTAAGTTATTGACAGCTCCTTTCTCCATTGGTGTAGCATAAAGTAGCGAGTCCTTGTATAGGTATTCTTGTATTATTCCCCTCGCATACTTTTCTTGATCAATAGAAATTGCACCATTTGGTTGACGTTTGATTCGAATTCCTAGTACGTTCTCCGCATCACCAAGATCCTTCATTTCGAATCGGCTTTTTAATTGAGCTTTCACAGTATCAATGGCTTTCTCATTAGCCCCTGTTATAAGCATATCGTCGACATGGACTCCTACCACCACGCCAGTAGCCTTTTGAATCAATATTGTCGGATCAGTTGTGGATGCTGTGTATCCTATGCCTTCGAGAAATCCTGACAATAACAAGTACCATAATCGTGCCGCCTGCTTCAAACCATAAAGACTCTTTAACACTTTTACAAATCTTCCGAAGTAATGTCGTGCTTCTCTTGGGACCTCTAGAAATATATCTTCTGTCAAGTCTGCTGCTAGAAACGCTGCAACAACATCCATTTGATGGATTCTCCAACCATGTTTCGCTGCAATTGCCACAATTATTCGTAATCCTTCCATACCAATTGCTGGCGAAAAAGTCTCTTCATAATCAATGCCGTGGATCTGCGAAAATCCTCTTGCTACCAATCGTGCTTTATATTTGATAATCTTACCGTCTTCGTTAGTTTTGGCATCAAATACTATCCTTGCTGATATTGCTTCTACCCCATCTGGTAATGCATCGATTGGCTTGGAAAGCGTCTTGTTTCGAATGATGTTATTGATCTCAATTTCAAAAGCCTTAAGCCATTCTTCATTGTCTGGAAGCTCCATTGCCTGTTTAAATGTAAGTTCTTTGTAAATCACCCCTTCGTGAATACCTGGCTCGTTTTTCATCATGTTGACCTGATCACGTCGTCTTCTACCATCACCTCTCGTTTGCTGCCTGCGCGCCGCGGATTCTTTAGCGATTTCATCTTGTCGTAGCCGTTTCAGTTGTGCTTTAATCTCCCTTTTTTCCGCGGCTGTTTGTTGTTGCGTTGGTTGACGTATTGAGGTTTGGGGCATGGAATTTGTACACTCTTCCTCGTTTGAGATTATTGTCGGGCTGACGAGGTCTGAGAGCTCGCTTAATTTAGAATCGTCGCTATCATTGGCTGAAGCATTTTGATCTTTGGGCAAGCCCACAACCTCATCCTCAATTATGCACTCATCACCCACTACGTCATTATTTTCGCAATCTTCATCCAAATCATCGCCAGACTCATCTTCATCATCATTAGCCTCGTTATCCCCCATTTTCGATTCCTCATTTAGCTGCTCCCAAGGAATAAGATCGCCATCAGTTACGCCATTGCCAGTCTGATCGAATTTTACGAAACGCGCTTCCATCACTCTTTTATCCTTTGAACTCCAAATTAGAAAGATCTTTTCCGACTCTTCCTTCAAACCAACAAAAACACCTTCCCAGGCCCTTGGATCCAATTTCTTTCTCTTTTCTCTTGGAATATATACCCACGCTGGGCATCCAAATACCTTCCATTGCGACGCACTTGGCTTCTTCCCACTCCATTGTTCCCAAGGCGAAAGCTCCATATCCTTGACCTGCTGACGGTTGTGAACATAAACTGAGTGTTTGGCGGCAAGTTGCCAGAATGCCGGCTCCATTTTCATCCCAAATCTCATCGTATTTGCCTTTTCCATTATTGTGCGCATACTGCGCTCCGCGAACCCATCACCTTCTGGATGATATCCGACTGTTGGCTCTATTGCAACATCACGGCCATCACACCACTTCATCAGCTCCGTATTCAAGAATTCTCTTCCACGATCAAAACGAATGGCTTTAACTCTTTCGCTAATACCCCAACGGCGTCTTTGAGATTCTACGGTGTCAATCCATTCACGAACTTTGCCCTTAGCTTGTGATTTGTTTATCAGAAAATACACCCAGATCATACCGGTATGTTGATCTGTGATTGATAGCATGTATTGATTCCCTTGTAATGAATGTTGACTGATCGGCCCCCATAGATCCATTTGGACCCTTTCAAGCGGTGCAGATACCGATCTCATTTTCTTTTTTGACAGATTCCTCGTCATTTTTCCCTGTGTGCAAGCGTTGCAGAAGGGTGGGCAAAAGGAATGTTCAGGTAAATCTGTCATGATTTTTCTTAACCCTGCCTCCTGTTGCTTTCCTGGGTGGCCTAAACGGGCATGCAGCAGCTCCACTTGAGCCATGCTTGGTTTGATTTTCGAATTGGCTTCATCCAAAGTAACCTCCAAATTAGGTGCGAATGTGACATTCTTCCTTATCAGGGTTGGAGTTGACGGTGATGCTTTATAAACTTTATTTGATATGTCCCCAGGTAATGGGCGCACCCTCCACATTCTGCCTTTTCGTTTTCCTTCTAAAGCCACTTTGTTCTTCTTTATCAAACTGATACTCTTGTTAGGTGAGTCTACCGTCAAGGAAACACCTTCATCTTCGAGTTTTCCAACAGAAATCAGATTGTTTGTACATTCTGGTATGTATTCAACATTTTTCACCGTTGTCATTCTTTCTTTTCCTTCCCTATTCTGCCAATGGATCCTGACAGTTCCTGATCCTTTAGAATAAATGCTTCCTCCATTTGCGGCGGCAACGCAGGTATTTGAAGGGCTTAAGATCTCTTCTACAAAAACATCTTTACGATTTGCAATGTGAGTGGAAGCACACGTATCAAGCCACCAAATCACACGTTTCACATCACTATTTTGGACCATAAAGCAGAGGGAAGCATTAGATTCCGAATCACTATCCATGGCCCTTGCTACTTTCGCGTTCTCCTTCCTAGGCGCTTGGGCAACCAACCAAGCTTTTCCTGCCGACGTTTTCAACCATACTGGGCATTGATTCTGGAAGTGCGGCCCTCCACAAGAGAAACAACCTCCTCCAGCTAGCAGATTAGCATTCGTAGAGATTTTTGGAGTTAAGTCGAAGCCAGCGGTGTTAGTAGTGTCAGTGCCGCGGGGTTCCCTCTTGCCTCTCACTTGGTAGCCCCCTTGTCTTCTCCCTGCCCAGTTAGCTGTTGCAATATCAGAAGTCAGCTCAGTCTCCCTGGACGCCAATCGGGAGATTATGTCCTCGAATTCTAGCTCCACAGTGCTTTGGTTGATTACTTGGAGCGTTGTCTCATATTGCTCTGCGTCAACGCTCAGCTTCAAGGTATGTATCATGAGCCACTCAGGAATATCGTTTTTTGGTTTAATCTTCAAAACTTGTGCTCGCAGTTTTCTCATCAGTTCGACCTTTTCGTGGATACCCATTGATTTCCCCTCTGTGATATCTGTAAATCTTGTAACCAGATGATGATATCTTGTCTCATTGTTTCCTTCGTATTTCGATATTAAGGCGTTGTTCTTGTCTTGTGGATGCTTAAAAGTACCAATTATTGATCGATGATTCTCATCGACACTCTGACTTATTTTGAGAGATACCTGCGCATGTAATAACCTTGTTGCAGATCGAGCCGCTGCATCAATCTCCCTCTCAAGGTTCTTATCAGGTACAAGTTTCGTTTCGATCAGGTCAATTTGGCCGTCAACAACCAGACTGTCTTCCAAATCGTTCTTCCAGTTGTCAAAACTGTCTTCTCCAGTGAGCTTCGTACCACCATACTTCGATGACTTTGTAGACATGGTGGAATTTCGTTGTGAGTTTAATAAAGTATATCTTCGAAATTGCGCTAGCAGCGTAATCACCGGACTCTATAACCTGTAAAAAGAATATACTGGTTCAACTAATTTCTATTAAGGGCTCGGGGAGCTTAGCTATCTAAATACTACAGTAGTGGGTCTAATCATAAAAGACACATGTTAATCCTTATTACCAGGATTAACCCTGTATTTCAACAGATATGATCGATGAGCACGAGATAGCACTCAGAGTCTGGAATGCACTCAAAGGCAAGTATTTTAGAACGAACGAGTATACTGCAAACACGTATCTAACTAGAATTGCAACGTTTGAATTCCGTCAAGAAATGGGCTTGGACAATTCTTGGGCTAAGCTAAAAGAGTTTCGCCGAAAACTCATCAGTGCAGATCCTATCATGAAGAACGCTTATCCAGATGTGGCGTTATTCTTAATTCCGACAAAAACACTCCCAGCGGCCTTTAAGGCGACAACAGATGGATTCAGAATACAGGTTACTCTTTCTGTTGAGGACAAGCTTAAGATTTTGAACGAATTCGAAGAAGATCTACGACTTCAGAATGAAAAAGCCCTTGTTGCTAGGCAAAAGTCGTTTAAGTTTCCACAGATAATGCGACAAAATCAAAACTCTGATTCTGATAGCCCTGCTTATAGGTGCTATTTATGTAAACGGTCACACACTGTCGCTCGATGTCCTAGGTTAGAAACAGCTACGAGACTTTTGAAAGAGCACGACAGGAAGAAGAAAGTGCAGGAATCAACTAAACCACGCCTGCAAGATAAAGATAAACCCAAAACTTCTCGATCAGCACAAAAGCAGTCCAGATACCACAATGCCTTCTCTGCTGAAACATTGGCTTCAGAAAATGAAGATTGCAAAGAATGTCACCTGTCAAAAGAAGAAATATGTAAGGCTACTCCATCCAATTGGCCCGTTGATACTGGTGCCACGTCTCACATGTCTGACCAACCTCTTCTATTCAGAAAACTTATGTTATAACACGTAGAATATGGCAAGCAAGAACTCAAGGTTTAAAAGGTAATAAAGCTAAAGAGCAAAGCTATGTCTGCAAATTACATATATCCAAGTGTATGAGATTAAGCGAATAGTACTTAATAAGTCGTCAGTGCTTCCATAACGCCAGACTACCGTAGGTATCCTAATCCAACTCCTTGTCTGTACACCTTATCCCTAGCCACTTAACAGTCCCCCCTCCTTTCAAGGGATCGTCCCGATCACTTCATCAGTATAGCAGATAGGTGGTCTCCTTGATCTTGAATTTCTTTCTAGTAAACTTTCGGATGGAAATGGTTTATTGGGATGTCGATTGTGAAATGCTCGTATTTCTATCTCATCATCTTCGAAATCGTGTTTTGGAATCCAGTCTTTTGTTCCACCGCTCCAGCAGACCTCGTATTCAAACACATCATTCTTAATTCTGGAGTTTATTATGTCTGTGAGGGTTTTAAATGATTCTTTATCATCTACAAACCATTCCATGTTGTACTGTTGTTGGCCTTCTTGTGTATGTTTGTGTTTCTCAAGTTTATTGACATGGAAAACGTCATGTATTTTACCAACTAGGCCTTTTAAGTCTAATTGGTAAGTCTGGCTGGTAACTTTATTGACAATTTTGAAAGGACCAATCTGTTTTTCAGCAAGTTTTCTGCAAGATTGTTTTGTTCTAATGTGATTTGTTTTAAGCATTACCCAGTCTCCAACTGTGAACTCAATATGCTGGTGATTATTGTCATAGTGTTGGCTCATTTTGGCATTTTCTAACGTCATAATGTCTCGTAATTTTTTCATTATTTCGTTGACCTTTGAAGCGTGTGTAGCTGCACTTTCAGATGTTAGTACTTCTCCAGGTTCTTCACTCTTAATTTGGAAGTTTGGAAGGTAGCCCTGATCGGCATAAAATGGTGCCATTCCTGTTGCAGCATGTTGTCACGGACCAAGGGCCTATTCTAAATCAATAGGAACTATGTACAATGATATGTGTGCTATTCTGTTCTATTCTACCATAATCTGTTCTATTATTTTCTGTTCTATTCTACTTCGTTCTGTTCCGATCTGTACTTGTCCGCGCTTTTCTATACTACTCCATTCTATTCTGTACCAGAGTATACTGGAAATTTCGAGAACAATAGAGAGGAGTATATAATGGGTATTTGGGATAACTCTAGTTCGGTAGATTATGGTCTTGTATTTTTAGGAACTCTTTAGAATTATTGAATATTATCTAATGTCGAACTTTTGAACTGTCGAACCCTTGAATTATCGAACTCTTGACCCTGGGAATGCGAACACCTCTAGCACCATTGACACATGTTTAGAGTTATTCCAGCAAAATTCAAATAAGTCTAGATATTCATCCCAATTGTTTTGTTCGAAGTTAACGTAAGATCTGAGGTAAGATTCTATAGACTGGTTAATTCTTTCAGCAAATCCATTATCTTGTTGATGGGCGGTTGTGGTGGATGCTTGACTGAAGCCCATATAATTTCCGAGTTGTCTCCAGAATTTGTTTATAAACTGTTTACTGCGATCTGTAATGAACAGTTTTGGTATGCCGTGTTGTCTAATTACACCCTGTCGAACTAGTTTGGCTGTCTTTTCAGCAGTGAGACCAGACAGTTTGCACGCCATAAAGCGACCACGCCTAGTAGCTGCGTCAATACATGTTAATATTGCTGTATTTCCATTTCTAGTTTTGGGTAAGTCTGTTATAAAGTCCATAGCGACTCTAGTCCATTTTCCCTCGGGAACTGGAAGTGGACTTAATTTGCCGTATTTTTTGTGTGTTTTGGACTTGTTACGCATACAGAGTTGACAGCCAGCAACATAATCCCTCATATCACATGCCATGTTTGGCCAGTAATAATTCCGTTGGGCTAGTTCTATTGTACGTGCAGTACCCCAGTATCCGGCGAGTTGATTATCATGGCTCAGTTCCTTTGCTTTGATGCGAAGTGATTCTGGAATGTAAAG
Organism: Blumeria hordei DH14; assembly: GCA_900239735.1. Taxonomy (NCBI): domain Eukaryota; kingdom Fungi; phylum Ascomycota; class Leotiomycetes; order Helotiales; family Erysiphaceae; genus Blumeria; species Blumeria hordei. Next base: position 495,128 of record OENG01000035.1, on the reverse strand, counting down.
CTGATTGAGGTCATACCATAGTACGTCATCTTCTAGATGCCATTTCTCAGGGAGTTCATGTTGAAGTATCTGAGTGACAAAGCTGTCTGTTTGTAATGCCTGAGTCATAGAACTTTTGAATTCAAGTGCGACTATTGAATTTATATTTATTTCGTTGTCCTCTTTTAAGTTCAGTCCCCAGTCCTTGTCATCATCATTATTTTTGGTCATGTAGTCAGGTCTTCGAGAAGGTGCATCAGCGGGATTTTTCTTTCCTTCACAGTGGTAAATCTCAAAATCATAACCGGCTAGCTTTTCAATGTAACCAGCTTGTCGACGATTTGGGCGGACAGTAGATTTAAAGTATCTAAGGTTTGCATGATCACTATAAATCTGGATTTTGTGCTGTGCACCTTCCAAATAAACTCGGAAATGAACTAATGCATCTACTACTGCTAGCAGTTCTTGATCTGGAGTTCCGTACCTGGTCTCCTCTGGCTGGAGTTTTCTGCTCCAAAAAGCAACAGGTCTTTTTACACCATCGTGTCTTTGTGACAATATTGCTGAAATACCTCCTCCTGATGCATCTGTTTCGAGAATTTCTTGAAGATTGGGATCCCATTGCCTGAGCATGGGCGAGGATTTAAAGCTGTCTTTAATATCCTCAAATGATTTAAGTGCATTGGCATCAAAATTGAATGTCTTCTGTGTGGCCTCTTTTTTTAGTAAGTTAGACATTCCAGCGCTAATCTTAGAATAATGACAAATGAATCGCCTGTAAAAGTTTGTGAATCCTAAGAATTGCTGCAGCTGTTGGAGTGTTTTAGGTATGGGCCAATCCATAATTGTACTAATTCTTTTAGGGCTAATTTTTAATCCTCCTGTCCCCACAACAAATCCGAGGAAATCCACTTCACTCAATTCAAATGCACATTTGGAAAGTTTGCAATATAGTCTGTTTTCGATTAGTCTCCGAAGAACATTCACAGTTTTCCGATGAAGTTCTTGTTTAGTTTGTGCGAAGATCAGGAAGTCATCAACGCAAGAGACAATACCTTCATTGAAATCTCGAAATATTTGGTCAATAAAAGCCTGCCAAGTTGGTGGGGAATTTGCCAAGCCGAAAGGCATCACCAACTATTCGAAACAGCCGTCTGATGTCCGGAATGCCGTTTTCCATTCATGACCAGGTGCAATCTGGATCATATTATATGCGGAGATAATGTCAAGACGCGTAAAGTATTTAGCTCCACGAAGTTTGTCTACTAAATCATTAATGTTTGGGACAGGATATTTATCCTTCATTGTAATGGCATTGAGATTTCTGTAGTCAATGCACATTCTTAATTCTTGGGAATGAGGTTTTTTGACAAAAAGTACGTTTGCTGGGGCTCGTGCTTTACATCTACGAATCCAGCCTTTTGACATTAGATCGTTCGTTTGATTTCGTGCTTCAATCTTTTCCTTATCAGAGAGTCTAGACATTGGTATTACACGTGGTAGTTTACCATCCGGGATATCTATTGTCATATCTGTACCTTCTCGAAGTGGAGGAAGTTGGGCAGCACCTTCTTTTGAAAAAGCTTCTTTTAGGAACATAAGATTTTCTGGAATCACAATTTGCTCATCTTCTGACTGTGCATCATTCTGTACCAAAGAATTTACAAAGGGATTAGTTTCATCATCTTTCTGGTTTGGTGATGGCATTTTGGGTGAAATTTCTTCTTCTGTATATTTTGACGTGATTTCACACTCGTTCGGGTCATGGATCGATGGTTTATAATCAGTAGGTCGTTGGTGCATAGTCTTAGAGATCCAATCAATATTAGGATTGACATTTTCCAGCCATGGCAACCCTAATATAGCGTCGTAAGATTTTATGGGGGCCTCTACAAACTTTACATCGCCTTCAAAGATTCCGGGTACTTTTGTCAATATTGGCGATTCATAAGACTCATTTGCGGGAACAACAACCTCTTCATTGAAAGAGGAAATCTGCTTATTTAAGTGTGTTTTAATTCGATCAGGATTTGCCTTCATTACTTTAGATACACATGCATTAACTTGCGCCGCCCCATCCACTAATATTCTAGTTTTAATGCCACCAATTTCGCCCATGACTTCAACCGCTCTGATAGTATTCAGACTAGCAATTGTTAGCGGCTTGTTTGGAACTTTGTTGGGATGTGCAGGGTATACCTTGGATATTCGAGTTGCAAGGTCGACGGGCAAAGGTTTGCCTTCTTTTGTGCACTTGTTGATAAGCCTTTGGCATAGGTGCGTCGGATGATTCCCTCCATCAAACATACAAAGGTTGTTATTCTGGCAATAGTTTTTGACTTCTTGGCTAATTTTTCCATTGGAATCAGTCAACTGTGATGTAGGGGGAGTCATGGTTGACATTGCATGCAAAGAGTATAATGGTGACTGATATCTTCCGCTAGAACCGTGAGATGATCCTTGTGAACTGTAGTCTGCCATTTTTTGCAATTGTTGCATGTGAAAATTTTCGTCAAATTGGACTGCAAGTTGTGCTACCATTTCATAGTTGTCGAAATCGATGTACGCGACTCCAGCGAGCTTATCTTTAACTGGTGCAGAGAGACCCTGATAGAACTCCGCTCCCCAGACTTGCTTGGGGTAGTTAGTCTCGTAGCAGAGAAGTTCGAATCGCTGTTTGTACCATTGGACAGTATTTTTGTCTTGTTTCAATATCTGTCTCTCGTAAACTTTCCTCTATCGCAATGCGGGATTTTGACAACGACTCCGAAGTCGTTGAGAAAATGCTATCCAATCATCTTTCAGTTCAGGAAACATTTGTAGCTCAAGTCGAGCCCATTCCTTAGGCGCACCTGAAGTTCCATCATCTACTGCACCTTCAAGGTGGTCTATTGTTACAATGATTTTTTGCCTATCAGTGAAATGAGATTGTGGCTGTAATACGAACTTGGCTTCTAGGTCATCGAGAAAATGATCGACATTTGTCTTTCCAGAGTATTTTGTTATTGGTAGGATCGGTGTTTGTGTAAAATGATGGTTGAATTGGTGGTGAAATGAAGAATTTTGATTTTGATTAAAGTAATTGGGTATATCATGGGTGTATGGTGAAGGAGGTAGAGTTCGAGGTTGAACTTGTGGATGTGGAATATTTGAGTATGAATGCAAATTTTCGAGAGATAGGTTTTTGAATGCTTTTGAAATTGATTCCTGAATCATTCTAGCGACTGTAGAACTGGTGATTGCATCGTTTGGTGGAGAGTTGTGTGATGTAGGTAAATTTGAATTTGTGGCAGGTATTGGGCGGGGTGTGGGCTCGTTCTTTGACGATTCTGGAAGTAGATTGGTTGATATATTCTCGTCTGTGACAAGAGGTTCATTGGATTTGTGGGCATTTCGACGGGTGTGGTTGATAATATTGGATGTTTCCAACCTGCGAAAAATGTTTTTAGGTAACAACAACATGGTGAAGTGGCGAAGTGGTGTATAAAGGTGTGTAAGAGTTCTCAGGTGCCAAAGTCAAAGAGCTTTATTGTTATGACACATAGAATATGGAAAGCAAGAACTCAAGGTTTAAAAGGTAATAAAGCTAAAGAGCAAAGCTATGTCTACAAATTACATATATCCAAGTGTATGAGATTAAGCGAATAGTACTTAATAAGTCGTCAGTGCTTCCATAACGCCAGACTACCGTAGGTATCCTAATCCAACTCCTTGTCTGTACACCTTATCCCTAGCCACTTAACAACTTATACCGATTGTTCCCAAAAGAGTAAAGGTTGGAGGGGGCGAATTAAAGTCTGAATTTTCTGGCGATGTTCAAATGAGGTGTAAAGACGGATCTTCAATGCTTCTTTCCGATGTTTTATTTGTTCCAAATCTGGGAGTTAATCTTCTATCAGTGAGAAGGCTGTGTCAAGCAGGTTTGAAGTTTGCGGGTAATCAAAATGAATTGTTCCTTAAGCTAGGCAATAAAGTTATCATTGAAGCTAGAATGAATCAAGGACTCTAATCTGTGACGCATATCGCTGAAGGACATGAAGAGACTGCGTTTAATTCTGTGGAAAACGACAGGTCAAATAATAACACTTCATATGTGAACCCGAGTCAAATCTCACATCAAGAAACTATCCGGAAAAACGAAAGGGAAAGATACCTCAAGTACCACCGTCGCTTTGCTCACTTAGGACCTGAAAAAATTCGAAACTTACAACTGGTTATTACACTCAAAAAGCAGATCAAGATTCCACAAGATCTCGACTCCTGTGAGGTATGTGCACAAACTAAGATGAAAAACAGGATCCCAAAGGTCCTAAGCCCTTGGATCAATGAAATACTGGGACAAGCTCAATTTGATGTCGCTGGTCCATTCCCAACAAGTATCAGAGGCAACAGATGGTTCCTCCTCATCATTGACATTTGCAGCAGAATGAATTGGGTGATTCCAATAAAGACCAAAAGTGATGCATATGAGGCCTTGAAAACCTGGAAAATAGTAACTTAACATCAATCGGGCAAGGAAGTTAAATGTGCAAGATCAGACAACGCACCCGAACTCCTAAAAGCCATCCACGATTGGAAAATAGAAGATGGAGTTCTTGCACAATCAACCACTATTACCTCTTCGCATCAGAACGGCCCTGCAGAACGTTCGATCCAAACTGTTGAGTTCGATATGAGGGCAATGCTAGAAGAAGCCCAGCTTCCAATTGAGTTCTGGGATGAAGCAGCAGAAGCTGACTGCTACATACGAAACCGAACTGACTCTGGCCCAATAATTTCGAACATGAAAACCAGTCCAATCAAAGCCTTTACGGGTGAAACCCCTTCAATTGATCATATACGGAAATGGGGGAGTAAATGTTTCTACTATGTAGATAAAAAGACACTGCCTGCTCATGAAAGACACGATAAACTTGTTAACCCAGCGAGAGTAGGCGTATTTGTAGGATATTCTGAGAATACAACAAAACACTTGAAGGTTTATTCACCGGAACGAGGATACACTATTTTATCAAGTTGTGTAGTGATTAACAAGAACGAAAAAGGAGGAACAGTTGATCTAAAGATACAAAATGCAAAGATCGGGCCTCAAGGAACACCGAATGTGAACATGGATAGAAGACCAAGAGGTAGACCAAGAAATGTGGAGATTGAACAAAAGTTGAGTCTTCCCCAAGCTAGTACAGAGAAGGATAAACCAAAAGAAACTGAGGAGCATAACTTTAACTCAGAAGCCATCACACTCACTGATCCACGTCCAGCTCATAATAAAGGAGATGCCAGTCGAGACATGTAAGTATAGTGGGCAGTAGTGAACTCCCCAAAATGATTCAGCCCACTCTTCACAAAGCAGCTCGCAGCAGTAAAAACGTTCGTCAAGACTTAGAGAAGACCTTAGTCAACAATCAGCACTTAGAAAATCTGAGCGCGCCTGATATGGATCTGGAAAAAGAACCTGAAAGTGATAACTTGGCTTCAGAAACAGACATTGATACGGACTCTGATTCAGGAGAAGTATATGAGAGATATGAGATAAATGGAAATTGTGAACACCAAAATACAAATTGTCAACCTTACGAGGAGTTAATTTCACAAGACGACGAAGAAAACATGAGTGATGGCAAAGCAGAAAAAATTGATGTTGAGAAACTTGCTATGGACAATGATTCAGATGAATTAGAGGAAGAATATCCAGCTGATGCTAATCATTCAACAGAAACATTGTCATTGAATTCTCAGACAAAGAATTCAAACGTAGATACCTCATTAGCTAACACTAATCTTGAGCACAATTTCTCGACCTCAAAACATTTACTCCCACTGCAAAGGCACAGATACTTTACACGCTCTACCGTTCAGAAACGTACCTCTCAGCAAGAAACTGAGTCGGTTCGAGATTCCAAACGTGTCAAGGTATTCATTGCACAATTGATTCAAAGTCGAAGAAATGATCTAACGAACAGTTCACTATTGCATCAGCTACATGATAAAGATGTAGAATCTGCACTTCCAGCCGAGGTAATTGCGGGTATAAAAATTCCCTCTAACTTTGCAGAAGCAACGAAAGACCCATCCTACTCAGAAGAATGGAAAAAGGCAATGAATGAAGAAATGGTGTCACTCCGGAAAAATAATACATTTGTGGAAGTCATACCACCAAAAGACGCAAATCTTGTATCCTGCAAATGGGTATACACAATCAAGACTCATACCGACGGCTCAATTGAACGTTTTAAAGCCCGACTTGTAGCGCGGGATTCAGTCAGATTCATGGTCTTGACTATAATCAAACATTTGCTCCAACAGTTAGAATGGACACACTTCAATTATTTCTTGCTGTCGCTGCTGCTGAAGACTTAGAATGTTTCCATTATGATATCAAGAATGCGTTTACAGAATCTCATCTTAAAGAGGTCATTTTTCTTCAGCCACCTAAAGGAATTTCAATTAAAAGAGGCTACGTCTGGAAAGCACTTCGAAGTTTATATGGGCTAAAACAAGCTGCAAGAGACTGGAACTGTCTGATCAAAGATTTGTTACTGACATGGGGATTCACACAAAGCCTTGCCGATCCGTGCATGTTTACTCACGATAATGGTACAAGTCTATTGGTTTATGTTGACGACATTGTGGCATTGGCTAAGTCTCAAAACATTTGGATTGGTTCTATAAAAAGTTATTGACAAGATTCAGCGCCAAGAATCTGGGGGAGATAGAAAAGATACTTGGAGCTAGGGTCATGCGAGATAGAAAGAACCGGACCCTATATCTTGACCAAGAACAATACATTCAAAACGTGTCGGAAAAGCTTGGATTCAGAAAAGGTGCTCACTAGCCAAAAACAGTGCCAATCACTGGATATGAACACTTACGGCCCGCCACAAGTGATGACAAAAGAATCGACGTTACAGAATACCAGCAAGCAATTGGAAGCCTTATGTATGCCACAACTGTCACGAGGCCGGATATCGCTTTTGCAGTTGGAAAACTCAGTCAATTCATGAGTGATCCCGCAGAACATCATGGATATGCACTCAAAACAGTTTTCCGATACTTGAAGTCGACAATAAAATTTCGGATCTGTTACGTTCTCGGAGGAGAATACAGTAGCTTTAAGGTCTATTTGGATGCCGACTGGGCAAGTGATAAAAATGACCGTAAAAGTACCTCAGGAAGCGTCACCATGTTCTATGGTGGTCCAATCTCTTGGTCGAGTAAAAAGCAGCGCTCGGTATCAACATCAAGCTGTGAAGCTGAGTATATTGCTCTATCAATGTGTGCAAAACATGGACAATGGATTGCTCAAATATTTCGAGACCTCGGACTACAAAAGTATACTGGGAAAAACCCTGCACTAGTCCAAATAGTCGGAGACAACCAAGGATCAATTGCGCTAACTGAAAACGCATATCTGAACAAAAGGTCAAAACATATTGATATTTGCTATCAATTTATTCGTGATCTCGCCGGAAAGGGGAGGTTGGCAGTTGATTACATTCCTACTGATGATATGGTAGCAGACGGCATGACCAAACTGTTGGCAAGAGTGAAGTTCCAGAAATTCATTGAACAGCTTGGTATTAACTGTACACAAGTCCCCGTGATCGTATCTACTAAACAACAATTGATAGGAGACTAAAGTCAGGACAACCTTTGAGGGGGAGTGTTAAATGGCAAGGTGTGTCTAGCTGCTACAGGGGCGATCCGAGTCAGGCAGAGTCAAACACATGAGTCGCGTCAATTACGCTATTCATGCAGGTCAGTTGCGTGGAGGAAAATTTGTACTTAGGAGTCTGGCTGTCTCGATCTTAGTATACTTTTAGTTAACTCGAATATCTGATTCTATCTGACCTCAATCCACTGTGCTAATTCCATCGTCTTCTATACAGTCATACTGCGATAGAAGTCCTCCAAATTAATATACTTTAAATTAGCTAGTTAAACGCACGGTCCACCTAGAGAAGTGATAACTTCTGGGGACTAATGCTCGGGAGAAGAGAATTCAGCTGTTTCTACTGAGTTATTGATACCCGTAAATATTCTTCACCTTCTGCAGGACAGGCTCCCCAGTTTCCTGACAGTATTGCGTTGTAAATGTTGACTAAAGAGCACTGTATTTTTATTTTATTTATTTATATTAAGTGTTTACTATTTTACGTCGTACTAGCGCGCAACACGTCTACCAAGGTCACATACTGGTTAGCTCAGTCTAGAAAAACTATCCGACAATTATATTAAGTGTTTTTTGTTTTGTTTTGTTTAAACTTAACGTCGTGCCTGTCTACAGCTCGTGACCTTAGTCACGTGCTGGAAGGCCCAATCCCTACAGAGCTAACCGACGCTCTAACGCGCCCTACAGCAACTAGAAACTACAAAAGAGTCCGACCAGCTGTCTGCCACAACAGCCTGCCAAAATAAAGCCCCTGGAGCAGACGCGATTTCTGTTCGTCTTCTTAGGACAGCCTGGCCATCAATTGGTCACGCAGTGAGAGTATTCTTTGAGGGCTCACTGCGACTGAATCATTTTCCGGAGGCCTTCAAGCTAGCGGAAGTAATCCTTCACCCCAAACCCGGCCGTAACCTCAGCACAGCTAAAGGATGGAGGCCTATCGCACTTCTCTCCTCCCTGGGTAAAGGTCTCGAGAGACTGATTGCAAGGCGAATGGCTTACACCGCCCTCACCTACAAGGCAGTCCCGCAGCAACTCTTTGGAGCACTCCCTGGCAGGTCTGCCAACGACCTCGTCTCATGCGTCATCCACGATGTAGAACATGCAATGAAACGACAGAAGAAAGCAGTCCTAGTCACTTTGGACGCTCAGGGTGCATTCGATTCTGTACTCCACGGACGGTTGCTGCAGAGGATGAACAAGATGGGGTGGCCTAAACCAGCTATCACCTGGATAAAGTCCTTCCTACAAGAACGATCCGCTCGTACACAACACAAAGACGGAGTCACAGACTGTTGGTAAAACACGAAGTAATACAAATTGGGTGCCGTCACGAAGTCGGTGAATAATGTCAATTGACTGGTATCTCGAAATACATAAAACGTTGTCTCCCCTCTTCCCTTTTCCCTCTGCCCTTTCTTCCTCTACACCAAGCGCCTCGCTAATGAGCTAAATCATATCCCTGTCAGCGTCCTAACAACAACCTGAACACCGCAATTACATAGAACAATTCATAACGCCCAAATATAATCCTTTTACCGACACTGGCAACAACCAAATGCCTTCAATATCGTAAAAACCCTTATAATGTCTCTCTTTGAACCCATCCATTAGGCTCTAGCTCAATCAAGTTATTCTGGGTCAAGTTTCTTAGTGCCTTGCAACATTTGCTCATTTCTTTTGTCATTGCGTCAGCTGGATTTTTATCTCCTGATATCCACATAATCTCAGTTATTTCTCGACGCTCATATGCTTCGCGCAGACACATAACATCTATCATCAATCTTTTCTCGTGTGTGGTTCCCATTTTGACAATACAATCAAAAAGTGACTGTGAATCAGTACATATGATCATGGGAACTGGGCTAGGATGCCAAGGTTTAAGTATCTTTTCAGTTGTTGCCTTAATAACTGATCCCATATCAAATCCGTGTCCAAGTCCATATAGTTCACCCGCTAGGATACTGCGTGTCACATGACGGCATTTGATGGAAGTCCAGTGCACTAAATTGGCACGATTTTTATCATCAGTAAGCACAATAACAAAACCGATTTGAGACAAATAATCAGTGTTGTTGGCAAAAGCTGAGTCCGTGAAGACAACCACTTTGATTGACTTGATGTCAAGTTTGACAAATTTAATACCATTTTTCTTATTTGATATCTGCCATGCTAGACATTTATTAAGAGATTTGACATCATTGGTTGTAGGTTGACTGGCCTGTGCTGCCTGTGAGAGTGCAAAGCTAGCTTCAGGCTGTGACATAGTTGCCACATACGCGCCACGTGCCCTTGATGCAACAAAATGAGCTTTCAAGTAATCAGCCGGCATATCAGTACTTATTTCTTTTATTCGGCCAGCTTGTCGTTCTTGACTGGTTTTTATGTCGCCGTTAAACATAGTTAGGATACCGCTATTGAAATTGATGCTCCGATCTTCACTGAGAGTTTCTAATGGCTTATGTAACAATCGAGATTTTTCAATCTCTTTTTGTTTCATTTCTAAAAATGCTTCATTTGCTACAATCAAGGTGTCATAAGTCTGCAGTCCTACTATGCCAAAGGTGTTGTAATCAGAGTCCTCAGTTTTAGTGTGGAGCACGCATGTGTCATATGTAGATATAATCATCCCAAGCTTCTTTATATGATACTTGTGATAGGTGTTGAACCAATGAGTACCTGTTTCCAGTATACCGTATAGTGGACAAATTACGCGCAACAATGTGCCCGATGGTATACCTAGTTCAGAGACTGGTTTGACGTAGATATCGCGCATTGGCTGTGTCTTTGACTGTGTATAGGCCTGTGAGATATCCCGAAGTGCAATTTTCATGTCAGGAATTGTCATTGCCAGGCATAAAAGGAGTCTCTGTGATGCTCGCTGGATAGTGGGTGCCTGAGTGAGTATCTCCCGTTTCCCTGTATCTTTGTATGCCTGTACCACGAGTCTAGATTTATGATAGGCTTCATGCGTACCTTCATGCTTAATTTCATCGACAAATCTTGTTTTAAATATTCGTGAGCCTTTGGGAACATTCTTTTCGTAAATTATTTCAAAAACGCCATTCTCCAGTAATCAATTTAATTCTTTGCGCCAAGAGTCCTCAAAATTTGTTGGTTTTTCAGTTGAGATGAGTCCTTCCTTATTCAGTACAAGAGTATTTGTTAGTATTGCTTCACGGTAGCAGGAAGGGATTCTACTGCTTCGTGATGGGTTACGACGAGCTTCACTCTGTATAGTTGCTTCCTCAGTCAGTTCACAGGGCGCATTATCACCAGTGTACGGTTTTACTGCAGTTGATCGGAACTGTGTATGGCCAGATGGAAGATTCACAGTGCATGATTCACCATTGATTGAAACTAATTGATACGGTCCTTGCCACTTTTGATCATGGACTCTCCATACTAAGACGTCTGATCCAATATGCTGCTCGTGTATCTGGTTAATGCATGGACCGTTCCGTTGTCTTAGTGCTTCAGTGACCTGTCTTTTGGCCTTAAGCTTTGATACTTCAATCATTGCCCTTTGATTTGCCTTTCGGCGTTGAATGATAGATGGGGTAGGTGGGTCAATTGGTGTCATCCGTGGATAAGCGCCAAAAACAAGTAGAGTTGGAACTAATCCATCGGGACCAGCAGTATTGTTCACTGCTTTCACGGCCATCTGCAACATCAGTTCTTTTTGAGCATTTGAACTGCCTCCATTACTCAATTCTTCCGAAATGATAAAATAGGCACGGCGGAGAGGCGCATGATATCTTTCAACTGACCCAACTGAGTGGTGCGCTTCTACCGGTACACATTTAGTAACAATCCCCATTGAGCTAGATGACTGTCGGAATTCCTCTGAATTAAAATTTGTGCCCGAATCATGTACAATTATGTCGGGTGGCCCTATGTAAACATCAATCCAAAATTGTCTGATTGCATTCCAAGTGGCAGATGTTGTTAGATTATTAAGCCAACGTGCAGCTTGATATCTTGTCGCTTCGTCAACTATATGCAGAACAGGGTCCCCATTAATGTACATCACATCAACGTTGATACTATGGTTAAAATCAATGTCTCCTTTGATATTAAACTTGAATCTCCCTGGTGACTTCCCATATTTCTGGCAGAAATGACATAGTTTGGTGATATGTTGTAGTAGCCTGCGATGACTTTGACTCTGGTCTTTGTGGCCTAACTTTTCAAGTACTCGAGCCAATCGATTTACAGATGGATGCCTAAATTGTCTATGAAATTGTCGCAACTTGTTAGTGTTGAGGAATGTTTAACTTGTTGCGCAAAATGGTAGTAGCATAAACAGGTGTCCAAATTTTCGTAATACAGGGTATTCTCTATTCCCTTGTACAAGCGTATCATTTGTGTTGTTGAAATATACTTGCATGGCATCCATATCTTTTAGGCATAAAATAAATGGGGTATCAGCATGTATCACATGGAATTTGATTACCCCAATCTGGGTTGACAATTCAATTGACCCAACTGATGGGGTAGCTCTGATGCCACACTGGACGTTGACTCTGCCAGCTGATACAGTATCCATGTCTATTTTGATTAGCTTCTTCAACGCCATGAATTGCCCGTATCCAGCAGTAGAACATTCAGAAGCTCCGGTATCAATCATGACGCCAAAGAAGCTTGATGAGGTGTATCGTGACCCAGCAATATAGGTAAACGGGTCTTTTGTGGCCCCGCACTGTTGTGATCCCGATACCGCGTGATGAAATGATTGATTGTTTAAATCCGCAATCATATGTTTTGCTGTTACATCATCAATTGGTCCAAATGACGTAAAAAATTGCTCTGCTTCATTTTTATCATCCTCGACATGCTCATTTGTTGCATCAATGATTAAAGTATCTATTTCCCGTCTTAATTCATCAGTTTCCTGATCGCAGTCATCATTTGCATCCATAAAATATTTTTCGACCCTTAAGTTTAATTTTTCCTTGAAGTTATCTCTAGATCTTTGCCGCTCAGCCTCTGAGTGATTAGAAGACCAACACCCTTTTGCGCCACATACATAACAAGAGCGGCTAGCCATTGCTTGGGATGGTTGATTTTTATTGAAAGGCGATTTCTTGTATTTTGGGTCCCCAAAAGGTTGGGATTGATACTTTATGGGCATTTCGTACTGTGAGGTGTTACCCGTTTTGTGGTATTGTCTATCAACCAGCAGGACTTCGTTTGGATCTTGGGAAGTATCTTGAATGTCTTCGAAGGTTGCAACTGAAGAAAGAAGGTCATAGATAAGATCTTGGAGGCTTGCTGGTGGACGGAAGCAAGCCAATCGACATGCGGGCTCATATCTACACGCATCAATGAGTCTGTTGTACATGCTTCTTTCTCCCTGATGTTCCTCGCTTAGACAGTACTGCAATTCTTCCAAATGCGCAATCATCAATCTCAATGTCTCGGTCAAGGTTTTATCAGGATTCTTTTTCGAAAATCCTTTTAGCAAACAATTTTGCCATTGACGAAAAATGCTACGACGGTGTTCATCATTTTCGAAATATGATTGAAGCGAGTGGAATATCTCCTCGTGCGACTGAAAATTCTGACACGTTGCAAAGTATCTCTTCAATGTACTGCCTGTAAGCATGGTTGGGAAAGCATTACGGTATGCTGTTCTCGGGAGCGACGCACGAGCACAATTATCAAGGAATATTTTATATTTGAATCTTATACTGTCGTTTGGCTGTCCGCTATATTTCAAGTCGTTTGACAAATAGAATTTGAGAAATGTACCTAGTTCCCTATCATATGAAATATTTTGAATTGGATTGTTGAATTGTGGTGCAAAATCCATAGGCTGTATTCGGGATTGTGGTTCACTTGTGCTAAAAAGAGATGGCTGTTTAGGCTGTGGGTTAAATGAAGCTTGTTGGTATTGGAAGTTGAACGATTGGTTTTTAGAGTCTGCTTCTAGTGCCTCCTCTTCAACCTTTCGTCTGGGCTCAAACGACGATGCTTTACAGAGGGGCTTTGTTGACGAGCTTTCATCCTCACGCTTTTCAAAAGACTGTAATCCTCGTTTGATAAAGCGACTTGGCCAGGGTATTTCTTCCTTCACGGCAGCCATAAGAGCCTCAATAACCTCTGGTTTTGTCCGTCCAGTATCAACGTACACACCGTGGTCACGAAGAACCTGTTGAAAGGTTAAGGATCGTGAGAGCGGAATGCTGGAGCGATGGAGGAGAGTGAAGAGTTATCGCCGAACAAAGAAGCAGGTGAATAGAAATTTATGGAATAAATCTTGGTAGGTTGACACGAAGCAGGTATGAATATGACCTTCAGAGATATTCAGTAAACGTAATGAACTGAAGATTTCTGAAGGATAAGGCCACTAGATATATACAGGAATTAGCCCTAGTGGGACGAATGCAGAAAATAACGAGGATATGTGCCCTAATTCCACTATGGCGACATTATCAAGGTGTGGGTGTGTCTTTACTACCAGTAGGCCCCCAAGCTAACTAAGTGTAAGACAGACCTTGCATGTTCGTCAACAGATCGAAATGAAAACGAGACAGTGCATGGCCAGGGTTACAGGTGCAGGACTGTTAATAATTACAACAGAACCTTCCTTAGTTATATAAGCTTATTGTAATTGCAGAGTTTGAAATCTATAATTTTCCAATCTTTGAAAGAATCCCCAAAATATCCCGACAAGTCGGAATCAGTATAATCTCCAGTCTTGTAGTTCTCTATCTGCTCAATAATGAATTGGTTTCTACCATCTTTATCGCTCGATTTACTGGGGACTAAGGAAGACGAAGCCATTTTTGAGACTATATTTTTCTATTAACGATGTTTAAAATTCCGTAGGAACGCAATCAAGCAGGTTTACGTATCAGAAAAAATTTTCTTTGTTGTTGCTGATCTGTTCACACTGATCAGTGTTGGTAAAACACGAAGTAATACAAATTGGGTGCCGTCACGAAGTCAGCTGTCAGTCACGAAGTCGGTGAATAATGTCAATTGACTGGTATCTTGAAATACATAAAACGTTGTCTCCCCTCTTCACTTTTCCCTCTGCCCTTTCTTCTTCTACTCCAAGCGCCTCGCTAATGAGCTAAATCATATCCCTGTCAGCGTCCTAACGACAACCTGAACACCGCAATTACATAGAACAATTCATAACGCCGAAATATAATCCTTTTACCGACACAGACCCGGTATTCCTAGAATGCGGGCTGCCACAGGGATCGCCTCTTTCCCCAATTCTTTTCCTCCTCTACATGGCCGAAGTTGTGGGAGGCAGTAGCTGGAGATTTGGCTATGCAGATGATGTTGCTATCCTCGGCATAGGTTCGACTCCAACTGAAGCCGCAGTAGCTGTCCAGAGAGAAGTCGATACAGTCCTAGGGTGGGCCGCTGATAATGCCGTCTCTTTCGACCCAGACAAGGCCGAAGTAGTCTACTTCGTCGGCCCCAGATCCAGGGGACACTGTTACGGTTTGTTCTACTATATGTTTCTTTAAGGCGTTGATGGTACTGCAGGGAATAGACCTGGGATGTGCGGCGTTAGTGTCTTTGCATGTAGATATTTTACTATAGGGGATACACTTAGAAAACAGAAACAGAACAGACAATCAGACAATTATTACCGCAAACCATTAATGCTATTAAGTCCATTACAAGTGATCTAATAGTTATGAGCCCGGCTGCTCTATAATAATCTCTCGATAATCCTTTTCTCACTGCTTCGAACGCAATCCCTGAGTTCCACCTGCCTGCAAATCTACGCGACAAACCTAAGCCTCAACCAAGAATCCGAACAGGCTGTGAATCTACGCTTGTCAAATCTATCTGCAGCAGCAATAAATCACTCGAAAATGTTTTCTGAATCTGACCCAACAGTTACTCGAGTCACAGTTGTCCTCAATAAGCTTGGTAACTGGTTTGATTGGTTATTTATAAGGAAAGACTCATGTGCTCGACATGATCTCTGGAAATGCGTGAACCCTGAGACACCAAGACATTCTTTATCAGTTCTCACAGAACCTCCTGAGCCAGAAATAAGTTCCTACAAAGCCGACGCCATTTCACTAGCTAATCTTGACAAATAAGATAGAGATACCTACCGTTGGAATTACGATTGATACGAACGTAAACTAATGGAATATCGAAAATTGGTCCAAGCTCTCGCCAATTTCAACCTAGAAATCAGCAAGACAATTTCAAAAAAGCATATTTATCTTATCCAAGATTGCAGTACACCATATGATAGGTTAGTTAGTCTCAAGAAGCATTTGGCACCTGATGCATCTACGCGTCATCATGAAATAACGTCGAAGTACTTTGGCCTTAAAGTAGCTCCAAAAGTTGTGAGTAAACTGGATGATTGGTTCTCTAATTGGACTCGGATTACTACGATTGGAAAGTCTATGAATCTTCCAGAAACTGATGGTATAAGACCACAAGAAGATTTCCTTGTTGCGTGTAAGGCACTTGATCAAGAATATGCAACGACTTGTCTTCGCGACCTCTATAGGGCGGAAAATGCTGGCACCACAGATTCACTTCCTTCTCTAGATGACTATGTTGCAGAGATCACAGCATTCCTACGACGCAACAAGCCTCAATTATCAGGGTTTTCTGTTGCTGCTGCAAATCTCGAGGTAGCAAAACCATTCAACAAGAAACCAACAGGTGCAAGTAAGAATCGAAGAAATGGCAAGCCCATACCCAAATGTATCTGTGGCTCGAGACACTGGTTCGCAGACTGCTTCATTATCAACGAAGATCACCCTGAACGTCCGCCAAATTACTGTCCAAATCCCGAGGCCTTGCAAAGAGTTGAACAAGCCCGAAATGATCCAAAGATAGAAGGAAAGATTTCTGCTGCTCTAAGAAAGTGGGGTAAGAGAAGTCAGAAACAAGAAACGCTCCAAATAGATGACGGTCTTCCACCAGCTAGCTTTGATACATTCGCTGTGTATGTTAGTAGTACTCTTGACGAGTCTGTAAACTCTACCAACAGTAACTGTATAAATACAAAATGTTCAAACTACCTATCTGTAGACAATGATGTCGAGCCGGTTGAGAATCTTGCCACTGTAGCTCTCGAGAAAAATCAACCCAATGAATTACTGACTAGATGGATAGTTGATCCAGGATCGAATACTCATGTAATAAATAGTGAAGCCTGGAAGGGATGGAAAAGAGAGCGTGACAATACCGAACAGCGAACTATAAACGCAGGTAGTAGTTGTTCTCTTATCAATGCCTGGGGAAGTTTTGAAGTAGTTGCACGCATGCCAGCAGGGCTCAAAACTCTGCGTTTGACCCATGTTGCATACGTCGAAGGATTTCTTACCAGTGTCATTGGTCTTGCGCGCTGCCGAAAAGAAGCTATTCCTTTTGATTCTGGACGAGACGTGCTCTATAGGCAACAGCCTACTAATATTTTAGCTCAGTTGCAGTACAACGGAAGACATTGGCTCATAGATGCTGATCCTTCTCGTAGACCTTTTCCAGCGGACATAAAAGAGCCCATAAGCAGCTTTGGAGCTTCATACCGTCCATCTTACGTCCCAAAGCCAACAAATACCATTGATCGGCAGCTTGCACATCAAATTTGGGGACATCCTAGCAAAAAGGCTGTAGAAAATCTCGAAGAAAATGTCAAAAGGTATTTATATTAGCAAATCAGAGCTTCAAGATTGTATTTGCCAAGTGTGCACAGAGGCAAAGCTGACAAAAATTATTTCACGACGCCCGGCACAAGATAAAGCCACTAGGCCATTTTATCGGATTGGTATTGACCTTGTATATATTATTCCTCTTAATGAACAATGCTGGAAAGGCGATAGATACATGCTCCACACCGTCGGTGAATATACCAAATGGCATGAAGTTTCTACTACACGCAAAAAATCTAGACCGGTCCTAATGCATTGGATCAAGTGTGTTATTAGAAAAATAAGTCGTGTTTTTGATGCAGACGTATGTTGTATTAGATCTGATAACGAGCAGGGCTTCGGAAACGACTGAGTCGATCTGTGTGCTGAACTAGGAATTATCCTCGAGACTTCTTCGAACTACACACCTGAGCAGAATGGTCTTGCTGAGCGTGTTTCACAGACTAAACCATCATGATGAAGTATTGAAGGTAGGAGCGAAGATGTACTATCTTCGTACGTCATATCTTCGTCGATTAATACTCTAGAATTCTCCCTGTCATAACATCATCTAGATCGGAATAATCTTACTTGGGTGTTTATGACGTCAATTAATCAATAGCATGCGATATTCTGAAGTCACTGAGAGTATGACATCATGAAACTCATGATATTATGGAAAGTGTGATGGTTAACTGGATTGGGCTATGTATATAAGTGTCACGGTTTCAGTACAAGGTGCATGTGCAATTTTCATGGATTGTTGTGGCATAGCGTAATATGAAACGTCATGTGGACAGCTAGGCTAAAACACAAACATTAGTTCAATGTACGTTTAAAACTAGCAAGGAAGACTGATAAGAGTAGGCTAGTCTCATTAGGTGATGTGTAGCAGATTGTTTGGCATAGAGGCGGTGTGGTACATGCTATTTGGTAATTTTATGTATATAAATACTCGGTGTGAAGAAGCATTATTCTTCACGCAACGTCTTCTTCAATTACCTTAACAATACATTTGTTTACCCATCTCTTCTTCGGGAAGACCATTTATCTCCATCCAGCTCTTCATCAGCAAGACCCACGTGTAGCCTCTATCGCTACTATCTACCAATTCGTCTCTTCCTAGAGAAGACCAGTCATCCCTTCGACCCACTCATCACCTTCATCTACCACCTAGATCTCCGTTAGACCACATACGCACCCTGTGGAACACTGTCCTAACCTCGCCCTTGAGAGCAATCTTGTAGGTACAGTATATTTATTATAATTCTCTGAGGAGAGAATTCCTAAAGCTAAGGACTACATATATATACATTCTGAAATATTGCCCTTCGAGAAGATTCTCCCTGTAACCTGAATGACAGAGACTATTCGATAACTACCTAGAAGGTTCTCGGTACACCTGTCATCCTCATGAACCTTCAGTATGTTTCCAGAAGGTTCACTGAGAATATTCTAAGCTCTGTGGCTTCCGAGACCTCTCCCGAAGGTTCCCTTTGTGTCATTGCCTACGCTAGCCAGCGTAGGCTACAGGAATCCTTCGGCTCAACAGCCGTTACAATAAGAGAGTTAGTATTAGAATATTCAGACCTCACGCAACGTCTTCTGAAAAATATATACGCTTCTTCTTCTAACTTCATCTCTTCTTTGGGAAGACCATTACACTGCCTCACTTCTTTTGTCTCCTTCACTCCTCTCAGTGACACCTCAGCCTAAGTTATTGTCGTATGATCCCCATTCCATTTACGATCTCATTTCGTACCCTGTGGAACTATCACTATATTAGACTCCTTGAGAGCGTGCTGGAGGAGTACTTACATCAAGAGCTCGCGCTATGCGACTTCAAGGAAATCTTCCAAAGACTTTGGCAAATGAGGTTTATAAAACTGGAGCTTATATTCTCAATCGCACTCCGACAGAATCACTTTGTTGGAAAACTCCATTTGAAGTGATCTGGCACAAAAAGCCTCTTGTCGCACACATGTGTCCCATCGGTTGTCTTGCCTATGCCCTCAACAAACAAATCAGTAAGGGTGATAAGACTGAATCTCGAGCACTCATTGGGCACCTTGTTGGTTACCAAGGCACAAACATATTCCGCATTTGGCTGCCTACTAGCGATGATGTGCTTGTGACACGCAACGTTGTTTTTGAACAGTCTATCTTCTACAATAATACGAGAAAATATGCGACAAGATCAACAGTTGAGCGTGTTGTCGAACTTCTTGAATACCCAGAAAATTCGGTCATTGACATTGCTATGAGTGATCTCCTTTCAAATCGTCAACGCAGGAATGGAAACCTCAGCTCAGCGCCTGAGGATAACGACACCGAGCCAGAGGTTGGGGGTTTAAGCGCTAAAAATGCTCAAAAGTATAACTGCCAGACTAATTCTTAATATGGACGACAACTACTAACCCCTGGTCCTTCAGAAATTGGCGACTCTGCTCAACCATCTACGAACATGGAAAATTCAGCAATGCAGCAAACTCAAACTGTGAAAGCTCCCAGAGGACGCCGATTATATGATAATCCTGCCCCAAAGGAAATTAATCTCGATCCGTTCGATACGAGTCTTATTATTACAGGAAAGCGCAATCGAAAGCCATCGTCAAATCCAAATGTCTTTGCTATTCAGTCACACGCGGCTACACTAGGAATGAACCAGGTATCAGATTATTTGGAAGCGTTTGTGACTGAAACCTCTAAACAAATTCACTGTAATAAAACTCTCCGAATCCACCAAAACCAACTTCCACCTCCGCCGAAGCATGTGAAAGCTCTCGATTCTCATAAGTTTGGAAAGCAATTTGGGGATGCTCTAAGTAAGGAATGGGATTCACTCTGCGCAAAAGGTTGTTTTAGGGAAACAGAAAAGTCAAGGGCCACAGCAGACGCTGAGATTTTACCATTGATGTGGGTTTTTTCCTACAAAACCGGTGAAGATGGCTTTCTCATGTCATTTAAAGCACAACTAGTTGTTCGAGGAGATTTGCAAGAGCACCTAGAAAATACCTACGCTGTCACGCTTGCAATTCGAAATTTTCGTGCTCTTTTCTCTGGAGCAAATTATTTTGATCTAGAGCTAAAACAGTATGATGTCCCAACTGAATTTCTCAATGCTAAGCTCAATCATAAGCTTTATGTCGAAATTCCTGATGGTATTTGTCATATACGTGGAGAGATTCTAAAAGTTCTACTCGCTTTATACGGACGTAAGGAATCACCGCTGCTATGGTACGAAGAGCTGAAGAGTACCTTGATCAAGCTAGATCTTAAAGCTGTCTCTGGTTTCCCATGTCTCTACAAAAATGAATGGCTCCTTCTATTTGTTTACATTGATGACATAGTCATGGCATATCATCGCACAAATGAAGACATTCATAGCGACTTTGAGCGGAAACTCATTCAGAAGTACGATTTGAAGATCATAGGTGACTTGGCTTGGTTTCTCGGTATTTGGGTTATACGCAACCGCCCTAATCGGAAAACCTGGCTCATACAAGATGCATACATCGAAAATGTCTGTGCTCGATTTGGTATTGATAATATTGGCAAGTATCCAGAGGTACCAATAACTAAAAACTGGCTTCCTCAATCAACTGAAGAGCCAGATAAAGGTCGCATAAAGCTCTACCAGCAGCTTGTCTGCTCTCTGGCGTACATTGCTGTATGGAGTAGACCTGATGTAGCTCACACTCATGTTCTATTTGCGTGTCACCTCACAAACCCAGGGCAATCACATATCTCGAAGATCAAAAAGACTTGGCGTTATCTACTGGGCACAAAAGGACTCGCACTTGAGGCATCTGCTGAAGAAACCCAATTGATTGAAAGTATTACTGATAATCCCATGTACAAGGATCTATTGTTCTTTGGGTCTTCAGATGCGTCCTATGCTGATGAACCAGAGACACGCAAAAGTTCTCAAGGTTACCTCTTCAAGTTCGGTGGTATGGCAATAGACTGGAAATTGACAATACAAAGACCAGTGACAAAATCAACAACCGAATCTGAGCTACTATCTTTTTCACTAACTGGCTCACAGATGCGGGAATGGATAAGATTTTTCGATGGAATTTCTCTAAAACTTGATTGTAAGCCAACAATTTGGTGTGACAGCCAACAAACTGCCGGTATTGCCATCAAATCTGAAGATAAACTTCAAATTAAAGTCAAGCATGTCAATATACACCAACTTTGGATCCGTCAAGAAGTTGAAGCATCTCGACTGAATATCATATGGGTTCCAACAGAAAAAATGCATGCTGATGGTCTCACAAAAATCCTCCCAAAATAGAAATTTAAAGAATTTTTAAGCCAGCTTGGGTTGGTTGATATCAGCAGTTGCATTAAAAAAATGAGAACCATTTGCATGAATGATGTCAATGTTTCATTTCCAAACCAATGACCTGACAGCCATTACTATTGCTTGAATCTCGAAAGGCAATTATCAAAGATACTGGCTGGGGGGTGTGTTACGGTTTGTTCTACTATGTGTTTCTTTAAGGCGTTGATGGTACTGCAGGGAATAGACCTGGGATGTGCGGCGTTAGTGTCTTGGCATGTAGATATTTTACTATAGGAGATACACTTAGAAAACAGAAACAGAACAGACAATCAGACGATTATTACCGCAAACCATTAATGTTATTAAGTCCATTACAAGTGATCTAATAGATACGATCTTCCGGCTATAAGGGTAGGCACTCGCGATGTACAAGCATCCGACTACATCCAATGGCTCGGAGTACACCTTGATTGCGGTCTGACCTTCGAAAGTCACGTCGCAAAGTGGACCAGCAAAGCAATGCGGCTGGTGCAGCACTTCCGACGGTTTACACTTTGTACCCAGGGACCAAGGCCTGACTTACTAACCACAGTCATTCGCATAGTAGTTCTGCCAATCGCGATGCATGCAGCGGAGGTCTGATGCCCGGGGCCAACCAGGGAAACTTATCGAGGTGTGACGCGTAATTCCTACAAGAGACAGAGCAAAGTCATCGACCAAACCTCTGCCTTCGGAATCCGCGTGGCTCTACCAACCTGGCGCATGATGCCTATTGCAGCCCTGAGAAGAGAGACTGGTATTCCGCCAGCACAAATTCTGCTCGAGGAACGCAGGCTCAAGACTGCCGCACAAATCCGGACACTAGATGAGTACCATCCGCTTCGACTTCGGGCCACGGAAAGCACAGACAGCGCTCGTCACCGAATCGGCCTAAAGACATGCAACAAAACCAGACTTGGTTTTGACAGAGTGCATGATTCAATGGCCCAGAGGATGTATCGACTCCTGCCAGAGGCCGAACTACCTCCGCCGCTCCGACCTCCGGCCCCCCCTCAGCCAATTCCTCGCTAGACAAGCAAGAAAGAAGCAGCTAGGTTTATAAGAGAGTGGCTACCTACTCTCCCACCCGACTGTCTTTGCGTGTACAGTGATGGCTCTGGGGCGTCCACCGACAAAGTGTCATGGGCCTTTGTGACTTTTATCAGTGGCACAGGCAGGGTAATTGAGCAAAGCGGCTGAGGCAAAATAACCAATGCGGAGGTCTACGACGCGGAGGTTCATGGAGCTCTAGCTGTTCTTGAAGCAATCACTAGCAGGAAGCGAGATCGTGGTCGTAGCGCCATCTATATTCTGCTCGACAATTCCGCGGCTGTCCAGGCCTTACTAAGGGGAACAACAGGCTCATCATCCTGGAGGATTCAAAAGTTCTGCAAAATGGTCGCTAGAGCAGCAGCACCTGTTAAAGTAGGATGGATGCCGGGCCATAAAGGGCTGATTGGAAATGAAATTGCTGATGAGTTCGCTCCAAGAGAGCTCAACTCTTTGGACAACGCTAGGACGACCCATGGTATAATGACCCTCGCTCCATCCGGGCTGAAAGCTCGTGAACTGGCCAGGCAGATGGTTACAGACTGGTGGCATTCAAATCGTCCCAGACATTATGCCGACCTCGAACTCGAGATGCGACGCAAGAAACCCCCAGAACTAGCACTACCAAGGGCAGTCTACGCTCGATTAATAGCCGCTCGAACCGGACATGGAGACTTCGCGGCTTATCATCGCCGCTTCAACCACACTGACGCTACACTTCACTGCGAGTGTGGGAGGGAAAAATCAATCGGTCACCTTGTTCAGTGTTAAAAAGTGTTGGAAATATAGCTTCCTGCATTTCTTTCTATCAACCAATGTGGTTGCATGCATCTTGCCTGAACTATATTTCTGAGTTCAGACAGGAGCCCATACTTCTGATCCAATCAGACTCAACGTTTGAGTTTGCTTGAATCCAATTCTTCCCGAACAAATCCAGTCATTGGTTTGTTCGTATTTTCTATGGCATGACCCAGTATTCTGAGTCAGTGGATAATTCTTTTCTGGTCTGGGATCTCACTTTTCTGCAGTCAAGTCGGTTCCGGGTAACCTTTCTTCCTTGTAAATCCATTGTGTATATCGTAATACCTGTATTCTATTAGTCAATTAAGCAAACTGAACTTCTTCTCCGTTCTCAGGCAATTCTTACTCCAAAGTTCTCTCCATACTCTAACAAAAAGCACTGGCAATATGGCGGCTGAAAAGCGGAAAGCGAAGGGCACCAGTTATAGAAGCAATGCTCGGATCAAGCGGGTGGCAACTGTTCAGGGACTACGTCCAGGAGAGTGGGATTTACGCGGAGGCAAGTCGGGGGATGGCAGGGATACCTGTGACTCGGAGGTGATAGATCAATGGCCTAGGTGGATCGGCATGGACAGAGAGATTGGATTCGAGGCTCAGGCGCGTGGTGGCTGAGGCGGAACGATGGAAGGGAGATTGATTAAGTTTTTCTTTTGTAATGCGGGATTTCACGTGAAAGCTTTTGTTTTGTTTTCTATTCTGGGCTGCTGAATTCGTCATGGCTCAACAAATAGATGCGTTTTGGCATGGTTCCGGTCATTTAGGTGGGACGAGGCATTTTTACTGCACGGTAGTTAACCTGATCCGGCCCGACCCTACTCGTGCTCAAGCTCCAGTAGGAGTGCGACGGTAGTTACTTCACCTAGCATGTTAATGAACAAACAAAATGCACAAATCGAGAATTTCGAAATTTCGAAAATTCATTTTTTCCCTCTTTCCATTCCTATGATCACTTCTGTGCTTGACTTCTCGAATTGTTAACTGTCGCGAGGTATTTAAAATGCCTCCGGTGAGAAAAAATCGCCCAAAGCCGACAAATTCAGTAGGCTTTGAACGGACACTATTGTGTCCAAAACCTACTGGCCTCGCGCAAAAACTATCAAGCCTATTTGCTAGTGAGGCCTGTTATAATGGAAGTTGTGTAGAGAAGCTTAAGCTGTTAGGCTTCTGTTTAATATCACCTAGTGAAGCGAGTTGGGAGATTGAAGAGTCTGAAAACTATAGTGGAGAGTTGTTGATTAAACCCACTTAGTATCAGAGTGCTACTTAAACTAATTATTACAACTAAGCGAGGGACACGATTACTGGCTTATTGTGGATAATTGGGAGGCTGGTCAATGTATGAGTCATCATGAACCTGGCTAGAGAACTTATACCTTTCTACGTTCCATGTTAATGATACCCTTCATTACCATATAGCACCAATTTCAACAAGGCCTTCGTCCCAGGGAAGTCTACAAATCTTCCCGACAAAGAGATGACTGATTCTGAGCCCATCAGTACAGTTACAATTGGTCCCGAGACCACCAACCCCATCGAGCTGGCCCCAGTTGCAAGCAGCTCTAGGAAAGGAAAGGAGGTCGTCAGAGAAAAGACGATAGAGCCTGCAGAAAACTCTACAAGAAAAATCGCTGTGCCAGCCTCCGAAGGCACAGCTTTGACAACAGCGATGGAATTTCCTCCTGAGCTGCAATCTGTGATGGAGGCCGAAAAGCGTCGAACGGCGCAAATTATGGCCCGAATCGAAATTTGCTCCACTCCAATTAGCAGTATGGAAGCAGCACTCTCACCTCTCTCGATTGGCGACGACAAAGAATTCGTAGACGGCATCAAAGTCTACCTTCGAGTGGCCATCGGCCAATTTGTTCAATCAGGCCCAGGGACCACACCACCGGTTCTCCCTGCTCGCCCAAGCAACCCTCTTCCGACGAGGGCTCAAGAAATTAGGGTTCAGAACCCTATGACAACCCATGCTCCGGCACCAAAGGCGACTTGGGCCACAGTAGCCCGTGCAGGTCTAGGCCGCAGCGCTGGGCCGTCAATTACAAAGGCAGCACCGCCTGCCCCAAAAGCAAAAAGTGCCAAACCGAGGACAGCAGTCGATACGAGACTGTTTCTACGCCTCGCGTTTAATCACCCCCACCGCCAACTGTCACCAGCTGGCGTAAGATTAGCTGTGTCACAGGTGCTTGGTACCGCTGCCGACGACATTACGTTTGTTCAGCGGGTCAAAACAGGCTTTGCGCTGACAGCAAAGAATGAACTCGCTCGGAAAGAGCTCCTGGATTCCTCCATATCACGGAGGGAATCCGGAATAAACCTGGAGCCAGCGTCAAATCTGGTTGCCTTCCAGATTGCCACCGTATCAGTGACAATAAACACACTTGCAGGTCCCATCGAGATCACGGCAAAGATGGTTGCAGACAAAGTCACGCAAGTGACGAAATTGGTTCCGTTTCTTGTCCGTCCTCATGGGCAGTACAAGCCCGGGGCGCCATACGAGAACTGGCAAGCCCTCTTTCCTCGCGAATCCACGCCCCGACCTGGATTTCGCCTTTTCGATGACTCTGGAGCTGCGAAGATCTTCCGACCGCGTCGACCAATAGAACAATGCAAACGCTGCCTTGGCTTCCACGCCAGCCTCGGATGCTCCCGCACTCCAGCTTGCTGGAAATGCGGATCTAATATGCACTCAGAATCAGAGTGCAAGGCCCTCACCCGGTGTCGAAACTGTGGGGGACCTCACCGATCGGATTCCCGGGCCTGCTTAGCCAGACCCAACAAGTCCGGACCGGTGACAAAAGAGCAGCTCGCGCGGATCCGCCAGATCCAGCAAGGGGAGTTTGCGAAAGTGGTTCGATTTAGGGCTGCAGCCAAAAGGGCCGAAGAGGCAATCATGGCCTCAGCAAAGGATGTCTTGATGGCCGAGGGATCGGGTTTTGGAATACTGGAATCCGAAGAAGAAGTTTGATGGTACAGCAACCCTCGGTGAAGTCTACAAAAAGCTTCAAAATATATAGCAGGATACCAGATGAATTCAGGTTATCTGCGAACTAATCTTTCGCTCTCAGCGGAAATAAGAAAAGGTCGCTTGGAAGATGTGGCAGGAAAAGGAACGGGCGAGAAGCGCGGGATCCGGACCAAACAGTACTTCTTCCAAATTTGATTTCAGTTTTTGATTTATGTTTTGCTGTTAACTTCTACAATTTCAGTAGAAGTTCATGCGGTTGTAATGAGTTGGGCCTGTACGCAGTGATTCTTGCCAGCTCCACCAGTCCTTGACCCATTGTGGATATAAAGCGTTAGCTTAGGACCCAAAATTAGAAAACAAATAATTAATCAATCAATCTAGTGGCTGGTATTTACGTCAAAGCGCATTAATACTAACCACACAATAAATGGGAGATTTGTGACGTGTATTCTACACATCCCTGTCTTTGCCATAATTGGAAGCACCAATTTCAACACGGATTACAGCTAAAAGTGTGGGAAGTGTGCGCTACAAGTACAAGTGTGGCGCCATCTAGGCATAGAAAACCCCCAATAACCTCCTTGTGCCCACGCCATACAGCCGCTCATGTATCCAATAGTTAGCCTGAAGCGCTACCGTATTACCCATTCCGACCTCTTAAATACACTCAAAATTGTGTCGGGAACATAGACAAAATAGAGGGCCCGTACTTCCACAACATTCTGTGTCTCCATTTCCAACACATCGTATATTAACACATTAATCTCTGATTGGACGTCGCCACTCAGCAATAAAATGGCATCAGTACTCCCAAAATCCACAAAAACTGCGAAAATTTTGTTAACCACAAAAATAGGAAGACTCAAACTCCAGACGCGTCTGGAATCACAAAAGAATATGCTGTGCTTAGCAAGAGAAGTTACAACAACCAAAATAAGAGAAATAGGACTGGCACCAAGTGCCACTGTCGGAATACTTCAATTGGACGGGTTTTGTGACAAGCTTGTTGTAACAACATTGGTATCAAAATAATTCCTGTCTAACTCCATACCTCCTAAGTAACATCTAATAATTACATTGGGGAGCCAATTTCTTATTCCAGGTGCTACTCTAAATAAGGAAATATTACGGTATTAAGTCACCTGATATGATACAGAACTTTAATCAGACAGCCACCAATCTTGACACAATGGAAGTTGATATTGTCTGTCAATGGTGCTAGAGGTGTTCGCATTCTCAGGGTCAAGAGTTCGATAATTCAAGGGTTCGACAGTTCAAAAGTTCGACATTAGATAATATTCAATAATTCTAAAGAGTTCCTAAAAATACAAGACCATAATCTACCGAACTAGAGTTATCCCAAATACCCATTATATACTCCTCTCTATTGTTCTCGAAATTTCCAGTATACTCTGGTACAGAATAGAATGGAGTAGTATAGAAAAGCACGGACAAGTACAGATCGGAACAGAACAAAGTAGAATAGAACAGAAAATAATGGAACAGATTAAGGTAGAATAGAACAGAATAGCACACATATCATCGTACATAGTTCCTATTGATTTAGAATAGGCCCTTGGTCCATGTCAGGATTGCCTTCTGTATAATCTATATATGTGGAGATAACCAGAATCTAGTGTTCTATGATTCTGGTCTGGCCTTTTGGCCGAGTGGTTATGCAACTATTTCATGCATAATGTAGGATGGCGCCCTTTAGCCTGAATACCACCTCTTTGACCCTTGTCTCCGCCCTGCTGTCTACATGCTGCTCTGACAGTCTGTGTCATTGTCACGCAGATGGAAGAACGCAGTAAAACTGACGTTGTGATGTTGGAGGTCGAAAATATATTTCAGGCCATGATAAACAAGGGTCTAAAATACTCGTGACTGGCAGGCGTCGACCGCACCACAAAATGTTGTTGAGAAAGAAGTCTCGGCGAAAACAACAGCCAAATTCCCAAGCATTGCAGCTCGAAAAATTTCGGTTCTGATAGCAAAGCAGACACCAACCGCAAGCACACCGAATGGGACGGAAGTTCCCATCAACAGAAAGGCTACAAATACCTCCAGACCTTCTGCACCACCAACCGCGATTCCAGCGACAGCAGGGTGTTGAAATACAGGGCTAATCCTAGTAATCAGGATTAATATGTGTCCTTTATGATGGTTAGACCCCTTATTGTAGTATATATGTAGCAAAGCTACTCGAGCCCTTAATAGAAGTTAGTTGAGCCAGTATATTCATTTTACAGGTTATAGAGTCCAGTGATTACGCTGCTAGCGTAATCTTGAGGATATACTTTATTACACTCACAACAAAAATCCACCATGTCTACAAGGTCATCAAAGTATGGTGGTACCAAACTAACCGTAGAGGACAGTTTTGACAACTGGAAGAACAATTTAGAAGACAGTCTAGTTGTTGACAGCCAATCTAACCTCATCAAAGCGAAAAGGGCCCCCGAGAAGAACCTTGATGGAGAGATTGATGCAGCGGCTTGATCTGAAACAAGGTTCTTACATGCGCAGGTATCTCTCAAAATAAGTCAGAGTGTCTATGAGAATCTGTTGAAAGAGATAGAGTATCACTTAAAGCAGAGCGAAGAAGAGTGAATTAATTATTTGTTTATATATAAAAAGATAACATTCAAGACCATAAAAAACGACGTGATGATATATATTAGTAAAAATCAGTGAGTTATGGTAGGCAATCATTTACGCTGTATTCCCTTGTCATAGAAGTAGAGCCACACTAGTACCTGTTCGTGCAAATATTACAGGGGAGATGGGACTAGAGTGTAAATAGTGGATGTAGGGATTGCGTTGGGAACCCTTACGTAATGAAGGTAATTGTTACTAATAGGATTATACTTCATTTTCCAACAGAATCATTGATCGATGATTGGTGCTTTTAAGCATCCACAAGACAAGTACAATGCCTTGATATCTGTCACAGACTGACCCTGTAAAGTTGTGTTGCACCTGGCCAACCGTGTCATGAGTGTACTCAAATCACAGTTAATGCGTTGCGATAGTTACAGTGTTGCGATAGCAACAGTTACCACCCAAGATACCAATCTGTTGCTATGATACAGATGTAGGCTATGGCACCACCGGTTATGGTAACTGCTCTCATGTACTTAAGGTAGCTCTGAGACTGTATCTGTACTGTAGCTTCTGTTGAAATTGGTGCTATATGGTAATGAAGGGTATCATTAACATGGAACGTAGAAAGGTATAAGTTCTCTAGCCAGGTTCATGATGACTCATACATTGACCAGCCTCCCAATTATCCACAATAAGCCAGTAATCGTGTCCCTCGCTTAGTTGTAATAATTAGTTTAAGTAGCACTCTGATACTAAGTGGGTTTAATCAACAACTCTCCACTATAGTTTTCAGACTCTTCAATCTCCCAACTCGCTTCACTAGGTGATATTAAACAGAAGCCTAACAGCTTAAGCTTCTCTACACAACTTCCATTATAACAGGTTATGACCCGGTGCCCAAAGAAAAGCATTAATATCCTAGAATTTCCCTTTTCTTTATTTATCCAATCAATCATCTAACAGTTCAACAGAAAAATGGCAAACTTACCTTCGAGCCCAATTTCCTCCACATCTGATAAAGATAACGAAAGATTCTTTGCAAAGCGACTAAATTGCACGCTTCGAAATATGTCGTTCTCTAATGTCACCCAACTCGTCAGACACGATAACTACGAGTCATGGGCAATCACGATGGAGGCAATCTGGAGAGGTCAGAAGCTCTTTGAACTCGTTGTGAATGGAAAGAAACCAAAGGAAGATGCTTGCCTTGAAGAGCAGGAAGCATACAGCGAATTGTCTACAATTGCTGTTAATATATATATCTTGGTGGTGTCTCCAAGTATACTGAGAAAAATTCTCAAACTACAAGACCCCCATCTGATGTGGAACCACTTGAGTGCCGAATTTCATCGGACCAATAAGTTCACATTGGTTCATCAACTTGGATCTTTGATGTCGCTCTCGAGCACATACGATCCCAGTGGCACGATGACTTCTTTCATTGACATTTATGAGAACAAATACTTTCGGACTACATCTTTAGCCCGAGAATCTTCTAGTCTCAGTCGTCAAAAGAATGCTGATTTTTTGGATGATGATGAGATAAAGAGGGATATGATACTGGCATGTCTGAGTCGACATCACAAGAATATCGTTGATAATTTGGTGACAAAGGATAATTTATCCTACACTGAAGTTAAGCAGCGTCTTCTAGATCTTGATCATGAATTTCCAATTCAATCCTCTTCTCACTCAGCCCATGTCACGCATCACAGGAGGCCGAAAAATGACACTTCCAAAGCATCAAGACCCTATAAAGTCTTTAAATCTAAACATCCTAAAGATCCTAAACCAAAAGAATGTTCCTTCTGTAGGAGACACTTTCCGTTGGAGTATAGAGAACATGTTTGGAACGCTTGTGTCAGGCTCCGAGAAAGAAACTCATCAATAGATAAGGGCTCCAAGGATATCCAAGAACGAGCAAATGCTGCCGTCAGTGGACCTCAAGGGGTAAGTCATCATCCTTTCTATTTTGATACCTGTGCAACAGCTCATATGTGTCCTTATCCAGAACGTTTCGAACGGCTTTCAGTTTGCGCAGGTCATGTAATATCAAGCTCAAATGAAAAGATATCGATTGAAGGAAAAGGAACAGTGCTATTAAATTGTATACTATCAAATGGAAACATTTCTACTTTTAAAATTGATGATGTACTATACGTGCCCAAATTATCCCTACCACTGTTTTCTTGGAAAAAGGCTAGATCCAAAGGATACATGCTTCAAGATAATGGTACTACAATGAAGATATATAAAGATAACAAAATATGATTGGAAGCTTACTACAATGGCCCGTTACCCGTGATCAAGGAAATGGCCAATAGTTATGAAAATGCATGCTCTACCTTTGAATTTTGGCATGAGGCTCTCTGTCATTCAGCACCTTCAATGATGTCTAAGACAGATAAGCTCATCCAAAACTCTGGTATTATACCAAGTCCACCAGAAAACTTTTACTGTGATGCTTGCATGTCTTCGAAGTCGGTACACCATAAACCACCCCCATCTATCTTCCGAGCAAAACATAAAGGTTAATATATTCATTCAGATCTTGCAGGTCCATTCCCTGTTCCATCTTATGGCAACGCGCTTTATTACATAAGTTTCATAGACGATGCAACTCGATGCACTACTATCCGATCCCTAAGATATAAATCTGATGCAGCACAAGCTATCATAGATTTTATTACGGCCTTGGAAACTCAGTACAATTGCAAAATCAAGTTTCTTAGGACAGATAATGGCGGCGAATATGTCAATGAATCACTCTCCAAATATCTCGCTCAGAAGGGGATAAGTCACCACTTGACTCCTCCCTATTCTCCGGAATCAAACGGTGTAGCAGAAAGACTCAACAGATCAATTGCTGAAGGAGTTCGTGCAATGTTGATCACAGTCAAAGATAAACAGTTGTGGGCTGAAGCAGCGCAAACATTTGTTTACACTAAAAATCGTACTACACATGGCTCTGTAAATGGACAGACCCCATATGAAGCTTTCCATGAGAGAAAACCATCCATTCTACACCTTCAACCCTTTGGAAGAGAATGCTACGTGCATGTCCCCATGGCGAAGCGACCATCTGGAAGCAAGCTTCTACCAAGGGCAGAGAAAGGTTTGTTTGTTGGATACACCGAAGTTGATCACCACTATCGAATATTTGTGTCTCAAAGGAAACAGATAGTTATATCAGGCGACGTGGAATTCCTACCTTACCATGTTGATAATTCCGTCTCTGAGAAAACTTTTGATTCCTATCCACATACCATAAATCAACCAGACTTATCAACATCATCCTTGATGTTGACCAGTTTGTCAGATCCTCCAAATGTTGGACAAGAACAAGATATTCGAAATATTCATCAAAATCAAGATCCATGTCTAGCTGTTCAGCCCAATTTAAGAGAGCTGTCATTGCAAGAACCGCCGTCGATTCCAACTACTGTTCAGATCGAGCCCCAACCAACAGCAGCTTTGTCAAATCCGCCCGACCCATCAAATGAATATTCAAGAACATCCGTTAACTCCAGACCAAAGCGCACGATACGTCCTCGGACATATGAAGACACGGTAACGGGGGAGTGGTGGAAAGCTTCTCGTGATCTTCCTCAACCCGCATCGCAGATTTCAACTTGTGGCAATGGAAATGAGTTAGCCTTGTTAAATATTCATGATTAATCTGAGCCCAGCTCCTACAGTGTTGCCAAGTCATCACCTAACTGGGCTTACTGGGAATAGGTATTTGATGAGGAGATAGCATCCCTTAAAGATAACTACGTTTGGGATGTTGTTCCTCGGCCTACAGGACGAAAAGTTGTCAATGGTAAATGGGTGTGCAAAATAAAAAGAGACGCTGTTGTGCTGGCTCGGTTGAGTTGTTAGGAGACAGGGGAACGGAGGATGGGCTGCTGTATTGGGAAAGGGTGGAAAATACAGGCTGGTGCACAGACGCTGTTCATGTACTTTACAATCTCTTCACCTGCCGAGTTTAGTGAATCATTCTATCCAAATAATATCATACTTCACATCATCCATTAGATGATATTATCAATCGTCGGGATGCACATCTAGCATCACCTTCATAGATCACAATTGTCAGTAAGAGTTCACATTTGACACCTACTGACACCCATTTGGCCACAGTGATACGCACTCAGTGTCCATCGTGCCATCACCCAGCGTGAGCGCGCCATCTCCGCGACTCACCATTGCACATGAGCCCGTGCCACTCCACCGAAGGACAGCAGAGTCATTTAATCGCCATATACCTCACAGCTCATAACCACAACAGACGCACATGGGGAAGTTGAACGATACAAAGCACGTTACGTGGCCAAGGGATTCTCACAGATCCAAGGGCTTGACTATGACGAAACCTTTGCTCCAGTTGTACGACTTGATTCATTACGGTTAATCTTGGCGATTGCGGCATCTAAGAAATGGAAAACGAGACAGCTCGACATTAAAACTGCATTTCTTTATGGAGTCTTGAATGAGGATATTTACATGGAACTTCCTGAAGGGTACAGGCAAGGAGATCATGTTGCTAAACTTAAAAGGTGTATATACGGACTCAAGCAATCACCTCGGGAATGGTTCTTCAGGTTGGCTGAATATATCATTCCTTATGGTCTTGCTCCTTCCCTATTTGATCCCTGTGTATTTATCCACAACACAGGTAAAATGATCATTGCAGTTTACGTGGACGACATAGTACTGATTGGAGAACAAGATGAGGTCATCGAAGATTTAGTGAACCACTTCAAGACCGAATTTAAGGTCAAGGATATGGAAACTCTTCACTGGCTACTTGGAATTCAGATCGAGTACTCCAATGTAGGTATCACTCTATCGCAGTCTGCATACATAAATAGAGTCCTGGATAGATTTTCGATGCAAGATTGTAATACGGTCTCCACGCCTATAGAGTGTAACCAACCGCTAAAGGCTGCGCAAAATGGAGAGCCTAGGGCCAATGCTACTCTGTATCAGCAAATAATCGGATCTATAATGTATATCATATCTGCCACTAGACCTGATCTTGCATATACAATCTCTCACCTCTCTCAATTTAACTCAGATCCATCTGTCACTCATCTAGGTGCTGCCAAGCGAGTTCTACGATATATCAAGGGGACAAAAGATGTCGGTTTGTTATACAAATTTGAATCTCCCCTGGTTCTCAATGGATACTGTGACGCATCATACGGAAATTGTCTCGATACACGCAGAAGTTTCTCTGGTTATTTATTCCAACTTGGTCAATCCACAATCTGCTGGAAGTCTCGCAAACAACGTACTGTTGCTCACTCCACTTGTGAAGCTGAGTATATGGCACTGTCGTACGCAACTAAGCAATTCCTCTGGATTGTACGAGGACTTCACCAAATATTGGATAGAAATATACCTGCTTCTCTGTCAACCGATAACAATTCCGCGATTGATCTAGCACATAATCCAAAGCTTAATGATGCAACAAAGCATATTGACATCGCTTATCATTTCACTAGAGAGCGAGTTGAAGATGGAACGCTCACCTTACTACATATTCCGTCAGCTGATAATCTTGCGGACATCTGTACAAAAGGTCTACCAAAACCAAGACTAATGCACTTGTGCACCAATATCTTTGGTACAAAGTGAGACGGGGTGTTGAAATTGGTGCTATATGGTAATGAAGGGTATCATTAACATGGAACGTAGAAAGGTATAAGTTCTCTAGCCAGGTTCATGATGACTCATACATTGACCAGCCTCCCAATTATCCACAATAAGCCAGTAATCGTGTCCCTCGCTTAGTTGTAATAATTAGTTTAAGTAGCACTCTGATACTGTCACGGACGAGGACGAAGACGAGGACGGAGACGAAGACGGAGACAAGGACGAAGACGAAGACGGAGACAGGGACGAGGACGAGGACGAGGACGAAGACGAGGACGGAGACGAAGACAGAAGCTGATAATGAGGACGATATATTTAGATAAATAATTAGATTCTAAAACATGAGTAGTTTACAAGACAAAAAGCTACAGTCTAAATCCAGTCCCAGGGTTTCTTTAAGTACATGAGCACCAATGCTATAACCAAGGGTGTAATAGTCCACAGTTCTCGCATAGCAACTAACTAATACTTCGAGTGGCAACTGTTGCTATCACAACACTGTAACCATTACAATTCCTGAATTATGTTATTGAATGTACGTCATGACTCGGTTGACTGGGTGCAACGCGACATCCCAGAGATGGTTTGTGACATTACCCCCTCCTTAACTTCTTCGAGCTCCTGCGAGATGTCTTAAAATTTTGTGCTGAGGGTCTATCGTTAGGCTTAGGCTCAGAGGGGTTGAGGTCGTGAAAGTCTTGGATCATTTCTTTGAATCCATCAGCTTGAGAAGCTGGTATGCTCCAGTCGTCTTCAGGACCATAACCCTTCCAGCGGACGAGGTAATGCAATTCGTTATCTACCCATTGAGATCCAATTATTTTCTCGATTTCGTACTCAGGATTATGGTCTTCTGCATCAAGTGTTGGAGGAGGTCCAGAAATTTGACTAGGTAATGGATCATTGGCGACAGGAGAAAGAAGTGATACATGGAAAACAGGGTGAACCTTGGTCGAGGGAAGTTCTAGTCGAAATGCATACTTCCCTATGGGTTCGATTATCTTGAAAGGTCCCCCATTCTTGAAATCTAGCTTGCGACACGGTCGGAGAAGCTTGATATTCTTGTAGTTGAGCCAAACAAGATCGCCGGGCCGGTAGTTTCGTGCAGCTGTTCTCCCTCTATTAGCCTGGTCTTCGTACTGAGCAGAATGGAATTGAATATTATCTAGCAAGTTCTTTTCAATTTTTTGCAGATCTGATACTAAATTTTCGGCGTCTTGTCTTTCAAATCGAACAGATGCAGGTGCGAGGGGTGAAGAAAGAGGCGCCGAATTTTCGGAGCCGGAGCGCGGGTGTAAACCATACACGGCTAGGAATGGTGACATCCCAGTGACGTGCGTGTCGTGATTATTCAATGCAAATTCTGCAGAAGGTAGAAAGCGAACCCAATCGTTTTGAACAAAGTTTACATAAGCGCGAAGGTGCTGCTCGATTCGTGCATTCATTCGTTCGGTCTGTCCATCAGTTTGTGGATGGAATGCGGTTGACAAGCGATGATCTATCTGTAGAAGTTTACATGTCCATTTCCAGAATTCTGATGTGAATTGACTTCCCCGGTCTGAAACTATAGAATCTGGTAAACCGTGCAGTCGAAAACAGTCTCTGTAAAACATGTGTGCTGTGCTCCGTGCGCTCAAATCGTTACAAGGAATCATGTGGACCTGCTTAGTCATTCTATCCACCACTACCAACATTGCAGTGAACTCAACATTGTTCCAATCTCTACTGATAGGTAAATCAACCACAAAGTCCATCGCTATATTCCGCCAACGCTCTTTCGCAACAGGAAGAGGGCGGAGCAATCCCTGTTTACCTTCCCTCGAGGGTTTCGTACGAGAACAGGTATGACAATTTCTAACAAATCGCTTGACATGATGATGCATTCCGTGCCAGAAGAAAATACGTGCGACTGCTGAATATGTGGCAGCAGCTCCCTGATGTCCGGCCATTGGAGGATCATGATGCGACTGTATAATTTCCATTGCTAGAGACTTGTCCTGATCGCATTGTGGTACAACAATTTTATCACGATAGAATAGGAGACCATTGTTCCATTTGCATTCAGCTAGAGTAAAATTACGAATTCTTGGCGCTTGAATACTTTTGAGAGCCGCAACAACAGCGGAAATAGACTCGTCGGAAAGGCTAAAATGACGGATTCTCTCTACAAATGATAATGGCGATGGTTCAGAGGAGGTATCTTCATTAAGTGGAGCTTGTGATTCGAGCGAAACCGATAATTTGCTGGGTTCCAAGTCGGTAGCTTGTAATTCTGGATCTTCCATACCAGGAGACAAATTTTGAGGCTTCAAAAGCCGCTGTTCAAGAAATTTATGCAACATTGGGTCAGGGGAACCGGAGGGCCGAGAGAGTGCATCGGCAGATCCGTTCTGAATCCCAGGGCGATAGCAGATCTTGAAATTGAATCGGGAAAGAAATTCACTCCACCTAGCTTGTCGACGACTTAATAGTCTGGATTTCATAAAGTACTCAAGAGCCTTGTGATCTGTGATAACGTCAATAGGTTCAGAAGAGCCTTCAAGCTCGGGACGCCATTCCTCGAAAGCCTGAACAATTGCTAATAGTTCTTTGTCATAAATCTCATAATTAGACTCTGCAGGACACATTTTACGAGAAAAAAAGGCTACAGGTTTCCAGTTGTTGAACTCATCTTGCTGAAGCAGAACTCCGCCAGTACCACGATCAGAGGCGTCTGTTTCTAGGCGGGCAGGGCGATCCCAATCAAAATGACGGAGCGTTACGTCTTCTTTAAATTTACTTTTAATTAGATTGAATGAATTCTCCTGTTCACTACCCCACAAGAAAGGCTTATCTTTCTTCATTAAATCAGTAAGGGGCATAACAGCTGAACCAAACCCTTTAATAAATCTTCGGTAGAAATTTAAGAATCCAATAAAGCGAGAAAGTTCTTTGCAATTTTCGGGAGCTGGCCAGGACATAATTGACTCCAGCTTGCGTGGATCCATCTTGATACCTTCGGTGGTAACTATAAGGCCGAGAAACTTGACAGACTTTGCATGAAACTCACATTTGTTGATGTCGATCTGGAGACCAGCTTCTTGAAGTCGAGATAGGACCTTCTTAACGTGAGTTACGTGTTCCTCAAGAGATTGGCTGAAAATTAATATGTCATCAATATAGGCTGTACAGAATTCATCCAGATAGCCCTTGAGTGTGTCATTAATATAATTCTGGAAGGAGCTCGGTGCGTTCGCCAACCCAAAAGGCATGACTAGGTATTCATAGAGACCAAAGCGCGAACGAAAAGCTGTTAGATACTCGTCTCCCTTGGCAATACGCATTCTATTAAAAGCTGAAATAACGTCTAGTTTGGAAAAGTATTTTGCCTTTCCTAGGAGACTCAATGTTTCATGAATTCGCGGGATTGGGTATCGATTTTTGATCGTGAGGTCGTTTAAAGCTCGGTAATCCACACAAAATCGAAGTCCGCCCCCTGGCTTTTTAACAAATAAAACTGGAGAAGATGCTGGAGAAGAGCTTGGTCGAATGAAACCTTTTTGGAGATTTTCCTTAATATACTTCTTTAAGACAAGAAGTTCTTCGCGAGACATGCCATACAAAGGACCCCATGGAGCTTCAGAACCTGGTTTTAAAATTATTCGATGGTCACTGGGTCTGTGAGGTGGCAGTTTGTCGGCTTCTTCCCGTGAAAACACAGAGAGGAAATCATGGTACTCCACAGGAAGTAGTTTAGCCGGGTCTACTATTGGTTTGTCCTTCAAAGCTTCATTTATATCATCTAAACTGACTGCCAAAATAGAATGATCCTCGCTGGTGGCAGACTCTTGAAAGGACTTCAGGTCGCAAGCTTCAATTGTCAAAGGCGCTCGATGGTTTTTGGCTGAAATTTTGGCAGACTTGAGTTGAGAAACATCCTCCGGATTAATAGCATTTGTCCTCACAGGAAAGTAAGTCGAGTGCTTCTTACAGGCAGGATGATCGAATAAAATAGTATTCTCAGACCAGAATACTTTCGGGTTATGCAATTGTAGCCAGGGTAGGCCAAGAACAATATCAAAATGAGCAAGAGTCGTAACAAATAGCAAGATACTTTCGGAGTGACCTTCAATTAATAATTTGGTTTCGGCTAAGTGGGTTATCTTACCCGCAGAGGATTCGGTGCCATCAAATACCCTAAGGGATCGAGGTACATGCAAAGGGATCAACATTAAATTGTTTATATGTGCAAATTTGGTATCAACAAATCCATAAGCAGATGCACCACTATCAATCAATGCGAGGGAGGGTATCGGTTTAGTATTTCGATTGTGTGCAACACAATTAATTACAAAATGACGTGAACTATCCCATGATCCCCCGTGGATTGCTGCTGACGAAAGTTCTAATGTCGGTAATTTGCTGTTTGCAGGAGATTTCGAATAGCTTGGTTTAAAGTTACCTTCGGTATTAAATCGAACAGTCTTGTCTGAGTGGCCAAGATTCCTCGAGCTAGATGGTTTCACAGGACAGGAATTAATTAAATGCCCAATATTTCCACAATAAAGACATAATCGGTGCTGAAGACGTCGAGTTTTCTCTTGAGTTGTCAGGGGTCCATGAATTCTCGGATATGTAGGGGTCATCTTGGTAGTAGGCTGCGAAATTTTCCGAATGTACTGTAGATTACTCGAGTCCATGGGTTGTCTAATAGTTGATTTGGATAATGCATTCAAGTAAGAGTTCTGGTAGTTCTCGATATCATGAAGACGGGCCACAAGTTCTTCGAAATCAATCCTCTCTAGACCTCTTTCATAAATCAAGGCTTCTTTAAGATTTAGATTACAGTTGTGAAGGACGAGACCTCGGAGAAACACTGAATTTGGTTCGTATCTAGCAATTGATGCATCACGTCTAATTTCGGAAATCCAGACAGAAAAGGCCTTGTTCCCTTGCTTAGTTGAATGTAGTCGCTCTGAAGCATCACGAGCTAGATTAGGATCGTGAAAAACTCTATATAAAACTTGTATCATCTCATCCATCGAAGAGAAGGTAAGGATTCCGTTCTTTACCCATGAATGAAGATAAGCTTGACATTGGTAACTCAGGCGAGAATAAACATAAGTCATCCGTGATGATTCATTTGGAAAACAGTCATGGTTGACATTCAACTTCATTTGCACGCTATTTACCCAGGTCTCAAATTCATCTTTAATTCCTGTGAATATAGGAGGATCTGGAATTTTGGTAGTTTTAGCTGGGTTTGAAAATAGTCCACAACCCTTCATATTTTGTAATTCCTTATTGATTTCTCTTAGCATATCTCGAAAAGTTTCAAGTTCAGTAGAAGTGTGTGTAGTTTCTTCCAGGAGGCTTGCCATATTCAAGGCTTCATGTGTTATAGGTGACTTCTTTGGTAATGTTGCAAGATTTTTATTTTTAGAGCTTTTTGTAATGTCACGGACGAGGACGATATATTTAGATAAATAATTAGATTCTAAAACATGAGTAGTTTACAAGACAAAAAGCTACAGTCTAAATCCAGTCCCAGGGTTTCTTTAAGTACATGAGCACCAATGCTATAACCAAGGGTGTAATAGTCCACAGTTCTCACATAGCAACTAACTAATACTTCGAGTGGCAACTGTTGCTATCACAACACTGTAACCATTACAATTCCTGAATTATGTTATTGAATGTACGTCATGACTCGGTTGACTGGGTGCAACGCGACATCCCAGAGATGGTTTGTGACAGATACTAAGTGGGTTTAATCAACAACTCTCCACTATAGTTTTCAGACTCTTCAATCTCCCAACTCGCTTCACTAGGTGATATTAAACAGAAGCCTAACAGCTTAAGCTTCTCTACACAACTTCCATTATAACAGCTTCTTGTCTTGTAATTTACCTACTCTCTTGATCTCATCTTCGTTCTCGTCCTAGTCCTCGTCTTCGTCCTAGTCCTCGTCTTCGTCCTAGTCGTTGTCTTCGTCTTCGTCCTCGTCCTACTCTCCGTCCTAATCCTAGTCCACCGTCTACGAGCCCTGACAATATCAAAGTACGAAGGAAATAACAAGACACGATATCACCGCCTGGTTACGAGATTCACAGATATCACAGAGGGAAAATTGATGGGTTTCCACGAAAAAGTCGAACTGATGAGAAAGCTGCGAGCACAAGTCTTGAATATAAAGCCAAAGAACAATATTCCTGAATGGCTTATGATTCATACCTTGAAGTTGAGCGTTGATACGGAGCAATATGAGACAACCTTCCAAATAATCAACCAAAGCACTGTGGAGTTAGAATTCGAAGACATAATCTCCCGGTTGGCGTCCAGGGAGACTGAGATTACTTCCAACATCGCAACAGCAAATTGGGCAGGACGAAGACAAGTGGGCTACCAAGTAAGAGGCAAGGAGGAACCCCGTGGCAATGACAATACTAACACCGCTGGCTTCAATCTAACTCCAAAAATCTCTACGAATTCTAAGCTTCTAGCTGGAGGAGGTTGCTTCTCTTGTGGAGGGTCGCACTTCCAGAATCAATGCCCAGTGTGGTTAAAAATGTCGACAGGAAAGGCTTGGTTGGTTGCCCAAATGCCTAGGAAGGAAAACGCGAAAGTACAAGAGTCTTGGATAGTGACACAGAATCCGATGCTTCATTTTGCTTTATGGCCCAAAATTGTGATGTGAAACGTGTGATCTGGTGGCTTGATACGTGTGCCTCCACTCACATTTCAAATCGTAGAGATGTGTTTGTGGAAGAGATATTAAGCCCTTCGAATACCTGCGTTGCCGCCGCAAATGGAGGAACCATTTATTCTAAAGGATCAGGAACAGTCAGGATTCATTGGCAGAACAAGGAAGGAAAGGAAAAAATGACAATGGTCAAAAACGTTGAATACATACCACAATGCACAAACAATCTGATTTCCGTTGGAAAACTCGAAGATGAAGGTGTTTCCTTGACGGTAGACTCACCTAACAGCAATATCAGCCTGACAAAGAAGAACAAAGTGGTGTTAGAAGGAAAACGAGAAGGCAGAATGTTGATGTTACGCCCATTACCTAAAGACATATTGGATAAGGTATTCAAAGCATCATCATCAATGCCAAATCTGAAAAAGAAAAAAGTGACGTTCACACCTATTTTGGAGGCTTCTTTGAATGTAGCCAATTCGAAAACCAAGGCAAGCAGAGCTCAAGTAGAGTTGCTGCATGCCTATTTAGGCCACTCAGGAAAGCAAAAAGAGGCAGGGTTAAGAAAAATCATGAAAGATTTACCTGACCATTCTTTTTGTCCACCCTTCTGCTGTTGAGAGGTTAAGGATCGTGAGAGCGGAATGCTGGAGCGATGGAGGAGAGTGAAGAGTTATCGCCGAACAAAGAAGCAGGTGAATAGAAATTTATGGAATAAATCTTGGTAGGTTGACACGAAGCAGGTATGAATATGACCTTCAGAGATATTCAGTAAACGTAATGAACTGAAGATTTCTGAAGGATAAGGCCACTAGATATATACAGGAATTAGCCCTAGTGGGACGAATGCAGAAAATAACGAGGATATGTGCCCTAATTCCACTATGGCGACATTATCAAGGTGTGGGTGTGTCTTTACTACCAGTAGGCCCCCAAGCTAACTAAGTGTAAGACAGACCTTGCATGTTTGTCAACAGATCGAAATGAAAACGAGACAGTGCATGGCCAGGGTTACAGGTGCAGGACTGTTAATAATTACAACATCTGCAATGCTTGCACACAGGGAAAAATGACGAGAAACCCGTCAAAAGAGAAAATGAGATCGGTATCAGCACCGCTTGAAAGGATCCATATGGATCTGTGGGGGCCGATCAGTCAGCATTCAATACAAGGGAACCAATATATGCTATCAATAACAGATCAACATACTGGTATGATCTGGGTATATTATCTAACAAACAAGTCACAAGCTAAGGGCAAAGTTCGTGAATGGATTGATACAGTAGAATCTCAAAGACGCCATTGGGGTATTAACGAAAAAGTGAAAGCAATGTGTTGTGATTGTAGAAGAGAATTCTTGAATACTGAGTTGATGAAGTGGTGTGATGGCCGTGATGTTGCGATAGAGCCAACAGTTGGATATCACCCAGAAGGTGATGGATTTGCGGAACGCAGTATGCGCACAACAATGGAAAAGGCAAATACAATGAAATTTTGGATAAAAATGGAGCCGGAATTTTGGCAACTTGCCGCCAAACACTCAGTTTATGTCACGGATCATGTATAAAAGCAATGAGCATTTGTATAGAAGATGGTAGTTTATATTTCGACTAATGGTGAGCTATCTAGGGAGTCGGACAGTTATTTATACAATTCATTTCCTACTATCCTTGGCCTTCATCCCAGGAGTAATCATGGCTTACTGACCTAGATCCTTCTAGTAACTTCTCATCTCGTCCCTGGAAGGTTCCTTCTTCATTGCTAGAAGATTCCCACTCTTTCTAGGTGAAGCTCGATCATCTCTGCTCTGGTCTCGAATGTTCCACCAGAAAGATATGCCAGGTAAGCATATCTAAGAGTCTACTAGAATATTCCTGATCATACT
Organism: Blumeria hordei DH14; assembly: GCA_900239735.1. NCBI lineage: Eukaryota > Fungi > Ascomycota > Leotiomycetes > Helotiales > Erysiphaceae > Blumeria > Blumeria hordei. The sequence continues at coordinate 451,864 of OENG01000035.1, read as the reverse complement.
TCATAGGAGCCAAGGACTGTCTGCGCTAGCCAGCGTAGACTACAGGCATTAGTCGGTTTACTAACCGTCACAGTTTATGTTCACAACTGTCAGCAGGTTAAGGATATGGAGCTTTCACCTTGGGAATAATGGAGTGGGAAGAAGCCAAGTGCGTTGCAATGGAAGGTATTTGGGTGCCCAGCATGGGTATATATTCCAAGCGAAAAGAGAAAGAAATTGGATCCAAGGGCCTGGGAAGGTGTTTTTGTTGGTTTGGAGGAAGAGTCAGAAAAGATCTTTCTAATTTGGAGTTCAAAGGAAAAGAGAGTAATTGAGGCACGTTTTGTGAAGTTCGATCAGATGGTCAATGGTGTAACCAACTGCGATCTGATTCCTTGGGAGCAGATAGTTGAAGAATCGGAAATGGAGGATAACGAGACTAATGATGACGAAGATGAGTCTGGCAATGATTTGGATGAAGAATGCAAAATTAATGACGTAATGGGTGATGATGCCACAATTGATAATGAGGTTAAGGGCTTGCCCAAAGATTAAAAATTTTAAGCCAATGAGAGAAATGATTCGACATTAAGCGAGCTCACAGACCTCGTTAGTTCGACGATAATTTCAGACAAGGAAGGAAATATTAGGTTGCCTCAAACCTCTATACGCCTACCAACGCAACAACAGACAGCCGCAGAAAAAAGAGAGACAAAGGAACAACTCAAACAGCTAAGACAAGATGAAATCGCGAAAGAATATGCAGCGCGGAGGCAGCAAATGAGAGGTGATGGCAGAAGACGACGTGATCAGGTCAATATGCTGAAAAACGAGCAAGGTATTCACAAGGGAGTGATCTACAAAGAACTTACATTTAAGCAGGCAATGGAGCTCCCAGAAAATTAATAATGGCTTAAGGTTTTCAAAATTGAGATGGATAACATCATTTGAAACAAGACACTTTCCAAGCCAATTGATGCATTACCAGAGGGTGTTGAAGCAACATCAGCAAGGATGGTATTTAATGCCAAAACTAACAAAGATAGGAAGATAATTAAATATAAAGCTCGATTGGTAGCAAGAGGGTTTTTGCAGATCCATGGCATCAATTATGAAGAGACTTTTTCGCCAGCAATTGGTATGGAAGGGTTACAAATAATTGTGGCAATTGCAGCAAAACATGGTTGGAGAATCCATCAAATGGACGTTGTTGCAGCATTTCTAGCAGCTGACTTGACCGAAGATATCTTCCTTGAGGTTCCAAAAGAGGCACAACATTACTTCGGAAGATTTTTGAAAGTACTAAAGAGTCTCTATAGTTTGAAGCAGGCAGCGCGATTATGGTACTTGTTATTGTCAGGATTTCTCGAAGAAATAGGATTCACAGCATCCACAACTGATCCAACAATATTGATCCAAAAGGAAACCGGCGTGGTGGTAGGAGTTCATGTCGACGATATGCTTATAACAGGTGCCAATGAGAAAGCCATCGAGACTGTGAAAGCTCAATTGAAAAGCCGATTTGAAATGAAGGACCTTGGGGATGCGGATATTGTGCTAGGAATTTGCATAAAACTTCAACCAAATGGTGCAATTTCTATTGATCAAGAAAAGTATGCGAGAGGAATTGTGCAAGAATATCTTTACGAGGACTCGCTACTTTATGCTACGCCAATGGAGAAGGGAGCTGTCAATGATTTAAAGAAAAATCCAGGACGCAAATTGAACGAGGGGGAGAAGAGGAATTACGTTCAACTCTTGGGCAAACTTATGTGGCTTAACAATACACGCTTTGATATTGTTTTAGCTGTCACTAAAATTGCATCATTTGCAACAGAGGCAGGTTGGAATCATTGGAAGGCCCTCCTAAGAATTGTCGGATACATTTCTGGTACAGTTACGTTTGGTACAACATATGGGAATAAAGATCATGGGGGAGATCCCCCAATTGACTACTACACTTTGAACCATGGTGTTGAAGTATATTCTGGGTCAGCACAGTTGAATGACGAGATGGGCTATGCCGGCGCAGATTATGCAGATGACCAACGTGATAGAAAAAGTATACTTGTATGTATTTTGATGCTAAACAGGGGTATAGTCCACTGCTCCAGTAAAAAAATGCATTCTGTGGCTAGATCAACAACTGAGGCTGAGTATATTGGAGGTAGTGAGGCGGCCAAGAAGGTGATCTGGTTAAGAAGACTGGTCGCAGAAATTGAAGGCAAAGACTGAGCTGGTAAAGCCGCGCCGATGTTGCTAGGTGACAACAAATCAGCAATTCAACTAGAGTCAGGAGTATCAAACACATCGAAAATCAAGCACATTGATATTGCGTACCATCACATCCTCGATGTCACGGACCGAGGGCTTATTCTGAATCAATAGGAACCCTGTACGAAGATATCTGTGATGTTCTGTTCTAATCTGTTCTGTTCTAATCTGTTCTGTTCTAATCTGTTCTGTTCTAATCTGTTCTGTTCTATTCTGTTCTATTCTGTACTTGTCTAGACTATTCTACTCTGTATGAGAGTATACTGGAAAGTTCGAGAATAATAGAAAGGAATATATAATGGGCAATTGGGATAACTTTAGTTGGGCAGATTATGGTCTTGTACTTTAGGAACCTTATTGATAATCTTGAATATCTTGTACCTCAATTTATTGAACACCTGAACTCTTGATCTTTTGACACCAGACATCTTGACTTCTTGACTCATCAACTCCTGAACACCCATTGACCTCTTGAACTATTGACCTCACGAACTGCCGACCTTCCGAACGATCCAATTATTGACACTCGACAAAGTAAAGAAAGGTACAATTTTAATACGGTGGGTACCAGGGGAGCAGCAATTAGCCGACGGAATGACAAAGGCATTGGAAAGAGCTAAATTTGAGGCTAATTGACGAGCAATTGGGATTTCAAGCGTAATTTTAAATCTCTAAATAGCTTCACTCTTGGCTATTTGCGAGTTCAAGGGGAGTGTTGAAATACAGGGCTAATGCTAGTAATCAGGATTAACATGTGTCCTTTATGATGGTTAGACCCCCTATTGTAGTATATATTTAGCAAAGCTCCTCGAGCCCTTAATAGAAGTTAGTTGAACCAGTATATTCATTTTACACAGGGCGCGACAAACACTCTGCTGGTGGTGCTCCCACCGGTATGGCACAACAACACCTGCCGGAAATCTAAGCTTTGCTAGAAGCCGAAAGGAAGCGGGCTGCGAATGCTACTACCAGGCTCCAAATAGGCTCGATAGTGCCAAACACTCTTAAAAGCATTATCCTGTCACTGAAAACAACGGATAACAAGGAATACTTGGACGTCATGAAAGCTTGCCTAAGGGCCGCCCTCGCCCAATTCCTACGCACTGGAACCACATCAGTGCCGACAAGTAGAGAGTAATTGGCCACCATTTGTATGACTAGCCAACGCGACATGGCGGCAGTGGTGAGTTCTAAAGATGTTTTCCGCGGAGCTGAGGGAGTAGCTCAAGCGGTCGCTAGGCAAACGCAAGCTTCGCTCGGAGTGGAGAAATCGAACAACAGATTCGAAGTTCCAATGACCGACAGCGTCCCCAACGGCACGGCCACAGGAACGACAAGCTCTGTTGAGTCCTCCTTGTTGAAATATTGCATATCCTGGAATGTTAAGGATAACTCATTTGTAAGTCCGGCTAATTAGGTTATCAAATTCCCCATCTGTTATGATTATGAGCGTGCGGAAGATATCTTAGTGGACAAATAAGGATGACTAGCGATGTGAGAGGAGAACAATCGTGTGAGTTGGGAGCAATGAACTAATGTGTGCAGACTTGTGTTTATTCAATTTAGTCAGATGTGAGTCCTCTATAATCTATGTACATGGTTCGGCTAGTTTACTAAGCTAGCCCCTGACTTATCCCTTGGGACACCATAACACCATCCTATATCATTGTCATCAGCACATTCCTCACGGAAAGTTTAACGCACATTGGCATTTATTTCACACTAGCATTCCAGCAGATGACTGTGTCTCAAATGCAGGTTATAGTTCTCTCAAATCTATTACCGACACACATGTATTTAGCTTTATATTCCTGGCCCATATATCTGTACGTATATAGATTTACATCTACAGGGATCATAACTTATGATTCATGGAGATTGATAAATACTGGTCAAAAACCACAGTTGAGAAGATATGCGCACACGCAATCTCACTCTTATCAGCTCAGTTTACTCAGAACCTGTTGTGTAATCCACGTAGATTGCCAGGGCAGACGCTTGGGGCCACGTCGCAGTTAGTGCACATGACGGTGGAGCTAAACCGTATAGGTTTAGTGTGTGATGCGTGCATTGGCAATATGGAGCCAACCAGATCTCGATGAAACAGGGTTAATGGGACTAACCAGAGACCGATGGAATTGGGGAGAGCGAGAGATACATTTCTCCTAGGAGAGAAATGATGTAACAAAGGGAATGTTCTAGAACGGGGCTGTGGACAACACAGTAGGTCTGGAACGACATATAAGGAGGACTTGACCTCCGTTCATTCACTTGTAACTAAGTTTCCTTAATATACAATTCAAGTCTTACATACAAAGAGAACACACGCAACAGTGATAATAGAGACCTACTGCAAGTACGAGTTCCCCAGTAGCACCCATCATCCCGCTCCTATATAGCCTCGTTATTATAACAGAACCATACATCTCAATACACTTGTTTCCAGTCAATTCTTCCTTCTACAACTTCATACAAGACTTACTGTATCGGTCTAACCGCCAACACGGGTCCCTTACAACCTCCCACCTACAATAAGCTTTATGTCGGTCAACTTAGGTAAGGGAGGCTCAACACACGTCATCGCGCTTTTCAGAGCTTACAAGCTAGGCGTAGATGTAGTGCTAATACAAGAGCCATCGTGGAACAAAGCCACAAAGGAAACAAAGTCACACCCTAGTTATGACTGTCATATACCAGACGGCGGCGTAAACATTCGACCCATGGCAGTAACCTACACACTGATCAACCGGAAAGTTTATTTGGCAAGTCAAATCTTTCCCTGCAATCCCCCGACGGCGGACTACTGCTGGTTTGTGATAAACAGAGTCACATTTCTCAACGTGTACAAAGACCCGAACGACCCGACGGCCATTCGACCACTCCTCAGCTGGGACCCACCACCACAATCTGTCGTAGCTGGCGACTTCAACGCGGTACACTGCGCATGGCAACCAGAGTTTACTGTGACGGCCCTGCATCATAGTAATGAGTAGGGGTGCAATGACATAATGATAGGTCTGTATTATAAGGAGTTACCCGGTATGGAACGCACGGGCCAGGTGTAAATTATGTGCAGTTATAGATCTGTAGATGCTTTCTTTCCCTTCTCTTCCTTAGTTTAGAATCTGTCACGGTAGTAGCGTTGTAGTTGGCATGGTTTAAGGTTAAGCGACAACTGAGCCTCTAAAGACCTTCGTGTAGCTAGATAGACTCTTCCTTCCTCATCGCACAACTCATGTGTAACATATACCTCGCACTTCGTACCATCGCACTGTGACATTTTGTGCGATCTCTTTTTACACCCTGTCGCATATTCCAGCCTGAAGATTTTCACTTTCAACATAATACAGCCAAATTTTGTACCCTGACCTGCCTGTTTTGCGACCCGGTGAATATACTTGTTAAGAATACCTAGATCAGTAAAAATTTGCAAAATTTACTCAATATCCAGCTTCCAATCAGAAAATCTCTAAGTTTATTTTTCACTTTCTGCTTTCAGCTTTATATTAAAAATAAAAATAAAAAATAAGTTCTCTACTGCAGACTTGCAAAATGACCACTACAAATACTGAATTCAAGCATAGAATCAGTGAATCCTTTACTTCTTGTTTCCCTAATCTTTCTGGAGTTCTCTCCGAGTTCGATTTTACTCACACGCTTGCGAACAGGCCCTTTTCCCCCCAAAGCTAGCAGAAATCATCAATGTGCTCCCAAACCCGAACTTGGATGATGACGCAAAAGCCATTTTCGCTATGCTCCTTGCATTCGAGCATGGATTTGAAAAGATTTGCATGAAAGCAAGTGAAAATGAATTGGCATACAACGATGAGCGCTCTAGAAATGTAAGGGCGCGCAATGCTCGTGCAGCTACCGAAAACGAGAAGGACGTTCTTCGCGCACAGCTCGAAGCAGATAGAGCCACACTCACAAGAACTCGTGTTGAGCTTGCAGACTCACTGGAAAAAAAACTTGCGGCCGAAACCCAGCTCCAAATTGCAATCCTTCAAAATGCCCAAAACTACGTCTCAGGCGAGAGTACAGCTGCCAGAGCCCAAACTGCCCGTCGAACCCAAAAGGATCCAAATAAGTTTACGGCATTAATGAATGAAAAGAACCCCGTCCAGCGTCAGGAGAAGTACGACACTTTCAAGACACAAGTACAAGGGGTAATATTGGTTGACTCTGCATGCTTTCCAACTGAGGCATCCAAAATATTATATATATGTGGCTTAATGGATGGCCACGCTTGGGATGCAGTTTGTGACGGTCATAAGTCGATCACCGCTAATTTGAATGATTCCTCGCAATGGCAGTGGCAGAATGAGAATGCGCTCTGGGAAGATCTTGACAGCCGTTACGTTCTATTTAACTCGGCAACACTTGCAAGGAATACGCTGGATAATTATTCTCAAGATAGCCCAAAAAACGGTACTCGACCATACGGTGAATGGAAAGCTGAATTTATCAGGCTTTCTAACCGCGCCATGTTAGGTTCACGGGAAAAAGTTGATAAATGGCGCAGATTTATTGGAGTTGACATCAAAAAGATACTTCGATCCCAGGTAGATAACCCAGGTGATGAAGATTTTCTTGGATGGGTTGCTAGATGTGACAATATTGCGCGCAATCAACTTCAGGAGGCTCACTATGATACAATCAATCACTCTAGCAGTTTAAGTAAGAATGCGACATTCAATGAGCCAGCCAAATACACTCCAGATATATCAGTTGCTGCTTCTGGGTCCAATCTTCTAGATGACCCATGGATATTAGCCGGCTTCAAATTTCTGATAGTGAAAGGCAGCGCCGGCGTAGTCAAGGTCTTTGTCTAGCCTGTGGTCAGAGCGGCCATATTGCCCGAGACCATCATCGGAAATTCAACCCAATCCCAATGCCGAAGCGTGCCAATATCACGTCAGCCTACAGTAGACAAAATCGCCAAGATATGGAGAATCGCTCTAGCATTCGACCTCAGAGCACTGATTCACAGAGCCTTTATGTAAATCCTCAGTTTTTTCCGCAGCCTCCTCAAATGCCCATGTTGTACTATCCCCTCATGCAACCAAAAATAGTGCCGCAGCAACGCCCTCAGCAACCAGCACAGCCTCGTTTGCGTGCCATAGGTGAAAATTCTGGATACATGTCTGATACTAGTTCTGATAATAGAAATCCTTATAGAATCCAAAATGAATCTGAAGAACTGGATCAGTTAAAAGGCAAACCTCTGATCTAAGTCGCGATCAGAGGTGTGATTGGTATGGTGAAGAGGATGAATCAATTCGAGCAGTGTTGTTAGATAACTCGCCTTTAGAGCTACGTTCTACTGGCTCTAGAAATTCAATGTTGCTTCAAACTCAACTCTCAGATCCGCGCACTAGTGACTCTTTAATATTCCACACCTCCAGTTTAATTGACAGCGGCTGTACAGCCTTCGCATTTGCAGACTCGGAGTCAATTGTAAAGCGCTTCAATATCTCAACCAAGAAACTAGTCAAACCCCGCAATGTTCGTCTAGCTGATGGTAGTACCCAAGCTACTGTTACCGACTATTTCACTATTCGCATGCATTTGGGCCAGCATTCAGAGATAATTGTGCTCTATGTGACAGTTCTGGGTGAGTGCAACCCAATAATCCTGGGTATGCCATGGCTTCAGCTTCATAACCCCCTTTGTGATTGGAATGCTATGACAGTTAATTTTGGCTCTCAATTCTGTCAGCGTCATTGTCTTCCATGGAGGATGTCAAAATCCGACTTATGCCTGCCCCCACAACTTTCTGGATTCCATGAAGCCCCGCTAAAGATCCAGATCAAACCCCCTCCAACTACACCAGAGTTATATCAAGCCACTGTAGAAGATTGCCCTGATCATGATATTAAAGCTATATCAGATGATAACATGGAAATTTCTATGGATCTCTTACGAAGAAAAGTAGATCAAGTTGATGTTGACAGATTTCTTCAAGACAGGCACGAACCTTCAATAACTGATATCAAAGATCGCCTCCCCATAGAATTTCACAATTATATTGAACATTTTTTACCAAAAAATGCAAAGCTTTTACCACCACACAGACCATGGGATCATAAGATCGAGCTTTTACCAGGGAAGCAACCCCCATTCCACAAAAATAGACCATTTTCTCCTAGCGAACTTCAGTGTATCAAAAAATGGATTGACGAGATGTTAGAAAAGGGATTTATACGCGAATCATCTTCGCCTGCCGCTGCTCCGCTTCTTCTCGTTCCTAAACCTAGTGGTGGTGTTCGAATCTGCCAAGATTATCGTGGACTCAATTTAGTCACTGTGAAAAACCGGTATCCGCTTCCTTTGATTCGGGAAACATTAGATTCAATATCTGCAGCTGAATTCTTCACTAAGCTTGATGTAATTGCCGCTTTCAATCGTGTTCGAATTGCAGAGGGCCACGAGTGGATGACTGCATTTACTTCTCGTTTTGGACTTTACGAAATGCTTGTAACACCATTCGGCTTGTGTAATGCGCCGGCCACCTTTCAGAATTATATCAATCATGTTCTCCACGATGCTCTCGACGACTACTGCACTGCATACCTTGACGATGTCCTGATATACTCAAGAACCAGAGAAGAACATACAAAACATGTTAGTGAAATAATTCGTCGACTTGGTGAAGCCGGTCTACAAATTGATATTGATAAATCGGAGTTTTACACAAAAAAGACCAAGTACCTGGGCCTAGTGATCTCCACTGAGGGACTTAGTATGGATCCTGAAAAAATTAAAGCTGTAGTTAGCTGGAAAGATCCCACAACAGTCAAGGAATTACAGCAATTTTTGGGCTTCGCGAACTTCTATAGACGGTTTATTAGGAATTATTCAGGAGAAGTCGAGCCTTTAACTCGTCTACTGCGAAAAAATGTGCCTTGGGCCTGGGAAAAGGATCAGATAGATGCTTTCACAAATCTCAAGAATTTGTTTACTCAGGCGCCAACAATGGCTCATTTTGATCACCAAAAACGCACTGTAGTAGAGACTGACGCTTCTAACTGGGCATCTGGTGCTGTTCTTATCCAGTTAGGAAACGATAATATACCTCATCCTGTTGCATTCTTCTCCTCAAAACATAATCCTGCCGAGTCGAATTACGACATCTATGATAAAGAACTACTCGCTATTGTCAAAGCCCTTGATGAATGGCGCCCTGAGTTGTCGAGTACGCATGAATCATTTGAAATTGTAACTGATCACAAAAACCTTCAGACTTTTCAGACTGCAAAACAACTAAACCAACGTCAAGTTCGGTGGTCAGAATTTCTGTCGCAATTTAACTTTAAGATTACATACCGACCTGGATCGAAAGCATTGCTCCCCGATACATTAAGCCGCCTACCAGGTCTCAAGCCAAAGGATGCCTCGGATGAACGACTTCAGAATCGTTTTCGCTCGCTAATACCATCTAGTAAAGTTAAATCCAGTCTAGCAAATAATTCAGCCTTGCAAGATAAAAATACTGATCATCATGATGTTGATTTTATCAAGGTGTTAGCCCCTGAATTGACTCTATCTGATTTAATAAGTCGAGCTTATAAGACTAACCAGACAGCTCTATCTATGGTAGAATCCTTAAAAACTCCGTCTCATAGGTCCTGGCCAGTTTCCACTTCTCGCGTGCTTCGGAAGGATAAAATCGAGTTTAAATTAATTGATGGACTGATCTACTTCCGAAATCGACTCTTTATTCCTGATCTGGAAGATTTACGCCTTGAAATCGTTTATCGCACTCATTCATCCGGTCCCGCAGGCCACCCTGGTCGTGTTAAAACGCTAGATCTAGTCCAACGCACATACTGGTGGCCACGAATGAGTCAATTTGTGGCTGATTTTGTGAGAGGATGTGCTCTCTGTTTCAGAACTAAAACTCCCCGCACTTCGCCACCTGGCTTCTTGAAGCCCCTAGAAATTCCCATTCGCATGTGGGCCGATATTTCTATTGATCATGTCGTAGATCTTCCACCATGTAAACGCAACGGGCGAACGTATCTCCATATTCTCGTCATTGTAGATCGACTTTCAAAGATGCGACATTTTATTCCTGTCACATCTCTAGACGCAAGTGAGCTCGTTGAGTGCTTTATCCAAAATGTATAAAAGCTTCATGGTGCACTGGACTCTATTATATCTGATCGTGGCTCAGCTTTTGTTTCTGAATTTTGGCGCAGGTTAAATAAACGTCTCTCTGTAGCACTCAAACCTAGCTCGGCATTTCACCCCCAGACTGATGGCCAAACTGAAATTATAAATTCTGCTTTGAACATATATATCCGAGCCTTTTCAATTTTTATACAAGATGATTGGGTCGATTGGCTTCCTCTAGCGGAATTTGCCTCAAACAACCAGAATAGTGAAACTACAGGCATCTCCCCGTTTTACGCCAATTACGGATACAATCCTCGCCTTGGTATAGAGCCTCCAGATCCTCGGCCCCCAAATTTAACTGAGAGTATCAAAAAGGAATACTTACGAGCCGATGTAATAGCTGAAAGATTTGGTCGTATACTGGCAAAGCTACATGCTCTTACTAGACAATCACGAGACCGTTATGAGAACAATGCAAATGCTCGAAGATCAGAATCGCCAATTTATCAACCTGGAGACAAAGTGATGATTAGTTTGAAGAACTTGAAGACTAATTGACCAAAGAAAAAATGGGACGATAAATGGGACGGACCTTATCAAGTTCTTAAAGTATATAACGGCGCAGTGATTGTCGATTTGCCAGACCACATACATGTTAATAAAAGTTTTCACACTTCATTAGTAAGGCCATGGGCGAAGCCTGTACTTAATGGCCAAACGGATATTAATAGCATTGAAAAGCGAAATGTTGTAGGTCGAGTTGCCGAGAGGGATGATGATGGAAACATTATGGATAAATGGGTATTTCAAAAAATATTAGATGTGCATGCTGATGATATTGAAAAATCAGGTCTTACTTATCTCATAAAATGGAAGTACGACAACAAGCCTACCTGGCAGCCTCAGGCTGATCTAAAGGGTTGCAAAAAAGCTCTCCGAGAATTCCATGTCAAGAATCTGGACAAGCCGGGACCCCCGCACGAATTAGATATGCCATTGATACTTGAAGCCAGAACGAAGCCTTCACTACGCCGTTCCAAACGATTACGACGCCTCAAATTGAGGATTTTGAAATAAGTTAAATATATTTGTTTGGAGACCAAACTTTGTGGAGGGGGAAGTACTGTCACGGTAGTAGCGTTGTAGTTGGCATGGTTTAAGGTTAAGCGACAACTGAGCCTCTAAAGACCTTCGTGTAGCTAGATAGACTCTTCCTTCCTCATCGCACAACTCATGTGTAACATATACCTCGCACTTCGTACCATCGCACTGTGACAGAATCCTTTATATTATAATCCTAATTTTAGTATCTATTTGATTCGACTTCGTCATCTCCTAGTTCGTGCTCTCTTCGGACCCTCACATTTACCTGCCTACACAGACAAGGAATTGAAATCGCGAGACGGGCAGAACGCCACAATCTCACTTGTCTGATTGTGGGCGAACAAACGCATCAAGCCAGGAACACACTGGATCTTGCTTGGACCAACGTCAACGGGGCTGAAGCATGGGTGGATCGCAACAAGTGCGTAGCCAGCTATCACGGTTTTAGTCCAAAATTCATGGGCAATCCTGCAAGTACAGCATATTAATTATAATTCTCTAGGGAGAGAATTCCTAAAGCTAGACTACAAATATGTGTATAATCTAAGATAATCCCCTTCTATAAGATACCCTGTATAACCAGAATTGGTTGGAAACTTCGACAACTCCCTAGAAGATTCTCGATACTCCTGTCATCCTCATGAGCCTTTTGTATGCTTCCAGAAGGTTCATTTGGGATCCTCTAAGCTCTGGGTATTTCGAGATCCTTCCCGAAGATCCCCGAAGATTTCCTTGCTGTTGTTGCCTGCGCTAGCCAGCGTAAGCTACAGGAATCCTTAGACTTAGCAGCCATTACACCAGCGACCATCTACCAATTCAAGGACGAGTCCCCGCCCAATCCGGGAAGAGGGACCAGGAGCTCTCGCAGATCAGTGTAACTCGCGAAAGCTTGCCGAGGTTCGCCCTTGCCATAACGCAGTGGACGCACCCGCTACCAGTCCTGGACACGGCTTGCAAGGTAGACGAAAACGCCAACAATCTCTGTTCCAGCCTTACTAACGCTATCAAAGCAGCAGGAACACGAAGGAATAGAAGATGTGGCCAATGTGCGCCTTGGTGGACTCCGGAATGCAAGCTGGCTCACACGTAACATAATGTAGCAGTGACTCAAGAGCAACGATGGTTGCATGCAAAGAAGCTACGTCCAACCCTCAGAGCGGCAAAGAAAGAGCACAAGACGCGTCAAGTCGAATCGATCACGACACCAACTGACGTGCTCAAGCTAATGCGTTCGGTCGAGCCAAGGCAGGCAAGTACCCCACCCACTGCTGAACCATGAAGGGAAGGTATACTCCGATCTGGCCGAGTGGGCAGTGGTACTTTTAGATGCTCTTTTTGTTGTAAAAGTAAGAGCTTACGGAGGTTAATTGGCAGAAGGTTTACGGATGATTATCGATGAATCAATGTGAGCTGCTGATATATTTGTTATTCAGAACTATGAGGATTTAGGAGGTAGAAAGAGCTAATTATATACACATCTGAGGTGGCTAAACTCTCGCCTCATTTTCCCAAATCAGTATCACAGAATATTCTAGTATCCTCCATGTGGTAGTATTATCTACAAACACTTTCCATACAGTGCTCCATTGTTCCTCTACTCATCATGGAGCCACCTGGAAAGTTCTTCCTTCACCCTCAGTGATCATTACCCTTGTGCATCGTAATCCTAGCCATCACCAGCACAACACTTTTGGCACGGCACCGAGCGACAGATAACCTACCGCCACTCGATGCACCAAGCACTAACTTAATCCCCTGGAACGACCATGTCTCGGATAAGGAGATCCGCATGTGCACCATAGGCTGCGCCAACACAGCGCCAAGAGCAGACGGGATCTCTGTTGAATTTTAGCGAACCTGTTGGAAGACAATTGGACCATTTTTTGGTACTCTCTTTCGCGCCTGCATCAGGAACGGCACCTATCCATCCTGCTTTAAGCTAGCTGGAGTGGTGCTCCTACGCAAGACAAACTGAGACCCAACAACAGCGAAGGGCTGGAGACCAATTGCACTTTTGTCATGCTTATGTAAGGGATTAGAACCACTCTTGGCGAAGCGGATGGCCCATCTTGCGGTTGCGCTCGACATTGTTGGATACCAACAATTCGGTGCGCTCCCTAAAAGATCGGCAAACGACCTTGTCACCTGCGAAGTTCACGACATCGAAAAGGCAAGCACCCAGGGATGGGCGGACACATTCACGACTCTCGATGTCCAAGGCGCGTTCGATGCAGTACTCCACAATCGTTTCGTGAGAAGGATACAAGAGCAGGGGTGGCCGGACTCAATTGTCCGATGAACAACGTCATTTCTTGCACAAAGAAAGGTGCAAGTCCGATATCCTGGAGGGATAACTGAGCAGAAAGAGCTGGTGTGTGGAGTTCCGCAGGGGTCGCTGATATCGCCACTTCTCTTCCTTTTGTACATGGCAGAGCCTATGCAAAGCGGCAATGTAGAAATGAGGTTCAGCTACGCTGACGACGTTGGGATACTAGGATTCGGGCGCAGCATTGCTGAGTTGGCCGCTTCTGTACAGAAGAAAGTGGATCATCTTCTGGAGTGGGCGAGTAACAACGCAGTCTCCTTCGATACCAACAAGTTGGAGGAAGTCCAGTTTCCCGGACGGAAACGCGAGAAGCCAGTGGGTATTCATGTGAACAGCGTGGCTATCGAGCTTTCAGACCAAATACGCTGGCTTGGAGTACACCTAGACTCGCAGTTAGACTTCAAACACCACGTCACAACGTGTTGTGGCAAAGCTCTGAAGGTTGCCAAGCACACGCGCTGCTTCAACTCAGCGTATCGAGGAGTCGCTCCTGCAGCACTGGTTCGAGCAGCGGACACGTACTTTGTTACCATAGCAACTTTTGTATCAGATATTTGGTGGCCCGGCCTCAAAGGTCCGACCAAAAAGGGAATCATCACACCTCGATCCAGCATTTTCTGCGAGATAAGCGATGAGGCAGTCTTGACGGGACTACGCGCTGCCCTCCCGGTCATGAGAACGACACCGAACTTTGTTCTCCACCGCGAAGAAGGAATCCCAACATGGAAGATCATGCTGGAAGGGAACCGACTACAGAAATAGGTTTGGGGTTCGGAGCTGTGGGAGGTCGCAAGTGCTCTATTGTTCTCTATCTACAACGCGTAAATACACGACCAGCGTGCGACTAGTTCTAATTACATAATCACCTTACTTAACCCGCTACATCTCTAGTCCCGTAGCAGCAACTTGTCGTCCTCGACAGTGCGCAGGTAGCTCGAGTACTGTTATCCCTTTTGTTTTCGCTCTGAGAGTTTGTCTAACTACTTAAGAGATTATAGAACTTCCTTCGACGTGGTGAATAAAACCCATGTTCTGAATACCACGATGGACTTCAGGGTTATCAGTCGATCCATAACTATCTCCAGACAATGAAAGTGATCATGTAATAGTAAGATTTAAACATCGAACATAACTCCATTTCACAAAGTCAGTTATAAAATCCCATTATAAGTCCCGTAGCAGCAATCAGTTGTCTGCACTCCATTCTCAGTCCCCGTTTCCGACGGCTGCAGGTAGTTTATGACTTGCTGTTCCTGCACGGAGGTTCTGATAGAAAGGTACTTTTTCTTCTCGACCAGTGATTAAATGACTTTCCCTAAGTTTGAATAACTTGAGGTGGTCCCCATAATAGGTTCTCGGGATAGCCTTTCCATTAACCTGTCTTAGAAGGTAGGATTTTCCATGGGAGCCACCATGACCAGCCACAACAAAGGGTCCTTGATATGCTGGATGAAGTTTCTTCTTCGCAGATTTTCCATCATACAGCATCACATAATCTCCGGGTCTGAAAGTTTGTACACGGACTCCTCTATCATGTCGCTCCTTCTGGACTTGCTTTCGCCAGTTCGTCTTGTCTATGATTGAATCCCTTACAATTTCCCTATTCTGCACGAATAGGTCTACTGCACTCGCATGGTTATCCTCGGAAATTTCCATAAAGCTGTCGATTTCATTTTTTAAAGTATCTAGAGTGACATTTCGTTCGGGGAGGTGATACTTTTGTTCCAACGCTGATGGAGGTTGATACCCTCTTCGAATCTCAAATGGCGAGTAGCCCAAGTAGCTGATCTGGCGCCGATTTCCCTCGAAGACTGCGTGCTATATTCTCCATGGCCAGAAATGCAAATCTCTGGTGATTTGTTTCATAGTAATCTGCAAGATATCGTTGGCTTTCTCTACCATTCTAGTTGATTTTTTAGCTGCTACTAGGGAGATTGACTGCGTACTGTGAGCTTTCAGAAAATTGGCTGTCCTCTTTCCAAAATGCCCTCCTGTGTCTTGATACGTTGCCACAGGAGCTCCTTCCTGACTGATCAGCCATGCAAGGCAGCGAATTGTCTCATCTTGGCTATCGGTGATCGTTGGGAATGCCCATACAAATCGATCAAAGTAGTCTATTACCAAAAGTATATGCGTGAAGTTTACAAATCCGTAATTGTTCGTAGATTGGGTTACGAGTGGGTTAGGGTCCTGAATCGTTACTTGAAATTTAGACTTGTGAAGCTGTGGCCACATGCACATCAATGCCTCGTCCATTGTGACGGCTGTTTTTGGAAACGGCCCGATATAGTCCATTCCCCAGAGGACATTTGGTTCGTCAATGACCGTTGGTGACTGAGTTTGCGTCCGTTGTGCATTTCCATGCTGAGCGCACTTCATACACCCAAGGATGTAATTCCTAACATCGTTTGCCATATTTGGCCAGTAGTACTTTCGCAGCTTCTTCATGGTAATTGCGTGTTTCCAGTGACCTTCCTTATCATGAGCGTGTCGAATTACTTCCGAGACTTCTTGGAGTGTTACACACTTCTTCCGCACCCCTCTTATCCGAAAAAATAGATCGTCCCCGATCACCTCAAAATTATTGCAACGTCGCTTTAATCTAGTAACCTGTACTCAATCGAAGTTCGAAGGGTAGGAGGCCCTTGTGAGTGCAATCCAGACGTCTCGGTACCACTCCGAATCTTGATATTTCGAATATGTTTCTTTTTCTTCCATTTGTGTAGCAAGAGCATCTAACTGTTCTTCGAAGCTATCCTTATGCGGACGAATTGCTGAGTACTCAACCAATTTCGAATCGAGGTTGGTGGCATCATCTTCCTGGATCTTGCGCAGTCGTAGAAGTTCTGCATATCCTCCCTTCCCGTCTTTCCATACCCACTTAGGCTTACCATCCTGATTGTTGATAATATTACCTAGTGAGTCTAAAAGATGGTCTTTTTCACACTCAGGATCTGGGAATATTGTCTGTGAGAGTGCATCTGCAACTTTATTCTTAGAACCCTCGATGTATCTGATCTCGACATTTAATGCTCCAAGTTCTAATGCCCACCGACTGTAGATTCCATAAACTAGGGGGGTTTCAAGGAAGAATGTCAATGGCTTGTGGTCTGTCCAAATTATTGAAGGTGAATTGGTCATAAGCATGTAATAGTATTTACGTGCAAACGATACCATGCCGAACAATTCTCGTTTGTACGTTCCATAGTTTCTCTCAGCTTTATTGAGTAGGAATGAGTCATACAGCAGTGGATATTCCACTTTCCTGCCGCTATGCTCGCCCTTTTTCAACTGCATTTGGGTAATATGGCATCCGGCTGCGAATACGCTCACGTCTGTGTAGAGATGGATTGGCGAATAAGGATCTAATCCATGCGTCTCTACTACGTCAGAGCCTGTCTTCCGAAGTAGTTCAAATGAGAGTTGCTCAGTTGATTCCCATTTGAAGTCGACATTTCCGGTAAGCCGCGTCAAGGGTCTAGATATTGCTGCAAAGTCTTTAACCCATCTACGAGTCATTTGGATTATGCCCAGAAATTTTTGTACATCTGATTTTCCACTAATCGGTGGAGGGAACTTTCGAATTCTATCTGCTCTAGTTTTGGTTGTTTCCATGATGCCATTTGTCTTGAAAGTAACCCCTAGAGCTAAAATTTCCGTCATAAATAGTCGGAGCTTTTTAAACAATAATCGAATCCGTGCCCACTCTACACGAGGTAAGAAGTGCTCTTCCATCCAGTCTAATGCTTCGACTGGTGATCTGAAACCACTAAATATGTCGTCCATATAGTTACGACAAGACGCTGTATCTCCTTCGTGGTGTAACGGCTGGTAAGCCGATTGGTCCCTGTAGCCTATGTTGGTTAACTTAGGCCTGATTCGAGTGGCGCTATTAACCACTACTAATGCGCTAATGTGCGACGCCACCCAATACAATACCTTTGCGTCGGCATTGGCATGGCATGCATGTGGCATCGAACTCGGCAGTGCGGCACGGCAGTACGGCACTGCAACACATGTTAATAGGCTTACACTAACGGGAAATATACGAGACCGAGTTCAATCCTTCCGCGCCACAACGCGATAGTGCTGTATTATAGGTATAGTCAGAACACTAGGAGAGCCCCATAGCATAGGAAGAGGAGAGGGATTAGCCTCGGTGGCGAGGAGGCTTTCACGTATATATATGACTAGATAGATGTAGTGGGAGTTCTCTCCTTAGAATTATTATTTACTACCATCGACCACATAGTTGCCCCAGCGCTTGTCCCTCGAAACCGTGACACGTGGAAGGGATGCAGGAGCGATGGAAATTCTCCTGTAAATCCTGACGATTGATGTTCCGGCGGTAAAGGTGGAATGTAGCCCAAAAATATTAGCATGAACTCTTTCATGGTGTATCCGGCTGACTTGGTGCCTTGAGGCATCCTTGTCGGTTGTACTTGTCCGAGAGTGCTGACGTAGAAGGCGTAGATAAATTGGTCTTGTGGGTGTAGGACAATACTCCAGTACGCGTTCTTTATGTCAAACTGTAAGAAACATTCATGCCCTGGAAACGCCAAATAATTGTGAATTTCTGTCATCAACTCCATAAACGAGCCGGGCATGTTTTCCTTGACATGGCTATAATCGAACGTGATTCTCATTTCTGCCATCGGATCACTCCTCTTCTCTGGATCCTTCTCTTTCGGTACTATTACCGCAACCACATTCCAATCTGAGAATACGTGATTTGCTAGGACTGGACGTTCGTACATTCCACAGGACATTCCTTCTTGAATTGTCTTGACAAGCCAATATTCCTGCTGTGGTGTTTGACGACACTTAGAGAAGTCCTTCCAGGGTGGACAATTTGGTTGGAGACGGCAGCAATGGACGTAAAGGTCTGTAGCAGGCATTTCTTTCAGTTCTATTGCATTGAGGTCTCGGTAGGTATACATGAGACGTGTTAGACGTGGTCGTAGATCAGGAGTGAGTAGTGGGCCAACATGTATACCAGATTCTGAAAACCACTGTTCAATAACAATATCTGGTGCTGTAGATAGAGTTCTTCTGACTGGTCTTCGTAACGGGTATCCATCAGGGCCTCTAGGCGTGTTTGGGGTTCCATCATCAGGGAGGTGTTGGTGAGAAGTTGCGAGACAGTCAATTGGGTGTTTCTTGGGAACTCTATTAAAATCCTCCGATTGTGTGCATGTTGCCTTCTTGTCAAGAATCTTCCTCCAAGTTCTCCCAAATTGTTTTTCTGTCAATTGCTTTCCATTGTCTTCTTTTACGCCATTAGGTATCGTATCAATACCCTTTTGATCTCCTTCGTCCACCCATTTCCTGAATCCAACATTAGTATCAGCCATTTCTCCACCACCCATGTTTTCCTCATCGCCTCTAGGACTGACCCTACCAATGTCACCCTTAGAATTCATCCTGTTCTCTTCACTCATACCAATGCCAATTTTCGCCACTTTTAATGTGCTTATTCTTCGGTAAGCCGCAGAGTTTGGCACTTTTACGTCATGCCGACGACGCTTCAGTTTCCCGAACTAGTTTCGCTATCATACTCCGTATCGTATAGATTCGTTATTTCCTCAATAGTATCTGTTTCGGCCTCCTCTATGCTTTCAGAACTGATTGAATCGTAATCTTCTTCCGATAAATGTGATTCTTTGGAAGAAGATGGGGAGGAAATTTTGTCTTTCTTTAATGTTAGATCTTCAAGGGAATTTTCGATTCTATGTGATGACGAGGTTTTCTTCTGTGGCACCAGAAGCAGCTTTTGGTCTACGTCTTGGTTCAACTTGGGCCCCTGAATGAATACTTGAACTTCTCCAAACTTCTGGTCTCCTATCAACATGAAAGACTCTCGGATTCCAAAAAATGCATCTACCGACCATAGCCAAGGAAGGCCAAGAAGGATATTCTTGTCTTTAGACTTGATGTTACGGTCAGGTCGCACAAACAGTTCGACTAGTCTCGTGATACCCATAACTGTGATTTTAGCCTTAACATATGACTTCATACTAGTCGAGTTACCGTCCGCAGTGTTCATCTGAAGTCCTGGCTTACTTCCTGGTGGTGCTAGAGGGAGTTTTTCTAACTGTAGGTAATCAACTAAGTAGGGTGAGATTAGGTTGATGTCGGAACCTTGGTCAGCTTGGCAGATGTGTTTGGGAAGCTCTAAAGCAACTAATTGTCCCTTCACATTGATATAAATGACTCCAGGAACTCGAAACGGTTTGTTGGACGACGATATACTATTTAACATTGGGTATTCCATCGCGGATGCAACTCGATTTAGCATGCAGTGAAAGTCAACTAATGCTGTTTCTATTAGAACATCTAACTCATCTTCGGTTTCAACCGTAGCCTGATAGCGCTTCTGTCTTTTGACCGGTTCTCTCTTCGTATTTACCCTTGTCGACATTTTCTTGACATGCTTTGCGAAATTGGGCGAACATTGCAGCAGATCTAGTAAGCTAATTTCCATTCGAAAAAGTCGTGCCCACTGTGTGTAGTCCAATGGCCCGCATCCCTTTCTACCCGCTATCTCTTTCAATGCATTCAAATTTTTCTTCACCACTTTAAGAACTCGACCGTTTGTTACTTTTTTTCCAGGAAATTGTGAATCCTTTTGTAATCTAGGTACATCTGGCTTGCTTAAAATGTCTGGAGTTTTCTTATCTTGATCTACCTCTATGATTGGAGGGACAACAGGAGGCTCTTCCTTACGCCTACGATGAGATTTTGGGGCTGCTATATCTCGGACCTTAGCTGGAGTCTTCCGACGTCGGCCATCTGATTCGGGCGTCGCATTAGCATGTTGGTCCTCTGACGAGCCAATACTATGCGTCACAGCGACCCTTTTTCTACCACCATATCTTGTAACCCTACCTGTGTCTTGGTCTCCTTTAGGAACTACGGCTTTCGCTCTTACGGGAAAAGCTTCTAGATTTGCCTCTGATTCTATATCTGATTCTATGTCTGAAAAGCTCGAGTCGTAATTCATCGGTAATTCCGAGGTAAATACTGTTGACTTAGCATCAAACTTTCTGGGTTTCGACTTCTTCTTCATCTGCACTGCTTTGACATCTATCTGGTCTCCTCTAACTCGTCTCAAATCTTCCCAAGTCATCTGTCGAGGGACAATTGGGACTTCATTTGTGCCGGTTCCTGAGGATGCTTGGGGTTGACTCTGCTGAGATTGCCTATCTTCGTATCCAAGACTCGACTTATTCACCTCCTGCATTCCCGATATCGCTTGCTTCCGTAACTTCTCGTTTTGGGCTATCTCAACCATAAACGAGCCTATGGTACGGGAATTCCGAGGATCTCGTAACTTTCTTATGCATGCTTGTTCCCAGTGCGACATTGGTTGGTTCCTGCATTGTTTTCCTAGATGCACACCGACTCCTTCGAATTGTCCACACTTGTAGCAACAAGTTTCTCCGTTATACACTCGCTGGCCGTTTATCAAGGGATGGCGGGAAGTACTTGGATCTGGTAGCTGCTGGTCTTTGGGGAACAATTCTGGGATGGTATCTTGGTTTCTCAATGGAGCTTGTGCTATATTATATTGGGCCGGAACTTTGTGCTCTAGCAACGCTTGCTGAGGTGGTGGGGTCAGCCGGACGGCTCTAGAAATCGCAGAATTGTACGGGCTAGGGATTTGCTGCTTCGGCTTCCCGAGTGAGACACGATAAGCGTCATATTCTGGTTGTGGGAGTATTCCTTGCTCCAATCTTTCGAGGATATCAAGTTTTCGGAACCTTGTTGTTTCCTTCTCTGCTTCTGCCCTCGCTTCCAAGAACTTGCTAGTTGCTTGAACGACCTGAGTCGCTGCAGATAGCGTATCACACATGAACCAGTCACGACTGCTGCGAACTTCATCTCTGAGAATACTGTTATATAATCCTTTACCAAAGGTATTTATAATCTTCTTCAAAATGTAGTTCTCTGCTTGACTCTTTTTTGTGCCGTCTGTAACATCAAATGCTAGGAGAATGTCGAAGGCCCGAAGAGAGTAGGCTTCGAGTTTTTCGTCCTGATATTGAGCTAGATCCTCAAGAAGTTCATCCGGAACCACTTTCTTCACTTCACTGGCTGGAAAATGCTTCAATAAGTGGAGCTCAATGTATGTGATGTCTTCTATCGAGATAGCTTTTAGTGGATCTCTAGCGTCTTTCATCAGTTGACAGCATCTCGCGTCTCGTTCTAGCGTGTCTAAAGCTGCGCCTTTACTCTTTCTGTCGATTGCCTTGACAAATTGTGCAGGTGTCCATTCAACACCAGATTCATCGAAGGCGTCATGAAGTAGGCAGAAAAATCGCTCAGTCCGCGTGCCATCGAACGCCTCGACAAAATCTATGTTAACTGTGGCCATTTTAGTATTCATATTTGGAACTCTGTGGAGTATATGCTCAAGAGATTGAGGACAAAAATGGTGTGGCTTGATAGGTTGGATGGGCAGTTCCCGGATCCTTAAATTAAACTCAGTAGCTTCTACAGAATTAAAAAAATCCTCAGATGATTCCGATGAGCTATCAATGCTAGCAATCTTTAATGAGCGTGTCCTTCGAAAGTTGGCCAGGACAAATAGAAAGTACAAAAAAAATATGAGAGAAGAATTTTAGAAAAATAATAACAACTGTCGTCTCTCAGATTTCGTGTGGTTTATCTCAAACAGGAGTCCTGTATGCCGTTAGATAATTGTTCGAAATGACGGTCCAAGGATTGATCTAAGTTGTGCGAAGATGTGTTCCTAATTTCGTAAACAGTACTATGCTGATGAAGGGTCTTTGCAAGAGATGATATTCTGCACCAAAGGAGGGAATTATGATCGCTAATTCTCTGGGAGAAGAAATCTGTGTTTCAGTGAGTCAAGTGATTCAATTGACAATTCGATGGTATGTTGCAGGTTGCTCCTGGAATCTCGCCACAAGTCCTCAAGATGTTTCTCACGAAATATCGTTTTACAGCGTGTGGAAAAGTGGGCGTTATCTAACTTCGTTGCTTACGGCCTATGTACACTAACACTCCAGAGTTCCCTGCGTAGGTCACCAGAAATAGGTTTGGGGTTCGGAGCTGTGGGAGGTCGCAAGTGCTCTATTATTCTCTATCTACAACGCGTAAATACACGACCAGCGCGCGACTAGTTCTAATTACATAATCACCTTACTTAACCCGCTACATCTCTACTACGGCTTTCGGCTCGGCTCCACTTACTAGACAACCGTCACCCGCTCTGGACCAGCGCCGCTATGTGTCCAAACGATGGAACACGGAAGTACAAGGAATATTCTCGAGCAGCCATGAATGCAGAGATTCACATGTCACGAGCACAGCAGGCTTACCGAGAACTCCCGGATGCGGAAAATGCCGAGCCTATACCACGGCCATGCTATCTTTCTAACCTCAACCCAAGAAGAGAGGAGAAGGATAAGGTAGCCCGGCTCTTGCATAGTACGCGAGCATCAGATATTTTTGCCTACCCGGATGGATCGTAGGATAGGCATGGGGGTTCGTCTTGAAGAGGGATGGAAAAACTCTGTTGAATGGATGTGGCATCAAGCATGGTTGTGAAGTGCTTGATGCGGAAATTTTAGGATCGAGAACAGCCTTGGAAGCTGCACTAGGATCGTTGGGGAGCGAGAACGGGGGAAGTGACGGCAGGCAGCAGACCAACGTGTTGAATGACAGTCAGTTTGCAGTGAAGGCAGTGCCGACTGGAACTTCCACCACAAGCCTCGACGACGTACGCCAATTCAGGGCGCTATCGAAAAAGGCTCGAGTATTGTTGAAGTGAATACTAGCCCACTCCAGGATACAGGGAAACGAAGAGGCCGATAGAGCTGCACGCTCCGGCCTACGACAACCGCCAGGCAAAGAGAGCCAACCTGGCTCCATGAAGATGGCGTACGTTCGTCGGCTCATGGACCGAAAACGACAAGCGCTTCTCGACGAATGGTGGGAAGAACCATTTCCACTGTAACATTTCCAATATAGAAAGCAAATGGGCATTTGTATCATTGAAAGGTAAAACAATAAGTCATCTATGGAGAAGTAAACTACCTGCAAGTCTCCTGTGCTACTTATACGCATCCAGAGGTATCTAAATCTAGCATATGTTTATAGTGGCAATAAAACTAGCTTAAGGTTTGTTCTACCACACGGGTAACGCTTCCGATACCCTTGGCACTATCTTTTACGTAGTCTCAGTGGCGGTTTCGTATCCATTTTAGTTATCTGAGAATCCTAGGAGTGATAGAACATGAAGTTTGCCTTCGATAGCCATCGAAGGCTACAGGAATTATCGGCTCATTAGCCGTTTCATCCACCAAGGTATCAAAATCTGGGTCTTCTCATGCGACGACGCAAGCCACGCGAGCAGGCACTTTCCCGGCGGCTACTCCGTGAACTGATCTCAGCCCGTACGGGCCACGTAAACTTCGCTACATGCCACCGCCATTTTGACAACTTCGTCGCTTCAATGGAGTGTGCGTGTGGGGAGGAAACATCACCTCCTCACTTCATTAACTGTCGACTGCTCGCACGCCAGATGCGTAGACTTCGAGCGACAATGTCACAGTACAACTTTACCCATGAGCTCCTCGGGCCCAAGTGCCTCGAATACTTTACAAAATTTGTGCATGAAACCGGTTGCTTCGGGGGCCCACCTGCCAGGTAGTGTTCAGTTCTTAGCGAAGACGGCGTTATCTAGATCATAGCACGAAGCATGACAGGTAGGAAAACGAAACGAGGAGTGTCATTTCAAACCATAGATGGGATTATTGGATTTGGATTTTTGGATTTGGTTTTGGGAGTTTGCGGGAATTTTTATTTTTCTTTCTTTTAACTAGCTACTGGTTGTGCAGTGTTGTAATTAAGGCAGCAACATGACTGCAGTAGATAAATAGTTCATATTAGAATAATATGCACTGACGCCATGAGATATGATTAACCTATATCATCACTCACTGGCATGAATAGTAATTAGCCAATAGATGCCTTACAGCATACATTGGCTTCAGGATCTCCAACAACTTTCCCATTTAGGTTAGATAAGGAAGTATGTTGGAATTTACACTAGTGTGCGGAAAACCCCGCTTTCATGTATATAGAGGGACTTCTCGCTACACAGATAGAATATAGCAATTTCTTTACAATTAACTATCCATTAAATATCAGTAAACTTCTTCGTACATTAAACAGATTCATCATATCTCTAAATCAACCTCAAGGCTAGTATTTATTTCTTCCAATATCCGGAACTATTTCAATTTGTAGTTGTTCACGCGGTGAGACCGGGTTCAGCATGTGGGAAGCGCGATTTCTGCTGTGTACACCGGTCCTTGACTCCTAGGATATATAGAGCATAGCTTAGGTCCTAAAATCATCAAAAAAACACCCCACTACCTCCCGGATACCAGCAGGTGATAGTCTTCGCCACTCGTGCTCGCATGGCATGCGGATAAATAATCTTTTATCAGGACTGATTGCAGTTTGAGCCTGTCCAGCAGTTGATTGTTTGCGGATGGTAGGGCAAGGTCTAGTGGGCTCTTTTTGGGGAGCTACTTGCTTGAGTGCCGGCGTAGTTGGCAGTGCCTCGCTTGTTGCAGTGGCACGAGCTTTATATGACCTTTACGAGTGATAGTAGCCTAAGTCAGGTTGGTGTTTAACGGTTTGCTAGGCAGTTGAACAGAATCTTTAGAGAGCCTAGAAATTGGAGCTGGCGCTGTAGTACCGACTTTTATTCTTTGATCCGTATCCTTGCCTTTTGCCCTATTAGAAACTGGTCGAGGGTTCGAGGGAATATGGAAAAGAGAGGGGGGAGCCTCTAAGGCTGTGTATTTTGAAATGGCTTTGCTGAAGTATTCGTGGATTGCCGTAGCCTCATCCTTTTCGATGTCCTTCAAAACGCCCGAGATAGCGCTCTCGATACTGCTAATTGCGTAGCTACACATCATTATACTAGCGTTCCATACCAGTTCACGACGCTGTCGTTCTTCGATAATTTGGGCGAGATCTATTGGGAGAAACTCGTTCGCGTCATTCACAATTCCCGTTGTTGTTTCGTGGTAGGACTCGGGAATGACGCGTTTAGAGGGAGGGACAGGCTGAAGAGTTTGTCTGTCAGTAATAACCACGTTATGTTAAGGTAGGATAGATTGAGATGGAGGTTTCATGGAGTTGGGGAAGGGTGGGGTTTTTGATGGAATGCTAATAGCACAGGAGACCTTTTCTTTAACGGGGCCGTTATCTTCGATGGAAGAATCCATTGATGAGCTAATGCTCGGCATGGTGACTGTGTGTGGTGTGTATGCTGTTACGGTTTGTTTTCGTCTGATCCACACTGGCAACTTTAGTGTGAATGCACTTCCTAAAAGTAAGACTATGATGGCGCAGAATCCAATCAGACAGCTAAGGTATTTTTGCTGTAAGATTTCCTATGTAAGTTGGAAAGTTTGATAGACACCTGCATTGGCCCTTTTTTTAAAAAAATCGTTTAATGTGTATTCAGCTATTTAGCTATCACACATGACCGATACTATGAATACATATTGGATGACTCTTTTGACGTCAGAGACACTCATACTCTGGTTTTCATTTGCAAATACCACTATGAGGTATGTTCGCTTACACAAACAGTCGACCCTCCTCCGTAAGTACCCATCAAAGGGAAATTTAAAACCATCGATTATCCAAGCATGCCTTCATCATCCATGCATAATAGCGCCGCGAGCAATGTAGTTTGGTTTTGCCAGATTCGAACTAGCGGTTTCCTGTCTCGGGTGGGATATAAGTCCTAACTATCCAAACCTTACTTGAGAAACCGGCCAAGATGATGTACCACTGTACCATCCAACCATGGCGGTGCTTATAGTGTTGCCTACACAGTACATGCATTGGTCCATAGGGCCTTGAATCGGGTTAAAAAAAAGGGCGTTTGATATCTTTTTTGTCTAGATTAGTCGAGAGAGTGTCCAAAAGCAGGGAAACAGACCCTGCAATCGTGGTGTTCTCTGGTATAGTTTGAGTAGCCTGGGCACATACTCCACTTAGGAAGGAGACGCTTAAGACCACAATTCGCGCGGAGGAAAGTCAACGGATGATGAAGGCATGTCTGGATAACCCAGGGTTTTTGACGTTCCCCTTGGTGAGTATTCACGGAGGGTTGACTTGGGGTGAGAAAGAAGCCGCCATAACTTCGCAGTGGTACTTGCAAATGAAATCCGAGGCGTGAGTGCTCTTCCTTTATATTGAGTCATCTATTCTGTACTTTACTTTGATATTGTGTCATAGCTAGATAGCTGCAAACGCAATTAAAATCTGATGCAAAAATAGGACCCTACATTCCTTGGACCTAGGGTTAGCAGCCTCTATATTTAGCAGCTTGACATGTGACTTATGACACGGACCACAAGCTGGCACAGCGTTAATTCCTAAGTCAAATTAGTCTCAAGTTGGACCAATTATACATCGCGATAGAAATTTTTATCGGGACCAATTTTTGCGTTTTTGTTTATCAATTAATTGTCCTCTTATCTTGAAGAAGAATTACACCAGAGGTGTTTTTTGGGAAGGCTCCTCCTTTGATCAGGCTACGCACGAAGACAATAAACGCCAGAGAAGCCTGCCGCTGATAGCGCGACACTGCCTTCACCCCACAGCTACGTCTGCAGTGCGTTGCAAAGGTTGGACGGGAACTATCCTCTTAGCCGTTAAAGAGGCCCAAACTCCACCAAAAATAGCCTGAGCTGCACCAAACTTTGGGATGTTGTCACCACTATTAAGATCGCAGAAGACTACCTCTTTGCCAGGGAAAATAGGATTGAGAAATATGTAAAGCAACAATTCGATGTTGTGATATGAGCACTACTGATTAATTTAGTCGAAATTTTACATTATCTATCCCGCTTCACAATGACAAAGCACCACTCAACAAAGTCTCGGCAACGATTACTCAGCCTAAATCTCAAGGGGCTTCTCAGGCTATGCTTCTTGCAACTGGCATGACTAAAGCCTGTCTTAGTAAGGCCCAGGTGGGAATAGCTTCTGTGTGGTACTCTGGAAATCCATGTAACATGCATCTTCTCCAACTCAATAACCGGGTAAAGATGAGCGTTGAGGAGGCTGGCCTGGCAGGTTTCCAATTTAATACTATCGGTGTCTCGGATGGAATATCTATGGGCACCAAGGGCATGCGTTATAGTCTTCAGTCACGCGATTTAATTGCCGACAGTATCGAGACAGTTATGGGTGGTCAATGGTATGATGCGAACATCTCTATTCCTGGATGCGATAAGAATATGCCTGGAGTTATTATGGCTATGGGCCGTGTCAATCGCCCTTCCTTAATGATTTATGGAGGCTCAATTAAGCCGGGATGTTCGGCGACTCAAGGCAATCTCGACATCGATATTGTATCTGCCTTTCAGGCTTATGGTCAATATATCACCGGCGAGATTACAGAGGAGATACGTTCAGATATCATTGATCACGCTTGCCCCGGAGAAGGTGCATGTGGTGGAATGTACACGGCGAATACGATGGCAACAGCCCTAGAAGTAATGGGAATGACACTCCCAGGCTCATCTTCTCACCCAGCGGCATCTAAGGCCAAACATGTCGAGTGTCTCGCCGCTGGTGGTGCTATAAAGCAACTTCTTAAGGAAGATATAAGACCAAGTGATATAATGACTCGAAAAGCCTTTGAAAATGCTATGATCTTGGTAAACATCACAGGCGGCTCTACCAACGCAGTCTTACATCTCATAGCTATTGCTGACTCGGTTGGTATAAATTTAACGATTGACGATTTTCAAGCGGTATCTGATCGTACTCCCTTCCTTGCTGATTTGAAACCTTCTGGAAAATATGTAATGAATGACCTCTCCAAAATTGGCGGTACACCATCACTCCTCAAGTTTCTCCTGAAGGAAGGCATTATAGACGGATCAGGAATAACAGTGACTGGGAAAAGCCTCGCACAAAATCTCGAAAATTGGCCCGAATTCCCTCTAGACCAAGTTATTATCCGTCCATTGTCAAATCCAATGAAAGAAACAGGACACATTCAGATACTACGGGGCTCCTTAGCCCCTGGTGGATCTGTGGGAAAGATTACGGGCAAGGAGGGCTTACGATTTGTAGGCAAGGCCAAGTGCTACGATGCTGAAGACGATTTTATCGTCTCTCTGGAGAGGGGCGAGCTTAAGAAGGGCGAGAAGATCGTCGTTGTAATTCGCTACGAGGGCCCCAAGGGTGGACCTGGAATGCCAGAAATGTTGAAGCCTTCTTCGGCCATCATGGGTGCAGGCTTGGGTCAAGATGTGGCCCTCATAACTGACGGTCGATTCTCCGGTGGCTCTCACGGATTCCTAATCGGACATATTGTTCCTGAAGCTCAAGAAGGTGGACCAATTGGTCTCGTCCGTGATGGTGATACCATTATAATTGATGCAGAGACGCGGAAGTTGGATCTCGAGGTGAAAGGTGGGGTAGCAGAGCTTGAAAAGCGGCAGAGAGAGTTTGTCCCGAAACCGCGCAAGTATACCAAAGGCACATTGGCAAAGTACGCTAAACTTGTGAGCAATGCTAGTAATGGATGCATCACAGACGGCGAGTAGGCGGCAGGGGCACGGCTAATATCCAAGTTTCTCACCCCCTTTACTCATGATCATATTGAATGGCCTATGTATTTTAAGCTAATTAGTCAGGCCGACTTCTATCATGGTTTTAGGATTTCACCTCATAGGGACGTTGCGAGTAGCAGCACGACTCGTCATGATGGGTAATACAAAAGTCTTTTCCAGCAAAGTTCCTATGCTACACCTTATCACTGCTGTGCAGCCTCGCACTAAAGTTTCTCTACATTTACAGACCTGATAAGTCGCGAGGGGCTAACTCGTATCCTCATGAGAACTTAGACTCATGCCGATGGTCCCTTTAACTCTCGACGCCGCTTTAAGAAAGACACTATCTCTGTAGTTGAGGGAAGAGCTATGCCCGACATGGCTTCACCAGCGTAACTCTTTGGCAATTCGGGGGGAGGTAGAAAGTCCAGGGTAAAGTAGCTGCCTTCATAGGGGTGAAGCTACAAGTGGATAATTATACGCGAAATGTAAGATAAGCTTAACCTCTTAAAGGTGTGGGTCGTGGGTATCTCGAAGTCCTAGACCACTAATTAGGTTTGTAGAGCTTACTACTTGATTTAACTTGATTTTCCTAAGAAACAGTGCATCGTAGGTATCTGGGGTTTGCAATTCCGCCTACTCTTTCAAGCTCAGTAAGTTTTATCACATGATCTTCCTTAGTAGACAGATATCATCCGTAGAAGTTGAGCTCTCCAAGTAATATTTTTAACGTAATACCATATCCCAAGTATCCCACTCCTCTATGCGACTGAAATCAGTGTTTATCTTGCGCTCGAACACGCATCAAGGCGTCAAAACTCCACAACTGTCAGCGGCGTACCCAACAAATCTTCAGCACCCACTGCATCGTCTTTATCTCTCAGCAAAAGTATCTAGCACCAATATCATGAAGCTAGCCACGGTCAGATCAGATGGTACCGTCAAAGCCCTTGTCATCACCAACCCTTGATCATGGAGGAAAAGCCATCGGATGAGTTTCTGGAGTGTACCCAGCACCCGATACGGCGATGGTGGATTGGACCAAGTTGGCCTCTAATGTTACAAAGAAGGGAGATACAGATAGATATGCGCACCACATGTGGTCCCGCTATCTAGGCCTCGCCTGGCTATGGCTGCAGAGTCTTTGAGGCTTTCTCCCGCGCACGCAGTTTTTATTGCTACCTTTTT
This sequence comes from Blumeria hordei DH14, assembly GCA_900239735.1. NCBI lineage: Eukaryota > Fungi > Ascomycota > Leotiomycetes > Helotiales > Erysiphaceae > Blumeria > Blumeria hordei. The sequence goes on along the minus strand of OENG01000035.1, from coordinate 421,246 downwards.
TTTGGATGAAGATTCCGTGGAAATCAGTCGCCAATCCTACGAGCAACTACTGGACCAAGTGACTAACTGTCATGGGCATCATATCATACAACTTTCGTAGCAACGACTCCTCACTCGCAAGACAACGAATCTATCCAAACTACTCATGTTATTTGGTTCATTACAGATAACTAATCAAAGATAAACCATATTTTACAGTATGACAGTAAGCTCATCCCCAACTTTGCTTTTGCATACAAACGTCGGGCGGATGTTTTTTAAGAATTATGTAATCTGTGTTCAGTTCTGTCGCTTTGGCACATTATCAGTGTTTCAGGTGTTGGTAGAGTGGCTTTTTGGCTTGAGTGAGACCACTACTCTAGATTTCATTTGTATACACCAGCACGAAGTCTTTCAGTTTAAACCACGATCTACCACTATTCGTGAGCTTTCATCAGAAATAAATTTCAACAAATTTGCTTGTCCATGGTAAACTTTATGATAATATTATCAAGTACGTCATCAAATTTGGTATAGTCTTGCCGGTCTCGAACCGGATATTTCCTATCTCGCGTAGAAGAAGAATCTAGGCTATCCAGCATCTACCTAATAGGCTTTCCAAAATAGTGAAATACTCCATCATTCGACCGATTGACAGGTGTCATGAAGTGCACATGTCACGCATTCTCAAAGCTTGTTCAGTTCCATCCGCAGCTTAGTCTATTCGCTCACGCCTATCCAATAGCCGCCAATCGGCTTATATGAGCGACCCAAGGCTTCATTTATCTACTCCCTAAATTCTTACATTTATTCATCATCGATATCTTCCAAATAGCCGTGTCCTAAAAACTCTTCAGAGACCTCATGCCTCGTGTGTTGAGGATAAGTGGCTCCATAAGCTCATTTAGTGTTATGTTTCTGCGTTGTCCTCTATACTGAGAGTAACTCAATTCAATCTCGTGATGGGTTAGATCTCATACACCCATAACCTCGGCTTGAGCGACTAGTCTCGCTCGCCATTTGTCACACACTTCATTGAACCCTACCATAACGTCATCGCACTCCTTGGCACATTCACGATTATGTAGCCGTTGCGGCCAGTTGTGTGACTGTAACCAGTGTTCGCCTTCTTCGCGCGCCTCATCTTCTTTTTGAATTTCGGTAACCAAGTCACGAACACTCCGCAACCTTCGTGACGCTGTAGCTATAGTTTGGCGAGACATATGAAGTGTGTCCGAAAGATAATTTAGTGTCTGAATAAGGTCAGCCGTAAGGCTGTGAAGCTGGGTGAGAGAATGGAAGGCCTCAGCACAAGGTCGTGGCATAGAATCGCCTGTTTGAATTAGAAGCGGGACGAGGTCATCGATATCGGTCTCGCTTAAGGAAAGACTAGAGGAAGAGAAAAGTTGGAAAACGAGTGATTGTACAAAGCGAGTTTGAAATACTAGTTGTGTTGATAATGCGGAATGCGTAGTAGCAAGCCTGATAGGGATTAGTGTGCCCTTCTAGCGTAGGCAGATGAATAGATCCTATGCACACCTGGTAGCACTACTCTCGACTCGCGATTGGCCGCCCAATTCTTTAAGCAATTCCGTCAATCTTCGAATAACTCCTCCTTCTGGTTCGTCTTCTTCTGATCTTGCCTGTGCTAAAGTCTCTAGCAAATCTATTTTGGCTATTAGACCAGGCGGAAGACCATCGAGCTCAAAAGGTAGTTGGTTCTCGTCTTTGCCGTTATCATTTTCATTGGGAGGTAGTTTTTTTGGTCTCTTTTCCAAAAGTGGTATAATATTCGTGACATGCGTTACACTGGTAGGATCGAATGTGGGAGGAGATACTTCTGCTCCACTGTCCCTGGCTGGGTTGAAATTAGTTTCTTCTGGGAAAATTGTACTCGAATCATCTTCGCATTCTTCCTCATCCCATGCATCGGCTAGTTCATCAGCGAGGTTACCCAATCCAGTCGATGATGAATGTAATCCACCACTGCCGAAAATCTCAAGGCCGAAAGCGTCAACACCATGGGCGCTTGGTCGAGAAGGCGTGATAGGACTATAATTTGAGGTTCGAGAGTGTGTACGGGCAGGCGAGAAAGCAAGTGAGTCGATATTCGACGACTGTCGACTATGTTTTGGTGTTGGAGACGACATGGAAATATTCTACAGTGCAGCTATCTAGACTTAGTCAACTGGCCTGTGTGATGAGGCAAGGAACATTCTAGGCGACAAGACACTCACTGATGACACTTCCAGAAGTAAGCGCTCTGGGGCCAACGTCGAGGATATGTAGCCAAGTTTCACTGGCCCATGCAGCGCGCGGTAATCTTCCCTTTCCCGATATCCCGACAATTTCAACCACCAGTTGAAGATCAGCTAGACTAGCAAATGCGTCTTGACCCTTACACGAGTCTGTATTGAGTGCATGAGGCGATTTGTCCGGCTGACTAGTGGTTGAATTTGTATGGTGTAGGAGGTGCGAAGCGCCCTCGACCACAAGCGACTCTGGAGCTGCTTCTACTAATATGCTGAGTTTTAAAGTATTACATACTATTCATCATCAAGATGACCTCAATCCGGGCCTTTCATGCGTCAGACGTCTTTAATTTCAATCCTACTAATCTTGACCCGCTTACAGAGACCTATGACTTGAATTTTTACTTCTCCTATCTCGCTCGATGGCCGCATCTCTTTACCGTCGCTTCCGGGCCGGATGAGAAGATTAATGCTTACAGTAAATTTCCCTATCTCTTCCCCCGGACCTATCCACTTACTTACCATTGTAGTTATGGGCAAGCTGGAGTCATCCCCGGCTTTTGTCATTCATTCTCCGCACTATCTTCCATTCCATGCCCACATCACTGCCCTGACGGTAGCACCACACGCACGTCGTCTAGGACTCGCACGAACGCTCTCATCATCTCTAGAAGCGGCTGGAGATAGCTATGACGCCTGGTTCGTCGATCTCTTCGTACGAAAGGGCAATGTCGTCGCGCAGGCCCTATATCGTGGGCTTGGATACAGCGTATTCCGTACAGTGAAAGACTATTACAGTGACGATGTTATGGGCACTGGAGGAGAAGGCGAAGATGCCTATGACATGCGCAAGCCACTAAAGAGAGATGTGAAACGAGCACACATTCGAGCTGGCGGCGAGGCATATATCGTATCTCCAGAAGAAGTTTGGTGATTTTCAGTTTTCACAACCTTAAATTGGTACTTGAAGAGTGGCACACGGAGCCGAAGCTATCAGGGCAAAGGTACGATCCACACTTTTATTATGAACGAATTTATTTTCACCAACTGGTACCGATGTACTTTATTTGAGCGACCTAAGGATGGCTACATTTCAACGTGATAATAACAAAACCATTAATTTAACGAATGCCGAACGATTATCACGGCATTTAATTCATTGAATATTATACATGGATCCGAGAAAGGAGGCATTGTGACCAATTCCTCAACCGTTAATTCGATGAAAATAATTCGACAAATTGCCGTCCAGATAAGCCCTAATTGGATGTGGTCTATCACCCAAACTGCTAGAAGAGATTCTCAGTGCCGCCTTTACACTCAACATATTAAAACTTGTCGTCAATTATTTCGAAAAAAGAGAAATACGTGCTTCTGAAATGCAAATAGTGATTTGAAATATGGTCTCTAGTCTGAAATAACTAGTTTGATTTATGCTTCACAATTCTTGGCTCTAGATTTGAGGCTCCTTTATTTTTGAAAATGAATCTGCTCTCTTGTTTTCCAATCAATTTTCACGGTTTCATCTACAAATCAACTCTTAACAAAATTTGATAATGGCGTAAACTGAAGGGTCTCAGGTTTCGACAATATATTTTATTTTCTGTATACTAGTACAGATGACCAGTTTCTTAGTTTGGTTTTATTTTGCTACTTATGTCAAAGAAGATCTAGCACATTGGGCTCTCTAACGCAGGCCACATCCTGTACAGCGCTCCTATCCTCTGGTTAAGTTCTCTGATATAATGCCCAAAACTGGTAACAATTTAGCTTAGTGATCAACAGTAGAACTCAGATTTTATTTCCACGAATTCTTTATCCAAAAATACGGCGGAAATGGAAACTGCGCGCGCGGGAAAATTTCTTATAAATCCTGCAGACTCAGCTAGTCACAGCCTAGACACCGGCGCCACATGAAGTGCGCTTATCCATCTACATCTACCTTCCTCGGAACAGGAAGCCGACTTTTGCATTCCACCACCACTGTATCTGAAGCTGAGTATGCCCTGAGACTCATCGCATGGCTTCTCCTCCACGGAAGAGTAAGGAAAAGTTGAGTTAGTTTTGAGAAGTGATTGTATCATAACAATTGATCTGATGGTGTTTGACTTGATAGTGTGAGTAATACTGCAAGATCAAGATGATACAGACGGCGAGCCTAGTTGAGGGTCTTTATCAAAGTGAGGACGTCGGATGCGATTCTTCTTGGCCATCCCACATATGTATGGCACACCGTGCATTAACTACAGCAATTCTGGGAAGTAAGTAATTTGTCTATGCCAGATAGCTTATTATCATTATTCCTGCTATAACAAACTTGTGATATCAATGCCCACCCAGGTATTTCAAGGCCCGGATTCAGACATCGCGTACGGTGTGCTACTCCGAGCGCTTTCATTGAACGGCACCGAAATACTTAGTGTCTTTTGAAGTAGATCTAAATGACTATCTTGCTAAGATGCTCTATCACTGGCTCACAAATATTCGATCTATTCTAGATTTATTTTACCTTTTCTTCTTGGCCAATCGATCTACGACGATTCGAATTCCAATGAGAAATAGTATCTCATATCTACCTCATTGGAATTACCAATCTTAAATCTCTAGTATGAAGGACACATAAAGTATAGCGAGAAGGGCTGAGATACTTCAAATGAACTTTTGGTTAATTCATTTGAACATTGTGACAGAGACCGAGTTGATGAATAAATCGATATGTTAACCCATATGAGGAGTCACGAGAATTCTTCCTACTATTGACAGGTATTTATAAGAATTGATCCTCCTCATGAATCTACAGACCAGTGACTTATGCAAAAAAAAAAAAAAGACTAGTGACTAGTCCTTAGGCACAATACTTACCCAGCCACGTTTTTCCAGGTGTCACTAAGTTGTAATAAGGCTTCAGCCTCCTCACTAGTAGTGCCGTTTCATTCAGCTTCATCTCCCTCCCCCACAGCCTTATCGTAAGGATTCTCAATATAAGGCTTAGGTAACCGCCGAAGCTCGGGGGACTATTCTCAACACTTGTCAGTGGTGTCCCCTACGAACCTCCAGCTCTCACGGTAGAGTCTGCAGAGCCGAGATTGAGTAACACCTTTTCAACTTTGAGCTGAGTTATCTCCCCCTCCGTCAAAGATACGCTTCCGATAACACATAAGACGACCACGACGACGATACTGATGCTAGGAATGAGGAAGGATAATGCGGTACCAAACGCTACAACGGTAGTCAGAGAAGCCCTCGTCATATTACAACATGTGCTACCCACCGGCGGGCGAACAAAAAGCCCACGAAAGCAAAGTAAAAGACCCTTCCGCCCTCAAGACAAGCAGATTTCGACTCGTCAAAAATATCGTCCCTTCTAATCTATACTTCCGAATCTACTAGCCAGGAGGGCATCTGAAATACATGAGTTACCCGACGACCCCACGTCCGTAACGACTTTTGGATGCTAGGCTAGGCTCCTTCACGACAGTCACTCTCGACCAAGACTTTTCTGACATCCTTTCACGATCTTCGATTTGTCCTGCGGCATGAATCAGGAAAAGAGGAAGGAGGAGGCTAGGAAGGTTGAAAGACGTTCTTAGGCATACACAGGTCTGCTGCGCCCGGCTGGCCGGCCTCTTCGTCATAGGAGAGCCCCGCACCCAGTGGTTTTTGAGACTTTTCCCTGCAGCTACACACCCGCAAATGGCCATCGTTTCGTTGGCTGGAGAGGGGAGATAATGACGGGATAACGGCTCCTCTTAGTGTGTACTCGAATGAAGACCTGTGGGGGTATTACTGTTGGAAAGAAGTCGTGAAGGGGGCATAGGAGGGAGTACACTACCCGAGGCATAGATACTCCCGGCCTGTAGGCAGAAAGGACCTACCTGTCTTTTACATAGTCATAGACTTTATAGGACAATAAACACAAACAAACAAACAAACAAACGCACAAATCGAGAAATTCGAAAATTCGAAAATTCATTTTTTCCCTCTTTCCATTCCCATGATCACTTCTGTGCTTGACTTCTCGAATTGTTAACCGTCGCGAGGTATTTAAAATGCCTCCGGTGAGAAAAAATCGCCCAAAGCCGACAACTCCAGTCGGCTTTGAACGGACGCCATTGTGTCCAAAACCTACTGGCCTCGCGCAAAAACTATCAAGCCTATTTGCGAGTGAGGCCTTCGTCCCAGGGAAGTCTACAAATCTTCCCGACAAAGAGATGACTGATTCTGAGCCCATCAGGACAGTTACAATTGGTCCTGAGACCACCAACCCCATCGAGCTGGCCCCAGTGGCAAGCAGCTCTAGGAAAGGAAAGGAGGTCGTCAGAGAAAAGACGACAGAACCTGCAGAAAACTCTGCAAGAAATATCGCTGTGCCAGCCTCCAAAGGCACAGCTTCGACAACAGCGATGGAATTTCCTCCTGAGCTGCAATCTGTGATGGAGGCCGAAAAGCGTCGCATGACGCAAATAAACGCCCGACTCGCAATCTGCTCGACTGCAATAAGCAGTGTCGAAGCAGCACTCTCGCCTCTTTCGATTGGCGATAATAAAGAATTCGTAGACGGAATCAAAGTCTATCTTCGAGCGGCCATCGGCCAGTTCGTACAATCTGGCCCAGGAAGCACACCACCAGTTCTCCCTGCTCGCCCCGCCAACCCTCTTCCGCCGAGGGCACCAGAGATAAGGGTTCCTAACCCTCCAAAAACCCAGGCTCCGGCCCCAAAGACAACTTGGGTTACCGTAGCTCGGGGAGGCCTAGCCCGCAGCGCTGGGCAGTCGACAAAAAAGGCAGCACCGCCCGCCCCCAAAGCAAAGAGTGCCAACCCGAGGACAAAAATCGATTCACGACTTTTTCTGCGCCTCGACTACTTCCACCCCCACCGTCTCCTCTCCCCAGCTGGCATTAGGTCAGCTGTGTCTCTGGCGCTGGGAACCGCTGCTAACGATATTACGTTGGTTCAGCGGGTAAAGACCGGCTTTGCGATTACAGCAAAGAACGAAGCTTCTCGAAAGGAGCTCTTGGATTCCTCTGCACTGCGGAGAGATCTAGAAATACACCTGGAACCAGCGTCAAATCTGGTTGCCATGCAAATTGCCACCGTTCCGGAGACAATTCGAACACTTGCTGGCCCCATCGACGTGACAGCAAAGATGGTTGCCGACGAAGTCACGCGAGTGACCAAGCTGGTTCCCTTTCTGGTTCGTCCTCATGGGACTAGCAAACCAGGGGCGCCCTACTCAAATTGGCAAGCGCTCTTTCCCGAGAATCCGCTCCTCGACCCGGATTCCGCCTTTTCGACGACTCTGGAGCTGCAAAGCTCTTCCGACCTCGTCGCAAAATCGAACAATGCAAACGGTGTCTTGAATTTCACGCCACCCGTGGTTGTTCCCGCGCTCCAGCTTGCTGGAATTGCGGATCTAACATGCACTCAGAATCAGAGTGCAAGGCTCTCACCCGGTGTCGAAACTGTGGGGACCTCATCGATCGGATTCCCGGGCCTGCTTAGCCAGACCCAGCAAGTCCGGACCGGTGCCAAAAGAGCAGCTCGCGCGGATCCGCCAGATCCAGCAAGGGGAGTACGCGAAAGTGGCTCGATTTAGGGCTGCAGCCAAAAGGGCCGAAGAGGCAACGATGGCCTCAACGAAGGACGTCTCAATGGCCGAGGGATCGGGTTTCGGAATCCTGGAATCCGAAGAAGAAGTTTGAGGGTACAGCAACCCTCGGTGAAGTCTACAAAAAAAGCTTCAAAATATATAGCAGGATACCAGCTGAATTCAGGTAATCTGCGAACTAATCTTTCGCTCTCAGCGGAGATAGGAAAAAGTCACTTGGAGGATGTGGCAGGAAAGGGAACGGGCGAGAAGCGCGGGATCCGGACCAAACAGTATTTCTTCCAAATTTGATTTCAGTTTTTGATTTATGTTTTTGATTTTAGTTTTGCTGTTAACTTCTACAATTTCAGTAGAAGTTCATGCGGTTGGAATGAGTTGGGCCTGTACGCAGTGATCCTTGCCGGCTCCACCGGTCCTTGACCCATTGTGGATAAGAAAGCGTTAGCTTAGGACCAGAAATTAGCAAAAAAAAAAAAAAAAAAAAACCGCCGAAGCTCAAACAACGGTCCACCCGTAACAGGCTGAGTGTTTCGGTTACACTACGACAAGTCAGGCGCAAGGAAGAACCAGTATATTCAGCCTAATGCTTCGGTTCTAAGGAATATCTGATGCTTACGCTGAGACATCCAAAGAGGTTCCATGTCAAAAATTATCACAAGGTAATTTCGTGTCAGGTCGTGCCTATGAGGTTCCTAGTGGATTAGAATGTGTAAATGTGAGATAAGCTTAGTTTTAAGATCGTGTAGGTTACGGGTGTCTCGTGGCTCCAAACTACCAATATGTTTAGTAGAGCTTGAGACTAGATGTAACTTGATTTTCTATTCATACAGGGTATCGTCTATATAAGTACAGTATTCCTTATCTTACGCCCGGACTCCAACATGACAACATTACATAAGCATTACTATTTATGATAGCCGCGTACTAACCTATAGGTCTATCAATCCGGGATCCTCACCTAGTCGCGTCTTTCGCGAACTTACAACTGTCAAGGGAAGAGACGCGCACAGGACTTCTAGTAGTGCAAACACTGTAATTAAGGAGATACATGTAACTTTCTGGTGTCATGTGCGATTTGATCTAAAACCTGTATATGGAAACCAGAGCTAGTGGAAATTTTGTTAAATGATTAAGGAACGGTTATAGTAATGGTTATGTATGGACATGATCAGCATGATTGGAGAAGGCAAGACATCACACGAAGAATATATTACAACCAGTTTTACTCGATCATCTTTTAGATATTTTGTAATCTATTCTATCTAACCACTCAAAAATATTTACACATAGAAGTCATATCTTTTACACGACTTGGAAAAACAATTGTCATCTTGGTAATCATACGATACATAACTAATACACACACTAAGCCTTTAAATTTACTCAGCTCGCCCTAAAATCATATCATCGACTGAGGTCACATTCATTCTTTGGTGGGTATGATCTGGAAGTTATTATACCTTGACTTTGCAGTCTGAAGCGAGACGGCATTTTCTTGAATCGTTTCAGGCAACCTTTCTACTTCTTCCTGGGCTGATACTGCCGCCTGATGGGCAGTGCGCCCAATGCCCGAGGTGCTGGCGTCATTGGCATAATTGGATTTGCCTTTATATTTCCTCAGCGCAGGGGGTTTGAAATCAGCTGAATCTCGGTACAATGACCTAAAAAGCTCGGATGATGAAGTATAGAGTTAACTCGCCGTACAAGTTGAGCAGCGTCCCTCGTGATTTATTATCTCCTCTCTAGAAAAAAACCCAGGTAATTTTTTGGCATACGCCTATCGTAACATGTGGTTATTTGGAGACAATCACATCACCTACTGAGTGGCAGCAGTAATATTGTTGAATTTTGATTTCATTTCATTTAGCTCGATTAGGTACCCTAAAAGCCCATGCAGGTATATCTAGCTTAGATATTTACAAAGGAGGTGTTGAAGACTGAGGGTCAGATGAAAAATGTAAAGTAAATGTATGTTAATGGAATCTCTCGTCTAGAGGAATCCTCCATATATACAAATTGTTGGAAATCTAGACTTCGTATGTGTGAAGGTTTAGATTTCTAGTTTGATCATCAAGATCAATTTACTTGTTTCTATTGCATACAATTAAGCTCAGCTGGGGGAAACGAGGTTCAATAGTATCTGAAATGCAGTGGCTAGGAAATGCCACCATGCGGTAATTGAGTGGCTGGTTGTAGCTAGATCACTGGGAGTTCGGGATCACCAAAGCCTCGGGAATCTGTATTTAAGGATTGGCTTATTTGTATATGTTAAACTAAGTTAACGGAACACTATATTTTATTAATTCATATTGAGAAGAGAATTCGATATCCTATACAACTATCGATATATTTTTGTCCAAAATTGTACACTTGTTCTTCGAGATATTTCCTCCTAGAAATCCTTGACAATTTCAAACACAAATACATCCCCTGGGAATATCTATATGTGATGACGATGTATAATAACGTCTTATATAATATTAACTAGGCTATATAGGAGCAGGATGATGGATATTCTTGGGGAAGTTTTGCTCATATTAGGTCTCGTTAATCGCTATTGCGTGTGCTCTCGTGATACGTAAGACTTGTATCTATATTCTCATGTAAAGCAATCTCGGTTTAGAGAACGAACGGAGGTTGAGACCTTCTTATATGCTGCTCCACACTTACTGTGTTATTCACAGCCTAGTGCTAGAATATTCCCATATGATATCATTTCTCTCCTACGAGAAATGATCATCTCGTTATCCCTCAGTCCATCATTCTCTCGCTGATTCCATTATCCCTATTCTACCGAGTTCTAGTTTGGTCCATAACACCGACACATGCATTACACACTAAACACCTCACGGTTTAGTTCTATAGTCACGTGCATCTACCATGGTAAGTGACATGGATAATACAACATCTTACCTCAGTGTAAGAAGACTAATCCTCTCTAGAAACATTGTGATTCTGCTTGAGATTGTCCTTCAAACATCCGAGTAAATATCCCAACCCGAAACAGTCCTTAACTATGTACTACGACTCATCATTCGACGTAGTTTGACCGAAGTTGTAGCTTTCGAATAAATCCTTGTTTGACTGGAGGAAACCAATTCGTTTAAACCCCCCCCCCCCCCCCCCAAAACTATCTATCCCATACCTACTGGCTTTCCTGGGGTTTCCTATGAGAGCTTCGTTTACACTGTTCGTACAGTATGAATTCCGTCCTATCCTTGTCCACATCGTCTCATCTTTTCGTCCTGTGCAATTTCTACTTCTGTTGCAAGCCGGAATCGTCAAACAAGCCTCTTGCCAGGATCCATTTTTTCTTCTATCCGCATCATCTGGGCTGTTCATCATTGCCGTAAAGGACCTATCTTTTGTTTGTTGAAATACTCATTCTCTTCCTATTTCCAAATGAGGACATCCCAAGACCATCTGTTTGACGTACTGTGACGGGTATCCACACTGACATTTTGGATTAATCACTCCGGAGACTTTCCTTTGATATAGATAAGAATTGAAAATAATGTGCTCACTTCTTATTTGAACTGCAAAACTGTTTTGGACCCTGCTAAGGTTCCAGTGGATATTTGAGGGTGCGTCACTATGGGTGATTCTTTTACTGCCTTTAGTCCCATCTGTGACGATATTTGCGGCTTTCCAATGTTTAGGGTTTGCCGAAGCTCGATGAACAGATAGCTTCTCGTTCCCTTGATGAGTCCATGAGTTTTTCTACTCCTGGAACAATGCCACCTCACTGTAATATTTTTGTCTACCTATTGCATTCTCCTTGCCATGTATTCTGGTCCATTCTACAATATCTAGCTTTCGATTCTTGGGTGCCTATTCTCAATTCTTGTCACCTGCTTGACTTTACTGCACGCAAATATTATCGTTCTCTTGACAGATTGTCCTTCTGATAGTCCAACATGTTGGGCCCTCATTTGTTTCAGGTAGATATCTATGAGTAGAGCCGAAGATTCATGTTCTAGTATTCTGCTGCCGGTAGAGTTGTGTACCCATCTAGCAAGCTTCAAGCATTTTCTTTGGTTACTTCGCAGTGGTTTGACTATCCTTTCTGGTATGCTACCCGCTAGCCCAGCTGCAGCCCATATATGACACCCAAAACTCAGGGCTAGTCACACTATTTTGCTGATTACTTATTCAACATCATGCCAGCGCACAGCTAGTGAGCTCCTCACGTACTGGCTATCTTAGTCTAAATTAAACTACCCGACGCGTAGGCACTGACACAGATCCAACAAAGTATATGAAAGCCAGGACCTTCTCATCCTGCTCTCAAAGATTATAGTACACATGGATGTCATTCCGACGAACCTCATAATTTATAGATGGTATTAAATGAAGTAAAAATTGAAAAATTAATTGAGGAAGTTCACTACATCAATTCAAAATTCGGTTCGAATCAGACTTATCGTTATGCCCTTTCGAAGAGATTTGTGGCTCGCACCCAGCTATTAGATGCATGAACTCCCTCCACTGAAGCAAGAGCCGAAGATATGCTGAGATTAGAATTCTGTGCACTGTGGAGCTGGGACTGATATTGCCCTAGGTGGCACCAGAAAAAGTGGTTGGGGGACTTCTCTTCTCCGCATGTGCAGATTAGAATGTTGTTTTCGTGCTCAAAAATTCAGCTTTAGTCCGTGAAATCGCTGTGTCTGGACCATACAGCTAGTAGATATCCTATTGTGCGTCGCTTTAGAGGGTAGAACTTGACGGTGATCTGGGTATTAGGACCCATACCTAATTTTTTATATCTAGAAGGTGCATTTTCTGCCCCATAGAGTGTAGCGGTAGCCTTGCATTGGGACTTGACTTCCCTCCTTACCCTCGCAATAGAGAACTCAGAGTGTAAAGCTAGAGCCTCATAGGCGGTTTCAGCGAGCAAATCGGCTGCTTTATTTTCAAATATATCTATGTGGCCCGGGTACGATGGGATAGCCACTTCCCAAGGCGTTGTGTTTTGCAACTTGACCTCCTTTTCCAGCTTGCGAAAAAGAGAGAATTTTGCTGGGCTCGGCGCTGTTGGCACGTCAGAGAGAATACGGATAGCGGCCTCTTGGTTTTCAAGGAAAACGGTGACATTAGAAGCATATAAAGCCAGTTTGTTGCAGAGTGCTACAGCTAGACCTTTTGTGGCCCCGGCAATTTTAGCAGTATATACTTCCACAGAGTTTCCGAGCAGGAGTAATCTTCGCTCAATCTCCTGCCTAAGATCTCGATAGATGAAATTAACCGTACCTGCTTGATCTTCTGTAAGAGCTCTACCTGGAAATACGAATAAGTCTATGATTGGTCGTGTAGCCTGCCACTGTTTGAAGTCGTTTGTTACCAAGAGTCTACCTAATGCCCCGATTACAATCAGCTTTTTCTCACAGGCTGAAGACCATGGTGAGGGAATATTGTCATGGTAAAGTTCTGATGGGATTCTCAGAAATATCCAGCGCATGCGACTAATATTCCAACGTCTACGAAGAGAGTAGTAGGAGCCAAGTTGAATTGTTATTGAACCAATAAAGTGGCCTGATTATACAATACAAGTGGTAGAACACTTTGTATTATTAGCATCAATTTGCAAGAGGGTGAGAAGAAGTATATAATAACCAACCTCTCTAAATTTCAGAACATATATTGTTAGCACATTTGATATCCGTAATATACCGATAGCTTATTAAATTGAATCGCTATCATTTCGCTCTCATAACATAATTTCGAGTTATGCGCCCTTCTACACTCTTGGAATTACGGCAAGTCGTGTCCTGTAAATCGAGAAATTTATCAAGCGCCATGCCTACCTAGACAGTCATTTAAGGTAGTTCAGTTATCAAGGAAGACAAGTAATTTAGGAAGAGACCACCATCTGGATCCTCAAAATTAGCCAAGTAGACTATCATACTCTTGCTTTAGAATTTTCCATATTTTCATCATATTGACCGAAATGTGATCTTATGATTTCATGAGATTCAAATGAATCTTAATTCACATCAAATCTTTGTCGGAATGAATTATCTGGCTAGATTCATTTGGAGTCTGTGGTTCTTGCATTACGTTGAATTATTTTTTTTATTTGCCGATTTTGACATTCAAATGATGCTTTATCCGAATATAAGATAGATATAAATTTTATAGCGCCAAGATAATATATTTGAATAATAATAATAATAATGAACACCCATTTCTTATGAACGATCGTTCGAATTATGTACTTCAGTACTTTTATTGCTTTAATTATATCAACTGAATTCAAGTGTATGACATTTGTCATATCATCTATCTTGAAATTTGAAGTAAGCTTACCTGCTCATAAACTTGAGTCTCTTCTTCATAGATTTTATTGTGATAGACTTAACTTCTAGTATTTTGTGAAAATAGAAGATTGTTTATAGTTATAAGCAGTTTTTCTTGGATTTTAATATTTTTCCGCCGATTTGTTCCTGAAACTTACAAAGCTATCCATTAAATATCTTACTAAGGCATTATTTTTATTACTACAGTCAAGTTTCACTATAGACTTTTGATACTCCTCTTTCCTCGACATGAAGTAAAGCACCAGCTTCAGACAACAACTTAACAAACTCTTCATTCCTTACTTGAGACGCTAAAAATAGAGGCGTGTTACTAGCACGATTCCTGACGTGCACATTTGCACCTCTCCTTAGCAATTCAAGGAGTATCTCTTTACTTGGCCCAATAGCGGCAAGGTGCAATGGAGTGTTTCCGGCATAATCTCTGGAGTACAAAAGATTAAATTGGTTTCCTTCGATTAAATGAATGACTGTCTGTAGTTTCCCCTCAGATATAGCGTATCCAAGAGAAGTAAACGCAGAATGGTCGGTAACTGCTATATCAGAAGATGGATGAGAGAATGATGTGCAATTCAATTCGGTCATTTCACCACAGAGAGAACGTTGCATCTCAGTTGTGATAGTTTCGTAGCTTAATCCAGGGAGTGCGAGTAGGTATGAGAGCTTAGTTAGTGCTGCCTCAGTGGTGAGATCTTGCCCAAATACTACGCCTGCCTGTCTCAAAGGTTCTGCGGCTGCATAAAGAGGCGAGACAAATCCTGATTGGCATTGGCTGACGTTAACAATAACGATACCACGAGCCACAGCCGATTTTATAATTTGTACAAAGCGTCCATCCTCACTATGTGGCGCATTACCAGCTCCAAATGTCTCGAGGATAAGTCCTCGTACATTGGCCACTTGTAGGACTGATTCCAACATTTCTGGCTTCATACCAGGAAATATACGAAAACAAGCGACATGTGCAGTATCAAGATTTATTTGAATGTCAAACTTGGCGATAGTCTTTGGTCGTTCAATCAGCTTCCAATTTATTTCAATTCCCATAGCCGTGACCTTTGCAAGTGCCCCATAGTTGGGAGATGCAAAAGCTTTAAAGGAAGATGATGAAATTTTTGTGCACCTATTGCCGCGATGAAGTGTGTGGTGAAAGAAGAGACAAACTTCTGGTATCATGAAAGTGCCAGCAATTATCAAAGATCCCAGAATATTGTCCACACCGTCGGACTGGAGGGCAAATATTGATGTTTGAGAGCCGGTGAGAATTACAGGCTTCCCGAGATGAGTAAGCATGAATGAGAGAGCGGAACTAGAATATGCTAAGCTATCTGTGCCATGGAGAACTACAAATCCATCAAAGAGAGAATAGTTATTCTTAATGGTAGTAGCGATCTGGGACCATCCTGCTGATGAGATAGACGATGAGTCTAGAAGTTTTGGAAATTCATAGAGCGTATATCGTACATGTCTCGAATACGTAGTTTTTGGCGTTCTAAGGCTTGGAAAAAACTCTGTGGTGGTTGAATCAACCATGACAGGAATTGGTTCTGTAAAAGTTAGACTTTGAGACATATTTCTGCGTTTAAAAAATCACCTGGATTGCTCTGGTCATTGAAATTCGGTCGTATAGCCATTCCGTCCTCAAGAAATCCTGTAGATGGTACAAGGCCCTCCGGAGACGGTATCATACATATTGTTCCACCAGTCATCACAATAAGCACTCGAGACTCTGGATATTGGTCTGCCATGATAAACTTTTTTTTTGTAAGCTGTCGTATTTGAGCCAAGTTTAAACTATGAGTCAATCTATTGTTGAATTTGGCCCAGGTAAGTCATAAACCGTATCATAAACTAATAAAGTCGTAATGGAGTACAAAGACTGAGAACTTTTTAAGGGTGAACATTGCCTACCATGGGGTAGAATCATCTCTTGGAGCCAAGACTCAATCACGGTTTAGAATGAAATTGTGAGCGGTTTTGTGGGTAGTAATTCGGAGAAGTCGCGTCGGCCAAAACTAATTAAAACCTATTTACAGGATCTTAGGGTCACTGAAGTTATCGTATTCGACAAGTTTCTTGCGATTATAATCTACAAACAGCTAAGGCAGGTCTAGAAAATATTTATCAATGAAGGTCTCATATCCATTGCTTGGATTCAGCAGACCAGAACACTGTCTTGGTCCTGATGATTCCCGCTCATGGTCCGACCTGTTAGTCATATGACACATAGTTATTCTATTTGGTTATGTTATTGATGCTAGCGCACGAATGGCAGGACAACCCTTCTATAACCCTTTGCCCAGAAAAACTAACGGCTTTGGCAATTCAGGTTTGGACAGTCAAAGGCCTCAGGTATCCAGGGCGGTAAGCTTTGGCGTCTTATGTCCTACTTAGGATTTATGTTAGATAGACGTAAAATAATAAACCAAACCAAACCAAACCTAGCGCAAGAATGAAGTTTAGGTAACTGGCTATTTAGACCTGAGGGAAATTCAGGCAGAGTATCATTAACGTGTTTTCGCCTACACCTCGACGTTGCCTGTGTCCCATCTACTTGTAACTCCGTTCCAACGGGCCGTGTGATAAATACACTACACACAACAATAGTGTTCCACGTTAAGCAGTTAAACCTGTGCAACCAAATTTGTGAACCTTATCTCAAGTAAGTATAGCTGGATTAACATTGGCTGTGTAGTGTAAGTAGAAGTGCTTTAAAAATTATGTTTATAGATAAGTTTCGCAACGGAAGTTACTCGTATTGGATCTTGATCAACAAGGTCTAGCCTAGCTGTGCTATGTTGCAGGCTACAGATCCTATTATTCATGGGGGTTTTTTTTTTTTTTTTTTTGCATCAGATTTGAACTGCGTATGCAGCTATCTAGCTATGACACAATATCAGAGAAAATTTACAGAAAAGATGACTCAATTTACAGTAAGAGCACTCATGCCTCGGATTTCATTTGCAAGTACCACTGCGACGTTATGTATTCATGGGGTTGTAATCAGGGCTGTGAGGAGGTTTGCTTTTGAGTGGGTTATTAGATTAATTCCTAAACGGGTCTAATAGTAGTCAGGCATGCTACTCAAGTACCAAATACACGGTAAGTATCTATCCCAAAATGGTGATACAAATCAAGTTTTTTATGCTAGGTCCTATGTGGCTAACATGGATGGAAAATGGGGGATTTACCTGTAGATAGATAAAGACATTATAGCCCTCTAAAAGCTGGGACAAGTCATCTACCAAATAATATCGGAATCAATCCTAGCCTCTCATTAAGCAATCTCATGATTTATTTCCAATGTCTGTGATAACAGATGTACATGTACAAAGTCGACAATCGAGTTTAAAGGCGATAAAAAGTGTCTATCGTTTCAATATAATGTTTTACCGTCAATATCTACTTATGACAAGCGACTTACATACATTGTTGTGAGCTATCTCACTCAGATTCTAATTGTAGGCCCCATTGGACGGGTAGACATATGTAAAGACCAAAATCATCCGATGAGTGAAACACTGTAAACCGGCCCAATTGACTCCTCCCAGGAGGGCAAGATTGAAAACCTGTGCGTGGTATCCTCTACGAACCTGCGAGTGAAATATCCTCCCAGAGCCAAGTTCACTCAAATCTCGCATTACCGAGCAAGTTGGCCCACGAGGCAATGATTCAAAATACTCCGCCATGTCAAATTTTCCCTCCCAACGAGTTTGACTCCCACCTAAGTCTCATCAAGTTTACAAGTACAACTTAGTACATCCTCGTTTCAATGATCACGCCTCTCGTCGACTATTCTCTGATCTCAGTTAGCCGCCAAATACACGCCCACGCCGATATTCATACCCGACGGAGGAAGTAAAGCGTGGCGCACAAATCTGGGAGACAGTTCTTTGGGATGGACGTGAGAGGGATCAGGACAAGTTTACAAGATGACACGGAAGATGGATACAATCTGGACGGGCGTGAAATTTCGAATTTTGGCAAGGAGTTTTAGGAACTTAGCTTTGTGCGCGCTAAGACTTCGATTGCGAGAGTGTAGCCGACACTATAAAAATAAGCCAACGATGGATGGTGCCGTGATTCGCCTCCTAGTGGTGTTTTCCGGTAAAGTTGGAGTAGCCTGGGCACCTACTCCACTTGGGAGGGAGACACCTCAAACTACATTAGGCGCGGAGTCAAGTAAATGGATGACGGAGGTATGTCTGGATAACTCAGGGTTTTTGAGACGTTTCCCTGGGTAGATATTAACGGATGAGGGTTGACCTGGGGTGAAGAAAAAGCCGCCATAACTTCGTAGTGATAGTTTCAAATGAAATCCGAGGTATGAGTGCTCTTCTTGTATATTGAGTCATCTTTTCTGTAAATTTTCTCTGATATTGTGTCATAGCCAGATAGCTTAATACGCAATTAAAATCTGAGTCAAAAAAAGATGAAGAGTACTCTTCCATGCTGAGAAGGCAAGCTGGAATAGTTCAGCTGGAACTAGGAAATTGAGAGACAGAAGTAATTTGCGTCTCTACGCGTTCGAGTTAATTTTCTTACATGGCTAGATTTGGTATAAAAGGATTGTGACGAAATTTTATCGCAATTGATTGTTTAGAGAAGGTTGATTTTCCATCTACTGATCAAAACAAACTCTAGGCTATAGTAGCTAGAAATGTTTATCGCATTCTAGGCTTGCGGTTAATCAGCGCTACCAAACTGACGTTTTTCCGTTTGAATATGAGTATTTTTAAAAAGGAGGTGAATTAATTTCAAATCTATTAAAGATAATAACAGTATGTGTTGCAACTATGGCGTCTGGGTTGGATGATCAATGTGCTAGAAAGTTGCTGGCAGAAATACTCCAGGTAGAGGGGTATATTATGTAATCAGTTAAGCGATCATGTAGATGAACGAACCATAGTATACTAGAATAAAAGGAAAGAATGTAATTGCTAATATTCTGTTTCAATATAGTATACTAGTATACACCTCCCGACTGATACGTACCAACAGTATGTAACACTTGACGTCAACAAACCGGAGATTGAAGTCCCTGATTTCTTGAATATTGAGGGGGAATGAGGAACTGGTTATCCAAAATATAGTTCATGAACATCTGTTACTTTGAAATGTGAATGTATGTTTTAGAATACATTCGGAAAAAAAGTAGTCAATTTGGCCCTAAAATTATAGTGAAAAGTAGATAAACATAGGACTTTAGTTTAAGTGCACCAGGTTTTATCTAGTGTAGTCGTAACAAACTCTCATACTAAGTCATATCCTTTAGATTTTTTGCAGGAAAACTATGTGTCCTTGAATCTACCCAAATAGGCTCAAGATCACTCAGTGCATTTTTCGGAACCTTATTAGTATTCAGACAGTCTGATCCCCCTAAATACGCATCATCCAGGCTTATGGAACCATATTTAGGCAAGTGTATATTCGACATGGTACGTTGTATATAAGCTGTGAGAAACTCAAAGACGGCAGGGTTTCTTTTATCTCTTGAGCCGAGACGGGGCTCCATTTCATATTCTTGACTTTTTAAATTCTTACTTATTACTCTAAGCTCATTTAGTACCAGAACCAAGTGTTTGATATTTTCTCCCATTGTTATCGACGCTAAAGGTTTCAGCGAACTTAAAACATGCTTAATTGGCATGGGAGAATCAGCAAACAACTTGATGATACTACCACGATAATTGTTTGATTTCAGGACGGCTGAATTGTATTTTTGTGCGTAACACACATGTGGACCATCTAGTTGAATCAAGCCGTTGCTCAAATTCTCCACTATGAGTTCAAATCGGCACATACTGAGTTTCATTTTTGGTTTACCAACTTCCGATAATTTGCCATCTATATTTTTCATGAACAATTGTCTTAATTTCTTAATACAATTAATATCATTCTGGTCTTTTTTCTTTTCTTTCAAATCAGAAGGTGCAGCTGTGTGTTCGTTCTGTAACCGCCTGTTCAGAAATAAAATATCTCCTTGGTATTTGCTACATATTCGCCTTATAGTTAAGGGTGATTCCAGGTTTTTGTTCAATCGTATTTTTGGTAGGTTCAGAATAGTATCAAGTGAGGTGAAAGAATAATAATGCGAGTAATAGGAGCCTGGTACATTTGAGATTTGATAGACAGTAGTTTTTAATTCCGGAAATAGTATAGGATCAAGGCTAACTAACAGCAGACAATCTAAGGTTTGTAAAGGCAACATAGTTAGATAAAGTAAAATAGGGAATTGCTAGTCCGATGAGGAGAATTAATAGTTAGGTTAGTGTAAAATTTATTAGATCTAGGGGCATTGAGCCAACAAAAGACATGCTAATAATACATTTCTTTTCTGCAAATAAAAAGGTAAGTCTCCTGACTTCGTATCCACGTAAAAGAATTTACACCAAACAGGTGATCATTTTCTAAAAGTGGGACCGTCATTTCTAGGTGCTGTTTCATGCGGTGGAAATTGATTGCATTGGTAGTTTGAATAAGCATCCTTGGCCAATGTAAATATCATCAGAGACCAACGCCGGCAATTGGAACAACAACCGGTGCAAGGTCTAGATATAAAGTGCGGGCTCGTTGTAACGATGTAAAACAGCCTCAAGGAATCATATCGTTATAACGAGTCCGCACTTTAAAGATACTGCGAACTTCCTTGAAGATCAACGTCATTGATATTTTTTGGGGGGAGGTCAGTAACATGACTCGTGTTGATGCTGTCGAGTCTCTGGATACACCAGCCAATGGTTAGATAGGGAGAGTTCGTTGCAAAAGTCTACACTTTTAGTAAAGGGACCTCAAGCCCATGAAGAGACAGGTGAGGAAATTTGGGCGGATTAGTTTGGCTCTAATTGCGCCACCATTATTTGGGTGAATCTTGGCAACATACAACGACAACATATCCGGCATTGACAAATTCTTCACCTTTTAGTGGTGCTGTTGTAATAGCTCAGTATTCTCTGGATATCTGGGATAGCAGAGAAATATCGCATCCGAATCGAAATCGAAAGCAACCTCAAGCACATCTCCATTTGGCCACTTTTCAATAATGCCGCTCTTTCCATTCTCATCTAAATTAAGAAAAAAATTTACAAGAAAATAAAATAAAAGGACAAAATTGTTTACATCAGATTGTGATTTCGTTCGAGTCAGACTTATTGTTGTACCCTTTCAAAGAAATCTGTGACACGCACCCAGTTATGGAATGCATTAACTCCATCCACCGAAGCAAGAGCCCAAGAGACGCTGGGATTAGAATTTTGTGCTCTGTGGAGCTGAGCCTGGTATTGCCCGAGGTGGCAATTGAAAAAGTGGTGAGGATTGTTGTATTTGTTTGTTTGTTTGTTTTCTATTTTACGTCGTGCCAGCGCTCAACACGTTTCCCAAGGTCACATGCCGGTTAGCTCAGTCTAGAAAAACTACCCGACGTGGAGGATTGTTGTATTATTCATGCCTCTTACCATGGTAGATACTTTAGGTCACGTCAAAGTATTTGCACGTGACTGTGGAACTAAACCGTGGGGTGTTTGAATTTGAATTTGAATTTGAAATCTTTTACGTGACAGGAAGAATGTTGTGATCAGGCCCACTTATAGATCACATAACTTGAAATGGCTAGTATTAGGCAAGTGTAACAGACAGGACAGGCAATCCTGTGTCAATGATACGTCATTAACATACAGCAAATGACAACACCAGTATCTCAGCCATACATGATAATATGATCATATGACGCAGGTATATCTAATGATATAAATGTTGAATGGCTGAATGGTTGGGAGTTATTGCTATAGAGGGTATAGTTTGTGTACCATTTTTGTGTATAAATACTTGCTGCTAGAACTCTGTACATGGTCAACCTTTTCTACTCCTATCTTCAATAGTCATCAATATAGCAGATCTACAATACATATCCTTCTTCTTCTTCACGTTAGACTTAAAGCGCTATCCTATATCCACCCAAGTTGACTGTTACATCCATTGCGACCATTCTTAGACTTCTCATAACCTCGTTATCACAATAAAGAACCTAACATCTATTTAGACGTGACACGGGTAGATGGGCTCTGAAAGCTCATTGATACCTACATGACCGGCAGTGGAGCCAGAAGCGACAAAAGAAAAGAATGAAAAAAATGAATAGTATATGTCTGAGTCACGGTGCCCTGCGCCGCATCCCTATCTTCCACACCCATCTCCTCTCGGGTCAGAAACAATCTCAGTGTAGTCACCTCCCACCCTGTTCATTCTTCGGCAGACTGTAACATCTGCTTGTAGTTAAGAATTGAATGAACTTCTGCCATCTCTTCTCCCCTATCATTTCCCTGGCCCCAGGTGGGGCCATTTTCTCATAGCTTCTCCAACGTAGCAAAGCAGGTCGGCACTCTGAAAAGTGCCAGGGCCTTTTCTCTCGGCCGCAAACGCATTTCAGATCTTCATATTCGGGGTTGAAACGTCGATAGTAGTCGGCGTAGTCCCCGTGGCCTGTTCTTGCCGCAATAAGACGATGGTACGCCCATCTTGGTAAAGCTAGTTCCGGTGGTCTTTTGCAACGCATGAAGAGTTCTAAAACGTTGTATCGTTTCGGTCGATACTTCTGCCACCACTCTTCCACGAGTTCTTGGCTGCGCAGTTTAATCCACCTCCCTAGTGCCGCAAAGGTTAGATCTTGATCTTCTCCACTGGGCGCAGCTGAGGTTAGTGACCGGTTATTGGGAGCTCCCTAGGCTGATTTGGCCAGCTCATCGGCCTCTTCATTGCCTTGAATCCCTACATGACCGAGTATCCAGCGTATTTCCACACGCTTATTGTATCTCAGCGACGAAAACTTGTCCACCGCTGACTGCGTGGAGTTAGATCTTCCTCTTTCGAGCGCCTGGGTGGCCGCTTGGTTGTCAAGAAGAATGCAGATCAGTAAGTCTTCTCCTACCTCTATTGCAGTCTTCAAGGCTTTCATAGCACCAACAACTTCTGCGTCGAAAACCTCTGCTCCAGGAAGTGGACCGGAGCTACTTGCAACTAGCTTGCCTCCTTGGTTTACTACATATCCCCAGGCTGATTTTCAGGGACCCGATGATGATCCATCAGAGAAAACGAAGACTATGTAAGCTGGACGGGAAGCTAACCACCGTTTTATGCTTCCACACCTAGCTTCATTTTCTCGACTATATGAAATCGATACTGGGGCGCCACGTTGGAAGTATAGCTTTCCAGGGCTTTTGGCTTTCGACTGTCGGAACTCGACGCACACTCATTTGTAGGCGTGTCATGTACCGTTCCGGTTGTCTGGACAAACGATTTCTTTGTCCCGATCTAAGACCTAAGCATCTTGTTGTATCTTTCGGATCCTCAGCCGCCCGAAGGGCTAGAGGGTGCCAGATATCCATTCTTCGCATACGAGCTGCAGACCGCAGCATCTTTTGCTGAAGAATTATCGATCCTGGGGGTATTCCCGCTTCACGATGAAGAGCGCCATTGGGAGTGGTACGTCACGCTGGGAGTGCTACTCTGATAGCTTTCATTATCGTTTTGTCCAGTAGAGATATATGCCAGCCTACTCCAGTGCCGACTTCTTTATCTCGCAGTGTGGTTATTCGAGTGAGACCTGGCCACCACGCTTCTGCACCGTATAAAGCTGTGCTCAGAACGCATGCGTGTACCGCACGAATCAGAGGACCGGGTGCTGCACCGCGTTGAACTCCGTTTATATGTTGTAAGAAATGTACTAGACGATTAGCTTTTCCAGTCCATTTCTGTACATGCTGCCTGAAGTTTAGCTGGGTATCAAGCCAGACTCCTAGCCACCGGATATGAGGTGACGGTTCGATCCGGCGATCTTTCACCAAGATGGAGAGATCAGCCGCGTTGATATTATTTCTAGGCCCTCCTTCGGTCACTAGAAGTTCTGACTTTGCTGGGTCAAAATCGATCCTGTGTTCTCTTGCGAGAAGAATTAAGCTGTCGAGGTCGTCTTGAGCTGCGGTGATAGCATCCGCTACGGTGTTTCCAATTCTGACAATAGCTACAACATCAGCATAACCAAACCTGCTCGTTAGACTATGATCCTCAAAAAGCACAGCGATGTAGAGCATGAAAAGAAGTGGCGATAGTGGTGAGCCCTGAGGTGCTACACATTCCAGTATCTTCTCTTCTGTGATTCCACCACGGTATTTGACCTGAACCTTTCGTTGGTAAAGAAATGTCTGAATAAACCGGTACAGGGATCGTGGCCAGCCTTGTTCTCGAAGGCGTTTGAGCAGTCGGTTGTCAATGACCGCGTCAAATGCACCTTGAATGTCGAGTGTGACCATAGCCGCACATTTTTCGCTTCTCATGGCCGCCTCGGCAGCATGGATTACACAGGATGCAAGGTCGACTGCAGATCGTCCTGGTACGGAGCCGAATAGTTGTGGGTGAACGACTTGGTGACTTATTGTCAGCCATGCCATTCTCTTACCAACTAGACGCTCAAGTCCTTTGCCTAAGCTCGACAACAGAGATATTGGTCGCCAACCCTTGGCAGTTGACAGATTTCTACCCGGCTTTGGAAGAAGCACAACTTCTGCCACCCTGAAAGCCGCAGGAAAGTAGCCGATTTTTAGACAAGCCTGGTAAAGATCTTTCACGAGAGGTCCTAGATGGGACCAATAGGCTTTCAGTAATCGTACCGTTATCTTGTCCGCTCCCGGTGCCGTATCGTTGACGGAGACAGTGGCGCTTGTCACATAGTCCAGTGATAATTCCGTATCCCATGGAATACGCTCCTCCTGTCCGTTCTCCCAGATAGAAATGTCGTTCTCGCCGCTAAACCTAGCCAAGAGAGTGTCTCGTAGCGCACTAGCTCGCTCTCGCGGGTCAGATAGCCACCGGTTTTCGTCAATCTGCAGAGGAGGGGGCTCAGCAGCTGGTCGAGGCTTAGCCCATCTCATGAGCTTGCATACCTGTGCGTCAGTAGTCACTGCCTCTACTTGCCTCTTCCAGTACTCTCGCTTGGCTTTTCGCACCACGGCTCTAAAGCTCTTGCGGGCCTCTTTTGCGAGGTCAGGGTTGTCTCTCGCTGCCTTGTATTCCTGCCATTCTGTGCGATATTCATGGGTCCACCATGGCCAGGTTATTCCGCTTTCGATGGCTGGGACTTTCCCTGCAATCTTGAGCGCATCTCCAAGTGCTTGTAGGAGATCATTTGTGAAGTTTTCGAAGTTGACAACACTGTCGAGAGGGCCAGATTTGGTCCATTGGCTAACGCATTGGCTAAATTCCTTCAAGTTGTTGTCGCTGACACGAATGTTCTTTACAATTCCAGAGAGATCTGACACTGTAGGGTTAAGCACGGTACCTTCGATGGTGGAGTGATCTGAGGTACAGTGGTAACGTTTGGACACTAATGCTATAGCCGCCGTGTTGCTCCACGTTAGATCTAGGACGTTCCCATCCCTATGCGTTGGCTCTCCAACAATACTGACTAGGTCCATGTCGTGGGCTGTTGCCCATTCCATAACCTGGTTACCATTGCCGTACTGATTTGTCGCTAGCGGTTGCCAATGCTGTGACACAGAATTGAAATCGCCTCCAACAACCACTAGACCTCTAATTTCTCACCGGAGTAGGGGCTCCAAGGTTCCACTAGTGCCTGGGGCACGGTATACGTTGACAAAGATCAGACCGCCCATCTTTACAAAGCAGTAGTCAGATGTCGGGCCTGACAACGGTGGAAAGAATTGAGTCGCAAGACTACCTTTGCGCGTGAAAGTAATCGCGCGGGGCCGGATGTCTGTTCCTCCGAATGTTATATGGCTATTATAGCCAGGGTGACTTTTTGTTATAAAACCCCCCTCTTTCTTTCTTGTCCATGGTTCCTGTACTATGACTACATGTGCACCGGCATCCCATGCCTGCTGCCATGCTCTATCCGTATTTTCCCCACCCCATCCGACATTCACTTGGTGAAAGAGGACGGTGTTGTACATGTCTTTTGGTCCTTTTGTTGAGGGGTTTCCTAACATTAACACGACATTGTTGAGTCTTGGGCAATGACGGTTTCAACCGCTTTGCCCTTCCTTTCCGAATTCGCTAGAGAAGCGTGATAATCACGATGTCCGCGTTCTCTTATGACATGTAATTCTGTGGTAGTTCGAGTCAGAATTATCCCGTTTTGTCTTCTTGGCCGGGCCATGTAGCTACCCTCATTTTAGTGGTGAGGTCCTGTTGGAAATTCAGACTCTATGTGTCTGAAGTTTCCCATGATTGGAACAACTAAGATTCTCACACATGACTCACGACCTAGATGATTGATATCTCCCTTACTGAGCATGTTTGATGCTTGAGACTCGACTAGCGCATGGTATAGTCTGATACACGTGTAGGCTTTCATCCACCGACCCTGACCCTATACTCATGTTGTATACTGTCGTGCGTTTCATTGTCATTGTTAGAGTATGGAACGAGTGATGGATGGTATCTAGTCTGGATTTGGTCTATCAAGATTACATGTATATAAGCTGTCTAAGAATCACTAAGACAGACAATCTAATCAATTCAATTTATTCAAACCATCTTTTTATTTCTCCACAGTTTATCACATATTCTCCCGATTCATATCATTATTATTCTATTCATAAAATCGCGCCCGTATTCTTTGAGCCGCCTTACTCATCGAACCCATACCGGTTTTCCAACAGGTCCCGCTTAATTCGAGCACTTTAGCACCTTGGACCGTGGAGTGTTTAGTGCGATTTTTTTTTAATTTTATTTCAATAAGTCCTAGGCTAAAGCTCTATATCCACTATAGGTGTAGCGCCGGTGGAGCCGGCAGGGTTTCCTGTGCTTTTTTCTTACAGCCTATTTCTTTTTTTTGCATCAGATTTTAATTGCGTATGCAGCTATCTAGCTATGACACAATATCAAAGAAAAGTACAGAATAGATGACTCAATGTAAAGGAAGAACACTCATGCCTCGGATTTCATTTGCAAGTACCACTGCGAAGTTATGGCGGCTTTTTCTTCACCCCAAGTCAACCCTCATCCGTGAATACCCACCCAGGGGAACGTCTCAAAAACCTTGGGTTATCCAGACATGCCTTCATCATCCTCTGAATTTCCTCCGCGCGAAATGTAGTCTGAGGTGTCTCCTTCTCAAGTGGAGTAGGTGCCCAGGCTACTCCACTATACCGGAGAACACCACCAGGAGGTGGACCACAGCAACATCCATCGCTTGCATATTTTCATAGTGTCAGCTACACTCTCGGAAGCGAAGTCTTGGCGCGCACACAGCTCAATTCGTAAATCTCCTTGCCAAAATTCAAAATTAGACGCCCATCGAGATCATATCCAACTTCAGCATCATCTTATAAACTTGTCCCAATCTGTGACGGCCCTGCATCATAGTAATGAGTAGGGGTGCAATGACGTAATGATTAGTCTGTATTATATGGAGTTACCCGGTATGGAACGCACTGGCCAGGTGTAAATTGTGTGTAGTTATAGATCTGTAGATGCTTTCTTTCCCTTCTGTTCCTTAGTTTAGAATCCCTTATTTTATAATCCTGATTTGAGTATCTATTTGATTCGACTTCGTCATCTCCTAGCTCGTGCTCTCTCCGGACCCTCACACAATCCCTCTCACATCCATCTCAAAGCACTGTCTCCCAGATTTGTGCGCCACGCTTTGCTTCCTCCGTTGGGTGTAAATATCGGCGTGGGCGTGTATTTGGCGGCTAGCTGAGGCCAGAGAATAGTTGGTGAGAGGTGTGGTCATTGGAACTAGGATGTACTAAGTCGTACTTGCAGACTTGATGAGACTTGGGTGGGAGTCAAACTCGTTGAGAGCGAAAATTTGACGTGGCGGAGAATTTTGAATTATTGCCACGTGGGCCAACTTAATTGGTATTGTGAAATTTGAGTGAACTTGGCTCTGGGAGGATATTTCACTCGCAGGCTCGTAGAGGACATGACGTACAGGTGTCCATTTTTTCCCTCCTGGAAAGTGTCGGAAATGGAGACACAGAGTGTCGTGGACGTACGGGCCCTCCATTTCGTCTAGGTTTCAGACACGATCTTTTGGGTATTTAAGACGTTGGAATGGGTAATATGGTAGCGCTTCAGGCTACCTATTAGATATACGATCGGCTGTATGACGTGAGCACAAGGAGGTTATTGTAATTTTTCTATGCCTAGATGGTGCCACACTCGTTTATGGTGTGGCTTAGCAAGTGTCGCTTACACTTGAACTTTTTTTTTTTTTTTTTTAAATCATTTAATGTGTTTTCAGCTATCTAGCGATGACACATGACCGGTACTATGTATACATGTAAGATGACTCTTTTAACGTTAGAGACACTCATACTCTGGATTTCATTCGCAAATACCACTATGAGGTATGTTTGCTTACACAAACAGTCAACCCTTCTCCGTAAGTACCCACCAAAGGGAATTTAAAACCTTTGATTATCCAAGCATGCCTTCATCATCCATGCATACCAGCGCCGCGAGAAATGTAGTTAGGTTTTGCCGGATTCGAACCAGCGGTCTCCTGTCTCGGGTGGGATATGTGTCCTTGCTATCCAGACCTTACTTGAGAAACCGGCCAAGATGATGTACCACCGCACCATCCAACCACGGCGGTGTTTATAGTGTCGCCCGCACTCTCGCAACCGAAGACTTGGCGCACGACCAAAGCTCAATTCGAAAACTCGTTGTCAAAATTCTAAAATTCACGTCCGTCGAGATCGTTTCCACCATCTGCAGCACCTTGTGAGCTTGTCCTAATCTCTCTCACGCCCATCCCAAAGAACTGTCTCCCAGGTTTGTGCGCCACGCTTTGCTTCCTCCGTCGGGTATAAATATCGGCGTGAGCGTGTATTTGGCGGCTAGCTGAGGCCAGAGAATAGTTGATGAGAGGCGTGGTCATTGAAATGAGGATGTACTTGGTCGTACTTGCAGACTTGATGAGACTTGGGTGGGAGTCAAACTCGTTGGGAGCGAAAATTTGACGTGGCGGAGAATTTTGAATTATTGCCTCGTGATCCAACTTAATTGGTATTGTGAAATTTGAGTGAATTTGGCTCTGGGAGGATATTTCACTCCCAGGTTGGTAGAGGGCACCGCGTACAGGTGTGGATCCTGAGAAGATCTACATTATCACAGGCTGATCAGATTTTGGATGTACGGCGCATAGACAAAATGCTAGTGCCATTGTGATCTCACTCGATCAGATCGCACGGGAGCTGAGGGGTAACAGAGTATTGATGTATATTGGCGCATAGATATCCTACATTTAGGAGAAAAAGAATTCACGTATTAGTCTCAAGCTCTACACAAGATCCGTTGTAGTTAGGAGCCACGAGACACCACGTGACATCATCCCAATCTTACACCCACACCCCATTGTATTACTAAGTATACAACGCGCGCACGGAACCTCACAGGTGTCAGTCTTGCCCTCCTACACTTGAACTTATAGCGCACACTTTCCACACTTTTAGCTGTAATCCGAACATGATACTCTTTTAGTCAACTCCTACTTTCGTTCCATGAATATTGCGCCCATGTTAATGCGCGATATTTCCAACAGTAACATAATCTTAACTTTAGTTACCCCGCTTACATACCTTCTCAGAAGGATAGGTAAAGATTGCATTACCTTCCAAAATGGTAAAATTGACTAGAAAATGGGCGATTCGTCAGTCTATTGGCGAAGTACAAAGTGTCATTCGTATCACCAATCTCCAGACAAGTATTGCAAGGGTATGTGATGCTTGGGGTCGTCACAAAAATCCTCAGCCAGTCCTCATCAACTGTTCTATCTACCTGGGAAAATCCTTTCATAATACCTCTGCTAGTGATACTCTGACCGATTCGACAGTTAACTATGGAATTCTCAGCAAAAGTATTCTTGAGGCCTGTCAAGAGTTCTCAAATTCTTCTGGGGATAACCCAGTGGAGTTGAGTCACATTTTACACTATCTACAGCAATGGTTAACTGGAATCCAATCATCTGATAAAATTAAAAGTTCTGTACAGCGTATCCCACTACTCCAATCTACGGAATTAGATCTTCTGGAACTTGATATTATCCTTCCAAAGGGATCACTACATGGCGATAGAGTACAAATGTCTGCATCCTTTGGATATCGTGACAGAAAATCCCTTTTAACACGCTCGATGACACTCAAAATATTCCACCTTAAAACTTTCACAGTTATCGGTGTGAACGACAATGAGAGGTTGGCAAGACAGCAGGTGATCGCTACCCTGGAGATTGATCCCTTTGATGAGGAATTTAAAGAAGACTTCTGTGCGTTAGAACAACTCACTGTAATGGTATTAAATCCTTATGTACAGACCTCTCCTACTTTCTAATCTGAATTAGACAATTGAAGAGTCATCTTTCCAAACTCTTGAAGCTCTTACGGACCAAATTGGTCGGAGAGTGGCCGAATACTTTTTATGTCCCTTGATCCAGAATACACCAGAACCAAGGGACCTAGACTGTATTTGGCCAACCATCAAGATCCAACTGTCAAAGCCCACAGCTGTAGTATTTGCAGATGCTCCAACAGTAGAGACTTTGATTGACTCAAAAGAGTATGTAAGGGATTCTAAAATTTCAGTACAAAGTGCCTGCCATAAACCGCCCTTCCCGATGATAGGGAGGCTAGAAGACTGGATTGAAAAGATAGAGAAAAGAGCTGAAATTTAAGATAAAATTCTTGTAAATATGAAGGTAAATTGGTGTGCTAGGTAAATGAGAGCTTGAGCACTAACTAGGCCAGGCTTAATCACACAAGTTACTACAAAATACCTGTACCTAGCGTTACTTGATTAACCAGATCATCTAATACTTTACCCATGCTACGTATTTCCAATTCTAAATATCCAGAGATCCGGATGTTGAGGCACCAAAGTGTATATCCCTCCATAACATGAGCAATTACGACCGAATCCTTAGTATATCTTTGATCTTTACTATTTCCAATCTATTCAACCTCAGTTTCCCCTCGAACTGCCATTCCTATATTTCTAACGGGTACTATATTTGAAGTTGGGAGCCTCATTAAATGACCTGCCAAAGCGCCATCCGTTTCTCTTCCCGTTTCATCCTTCGTTTTAGCTTCTCCACTGCTCTCCAACTGATCTCTACATTGTAGGAAAATTGCACACCATGAAATTTTCTGACCTTGCGCCGAAGATGTCCTGACCATGACCGGGGAAGCTGATGATTATGATGATGATATTTTTATCGTGACCGGGTACTACCTCAGCACCCAGAGGGCATGGCACGAGTATTCCAGATCTCTATAACTCTTCACTACCTATATCATTGTTTCGTAGAAACCTAGACACGCAAAACTAAAACAGATAAAAACACCATTTCTAATATGCTAGCGCCTTGTGCTACACCTGAATTTTCGTACCACACTGAAGGGCCCCAAGAAGCAATACAGCTGACATTTACATCACCTGTTCACGATTCAATCTTGCTGTAACACTTTGTTACAGTTAAAAAATGCCAGAATTTCTGCCATCCTTCTTGACCTATAACATTCCTTATCATAGGTGGTGGTTCCTTCGTTTCCGTCCTCCATTTCTGGATGGTCGGGCGACACTCTGCAAAATGCCATGGCCGCTTTTCTCGGCCACAATTGCAAAGCATTTCTTCATTGTGGTGTTGGAACCGTCTATGATAGCTCGAGAAGTCCCCATGCCCGGCCCTTGCTGCGATGAGGCGGTGGTATGCCCATCGAGGTAGAGCTAGCCCCGGAGGGCGTTTTCTCCGCATCAGTAGGTCCAGATCTTCATACCTACCCGATCTGTTCTTAAGCCACCATTCTTCCGCAAGTTTTTATACCCGGATGTTGACTTGGCGTTTGAGAGCTGCAAAAGTCAGAACTTCGTGAGTTTCCTCCCAGATGCATTCTGGTCCCGGTATGTTCGCATCCCGATTATTTTACGCAAGGAATGCCTATGCCATCGCATTAGCATTTTTATTTCCTGGAATGCCGTTATGTCCCGGAACCCAGTAGACCTCTATCGTTGGTCGAGTCTTGCGTATTTCCCATAAATTGATTACCTTTACTTGCAAGGAATTTGTTCTGCCAATTTGAAGGGCTCTGACCGCCTCTTGTTTGTCAAGGAGTACCTTGATATTTGTAGGAGGAAGCTGATGATGATGATTTTATTTAATGTCTACGTCGATAATCATATGCCCTAGAGCAAGTGATATCTATCCCATTCGGGACAAAGGACGCTAGAGCCGAAGCTCTAGAGTTTAGGACTTAACTAAGTCTAATCTAAGGATACGAATTACAATGCTGTACTGCATTATCTGAAACTGCGTATAGGGCATGATCCTCATCATCTATTGGAAAATATTAAGCAAAACAATATCCAATATTACTTTTAACTTTAAACCTATTTAGATAGTTTTAGCTGTCCTTCATAGTCATAGACTCAGTAGGGACATAAATAAAATTCTATTCTATTCTATTCTATTCTGAAACTGCAGACAGAAAAGAGTTACTCTTTGAAGCAGAAAAATATGAATCTTCCTATAATCCAAGCTAAATAAATGGCCAGTCTTCCATGCCTTTCCTAATTTACTTCGGGATTTCGAAATTTATAAGTCTTGATTAGGTTTAAAATATTTCCTCATCGAGAACAAATGTTTTCAAAAAAATGATGTCTATGCCAGCCACTCAGTTAAAATTTTAGCTCCTTCTGGGGTGCCTAGTAGGCTGATACGGAGCTGATTGACAGGCCCTGTAGGGCGGCAATTTCCTCGACGGAGAATACGACAAAATAGAATATGCGTTGGCATTTTTTGCGATCCACAAAGACAGTTCAGCCTAGCTTCTTCATGTTTAAAACGTCTGCGATAAGGTGCAAAGTCTTCATGACCAGTTCTAGCTGCGATTACCTGACCTAGAGCTTTCCGACCTTAGAAAAGCTCCTTTGGAAGGTGTGGATCGGTCTTAATTTCCAGTTGAGCATATGAGGTTGGAATGTGCGAGGTCCACCAATTATTCTGGGCTTCCATAAGCATTGTGGAGTCTCATTCCAATAGTGAGGTGAAAGAATACTTAGGTGAGTGTTGGTAGGGCATAGCTGCTCCTCTTTTTGCCTCACGATCAGCTAATTGGTTACCTTCAATTCCGGCATGTCCAGGAACCCAGCGTATATTCATCTGCCCTTCCTAGGTATAAAATAGTTGCTTTCTCACTTTCCAACCCTTGACTGCCTCTAGGGATTCTACAAAGATTGATTGTGATGACTTTAATAGTGACGTGGCAAGAATTGAAATAGTTCCGGATATTGGAAGAGATAAATACTAGCCTTGAGGTTGATTTAGAGATATGATGAATCTGTTTAATGTACGAAGAAGTTTACTGATATTTAATGGATAGTTAATTGTAAAGAAATTGCTATAATTCTATCTGTGTAGCGAGAAGTCCCTCTATTTACATGAAAGCGGGGTTTTCCGCACACTAGTGTAAATTCCAACATACTTCCTTATCTAACCTAAATGGGAAAGATGTTGGAGATCCTGAAGCCAATGTATGCTGTAAGGCATCTATTGGCTAACTATTATTCATGCCAGTGAGTGATGATATAGGTTAATCATATCTCATGGCGTCAGTGCATATTATTTTAATATGAACTATTTGTCTACTGCAGTCATGTTGCTGCCTTAATTACAACAGCAAGCAATTTCCTTGCAACTTCTATGTTATCTATAAATGTCCTTGCGTCGTTTGCGAAGCGAGCTGAGGGGAGTTTAATAGCAGCACGAATTCCTTGGAGGGCAGCGTGGGCTTCTGCATCATATGGATCCTTAAATTACCCAAGATGGAATGCTTCAGGTCAGACCCTAATTCCGAACTGGAATATAACATATCCACTTACTGAGTTACCATCTGGGAGCTTTGATC
Organism: Blumeria hordei DH14; assembly: GCA_900239735.1. Taxonomy (NCBI): domain Eukaryota; kingdom Fungi; phylum Ascomycota; class Leotiomycetes; order Helotiales; family Erysiphaceae; genus Blumeria; species Blumeria hordei. The sequence goes on along the minus strand of OENG01000035.1, from coordinate 387,173 downwards.
CATCTGAATAAATTTGAATGACCCTTCCAGATAGAGTACTCAAGAAATTGCGGAACCTGCTAGCATTTGTATTTATTGGTCCCTAAGGGCCACCGGTACAAATTAGTGAGACTTTTTTGGTCTCTTCAATTACCCAAGGAGGATTTGTCAATGGATTAAAGTACTCTGAGGCTAGTATTCTTCTATATGCTCTAGAGAACCGAGACAAGGCGGGTAGCGAAAGTGAAGCTTCCCCACTCTGGCGCAGAGGATGGTAAGGACTAAACCTATGTGTACGTACAGCTGCTCTTTGTAAAATATCGTTAAGTGCTATCTCAGCAGGTGATATTCCAGATTCTCTAAGAAGAGGTATGGGAAGGGATGGTCCGATAGACTGGAAGGATTCAACTTGCAGTGGCTAGGTGTACTTTTTCTATTTTACTTATGTATGCACCTACTCTGTTGCACACTGTTTTGCCGTGATTCTTTCTAGCTTTAACTGGCCGTCATGTCTCAGCCCCAAAATGTGCAATTGGGAAGACACATGCAATAGCCACCTATCTAAATAGTCTAGGTTGATTCCTTTGGTAGCGTTTCCCAGACATTTAAGGGCGCGGGCCACTTTGAAGGCCTTTGCAGCCTATATCTGCAGATGGTATTTAAATTTTAGCTTTCTATCGAAGTGCTCCGCCAACCATCTTAGCTATGTGGACTGGGTGTTCTCTGAGATTGTGAAGCTATTAGTTTCAACCACGGGGCTAAGATCTTTATCTCTTTGCTTCCTGGTGAAGTGTTGTAGCTCTGACTTGCCTGGATCAAAGGTTATTCTCTCTGTCCCCCCCCAAGCTAGTGCCTGATTGATTGCAATCTTTATTTTTTCGACGATTTCTTTCAAAGTTGGAGACATCATCAGAACTGTACGGTCATCAGCGTATCCAAAAGCTCTTTTTGAGCCTTCTAGCTTATAGAGAGTACCTACATAGAGCATGAATAAGATCAGAGATATTGGAGAGCCTTGAGGAAGCCCACATGTTATTGGTCTTGGTTCCCCAATTTCCCCATCAATGCGGATACAAACTTTGCGTTCAGTAGCAAATGAACAACCCCCAATTGTATCGCTGTGATAGTCAGTATTGATCCCTTAGACGTCGAATAAGTCTACCTGGGAGAGCTGAATCGAAGGCCCCTTTAATATCAAGTGTGGCTACTGTGGCTGTCATCCCTTTTGATATTGCAGTTTCAATTTCATGTGTTATCAAGGTAGTGAGGTCGACACTTGAACGGAGTAGTAATGCCCCGAATTGATGTCGAGCAAGCACTTTATACTTAAAAGCTATCCATATCATTCGATTTTCCGCTAATATCTCAAGTCCTTTTCCCAGCACTGATAAGAGAGCTATAGGTCGGTACGATCTTTGAGAGATCATGTCAAGCTTATTAGGTTTTCCAATCATGGCAACAATTGCTGTTCAAAAATATCTAGGGTATTGACCAGCGTCTATACACGCCTGGAGTAGATATAGAACCAGTCCTGAAATGAGAGGCCAGGCCAAGCGTAGAGCTGCTGATGGTATCTGATCTTTACCTGGCGTGGTATTACCAGATCCGAGGATGGCGTTTGTGATCTCGGGGTGGTAAGATCAGGAAAAGGTAGAGACATTACTGGGACAGAAGGGGCAAATGTATTTATATCCTCGACCTCTGTCAGGTTACTAAGGAAATGTCTGGCCAGTAACTTTCTCTTATCTTCAGTTGTTGTGGCCGGTGATGAGCCTGGGGAAAGAGGGTCTATCAGAGGGGGGGTTCGAAAATCCCCCTTTAGCTTATGCCATTTTGCTATACGGAAGACATCTTTTGGGTTTGTAGCTTGGCCAATAACCTTCTGGAAGAATATGAATTTTGCCTACCGTACAGCCTTGCGGAAAGATTTCCTATCTTCTCTTGTAGCATTACTATTTTTAAGTTTTTCCCTATATGATTTTTTTGCTTCCCTGCAGCTCTGGTTCCACCAAGGTTGCCCTCTGTGGTGTGGGAGGGATCTTTTAGCCGAGCCCAAAAAACAATTGTAAAGAATCTAGATGATATCCTCTGCTCTCTTGTCCAGGCTATCCCAGGATTTCTCGGAGAGAAGGGTAAAGGAATCTAAGTGACTACGGAGTAGTGAGAGAAAAATATCCGGTTGTATCGTTGCGAAACGGAGTCTAGGAGAAGAAGGATTGCTTCGCACTTGGCAGGGTATATTAATGAGCGATGTGAGTGGTCTGAGCTAACATCTAGATCCTGTTGTACTGTTTCATACGCCCCTCCTATTAATACATAGCTAGAAGCAAAGCAGAGATCCAGAACATTTCTGAGATTGTGGATCGGGACATTAACTTCAGACATGAAGGAGAGATCGTTATCCTCAAGCCAGAAAATTAAATATGATGATTGCGTTGAGGGTCATCCATTATATGACGGGCTCCAGTTCGAGTGATGGATGTTGAAGTCTCCTGCCAGTATAATTCTTGGATTTAAACGAATATTTGTAAGTGGAGAAAAGAAACTCCTGCTCCCTGATTGGTAGCTCCAGGAGGGGCATTGTAGATATTTATTATTTGTAAAGAAAAATTTTTATGACCTTTAATTGTGAGGAAAAAAATATGTCCTCTTCAATATTCTGAAGTGTAATTAGGGCAATCTTGAGTGAAAGTAAGATTCTTTTCTTTCCTTGCGTAAGTTAATATACGGGGTCGGATATTCCAGTTATCGACTGAAAGCATTCAAACGAGGGATGCTTGCAAGTGATCCTCCGTTCAATATTTTTGGAGATGTGAGACTCTCGGACCAGCAAGATATCTACACGATAAGTAAACGTAATTTGGAGAGCGATTTGGTGCACGTTTGAAGAGCGACCAACATTAATAGAGAGTGTTCTTATTGTAGAATTTCTAATCCTCATACATAACGTTTGGATTTTCTTGACAGCTATCTAACGCCAAAGTTGCATATCTTCCACCCTTTTTGGCGAAGGCGTGGAGGTGATGGAGGTCTTGGTGGTAAGTTTAGCATGAGGGTCAAAGCAAAGATGATACCGATGAATAGATGACGCGCTTTGTATGGTTGTTGCGCTTCCGGGGAAGCTGAATATGCGTGGCACTACTCAATATTTAGAAACTATCATGAAACCTTCGTCAAGGCTTTAGTGGGCGCATCGGTAATAACTTATACCTATTTAGACGCCGACAAGTCTTTTTCACGGCGCGTAATAGGGACTTTTTTCTCGGATCAACAACCGTACTTTATCTGAACATGGATACACGTATGTGTATGTTGTCTTTGTACTACTTGAGTCTATTACTATCTAACATATTGAGCTGCTCGCTGACCCAGGCCACACCTTGTGCAATACTCCTTACCTCTGTCATTTGAAGGATTATTGATAAATTGCCCATGAATAGCTATTCAGCCGCCTTTTCAACGGAAATTTCTATCTAAAAATTGGTAACATTGGAAGCAGCGTGCGCGGGAAAAAGACTCAAAAAACCTGCAGCCCCAACCAGGCGAGGCCTAGAAATCAGAACCACATGAGGTGAGCATATTTATCTATATCTCCCCTCTTTGTAACATTTGAAGTCAACTTGATCCAGTCCACCATCTCCGTATCGAGTACTGGGTGCGCTCCGGAAACTGATCGGGTGCCTCTTTCTTCATGATCAATGGTAGATGAGAAGGGCTTCGACGCTACCATCTGGTCTAATCGTGGTTAGCTTCATTAAAATGGTGGTAGGGGGATGTTGTAAAAATATACGAACGATACAAGACGCGGAAGCGATTTGGAATCCCTATGGAAGGGAGGAATTTGTTACTCAATCTCAGCCCTGCAGACTCTCCAGTGAGAGCTGGATGTGTTGAAATTAGTATGCCACTCAACATCAGAGATAAAGTACACAACGATACCTCCAATCGTCACATTATTAAAAACTCTAAATTCCCATTCCAGCCATGCCTGAATTCCGAGATGGATGGTTAATTCACCCCCGTCACGCGATTAAACCTTGGGCGTGAGGAATTGTGAGGAGAGCTGTGTGGGGGCATATATTGCTATTGCAGATATTCTTGGTGTGTAGGCAGAGAGATCCTGCACGTCCTATGTGGTCTAAAAATCCGAAGAGACAATAATAATAACCACGGTCAGATGATATGCTTTCAACCCCTTAGCGATCCGTAGATAGTTGTGCGATAATGCATGGTAATCCTACGAAGTATGGTAAGGTTTGATGATCAAAGAGACAATGTCTAGGGAAATCACATTTTCCCTAAATAACGATGTGCATAGTTTGTGGTTATCGTGAGTAAATATTTCCAATAATGTAAGATTGTTGGGTACATGCGATGGGGAGATCATCACATCACCGGTAGATCATTAGCCCAATAATAGTCTGATTACTAGTTACACATCAAATAACAATTAATGATGGGAACGATGCCCTTGTACATGCACCTGGGATTTGCGAGCTTTCGGTCATTGTGAATGACCTTGTACAACCATCCCCTGAGTGAAGGAGTTGGCCGACTGGCGATATGGTATGCCGTTCACTCATTTTCATCATTCCTTAATTCGTTCCTAGACACAGGGTTGACCATAAGAACAAGGTGACCTTATTAAAATTGCCTTTTCTTAGCTCATCAGTACTATCTCTTATGGGGTGTAAAAGTACAATTGTCAAATGACTGGGGTTAGATCCCTGTACTTATTGCCTTAATTGATATGATCTTCATGCAGGCCCATGTCAAGTTACTCGACTAGTTATGCAAGAAAGGGGTACTATCCAATGATATTCCGTAAAAGTCTAAATTATGGGGATAGTTTTCAACACTAAATGAAAGGTACAATTGTCCTCATTTAAAATTAAAAATTAAAAAAATCAATTGATATTATCTAAAAATACACATCTATTTCAAAAATAATTGCTCTATGTTGCAAAAGTATACATAGAAGCCCTCAGTATGACTTGCAACTAAAATGAAACTGTTCTACATGCTTTGTGTTAGTCTGCTCAATCCTAATACTTTGTGTACCCTCTGTTTGCCTTTATCACTGCTACACATCTTTCGTGCATGCTACCAACTAGTGACAATAGCTCCCCAGAAGGTATAGAGTCCCATGCATCCTGTAACAATGTCTTCAACGTGGCAGGGCGCACAAGCCTGACAACATTTTTCTCAGGGCTATTTACCTGAATGTGGTTTTTTGAGATGTTCCACAATGGCTCGATTGGGTTGATGTCCGGAGAGTAAGGTGGCCATCTAATAGGCGTTATTCCGACCTCACGCAGCGCCTTAATCGTTAAGTGTACTTCATGACATGGTACATTATCGTACTTGTAAAGAATTTCTGGATTTTCCCGGACGAAAGCCTCGAGCTCATCAACTTGTTTCGCGCTTAGTTTAGGTGAGCATCCTTTGCGAGGTATAGGATTCGCAGTCTCTCGAGCACACGCCAATTGCACTTGCCTTCTTGTGAAACCAAGTTCGTCGGAAATATGTTGTAATGTAAAGCCAAGTCTTCTTAATGCTCTTATTTCAATACATTGAGCGCGAGTTAGATGCCTGCGAACATTGGTTTCTGAAGCAGACTTTTTGAGAGACATTTTTTAAAAAAAAATTTGTTCACTATCCTGATTTGGCGCCTTTTCGGCTCATGCAGGTGCTGACTTCAGTCAGATACAATAATCATGTAGTTGTGATGAACATCATGCTTCAGATATCATTTGCAAGTCTCGCTACGGCTGTGGCAAGGCGGCTTTTTCTTCACCGCTGTCGAACTATGCCCTCCGTGAAACTCACCCAAGGGAAACCTCTCAAAAAACCTTGGGTTATCCAGACATGCCACCATCATCGATGTAGCTTACTTCAGTAAGGTGAGGTCTGCTGGAGTCGAACCAGCGATCTTCTGTCTCAGGTGAGATTGATGTTCAGGCTATCCAGACCCTATTTAGAAGACCGGCCCGGATGGTGTACCGCTACACCATCCGACCCCTACGAGAGACGTTGTTTGCCGGAATAGAGGATGAATTGATAGTGGTGTTGATGATGAAGGGTTGAGCAGTGTTGTGAATGATGAGCACTGGAGATATTCTTGGGATAGACTTAGAGACAGTTGTGATATAATGCTCGAGAACTGAGTTGTAGACTTTAGAAGGGATTATTATTTACTAAAGTATATTGGATAAAGTGTGTGATCTATGTTGGACACTTTTGGGGGCAGTGCCTCACCACCTGTCTAAGTACATGAGAAGCTGGTCCGTGCACTGCTATCACTTCTCAACATCCTGATCCTCAACAGATCTTTACAACCACTACGTAGCTTACCTCAATTGTGTAGGCACAGCGACTATATTAATCCATGACCTAGACCATGCACGTCTCTACGTTATGTTAGCACGGACTAGGATTACAACAAGCAGTCGAAAATGTCGCTGAAAATGTGTTTCTCTAAGCGATTGTTAGAACAAGACGATTGGACCATACTTCATGGCGAGCGGAGTAATGAGGAGAGAAATACTAACCTATTACGAGCTAGCCCAGCTGCACCTACAGGGATAATCACTTAAACAACCCAGTTTCAAGATTAACCTTTATGTTCCTAGAGGCATAGTAGTAACCCCTTGTGACAAAGATGACTAGCAAATTTGGGGTTGTCTCAGGGGGTTTATATTATTATTTTATTATTATTTCTTGTGCCAGGCTTACACCCTCCATCCAGTGGACATGACATGTATGGAGGACATCTAGAATACAAGTTCCTCCATTTTCCAGCAAAGCCCGTCCGGTGCCTGACTTTTCCTGCTACGTGCCTCACGCTTGTTACATCAGGTCGAATAGGTAGGAACGCATTCACCATGATCCTAAGACCATGCATTGAGGGAAAACCTTCGTGGGAAAACCTCAATAATTCCTCCTGTACTCTTTCACGACGAGCAGCCGTAGTCCCCCCTTAAACAGGCCGTGTAGGAATCCAACCTACCACTTCTAGAAAGCACATCCAGCACCCGACCAACTGTGCCAACGGCCTGTTGAAAATCACATATCATTCTCCCCAAATTCTCCCCTGCATTGCGCTCAACCCTCATTTGAGAGGGCTGAAATTCCGATATCGAGAGCTCAAAACCGAGGCATCGGTGCCCCAGCTTTTGTCGTACATTTATCGTTGTCTGTGTGAGGCGTCTTAGTTCGCGCCGTCTTTTGAATGTGTCGAAAAGTTGAGAATGTTGATGTCGCGGTCGAGGTGCCTGTCTAAAATGAGGCCGAGCAAGTGCCCACTCCTGCACGCAATGTTAGTAAGGTTGAAAGCGAAAGGAATTTTACCTTTGATTTTGGGAGGTTGTTGGTGAGTCGTAAAGTCCTCCCAGTCAAACTCAATCGGGAAGTTGTTGAAAGACTGAATAGAAGAGACCCAAACTTTTGATCTATCGTGCCGTGAACGGAACCTAGCCCATGTGTCAACCGAAATCGACTGGGCCACGCTCAGCAAGCTGCCGTTGCTTTTGGTGTTGCACGTTTTGATTAGGCTCATAACCTTGAATCAGGGGGTTTATAGTTATCTGCCAGACAAAATTAAGAGATAATACCAGCAAACGGAGGCCACTGTTTGAAGTGCCTGTCTAAGCGGAGTGCTCGTTGCGTCAAATATCCAAGCCCCGCACAACATTAGATGGTTCCAATGGTCGAGCTGGTTGGTATTGCTTGTGTCCAGTGGTTTTAATATGATAGATGGAATAAAGTTATGAATTGTTAATTCCCCGCTTTGGTATCAAGATAAATGCAGCGGATGACCGCTTATTCTATTTAGCAACCTCATTGATGCTGGGCATGAAAACAGTAATTTAGATTCAGTGTGTAGGTATCCAGACACGAGTCGTAATTTATGTGGTATCCTAGTCTTTTCGGGTACGACATAACCTCATTTGTAGCAAGTCACAGGATTTCACAAAAATAAAATTGACGATGACTCTTATTCTCGAACAACCCCGTCCGTCACCGGCGGCTTCCAATGTTTGAGATTGTCAGGCCGAGTTTCGTCGGCACGTGGGTGAGTGTGGAAGAGTCAACGATCATATTCAGGCCTGACATGGTTAGGCTACCTCCCATATAATCCTCCAACCTATCCTAAATACATGAACTTTGATATCTGCAACTGTAACAGACACTCCAATTTCTGTTCACGTCATTTAATCAGATCTACAACCCGAGAATCTTACGGTCAACTCTAAATTTCATTCCTGCCTCACTAACCCCTCTACAAACCCATAAGTTGGCCTAATATGTCTGACGAGGAACTTGATCTTGAGTGGAAAACTAGCAATAGACCTCAGTCGTAAGTTGTTCATCTCGTTAGTTGGAAACAACACTAAGATAAATAGGAAAATTGCGCAGAACTTCTCAATTGCTCTGAACGAGCTCTTCAAAATTGACAACTCTTTGTCAGACCTTGATGCAGCTGTTTGCGAGAAGTACGTATCTATAGCTTCGATTCTGACTATATCATTGAACTAATTTTATGAATACAGAAAGAAAGCTTTATCGTCTCAAACCTCGGAGCTCGAAGCGCTAGAGGCCCGCTTGAAAGCAACGGAAGAACGTCTAAAGGCTGCAGGAGTTCATCCATGTCCTCCTATTCCTGCTAGTCAAGAAAGTCCACGTCAACGAGTAGCATTTCAGAATTCAATTACTTCTCCAGCCATGGCAAACTTTGCTCGTACCAGTAACAGGATCCAGCAGCTTCCAACCAGTCGTGGACAAGTCACTACTCAGAGATCCTAGAATTTTTGGATTGCTAAGTACTGACCCCTCCGCGCCTGGAGCGCTATCTTCAGTTTCAAGTGCCCGAGAAAGGCGAGACTGGTCTCCAGAAGCTTGAGACAATGCAGATGACGAGATAATCGTCCGGAACTGAAATCTAAGTATGCATTTTTCCTATTTAGCGGTCATAGCTGGGAGGAGTTGGAGTAAATGGCTGCTTAGGGAGTTGGAAATATCTTGCACGAGCAATACGTTGGAATTCTCTGCAAAGCATATGGAGCTTATTATTTTATTGTATTAGATCTACCCAATTTAGCTGAGACTTACATGGCAATGAAATCCCAGGTATCTAACATCGCGTTGCACGTATCGTCTCTCCGTGGATTCCAATTAGTAACGAGATGTTGGCACGCCTAACGAGTCTATCTTTTCTATGCTCAATATTACACACTATGTATATGACATTATTTTCAGCATGTAGATCTACACTCCCCGCCGCTGGGTGAGTTTCGGAGTACCATGGAGAATTAGCTAGCCGGAGCATTGAGTGACAAAACACTCTAAAGTTTAGTGGACTGCTTGAAATGTTTGCTACACATTCAGTCGCAGTGTAAAATAGGATATTAATGCGACTCGCGACAAACACATGATATTCTATAAAGACAATGTCACACACGGTGCACAAGCGTTTCCCAGACATCTGTGGGTGAAAGGCCGGTGGCTGCCCTGTGCATATAATTTATGCGCCACGCATTTGTCACGTTCTCTCATTATCACTTTGGATGGGCTAGGAGAAGTGGTTTAATGTTGTAGATAGTACTGAAGCCTACTAGACACACGCTTATAAACTCTGTCCCATTGTGACATAAAAGTTGGCGTTCATTTCAAGCCGGACTAAGATTATGTCATCACGGATGAAACTTAAGTGTACCATCCATTTTATTAAAAGTACCCTGATTTTTGTCTAACCGTCAGTGACAAATAGTTCTTGATGATGCCCCAAAGTAATACTTAGTGACAGGTACACGCTAATATCCATGTATCGAACAAGTAAAGACCAGTTAGGTCAGCTGTCAAACCTAGAATTACGATCCGCCTGGCATTGTGCCTGTTCAACCAAGGAAGATTATAGCGTACCAGCGTGTCAAGGACTCAGCGCGCACTACGTCATACACAAGTTGAAGCAATTATTTTGGCCCTTTGAGGTCGAGGGTGCCTTTTCCAATATTGTTTAGAACTATTTTATCTTTACTCCGCTATCTAGCTATGAAACATGTTGATTATTGTGTGAACATGTTGGATGAATATTTTCACGTTAGAGAGACTCATAATCTGCATTTCAATCGCAAGTACCACCATGAGGCATGGATGACTAAGGCTGAACACCTGTCTGTTGTGCCCTCTACAAACTTGGGAATGAGATTTTCTCCCGGATTCGAGGCCCACTCACGAACAAGGACGAGACAAATTTTACTTGATGGATTTTTGGCTTGAAGGAGTTGTACTCGGTATTCTGGTCGAAAATCGGTCGAAAGAGTTTTGACAACCGCAAGATAGTCGAACAAATACTCATTACCACCAACGTACGATTTACGAATGGATCTAGGTCTGTCTGAGAATCTTTTTTAAATTAACCGAAATCTCTCAAGCTACTCATATATTTGCGAAGAAGTATTTCTCAGTTGATCTTACACCTATGACCCACCTCCATACTCGTCACATCACCTACATACACACTCCCTAATGAGGAAAGTCATGATAGAAAAGGGACGAGTATAAAGGAGGAAGAAAAGGGAATATGCACTGAAGGGATTACAAAAATTCTCAATGGCAACAACAACCCAACAGTACGATACAGAGGTGCAAGGCTAGATCAACAATGAGATCTGGGACAAAATTTATATTTCGGAGTCAACGAGTATTTCAAGGGCCGAGCGCGTACAGCAGATTCCTGGACGGCCAAGCTTGGTATGATTCAACACATAGGTGAAGTCTGAGGTGGATGGCAAGACTGAACACCTGAACGCGGTGCATTCAACGAACCTGGGAGTGAAATATTCTCCCAAAGCCAAGTTCAGTCAAATTTCGCAAAATCGAAGAAGTTGGCCCACGAAGGAATGATTCAAAATACTCCGCCACGTCAATTTTTCACCCCCAACGAGGTCGACTCCTACCTAAGTCTCATCAAGTCTGAAAGTACGACCAAGTACATCCTCATTCCAATGATCATACCCCTCGTCGACTTTCTCTGGCCTCAGCTGGTGGCCAAATACACGCCCACGCCGATATTTACACCAGACGAAGAAAACAAAGCGTGTTGCACAAATCTGGGAGATATTTCTCTGGGATGGACGTGAGAGGGATCAGGATAAGTTCAAAAGATGAGATAGAGGATGGATATAACCTCGACGGGTGTCAAATTTTGAATTTTGGCAAGGATTCTCACGAATTGATATTTGTGCGCACTAATACTTCGATTGCGAGAGTGCAGCTGACAATATAAAAACAAGCCAATTGTGACGGCTAGTAAGCCGATAGGACCCCTGTGACTTGCCTATTCAGCACAGATATATTCATCGTGTCAGCGCTAAGTTACACGCGTATTGAAAGTCTGGAACTGCCCATGTTCGAGACGTTAGAAACTAGCCCACACCTGAATAATGGGAGCGCGACTGGAGGACAGCTACTAGTGTTTGGAATATCGGAATCATGTATGTACATATGGCGTTAGATATAGCATTACTTTATCCCTCAGTTAATAAGTAAACTTACCTTTCGACATACAAACGCCCAAGCTTTATATATCTGAACTGTTACACCAACCATGGAAGGTGCCGTGGCCCGCCTCCTGTTAGAAATTGTTAAGGATTTCTAGGAAGAAATATCTCGAAGAACAAGTGTACAATTTCGGACAAGAATATATTGATAGTTGTATAGGATATCGAACTCTCTTATCAATATGAATTAATAATATATAATATTCCGTTAACTTAATTTAACATGTGCAAGTAAGCCGATCATTAAATACAAATTCCCAAGGCTTTAGTGATCCTGAACTCCCAGTGATCTAGCTACAACCAGCCACTCAATTACCGCAGGGTAGCATTTCCTAGCCACTGCATTTCAGATACTACTGAACCTCGTGTCCCATAGCCGAGCTTAATCGTATGCAATAGAATCAAATAAATTGATCTTGATGGTCAAATTAGAAATCTAAACCTTCATATATACGAAGTCTAGATTTCCAACATCTCCTAGTGGTGTTCTTTGGTATAGTTTGAGTAGCCTGGGCACATACTCCACTTGGGAAGGAGACACCTCAGATCACATTACGCGTGCAGGAAACTCAGTGGATGATGAAGGCTTGTCTGGATAACTCAGGGTTTTTGAGACGTTCTCCTGGATGGGTATTCACGGATGAGGGTTGACTTAGGGTGAAGAAAACGCTGCTATAACTTCGCAGTGGTACTTGCAAATGAAATCCGAGGCATGAGTGCTCTTCCTTTACATTGAGTCATCTACTCTGTACATTTCTTTGATAATGTGACATAGCTAGGAAGCTGCATACGCAATTAAAATCTGATGCAAATTACGAAAAAAAGGATTCAAACAAATACTGGGCTAGCGTATAATTACGTGATGATATTAGAACTTACCCAAAAAGGTTAGATCTGACCGTCGAGGTATAAATTTGAACAAATCGTCGCGCGTAGTTCCAACATGCAAGCTCGCAATCTCTTCTTACCCCCAACCTAAATCCAAACATCCAAGTTATACTTAAAAGGTTCGTCATCCAAATTATTTACTCTATTTTTCTTGTGATGAACTCAGTGTCGCCCCTATCATATCTGCTTCGGCATATGGTGACCATACCTGTCTTAACCAAACGGACTCTCTGATAAATTTTGATTGGAACCTTACTTTACCTTCAAAGAAGACTACTAACTACAAGAAATAGATCCAGGGGTCAGTATTTTTATATCTTATCTCCAATCTCGTCACTATTAAATGATGAGCAACACAAGTACTATCAAATGCAGATCTACATGACGAGCAAACTGGTTCGATTACCTGAAAATGAATATCTTGCACAATACTATGCAACTTGAATTCTAGCGAGTACTAACAAACGTAAGCGCTAGGACTTATGGCCGATAATGCGTTAGAATAATGTAAGAAAATTTCACTCAATTTCAAATTTGCTCGTGATGTAAAAAATATTCCATGCTAATACCGCATCGTTATTTACTATATGGGGATAAACAATTAGACTTTTCATCTTTCGGCTGAAGCAAAATATAACATATCTGATAAACATACTTTTTACACATGCTAATAATAACTAGATTAAAACCATCAGACGAAACAAGTAAATAACTTATTACCATCATATATATTTCATAGATAGATTTCTGTAGGAAAGTAAAATAAATGAATGTTGTTCATGTCAGATGACAAGGTGTGTCTGGTTGGTGTAGGAACTAGCTGAGCCATTCAAGGTCAAGCTCAGGAGTCGCGTCAATAACGCTACTGATGCAGTTCAGTCGCGTGGAGGAAATTTGTACTTAGTAGTAATTGTCCGTCACTATTTTGTAAATAGAACATTATCGCTTCCCATTCTACATGACCTCCTTGCACTGTAATCATCCTATTGTCTTTACATTTATACTGCTATAGTAGGCCTCCCAATTTATCAGTTTACAATATTTCATGTAGATGAATTCTGAGCCAAATATTATGTCACAGCAAGGAAAGTGAAAAAAACGAATTCAGTCTTTAGTTCAATGTGGCTTATTGTTCAACCACACTCAATATACAAGACGATCACTTATGCCTCGGATTTCATTTGCAAGTAACACTGAGAAGACATGGTGGCCTTTTCTTCACCCCAAGTCCACCCTCATCTGTAAATACCCACCCAGGGGAACATCTCAAAAACCCTGGGTTATCCAGACATGCCCTCATCATCCACTGAGTTTCCTCCACGCGTAATGTGATCTGAAGTGTCTCCTTCCCAAGTGAAGTAGGTGCCCAGGCTACTTAAACTATACCAGAGAACACCACTAGGAGGCGGACCACGGCACCTTCCATCGTTGGCATATTTTTATAGTGTCAGCTGCACTCTCACAATCGACGTCTTGGGAGGGCAAGACTGACACCTGTACGCGGTGCCCTCTACGAACCTGGGAGTGAAATATTCTCCCAGAGCCAAGTTCAGTCAAATTTCGCAATACCGAACAAGTTGGCCCATGAGGCAATGATTCAAGACTCTCCACTTAATCAAATTTTCACACCTTACGAGATCAATCACCACCAAAACCTCATCAAATTTGCAAGTACGACTTAGTACATCCTTATTTCAGTGATCACACCTCTCGTCGACTTTCTCTGGCCTCAATTCACCACCACGTACACGCCCACGCCGATATTTATACCCGACGGAGGAAGCAAAGCGTGGCGCACAAACCTGGGAGACAGTTCTTTGGGATGGGCGTGAGAGAGATTAGGACAAGCTCACAAGGTGCTGCAGATGGTGGAAACGATCTCGACGGACGTGAATTTTAGAATTTTGACAACGAGTTTTCGAATTGAGCTTTGGTCGTGCGCCAAGTCTTCGGTTGCGAGAGTGCGGGCGACACTATAAACACCGCCGTGGTTGGATGGTGCGGTGGTACATCATCTTGGCCGGTTTCTCAAGTAAGGTCTGGATAGCAAGGACACATATCCCACCCGAGACAGGAGACCGCTGGTTCGAATCCGGCAAAACCTAACTACATTTCTCGCGGCGCTGGTATGCATGGATGATGAAGGCATGCTTGGATAATCAAAGGTTTTAAATTCCCTTTGGTGGGTACTTACGGAGAAGGGTTGACTGTTTGTGTAAGCAAACATACCTCATAGTGGTATTTGCGAATGAAATCCAGAGTATGAGTGTCTCTAACGTTAAAAGAGTCATCTTACATGTATACATAGTACCGGTCATGTGTCATAGCTAGATAGCTGAAAACACATTAAATGATTTAAAAAAAAAAAAAAAACGAAGTCTTGGCGCGCACAAATATCAATTCGTGAAACTCCTTGCCAAAATTCAAAATTACATGCCTGTCGAGATTGTATCTATCTTCTGCATCATCTTGTAAACTTTTCCCAATCCCTCTCACATTCGTCTCAAACTGCCTCCCAAATTTGTGCGCCACGATTTGTTACCTCCGTTATGTGTAAATACCAGCTAGGGCATGTATTTAGTGGCCAGCGTAGGCTCGAAAATAGTCGATAAAGCTAAATTCTTGATAATGGCGTTAGGGGGATGTGCGTAATAGTCCCCTTGCATCTTAACATTGTCAGTACATAGCTTATGAGATTATGCCTACTAACGAATTTTAAAATACCGCTCTGCACAGATACCTGTTTTTTCCCTATGTTAACAACTCAATATATAAGTTCAACTATTGCTTATTCGCCAATGGAATTTGAATAACTTTTGCGATACAAAGTGAGGGCTGCAAACGTATCAATTGAGCTTTTTTTTTTTTCCTGTCTGAGTCTATGACTATGTAGGACATGCAGGTTCTCTCTATCTACAGGCCAAGGATACCTATGCCAGCAGTTTATCCCCTCCTATGCCTCCCATACAGCTCCCCTCGATAAGTACCGCCCCTCACAAGCCCTCATTCGATCATACACTTAGAGGAGCCCTTTGCCCTTCATTATCTCCCCTCTCCAGCCAACGAAACGATGGCCATTTGCGGGTGTATGGCAGCCGGGAAAATTTGCAAAAATCACTGGGCGCTGAGCTCTCCTAATACCGACATTAGGACTAAATCCGAAGACATAGTGTCCCTTCTTAAACGTTCGAAGAGACCGGCCAGTTGGGCGCTGCAGACTTGTGGATACCTCGGGAAATTCACACTCTGCCTTTCTAGCCTCCTTCCAACTCCTTCCCGAAGGTCGTGCTAAAATATCAGGAAAGTCTTGACATAGCGTGATTGCTGATTGGTAGCGTAGCCCAACTTCTTTTGTTCCGTCCAGGGCGCTGGGGAGTGCCGTTGACTCATCGACAAAAGAAGCTCTCCTGGCTAATTATCCGAAATCTCAATCTTGGCGCCCACAAACGTTCCAAAGTTGAAAACCCCTCAAAAATGTCAGTCCCAGCATGGCCTTCAGAGACCTGTTTACCCTTTCGCTCCACATCTCAGCCGCCTATCCTTCCTCAAGATGTAGATACCCATTAGAGCAACAGTCCCCCATAAACCAGGACCCGAACTTTGTAAACTATGACTTAGTTTCCTCCTTGCGTGTATACTTAGGGTGGTAAATTTGTAGTAAATAATGGCCGGTAATTAATGGGGCAAGCTACTGTTTGAAATTGGAGCAACTTCTTTATTGGTCGGTGAGGCGAGATGTGGCGTGGTTAGAAAGAGGTTGAGGACTCTGATGAGAATGGTAAGAAAGGCATTGTCGAGGAGTCGTCAAAAGGAGAAATGCTTAGGGTTGCTTTCGACTTCAAATCGATTGCCATTCTTCTTGGCGATCCCAGATGTACAGAGCATACTGAGCGATTACACCGGCACAACTGGAAGTTGAAGAGTTCGTCTTTGCCGGCCATGCCCGGTCATGATACAGGTAAGAAAAAGCTGGTATATTAATCTACCCCACTCTGGTATTATCCTTAACATTATATGACGCTCTATGAGAAGGCAAATATGTCTGATATATAATAACTTTCAACCAGAAAATTAAGACTTTATATTGTACTGTTCTAGACCAGCTGCCACAATCTTAAAATTTGGAATAACAAATACAATTCTTCTGAATCAAGAGTGTGGCGTCCACATTTTTGCGGGGTTCATACGTCAAACCACATTAGTGGATCACACTTTATAGTATACTAGTACTTATATCATAAATTGGCCCCTCCACGGAAAGCCATAGGTCTACTTTCTTCGCCTTCTGACAACCTGTACTCCATTCGAAAGCAAACACATTTGTAGTCTTGGTCGGCTGTTACATCTCGCACTAAATTCGGCGTCTACAGAGTAAGTAAACCCCTTCATTTTCAATGATGACATGATGTTTAAAATCGCTGCATGCCCCATATTTTGTAGGAAATTGGCTTCTCTGAACACCCTTCTAGTTAAAATAACTGCGACTGTAACATTAACACTGATTATAGGAACATACTTATCTATCTTTACAGAAAAACAAAAACTTACCCTCCCACCAAGTTTTTCAAACATGCCAACTTTAGCAACTTCTGGAGTAGAAAATTTCTCAATGGGGAAATCAGCTTGTAAAAATGATGAACATGACAAGCACGCAAGCTGTTCACCATCGCAACGATATCTTTCGAGTAGAGGCGAGTCTTATGGGGTACGCTTGTTAGATTAATGGAAAGAATTGAGAGAAAAAGCTAATTTATCCAAGTTGAGCTTTCAGGATGTTGTGTTAAAGGGTCTAGCAGCGGACGGTGGCTTATTCATCCCCGAAGAAATTCCCTCCTTACCCCAAAATTGGGAATCTTTATGGGAGAATATGTGCTTTGCTGATCTTGCATATGAAATTTTATCTCTTTATATCTCTCCCTCTGAAATACCGCCTTCAGACTTAAAAGAGATTATAAATAAGAGCTACTCGATGTTTCGAACTCCAGATATAACTCCTCTTTTAACACTGGATCCGAAAAACAACCTACACATACTTGAACTTTTTCATGGACCCACATTTGCATTTAAAGACGTTGCCCTTCAGTTTCTAGGCAATCTCTTCGAATACTTTTTAAACCAAAAGAACCAGGGGAAGAAAGGTAAAGAGAGGTATCATCTCACGGTTGTGGGCGCGACAAGTGGAGACACTGGATCAGCTGCCATCTATGGCTTGCGAGGAAAGAAAGATGTCTCGCTGTTCATTTTACACCCAAAAGGACGAGTAAGTCCAATACAAGAGGCACAGATGACTACGGTTCTTGACCCGAACGTGCATAATCTTGCATTACAGGGTACTTTCGATGACTGCCAGGTATGTTTTCATGACTGAGTACATTCTTAAAGCCAATAACCTTTGTAGGATATTGTGAAGGCTCTATTTCAAGATCCCGTGACCAACGAAAACCTTCACCTCGGTGCAGTCAACTCAATAAATTGGGCACGGATCCTAGCACAGATAACTTACTACTTCCACGCACATTTTAGTCTTGTCAAGTCCAAGAATTATACACCAGGCCAAAAGACTCGGTATGTTGTACCCACAGGAAATTTTGGAGATATTCTAGCAGGATACTTTGCGAAAAGAATGGGCCTACCTGTCGAAAAATTAATCGTTGCGACTAATGAAAATGATATACTTTATCGCTTTTGGAAGAATGGACGATACGAAAAGAAGGCTGGAGGTTACATAGAGATGTCACAAAATGGGGCAGAAAATGAAACTTCGAAATTACGAAAGTGTGAGGTCAAAGAGACTCACAGTCCCGCCATGGATATACTTGTTTCAAGCAATTTTGAAAGACTGTTGTGGTTTCTGGCTTACGAGTACGCTGCTGGCGCAAAGATGGACGATGAGTGGAACAAAAAGCAGGCGGGCCAAGAAGTCGCATGTTGGCTCAGTTCACTCAAAACCAAGGGCGGGTTCGACATCGGTGCCGAAATACTCGAAATTGCTAGGAGAGATTTTGAATGTGAGCGAGTCGATGACTCACAAACATTGATTGCAATAAAAGAATTCTATTCACAAGCCACTGATGGGACTGATACCTCTAACACTAGAGAAAGCTATGTATTAGATCCTCATTCTGCGATAGGTGTGGTAGCTTCCCAGTTTTCAATCCAACGAAACCCAATTGCAGATACTCACCACATTGCTCTCGCAACCGCTCACCCCGCTAAATTCGCTGATGCTGTTATTCAAGCCCTTAAAGATGAAAAATCTTTTTCCTTTGATTCAATTTTACCAGAGGAATTTGTTGGGTTAATGGATAAAGAGAAACGTCTTCGAACTGTTTTTAAGGACGCAAGCTGGGAAGATGTGAGAACAATAATACAGGAAGAGGTTCAATTGGAGTTGAGTGGTGATCAATAATTAGCTAAATACACTAAGCCTGGCTCTTTTATTTCAGAACGGTAGGTCCCAATCTGTTGAAAATATGGAATATAGAGTTAAGTCGAGATTAATTTGGCTGTTATTGAGGAAAGATATGCATGGTTGTGGTTTCTATTATTTCTACGTTGAGACACACTTTGTCGATCTTACTAGGCTCGATAATGATTAGTCCCGACCGATTGGTGTTTGGCGAACGGAAATTGCGTATACCCTGTACTAGTGTTTACTATTATTAATTGGAGCTCCCTTACGGACTACCTATCGGGATTAAAAAAAGTTTGTACCTGTGTATAGAAGAGTAGTGGAATTGATATCCTGTTATCCGTTGTGATAGCACAAGCTAAATAACACCCTCAAACTCCACGACCTAATTAGTATGCAATAATTCTCTACAGGTTAGCTTACAAAATTTGCCAACGTAAGTGATTTTGATTGGCATTAAAATACAAGTTCTTCGACTTCCATGTGACACCAGATACACTTCCTCACGGCGAGACCGTTCTCTTTTTCAACGACCTGGCCCCATTCATGCTCATGCTTACCCTGACCTCCGATTTGGTCTCCGAATTGACCATCCACTGATTTATTTTGGTTATTTCTCCGAAATGCTTCTGTTCGAGTCTTTTTTTTCAATTCTCTAAGTTTACTTTTGAATTTTTCGTCTTTCCGCTTTTTTTTATCAGCTTCTCTTTTCTCGAACTCAGCGTCTAGTGCTTCGGGCGATCCCCATTTTGTGTTAAAAGCGTATTCTTCGACCTGATAGCGCAAAAACAGCATCATGTCATGCCAATGCGTTTTATGTGGATTAGGCTTGCTAAGATGCGGAAGTAGTTCGGCATCTTTCAATTCGGCTGTGGAAAGTAAGTTATTATATTGACACCAATAAGCGAACCTACGGTCAGTCAACAAGTAATCATCTTTGGCCTCGGTCTTGGTGAGTAAACTATATTTTTCTGGGTTCTTTTCCTTGCATCCAGCGCAGATTGCACACCCAAAAGTAGCTTCCCACTGCCAGTCAATCTCGAGACTACCACATTCACGGCACTTGCGGCCATTTTCGCGGGCATCGAGCCCAATTCCTGGTTCGAAGGGACCCTCTTTACGGTTGCGTAATCCTTTGATAACCTGATGTCTTTCCCACTCCTGCTCTGTCATGTGCGCTGGTTTAGTAGCATCGGAACGAGCATGATTCATAGCTTTATTCCAGGGATCATCAGCAGCACTCAGGAAGCCTCCTTTAGTATCTGTCATCTTGCTGAAGTCATGATCAATATATTTTCGAAACTTTCGTGCTGCCTGAATACCTTCGACAGCCGGCATCTGGCGAGCATCGCGACTCGTTTCGGGCACATGCGTCGTTGAAATAGAAGCATGTGCCCTCTTTATACCCGTCATCTTGCCTGGAACATTAGATGAGGCGCTTGCATCGATGGATAAACTTTCAGCGTGAAGTGCCTTGGCCCGCAATCGATTTTCTTCCTGCTACAGATTAGCTTGACCACTTATTTCAATATCAGTGAAGCTCACAATTCGTCTTGTGGCCTCCGGCGTCGGTTGAGAGGGACTGTGATTCGTCATATGGGTGATAAGTTGCCAATGTCAAAGTGTCTTGAGAAATTGATACCAAAGAGTTCCGGAAGAAGTTGATCATGTTCAACTTGCCTATAGAGCCTTTTGACAAACGTATTTCTTTGACCAAATTTATTTATTGGTATTGGATGTCTTTTTTCGAAGAAGTGAAGATAAGAATTTTTATTACAATCACTAATGAAAGTCCCTCAGGTGCAAGTCGAACGCGCGACATTCCGGTGCCATTCTCAAGTTACAGCCGGACGCCATAAACCAATTAGGCGACCGAGGAGATTCGGAGAAGTAAAGTTCTGCACTATATTCAGTAAAACTTCGTTTAATCTATTATACGTTCTCTGTTTTACACCGAGTTACTTCGCGGTTATCGATATAAACATATTTACCCCAACAACGGCGACGCAGGGTTCATAGTATTTGAGAGCGATGAGAATTATCTTCCGTCTCTGATAACATGAAAATTTCGAAACTACTTTCTTTCCCTTCAAGTAGAATAATAACAGGGAAATTCACAATACAAGCATAAATTCCTCCTGATAATTCTTGTATGATCTACGATCATTGGAAATCATGTTAGCGAGGTATATCCTCTTGATACTTAAATGTTATCTACGAATTTGAAACAGTAGACTTGATACTACACAGAACTGAGATGAAGCAATGGTGATGTTAGATTTATATTTTCTCCATGACGCCCTAATGAAACCAATAGTCAACTTAATAGACTGATAGATCTTATTGAATGATATCAATGTATGCTAATTGATAAAATTAAATAAATTTTCCTCCTGCACGTTCCATCGGTTTGATTTATTCTTCTTTGGCACCACCTCGACCAGATTTTTCCGCAGCTTCAATGCTTTTCTTATCTTGAACCTGAGCAGCTCCTCCTTGAAGGCTACTCAAGAGTCCAGGAGGCGCTTTAAAAGGGCGCTTCAATTCTCCAACTGCTGGTTTTCCAAATAAGTGAATCGCAACCTCTGAGCCTTCTAATGCACCCTTTAAGGGAATAATTGATTGAATTATCAAAGGATTAGTGTATTTGAAATAGAGATGCATAACTGCCATCATACCGACACCCATTAGTTGAGCTTTATATAAGGCCTTCATTTGGGTTACATCGTAAGCATGGTGGGTTGTCGTGATTAATTTGGGTTCTTCCGCGGATCCCATAGGGGGCGTGTCGATGTACTTGAGAGTGGTTAAGTCTATCTCATTAGTCTAAATTCTTCATGTTGAGAACGAGGGAATACCCTTTTTCTTTGAAATCCGGAAGTGGACATAGGCATAGATGCTGATAATTATAAGGTTTGAAATAACATAGCCCACGCGTATCATATTTAAAACATTCGGATCTTCCATTGGGATCTTTTTTGACACTTGCATCATCCCCAGGATGATGACCAAGTTGGTGCTGTGTAGGTGTCAGTCAGCAACAAGTAGGAGTGGGATAATAGCGACAAACATCTGAGGACTGATACCCATTGCAAGTTAGGAAGATGTGTGACGATTTAATCTTTTTGGCGAAAAGTAAGCAGTCCTTTGCGTTTGTAGATTAGTTATTTGTGCAAAGGGTACTTATTATATGTGGAATCAGGCCAAGTTGTAGCGGCAAAGAAATTTGGCTCAAGCGCCAAGTCAACCTTCGGCTGCTTAATGCCAATTTGCGTCGAGACGACCCTCACAGAAGATTAAGCCTTTTAATTGGTTCACAATCCTTGGTGTAATGGCTTTGTTCTGGGACTACTTCGCCGCCAAATCCTTAATAAGTAGTTTGTCTCGAAGAATAGCCCTACAGAGATCCAGTACATACTTTTTATTCATTCCGGCACTAAGCTACACTTTGTCATTGTACTGGGAGCATTGCGTTAGTAAACTTGTTCCAAAGCCATACTTGGTTAGTGACAAGCCATTCTCATGGAGTGACTTTTCCCCTGATACGTTACAGGACGAGGTTTTCCATATTCGTCAAGCGCAAGCATATTGTCACGGTAATTACACTGTCTGGGATCCAAAGATTACCACCCCACCCGCACTGTAAGCATTTTTTTTTCTACTGATCAAGATCTTTAACTAAGATTAAAGCTACGTTTTTGCCGCCACGGGGGCAGTTCTTACTAGAGCATTTTCAAAGCAATTCTGCTCCATACACCAATTACGTCTCTTCAACTGTCATGCATTACTTCTCACTTTTTATTATGCATACGGCTGCAGGCGACGGATTGTGAGAAAATGGGCCCGAAATAGATATCTACTCGACGTAGATGCTCTTCATACAGCTTTTAATATAACGCTCTTCCCACCTCTGTTCTTCTTTTCCGGACTCTTCTACACTGATGTCCTGTCAACCTGTTGTGTACTTGTATCGTACAAACTATATCTTGAACGCAATGACGAGCGCACAAACTTGAGATTAAATCTTCTATGTTCATTTATAATTGGTATTGTCTGCCTTTTGATTCGGCAAACGAATATCTTCTGGGTAGCAATATTCTTGGGTGCCTTGCAACTCGTTGATACTATAAAACTACATCAAATCAAGGAAGAAATTTTAAAATCCTCTATCATCCGTAACCAATATATCTCAAAGTTTCTCAAAGAGTACTGTATACTTAAGTTACATGATCCTTCTTTAGAGGAAGCTGGTGTTTTTGGTACGAGCCCTACTTTGACTTTTTACTGTTAAGTTATGTTAGCTAATATGGTCAAGACTTTCTTCAGTGTGCTTTATCTATAATCAATATCATTATATATCAACCAGCTGTACTTGCTTCTATAGTGACGAACTTTTGGTTACTAGTATTCTTTGGATTGTTTATATACTGGAACGATGGTGTTGTACTAGGTGTTGATTTCCAACGCTCTTAAAAGTAGACCTGCTAACATTTCAAGGTGATAAATCGAACCATGTTGCCACCATTCATCTACCGCAGATGCTATACTTGTGGCCTCTTATAACCTTCTTCTCCGCACCATTACTTATTCCTGCCGGTATTTCTTTCTTTCGTAGACTAAACCATCAGATTCCACGGCATGTCTTTATTTCGATATCTTGGAGCAACCTTCAGTCTGCCCTACATATCACAGGAGGTTTAATAGTTTGCCTGGCCACTATCAAATATAACACCATCATTCATCCGTTTACACTTGCGGACAATCGGCATTATATGTTTTATATCTTTCGCTATTCCATTCTCTGTCACCCTGCTATACGATTTCTCCTAGCACCAATCTACGCTATATGTAGCGCTCTTGTGTACAAATCTCTCTGCTTTCCAGGCCAAACTATTCAGAAAAAGAAATGTAGTTCATCGTCGCTCGTACAACCATCCGATGTTTCGAGGCAAGAGAAATCTGCAGGGAGGATACCAACAACTCCAACCGTATCATTTGCTATCGCTCTTTTTGGTGCCACAACACTATCTCTCGTATCAGCTCCGCTTGTTGAGCCGCGCTACTTCATCACTTGCTGGGTACTGTGGCGCCTCAACATTCCAATGAATTTATCGAAAGAACTCGTCTCAGAAAATAAGACCTCGGACTCGAGAACAAATAATCTCTTTTTTAAAGCCTTAAAGAAGCCATACTCGAGCATGTGTCACAAAAAATGGCTTTGGCTCGAAACCACCTGGCTCATCCTTATCAACTTCATTACTGGATATATATTTCTTCACAAAGGGTTTGAATGGCCACAAGAACCTGGTAACGTGCAAAGGTTTATGTGGTAAGATAATCCAAGAAATAAAAAGGCGATTTCTATACAAAAGCTCCACGAAAAAAAAGATAATATCAGCAAAGTTCAAAGCTCGTCTATCACTCTAATATAAATACTTAATTGAATTAAAGAAAGATACGCAATCACCAGGTGGAAAAATAGTAGAGAGGCAGCCTGGGGAAATGAAGATAGATTGGCTATGAAAGGAGAAGAAGTAGTAACTACAGCGAGATCTATACACATGATGTGTGGGTGTTCGCTGAGTAATGCAAAGGCTTGATTGGCATTCATGTCACGTGTATGTTTGTGGTGCTCAAAGACCTATACTCCTACAGTGATTGTACGCACGGAGCCATGAGGGCGTAATTTACACGGGACAAATGATATAAAATTTTGGCAAGAGATTCCTGTTACTATAAACGAGATATATGTGCAACATGGCGAAAACATGTGACCTAACTTGCTTAGTTTACACGAGTATTGAACATGTTACGCTAAGATACAAAATGTGGTTATTAGTCTGGAGTTGAAATCTAACGTATTATTACCCACAAAGAGAGTCTGTAGGATTTATGAGACGAAAATTTACATGGTTGAAGTCTTTGATGTTAATTCGTGCGCTGGATTCCTCTCCAAATGCGCTAAAGTTGCCTCTATAAATGTGCTGTAAATCTGTATTTGTCCCTTTGGTAAATAGTGGCAACATGTAAAAGACTGCGGCTATCGATAGGGTTGAGTCATCTTTGTAATTTAACGTGTAAGGGGAACGTATTAGCTTCCGCAAAAAAAAAGGTTTCTAAAAAGGCCTTCCTACATTTACTGCCATTTTGCTAACGCCATCAGATCCTACAATTCTGCCCAAAGCAGATACCTACCTCTTTTAACCCAAGTTGAGGTTATTCTGCTATCTCGCTATGGTACGTATCAGGACTATGTAAACGTGTTGGGTGACTCGTTCGAAGGTAGACCCTCATGTTCCGGATTTCATTCGCAAATACCACTATGAGCAGTGATGTGCTTATTATGCTACTTGAGTGTCAGACTATCTAGCAAATTGGGCTCCTCTCCGACCCAGGCCACACCTTGTACAGTGCTCCTTGCCTTCCATGATCCTTGAAAGATCATTGACATGTTTCCCGTAATGGATAGCCACTCATCTCAGTATTCACCCATAGAATTCAGCCACCTTTTCCACGGAACCTTCTACCCAAAAAAAAAATGGTAGCAATAGAAACTGCGTGCGCGGGAAAAAGTCACAAAACCTGCAGCCCCAGCCAGGCGAGGCCTTGACACCGGGACTACACGAGGTGCGCATATTCATCTATATCTCCCTTCTTTGTAACAATCGAGGCCGACTTAATCCAATACACCATCTCTGTATCGGGTGCTGGGTATGCTCCGGATACTCATCGGATGGCTTTTTCTTCATGATCAGTGGTAGATGAAAAGGGCTTTGACGCTACCATCTGGTCTAATCGTGGTTAGCTTCATTAAAATGGTGGTAGGGGGATGTTGTAAAAATATACGAACGATACAAAACGCGGAAGCGATTTGGAATCCCCATGGAAGGGAGGAATTTGTTACTCAATCTCAGCCCTGCAGACTCTACAGTGAGAGCTGGATGTGTTGAAATTGGTGCTTCCATTTATGGTAAAGACAGGGATGTGAAGAATTCAAGTCACTAATCTCCCATTCATTGTGAGGTTAGTATTAATGCGCTTTTGTAAACGTTATTGGCTCAATCTAGTATTGTAACTAATCACTAAGGTTCTCTACTTTGTACAAACAGGGAGAGCGCCATCCCTATGTATTTGCGCGCTCGGATCATTTGCAACACCTGCATAACTCCCAGACCTTGACCCCTGACTCCATAATCCTCATGTCATACAACTATATTACTAGAGCTGGTTATGCACAGATATGCATCTGCTCACAGCTTTGATGTAAATACCAACCAATAGATTTTCCTAATACAAAATATAGTTTATACAGCACTGTGTCCTCGTGGCAGTAATTAACAATTCTTCACGACAGATTTACAGACTCCTCTATTTTCCCACTCACTTTTTTTTTTTTTTTTTTTGTGTGTTTATTGTCCTATAAAGTCTGCGACTATGTAAGGACATGTAGGTCCTTTCTGCCTACAGGCCGGGAGTATCTATGCCTCGGGTAGTGTACTCCCTCCTATGCCCCCTTCACGACTTCTTTCCAGCAGTAATACCCCCACAGGTCTTCATTCGAGTACACACTAAGAGGAGCCGTTATCCCGTCATTATCTCCCCTCTCCAGCCAACGAAACGATGGCCATTTACGGGTGTGTAGCTGCAGGGAAAAGTCTCAAAAACCACTGGGTGCGGGGCTCTCCTATGACGAAGAGGCCGGCCAGCCGGGCGCAGCAGACCTGTGTATACCTAAGAGCGTCTCTCAACCTTCCTAGCCTCCTCCTTCCTCTTTTCCTGATTAATGCCGCAGGATAAACCGAAGATCGTGAAAGGATGTCAGAAAAGTCTTGGTCGAGAGTGACTATCGTGAAGGAGCCTAGCCTAGCATCCAAAAATCGTTACGGACGTGGGGTCGTCGGGTAACTCATGTATTTCAGATGCCCTCCTGGCTAGTAGATTCGGAAGTTAAGATTAGAAGGGACGATATTATGGACGAGTCAAAATCTGCTTTTCTTGAGGGCGGAAGGGTCTTTTACTTTGCTTTCGTGGGTTTTTTGTTCGCCCGCCGGTGGGTAGCACATGTTGTAATATGACGAGGGCTTCTCTGACTACCGTTGTAGCGTTTGGTACCGCATTATCTTTCCTCATTTCTAGCATCATTATCGTCGTCATGGTCGTCTTATGTGTTATCGGAAGCGTATCTTTGACGGAGGGGGAGATAACTCAGCTCAAAGTTGAAAAGGTATTACTCAATCTCGGCTCTGCAGACTCTACAGTGAGAGCTGGAGGTTCGTAGGGGACACCACTGACAGGTGTTGAGAATAGTCCCCCTTCCCACTCACTTCTGCAGGTGATATAATCTGTGCCTAACAGCCACAACCTTTTGCAAACCTATCCGCTCTTTTTTTTTTTTTATATCATTGTGTATGCAGCTCTAGAGCTATGACACTTATATCTAATTAATATTTTCTAAATTACAAATGGCTTTCAACATGTGCTTTATTCTCCAAAATATTCTATTCTTTTAATATTTCTTTGTGCAAATTATATTACTCCATTCTAGGCACACCCTCTTGTGTATTCCTACATGAAATTAAGCTGTCCCCTATTTTTGATAAATTAATGCAGTTACTTGATTGAATAAATTTTAGTAGCTTTTCTCTCACACCCTTGGTATTTAATAGCAAACTAAGGCTCCGTGGCACAACATCTGAGAGCTCCTTTTTTCTTTGGGTTTTGAATTTTGAACATTGAAATATTAGGTGGTGACCTATCCGCTCAACAGGATGTTTGTAGGATACAACACTGACAGATGTTGAAGATAGTCCCCAATATTAACATTGTAATATTAGACAGAATTCAGTTGGTTGATTCTAGAAGTCCTTCAATGTCTCAGACTCAGAAGGGACTGTAACAAATTTTTTATCTTATCTTAACAACTTGATTCCGTGAGGCTAGCTTTTACCATAGTGACGTTTTGGTGAGGAACACTAGATCACGTGAAAAACGTACAAATATTAATAAATAAAATATTCAGTTGTCCAGACGACCACACAAGGAATTAGCCCTCTTTCTCGAAGACAAGCTCTTCAAGTGTGCCGCTTGGCAACACGGTTCTATGGGGCCGAGACCTAGTACTCCAAAGAGACTTCTCAATAGATCATTTCTCAAGTCCAACACAGGATGAACGACGCGGCTCAGGCAGCTCCCCAAGTCTCTTGCACAACGTCAATAGCAGCACTTCTACGAGAAGCTGGCTTGAGCCCAGCTAAGATCTGGCTTAATAGGATTCACAGTCGTCTGGCGGTTCGAATTGCAGCAGCTGACCCCTTCCACTCTCTTCGAAGGCGATAGAACACTTGTCGCATGCGCTGGATCCGCCAAAAAAACTCGCAAGAACTTTCTGAGGGCATCATTCCCTCACTGTAGTCGTCACCCCGTGAAGAAAAACTAATCGGAATTGGAGCAGTAGGCAGACTCTCGGGATCAAATCCCTTCATACAATGGCAGGCTACACGACCAATCCTAGACTGATGCAAAAAAAAAAAGACCAATCCTAGATCTATTCGCATTTCCAGATGGCGATCTCATAGAAGTCCGAGTAGGTGCAGGTTATGTCATTTACCGAGGTCCTACGCAGGAGAGAGGGCGAGGATCACTTCCGCTCGGAAACTGGGCGGAAGTCTATGATGTAGAAATTGCCAGGGCCACAGAAGACCTTGCCAAAGCTCTTCGCAACCCACTGGCATATTATGCCTCTAACATTACTCTTTGCCTCTATTGTAATGGAAGTTGTGTAGAGAAGCTTAAGCTGTTAGGCTTGTGTTTATTATCACCTAGTGAAGCAAGTTGGGAGATTGTAGAGGTACGTGCCAGTGTCTCAATTTGACAGCATTATCTGTTACGGTTTGACTATTATTTGAGCTTAGGCAAATAAGCTAAGCGTAATATTAAGAATGAATGAATGAATAATTTAACGTATCAGGCTGAAGCCCTACACCCAGGAGGCTTGACACGGGTGCGTATTCCCGGGGGGACCCACAAACACCACTGATGCTGGCTTTATGTGGCCAGAAATTTACATGATCTAAAAAAAGGCAAAAGTTTAACCAAAAACTTTTGCTGCCCTGACTTAACGCCCTGCGCCTAGCCAGCTGTCTCATAGCAGTTTCCTGTCATGTTTATATCCCAGAAAACCTCGGTCATTCAAGTCCTACTCTGCACCCCGTAGAATCCTGTTACGGTAAGGAATTTATAAAAAGCTATCCATCCCTTTTCTCCCAACATTGTCCATATAATTGGTGCTGGTTCCTTTGTTGTTTTTCGCCATTCATTTAGCGCTGTCCGGAATTCAGCGAAATGCCACGGGCGTCTTTCTCGGCCACATTTGCACATAAGGTCTATTCCTTCGTAGTGAAACCTCTTGTGATACTTGGCAAAATTGCCATGACCAGTCCTAGCCGCTATCAGACGATGATATGCCCATCTTGGAAGAGCGAGCCCTGGTGGTCGTTTTCGCTTCATCAACAAATCCAGGTCTTTGTATCGACTGGGTCTATTCTATCTCCACCAAGAATCGACGGTCTCCTCAGCACGGTCTCTAAGGTATCGATTTAGAGCTGCGAAAGTGTATACTTGTCCTTGATTTGCTCTTGAAGTGAACGTTGCATTTGAGACCAATGGAGAATCTTTCAAAGCTGATTTAGCCATTTTATCCGCATGAATGTTCCCGATAATGCCAGAATGGCCTGGAATCCATCGTATCTCTACTACCTCGTTTGATTGTAGAAGAGTTGTAACTTTGTCGACTGTAGCTTGGGATGACTTACTTCGTCCTGTTTTGAGGGAGCGGACAGCTTCAGAGTTATCGAGAAGCATCTTAATAGGGCAGCCTCCTGCTAGAGCCACAGCTGACCCAAGGGCTTTTTGAGCGCCCACAAGTTCTGCGTCGTACACTTCTGCTCCTAGAATTATTCCAGCACCGCTACCAATCAACCTGCTTCCTTTATATAGGGCATATCCCCATGCAGATATCGCTGGGTTGCTTGAAGAACCATCTTAATGGCACATACCGTCTCTGTCGGGAGATTTTCTATCCATATCTTCGCGTACTCCGACTCATTCTCTCTACCGAGACCCGGTGAGAGCTTGGTAAGGTAGGTTGATGGGTACAGAAGTTTTCCGGGACCTTCAGTGATTGGTACATTTAGAGCACTGTTCTGGAGTCGTGTCATATAGCGCTCTGGAATAGTGATAGTTCGGGCTTTCTGGCCTGTTCGGAGCTCGAGACGCTTTATAACATCAATTGGTAGCTCCCTAGCCCTCAGTGATAGAGGGTGCCATACGTCCAGTCGTTGGATGCGCGCTGCTGACCGAAGTTGCCTCTGATCCAAAAGGATTGCTGCCGGTGGAATACCTGATTCTCTTCGGAGAGCCAAGTTTGGGGTAGTGCGCCAAGCAGGTAGTGCCGCTCTGACTGCCTTTAAAATTGTTCTGTCCAACAGATCTGTTTGCCAGCCGACTCCGGTGCCAACTTTCTTGTCTCGCCGCGTGGTGATTCGGGCTAGGCCAGGCCACCATGCCTCCGCTCCATACAGTGCGGTACTTAGGACACAGGCGTGGACAGCTTTAACCATTGGTCCTGGTGCTATGCCCCGCTGAACCATATTAATACGCCGTATGAACTGTGTAACACGCTGTGCTTTTCTGCACCATTCTTGTACGTGCTACTTAAATTTAAGCTGGGAGTCAAGCCATACTCCAAGCCATCTCACGTGTGGGGATGGGGAGATATTGAGACCTTTCACCAGGATTGCAAGACCTGACGTGTCCAACTTTTTCCTTGGTTCGCCACCTATTATTAAAAGCTCAGACTTGACCAAATCATAGTTTATCTTGTGCTCATCTGCCAGCTAAACGAGTTTATCTACTTCTATCTGAGCCGACGAGACAGCTTCAGCGGCAGTGCGTCCTATTCCGAGGGATGCAATATTGTCGGCATATCCGAATCTTTTTCCTTTCCCGTCCTGAACTAAAATGGCAATGTATAGGAGGAAGAGAACTGGCGATAGAGGTGAGCCCTGAGGTACTCCGCACTCCAATACTTTTTCGCATGTTATTCCCTCCCGGTGATGAACGCAAATACTCTGCCGGGTCAAAAATGACTCAACAAATCGGCACAG
Organism: Blumeria hordei DH14; assembly: GCA_900239735.1. Taxonomy (NCBI): domain Eukaryota; kingdom Fungi; phylum Ascomycota; class Leotiomycetes; order Helotiales; family Erysiphaceae; genus Blumeria; species Blumeria hordei. Next base: position 356,169 of record OENG01000035.1, on the reverse strand, counting down.
TCTCCTAGACCACCCCTGGTCACGCATTCTACACAGTAAGCGTTTGTGAAGTACCGCATCAAAAGCTCCTTGCACATCCATCGTTATCATAGCTGTGACTTTGTTACTCCTCATTGTCGCCTCGGCGTCATGAATAACACAGGAGACAAGATCAACCGCTGAACGTCCTGGCAGGGCCCCAAAAAGTTGTCGAGGGACTACTTGGTGCTCGATGACTGACCAAGCCATTCTTTTGGCTATGATACGTTCCAATCCTTTACCTAGGCAAGAGAGTAGAGAGATAGACCGCCATCCCTTAGGGGTGGATAGATCTCGTCCAGGCTTTGGAAGCAAGACTACTTCTGCGACTCGAATCGCTATTGGGAAGTGTTCATGCTCCAGACAAGCTTGGAAAATGTTTCTTACATGCGTCCCAATTACTGACCAGCACGACTTGAGCAACCTTACAGTTAGTTTGTCGTTTCCGGGGGCCGTGTTGTTTCCGCCAATGGTGCATTCTGTAATGTCGGATAATGAAATTTTGTTGTCCCAAGGGATTCGCTCCGGTTGGTCCAGCTCCCATGTGGATAGGTCTTCGTCTGCATCAAAACGAGCCATCAAAGTGTCCCTCAAGCTCTCTGCTCTCTCGAGTGGGTCTGAAAGCCACTTGTCCTCTGCAACCTTTAGTGGGGGTGGCTCTCGACATGACTTAGACTTAGCCCATTGCTTCAGCTTATATACTTGGGCGTCTATAGTTGTATTTTCAAATATTCTCCTCCAGTATTCTCTTTTGGCTGCTTTGACAGTTGCTCTGAACCTTTTCCAGGCGTGGACTGCCAGAGCCGGATATGATCTACAGTGTTTGTACTCGCGCTGCATAGTCTTGCATTCATCGTTCCACAAAGGTGCCGCTGTTCCAGTAACTTTTGGTGCTGTTCGTCCCACAGCGTTGCGAACATCATCAAGTGTCTCTAGGAGTGTAGAAATTTGGAGCTCTATATCTCGAACATATTATAGTGGAGAGTTGTTGATTAAACCCACTTAGAATCAGAGCGCCATTTAAACTAATTACTACAGCTAAGCGAAGATCACAATTTACTAGTTTATGCTAGATAATTGTGACGCTGGTCAATGTATGAGTTGGCATGAATGTGGCTAATAATACTCGAACCTTATTACGTTCCATGTTAATGCAACTCTTCATTGCCAAGTAGCGCCAATTTCAACACTTGGAGGATTACCAATGAACCTTCTGGAAGCATACAAAATGTTCATGAGGATGACAGGAGTATTGAGAATCTTCTAGGGAGTTGTCAAAGTTTCCAATCAATTCTGGTTACACAGGGAATCTTATAGAAGAGAATTATCTTAGATTGTATATATATTTGTAATCTAGCTGTATGAATTCTCTTCCCAGAGAATCGTAATTAACATACTGTACTTACAGGATTGCCTATGCATTTTGGATTGAAACCGTTGTCACTGACCAAGGACCTATTCTAAAACAATAGGAACTAAATACAAAGATATGTGAGCCATTCTACTATATTCTATCCTAATCTGTTCTATTCTGTTCTGTACTTGTATAGAATATTCTATTCTGTATGAGAGTATACTGGAAAGTTCGAGAACAATAGAGAGGAATATATAAGGGGTAATTGGGATGACTATGGTTCGGCAGATTATGGTCTTGTATTCTTAGGAACTCTCTAGAAATTATTGAATCTTATCTTATGTCGAGCCCTTGAATTGTCGAACTTCTGACCCCTTGGAATGCGAATACCTCTCGTGCCCTTAACAAGAGCCCCCGAAAGAAGATAAAAGACTCTTCCTTTGCATGGGGCGAGAATACCAGTGGCGGAGACAATTACCTGTCAGTAAAGAAAACTATCACTGAGAAAGCTGGGGTTGCACCTTTAGCAATCATGTCAATGACACAAGTCAGGTCTGGCCTGGCCATGAAGTGCGCATCAGTGTCACGGAATATATGAATGGAATATCTGGATCTGGATCTGGATGGGTCGGGATAGATAACTGTGTTGTGCGATAAGGAGAGTAAATCTAACTATGTACATGGAAGTCTCTAAGTCCTAAGTTCGCTAAGCCATTCCTAGGACTTAGTCCCGTGACAGTACTCCCCCTCCAAAATTTAAGTTTGGACCCCAAACTTTCACTACTTTTTATATTTTTTTTTATTATGATTATTTCAATTTTTTAATCTGTTTCAGTCTTCTACTTGATCTTCGTGGTTGTTGTTCTGGAATTGATTGATTTGTAGACGGCATCTTCACCCATTCCGGAGGCCCTGGCTTACCAGGGTTTTTGGTGTGGAAATCTATTATTGCCTTGTGACATCCTTTCAAATCTGATTCTGGCTGCCAGGTGGGATTTTGATCGTATTTCCACTTCACAAGGTATGTAAGACCGGTCTTATCAATATTTTCATCATGTACATCAAGGATCTTATCAAATTTCCATTTATCGACAATTTTACCGTCATTTTCTCTTTCTACAACCCGGCCTACAGTATTACGACGCTCGTTTACGTTGATACTAGATTGGCCTGGGATTATCGAGTCTGGCCACGGTCGAACCATTGATGTATGAAAGCTATTGTTAACCCCAATATGTTTCGGAAGTTCAACAATTACCGCCCCATCATATACCTTTACCACTTTAAAGGACCATCCCATTTGTCATCCCATTTATTTTTTGGTCTATTTGTCTTAATATTTTTAAGGCTTATCATGACCTTATCTCCTGGATGATATACTGGAGCCTCCGATCTTCTAGCATTTGCATTATTCTCATATCGTTCTTGAGACTGACGGCTTAGTGCTTTAAGTTTTTCCAATATGCGGTTAAAGCGATCCGCAATAGCATCAGCCCTTAGGTATTCTTTCTTCATCGATCCATTCAAGTCACAGGTCTTGGGGGCTGGTGGTTCTATTCCAAGGCGTGGGTTGTAGCCATAATTTGCAAAAAATGGAGAGACACCTGTTGTCTCGCTAACACTGTTGTTTCCTGAGAATTCTGCAAATGGGAGCCAGTCAACCCAATCATCCTGCGTAAAATTAACAAATGCACGTAAATACTGGTTCAATGCCGAGTTAATTATCTCCGTTTGACCATCCGTTTGGGGATGAAAAGCAGAACTATGTTTCAAGTTCACAGATAGACGTGTGTTCAGACGATGCCAAAAGTCCGAGACAAATGCAGAGCCACGGTCGGAGATAATTGATTCTGGTGCACCATGGAGCTTGTACACTTCCTTTATAAAACAACTTACCAATTCTGCACTATCTAGGGATGATGTTGGTATGAAGTGGCGCATTTTCGTCAGACGATCCACTACCACGAGGATATGATTAAATACCTTTCCAGAACGCTTACAAGGGGGTAGGTCAACCACATGATCAATTGAGATATCGACCCATGCGCGGACTGGGATATTGAGGGGCTTCAGGAAGCCCGGTGGTGATGTTCTTGGGGTTTTTGTTCTAACGCATAGCTCACACCCTTTAACAAAATTAGCCACAAACTTACTCATTTTAGGCCACCAGTATGATCTTTGTAATAAGTCTAACGTTTTTACTCGTCCTGGGTGACCCGCGGGTCCTGAAGAATGGGTACCATGGACAATTAATAAACGTAGCTCTTTGTAATCTGGCGCAAATAATCGATTCCTAAAATAAATCAACCCGTTATTAATTTTGAACTCTGCCATATCTTTCATTAATAATTTTTTTAAATTTCTAGGCCATTTTCTCCTGGATTGGTCCTTCAAATGCTCAACCATTTCTCTAGCGGTAGGGTTTTCTTTATATGCCTGATATATGAGATCTATCAGTGCAACTTCATTAGAAAGCGGGGCAAGAATTTCGGAATGTTTATATTCAGGAAATTTTTCATCATTTAAACAATCTAGTTTTAAATCCGGGTGAACTTTATCCTCTGGTATCATTGCACGGAAACGTTGCTGAAGACGTTCATCCGAAGCATCTTTCGGCTTCAAACCTGGCAAACGACTCAATGTATCTGGGATTAGTGCTTTAGATCCTGGTCGATAGGATATCACAAAATTAAACTGAGATAGAAATTCAGACCATCTTACTTGACGCTGGTTAAGTTGTTTTGCTGTCAAAAATGTCTTCAAGTTCTTGTGGTCTGTAATAATTTCGAATGTGGACTGGACCCCCGCAAGCTCTGGTCGCCATTCTTCCAATGATTTTACTATGGCTAGCAACTCTTTATCATAAATATCATAATTTGACTCAGCTGGGCTGTGTTTCGAAGAGAAGAAAGCGACTGGATGAAGAATATTGTCGTCCCCTGTCTGAAGCAGCGCACCCCCCGAAGCCCAATTTGATGCATCAGTCTCGACCACTGTGTGTCTATGATAATCAAAATACCTGAGTACTGGTGCTTTCGTGAAAGAATCCTTTAAATATCGGAATGCCTCATCCTGATCATCTGACCAATTCCATTTTACGCCTTTCTGTAAGAGGCGGGTTAATGGCTGCATAAGCCCCGAATATCCTTTAATGAAACGCCGATAATAATTTGAGAACCCTAAAAACTGCTGTAACTCCTTTAAGTTAGATGGCTCCTTCCAACTCTCAATTGACTTTACTTTTTCAGGATCCATGCTGAGCCCATCAGTAGAAATAATTAGCCCCAGATACTTTGTCTTCTTTGTATAGAATTCTGATTTTGCAATATCAAGCTGTAGACCTGCATTTCCCAATCGTCTTATTACTTCATCTACATTTTTTGTGTGTTCCTCTCGGGTCTTTGAGTAGATCAAGACGTCATCTAGGTATGCTGTACAATACTTATCCAATGCATCATGTAACGTGTGATTGATATAGTTTTGGAACGTTGCTGGCGCATTGCATAAACCGAATGGTGTTACTAACATTTCATATAATCCAAACCGTGTGGTAAAAGCTGTCATCCACTCGTGTCCCTCTGCAATCCTGATACGATTGAAAGCAGATATGACATCCAATTTTGTATAAAAATTTGCACCAGATATAGAATCCAGGGTCTCCCTGATCAAGGGTAGAGGATAGCGGTTTTTTATTGTAACATCATTAAGACCTCTATAATCTTGGCAGATACGCACCCCTCCATTTTGTTTCGGGACTAGTAGTAAGGGAGCGGCAGCGGGAGAGGATGATTGTCTTATAAATCCTTTATCAAGCATGTCGTCAATCCATTTTTTTATGCATTGCAACTCCGAGGGAGAGAAAGGTCTATTTCTACAGGATGGAACCTCTTTGCCTGGCATTATTTCAATCTTATGGTCCCACTGACGATGAGGTGGTAGTATTCCGGCATTTTTCGGTAAGAAGTGCTCCGCATGATGATTTAACTCATCTGGCAATTTTTGTTTTATCATTCAATGGTTAAATCAGGCTTATTTTCCAAGAATTTTTCCACATCCGCCTGGTCAACTTTCCGGCGAATAAGATCTAGCGAATCACTGTCTTCTGGACTTTCCCAAATTGGAGTTGTCTCCTCCACGACAATCTCTTCTTTCACAGAAATATCTTGACTACTTAAACAATTATTTTCTTTCATTTTTGTTATTAGATGTTCTCCTTCATCTTCGCAATCCTCGACTGTGGTATTGTATGATCTGCATGAAGGTGCCAGCTCATTTTTGCAACGAGGATTACAGGATAAGGAGTCTCTTTTACTAGGTAAGCACATTTTCTCCCAATATCTTCTATGAATACAGTTACGTTTACAATATTCAGACCTGAAAGAGAGCGTCATAGACCTCCAATCACAAACTGGATTATGCAGTTTTAACCATGGTATACCTAGAATAACTGGATTACTCTTGCTGAGTTTTGTTATATAAAAGATTAAATTTTCCGAGTGTTGACCGAGATGCAAACGGAAGACGACATAATGCGTGATGGCTGCTTGTGAGCTACCGTCAGCTAGACGTACGGAGCGAGGGGCGACAAGTGGTTTAGTTTCAATTCCAAACCGCTTTACAATCGACTCTTCATCAGCGAATGCAATAGCTGTGCAACCGCTGTCAATCAGACTTGTTGTGGAAATTTTCACACTATCATTAATGCGTGGATTAGAAAGATGAGAACGTAGAAGCATTGAATTACTTGAACTAGTGGAACACATTTCTAGCGGCGAGCTATCTAGTAATACACTTCTTATAAATTCATTCTCATCCTCATAACTCTTTGACCCCTGTCGACGACTTAAGGCAGGGGTTTGTCTTTTAACTGATTGCCCACAGCCCGTACGACATCTTTGGAATCTTCGTCTTCAGGGTAGGTATCTGTGATGCTCCCAGTATTGTCCAAGGCGCGAAGTCGTGCAGGGGCTGTCGGACGTAGATAATCTGACTGGAAGCCCTGTGAATAATGCTGTGGTATGTATTGCGCTTGATTATAATACATATGAGGTGTTAGCCATGGTTGCATGTTCTGGTGCGGAGGATATTTTTGCTGGGAGGATATCGGGGGAACATATGCCCTAGATTGTAAACGACCATTTCCCCCGCTGACTGATGGCTGGTTAATTGAACGTGTTGGCATTGGGATCGGATCTATCTTTCTGTGGTGATCTTTTGCAAAATGGCCCTTCTGGCCACAAGCTAAGCACAAGTGGTTATCCTTTCTATGTTTCCTGTCAGATTCTGTGAGCTTCACACGACCGAGATCCATCGGATCACCAGCATCAATCGCATCCTGACTATGTCTTAGATCTTGGCGTGGAGAATAGCTGGACGTTTGTTGGATTTTTGCAATGTGCTCCTGCTGTCCCAGGTTTCGGGCAATCCTATTGATCATTTGACTCCAACCGTTGAAGTCGTCATCCTCGGGCAGGTTCACTTGATTGTCTATAACATTGGTTATCCTTATATTTAACCGCTTCCTTAACATATCGACTTTTGTCCTGTCATCATATTTAGCCTTTTCTGCAAAATGATCAAAGTCTACTTTGAAGTCTCCGTAGGCGCGCTTTTCTTGAAATAAGGTATCCAATTTATTTTTGGCTGTCTGAGTTACATCTAGCAACATGTATCGCCCGTCCAATACTGACCACAATTCTTCAGATGTCTCCCATGCCCATTTTGCAGGATGGTGAGGGTTCTTGTTCATCATCTGAACACCATCTTGCACGGAATCCCATGCCTTGTCTGTGAGTTGCCCTGTAATGTATGAAATTTTCTCAAATTCTCCAGGGAAGCAGGGTTTATCAACAATTATAGTCTGTTGAACTTGTGTCTTCCATCGCTCGTATGCCAATTGTCTTTTCTCCATGTTGTTATGATTACCAGTAAACTTATCATGGTCTGTTGTGGTACGGCGAGGTGTTCGGATAGCCTGTTCGTTAGAAACAATGTTGGAGTTAGCAATATTGTTTTGAATTTGGGTTCGTAACTTAAAAATTTCATCATTCCCCGATGATATGTGGGCATTCAATTTGCTTATTCTCATATTTAATGTATTGATATCGTTCAGACGGCTTTCTACTTGCTGGTTTTTCGTTTCTATTATTTCTCGCGCCTTTAAAGTATCCTGATGAGCGAGAGTAAGTCTTTCGTCAAGCTCACTGATGTGCCCTTTCATGCTTTTAAAATTGGACTCAAATTCAGATATTGTTGCTAACTGTGGGAGATCTGCCTGTTAAGTACGCCAAACTTAAGATCAAAACATTTTAACAAACTACAAAACATTATTTTTTCAGGTGAATCGGAAGTTGAGGCTATTGTTGTCAAGAGAGGAGTCGGATTTGAGTCTGGTGGGAATGTGTAGTCTCCAATAGCGCTGGCAAGATTTGGCCAACTTCCACGGAAGGAATCTAAAAGTTGATTCATAATGGACGCGTCCTGGTTGCTGGCCATTTTTATAAAAGCTGGATAAATTGATTTTAAGAATTTAGGGGTGCCTTTTCGCGTTCGAGAAGAACCTTCTGAAAGGATACAATTGTTTTCTGGTTACAGGTTACTGGATCAGGGAAGCAGGGCGCGGTAAGGCACGTGTGTTAGAGATCGCACAAAATGTCACGGAATATATGAATGGAATATCTGGATCTGGATCTGGATGGGTCGGGATAGATAACTGTGTTGTGCGATAAGGAGAGTAAATCTAACTATGTACATGGAAGTCTCTAAGTCCTAAGTTCGCTAAGCCATTCCTAGGACTTAGTCCCGTGACAATCAGACGCGCTCTGACAATCAGTTCTGAGTGAAGGCCCTGCACTTCAAAACAACGAAATAGCAATCGAGCCTTTTTAGACTGGACATCTATCATGGTCCCTCATGTCCCAACTTTTATCCGCACATTAGATGGAAAGATTGAAGTAACCAGGGAAATGGTGAAGAAAGAATTTTGGGCAGTTTATGGGGTCACGCCAATACAGGTGCGCCCAAGCGACAAAAAATTAGGAAGCTATTCTGATAGCTGGATAATACACTTCAAACAAGTGCCATTAAACCTCCGATTTAGACTTTTTGATGAGAGTGGACTAGCTATACTGTTCTCCCGTCGGCGCCCCATCGAGCAGTGTCAATGCTGCTGGGGTTATCACTCAACAAGGAACTTCGTCAAAGGACAATGACGCGAAATGTGTTGTGGTACTCACAAAGAAGCAGAATGCATGGCAAAAATTCCCAAATGTTCAAGCTGTGCTGGACCGCACGAATCAACCCACCTGGGCTGCATAGCCAGGCCAAACATTGATAAGTAACGCCCCGATCACCCACCAAGCTGCGAGTTGTCTGAGAGCGAGTGCATAAAGATTTCAAGGCAGCATTGTTAGATCAGAAGAAAAAGGTAAGGCCCGCGAGGTCATTAACATACCAGAAGAAATAGAGCATGATAATGAGCAATACACCCAATTCTCATCATCATAAACACAGATATAGCACCCTTCTCTTTCATCAAGTGAATGTGGGAAATGGCGGACAAAACATGGAAAAAGCGCTGCAACAAGCCTGGCATACAGAAGCACATATAGTTGTGTTACAAGAACCATGGACCTTGCTAAAAGATGGAGAGTTCACTATTAAAAGCCATCCTGGCTTCGATAGTTTTGTACCATTTGGAAATATAGCATCAAAATCGCGACCGCGCGCCATCACTTTTGTGAGAAAAGGAATCCAGGCTACTCAAATAAAACCCTCGACAACGAGCCAGCCCCAGACTATTGTTTCGATCAGGTTGGTGGACTGAAATTTGTAAATATCAATTGTGCTCCAGGCCACAGCGGGACTTCGGAACCATTGCTAAGCTGGAAGCTGAGTAGTCCGGTAGTAGTGGGGGGTGGCTTCAGCTCTATCTCACAGTACTGGCAGTCATTAATAGAGCGCCAATACTGAAACGGTGATCTTATCATGGGGTGGGCTCGTAGAAGCAATATGCAGCTAGTAAACACCCTAGGAAAAAGTACCTATTGCAATGGAAATGTGCTGGATCTAACCTGGATTTTCAGAGCTATCTGGGATTCCAAGACTAGTACGCGTGAAATTCTGTGATCTAGAAGAGTTTTCTCGATACGTGAAGCAATGGGTAATACATGGTCCCCTCAGTAGTCAAATCTAAATTGAGGACTACACAAGGGATTTGATTCAAGCTCTTCAAGACGCGAACAAAGTTGTAGGACAGGTACCCGGAATAGGAAGAGGAAAAACAGTACCTTGGTGGACTGATGACTGCAAATAGCGACATACTGACTTTAGGATAGCTAAAGCTACATCTGAAAGCATAGAGCTAACAAGAAAGGCGTTCAGAGCAACAGTGAAGGCAGCGAAACGCAGATTCTGGATAAATCAAGTCGAGGTATCAGAGACAGAAGCTCAAATGTTTAAACTGATGCGATGGGTCAAACCTAAGGCGGCGAAGGAACCCCCTCCCCTACAGTTATCACCCAACCAGTGGCTTTCAGATCCACTAGAGCAGACGATTGTACTGCGGGACTCCCTTCTTGCAACGTATGATGCAAGAAACAGTATTGACGCATGAAAGGATGGTCGACCAGAGCGTATTAAATGGACCGGAGAGGCCTCACTGTAAGATGTCGCAGCAGCAACTATTTGGAGTAAAGAAACCGCCCCGGGTTTCGACAAGATTACCGTCTGACTTCTCAAGGCCTGCCGGAAGAAGATAGGAAATTTTATCAGGGATCTCTTCCAGGCTTGTTTGAACTTGAAATATTTTCCAACGCCTTTTAAGGTGGCTGAAGTCGTGCTACTTCCAAAGCCAGGCTGTGACCTTACCAGCTCAAAGTGATGGCGACCAACATCACTACTTTGCTGCTTAGGTAATGGGCTTGAAAGACTAGTAGCTAAACAGATGTCCTGGCTCGCAATACAGCACAAAGCAGTACCTCCACAATTATTCGGCGCGCTACCAGGACGCTCAGCAGTCGACTTGGTATCATGTGTTATACATGATGCTGAAGCTGCAATGAGATCTAACAAAGTTACAGATATAGTCACGCTGGATATTCAAGGTGCCTTCGATGCAGTGCTACACAATCGGCTGCTTGCACGAATGCGAAGTCAGGGCTGGCTATCATCCCTCTGTTGCTGGGTCAAATCCTTTCTGACACAGAGAAGAGTCTTGGTAGAATACAAAGAAGGTGTGTCAGAGCAGCATGTAGACAGCAGGGCGGAGACAAGGGTCAAAGAGGTGGTATTCAGGCTAAAGGGCGCCATCCTACACTATGCATGAGATAGTTGCATAACCACTCGGCCAAATACTCTCGCAGAGCCTCGAGCTCTTTTTGGTTCATTGCGTATGGGCGAGCGGCAGGGGGTTGCTTTCCGGGCTGGAGATCAATTGAATGGTCCCAGGGGCGATGGGGGGGTAGAATATTGGCTTGCTTGCGATCAAATACATCAAGGAAAGCATGATAATGGGTGGGAAGGTAATTTTTAGGATCAGCGTCTTTTGGTATTACGGTGTTGATATTATTAATTCGGGCTGTGGGTTGTCTTTGCATACTAGAATCACGAAGGATATCTATATCTCTGATGCTAAGAGCAAAAAAGTGATTTCCGGGCTGTTGGCTGAGAGTAACAAACTCATAGGCAGATACCTTAGTTGGCCGGATTTCCTGTAATTCGGATGCCCTGTTAGATATAATTGGAGGAGCGATTTCGGCCTGACGTTTTCCTGTCGAAATAAAATCTGTAGAGTTGACGTATGGAATAGTTGTTTCGAATTTGCAACAGGCATTATCCAAACAATTTTCACCAAACGTCAGTGTGTGTTCGGCCCAATTTATGAAAGGGTTGTGTTTTTCGAGCCAAGGCAATCCCAGGACTAGGTCATACTTAATATTAGGAGTAACGAAAGCAGACATCTCTTCCTGGTGTCTACCAATGGCGAGATTAAAACTAGTCATTATCGTAATTTGGGCTCCAGGCTTACCCTCAAAACCTACTAGAGCGAGGGGAGTCTTGAGGTCAGTAGAGGTTACATTCAACTTATGGCATAATTTTTCAGATATGAAAGCAAAGCCAGATGCGCCGGAGTCAACGAGAGTGATTAAGGTTATATCTCTTATTTTTGTCTTTATATACATGTGACGAGATGATGATAATTCCTTTAAACTCACTTGTCCTACCGAAACTGACTCCAACAGGCGACTTCCTATTGGAGTTGATCTTTTAACGTTTCCATAGTCTGAGGAATTTCCTCTAAATTAGTGGTCGCGACACTTCGGGATCCCAACGGGCAGTCTCTTGCAATATGACCAAATCTATTACACCATACACATCTACCTAAAGTACGACGTGCATCCTTAGCCTTTTGGGTTAGGCGTCCGCTGGCGTCTTTTTCTCTAGAAATGAGGTCAAGATCCATTGCGGAGCCCCCTTGCGAAACAGGAATCTCGTGGTGGTGAGGACGGAACTGGGGTCGAGATATCAGAGGCGTTGGTACTGGTGTGTAGTTGTTCAAGGGAACCGGTCGGGAAGATCTTGCACGTGATGAGGCTAATATTTCCTGTAATCCAGCATCCTTGCGTCGAAGATAGGCTACAAAGGCGTGGTATTCTACCGGAACATCTGAGGATGAGAGGATCAGACTTCTTAGTTGAACTGACAGGCGTCTTTCCAGCATTAGCTTCCAGCTGGTTTTATCCACTGTCGAGTAGATGGAATCAACCATGTTGTCTTCGAAAGCCGTAATAAAGTCATGGAATTTACTATTGTTTTGGTACAATTTCTCAACTCTTGTGGTAGCCTGGTCCTGCAACAATGGGTCTTCGCATCTCTGCCTTAAGGCCAAAAGAAAGCCTTCCAGTGTCGTTATTTCGGGCGGAATTGATGGATCTTCAAGACAGCGGAATGATGATCTCATCTTAATTAGGGCTCCAGGACCAAGACACTGGTATCCAAATCTAACCTTTTCTGATTCAGCAACAAAGCTCTCTGTTTGGATCTGATTGACAAGCTGAGAGCAAAAAGAGCGCAAGTTCTGAGGTGTTCCGTCATATGGTGTAATAGGCTGGATCGGAAGATGGAGCCTGGGCTTAGGTGATACGGTGGCTGTGGAGGCAGTCGGTGAAATGGAAGAGACTGAAGATGCAAACAGCTGGCTTACACGCTCTCCATCGATTTGGGATGCTGCCTCAAGGATATTTGGCGAGCATGTTATGTAAGGCAAATTCCAGAGATGTGGTGGTAGTAATGTTACGTTTGATCAGGGGTGATGTTGATCTGTGGGTGGGGTCGAAGTGATCTGAATATCAGGCATGGCGGTGTTCATTCTGATGGAGGGTTGACAATCTGGGATACTGTAGAAGGACGCTTCGCTAGGTGTTGAATGAGACAGAGTATCTGGTGAATCAGGTACTCTATAGCTCATATAATTGGGACGCTTAGTAATGGATTATGTCATACCTGCATGTAGACAGAAGGGCGGAGACAAGGGTCATAGAGGTGGTATTCAGGCTAAAGGGCGCCATCCTACATTATGCATGAGATAGTTGCATAACCACTCAGCCAAAAGGCCAGACCAGAATCATAGAACACTTGATTCTGGTTATCTCCACATATATAGATTATACAGAAGGCAATCCTGACAAGGTGTTACTGAGGAAAAGCTCGTTGAGTGCAGTGTCTTCCAAGGATCACCACTCTCGCCACTTTTATTCATGTTATACATTTCCACTCCAATCAAAGAAGGCTCCACCAACTGTAGATTTGGATATGCAGACGATATTGCCATTATTCCAGCCGGTGTAAATCATAGTGAAGATGTGAAGGCTGCCCAGGAAGAAGTGGATAGGATAGTCCAACTAGCTGCGACACACATGATTAGATTAGACCCTTCAAATTCCGAGCTGCTAGTTATATGGAGAGGACCGAAGAAGAAACTTGACTCATCCAGCCTCTCAGTTCAAGTTAGTGACGAGCTTATTACACCATCTCCACACATTCGATAGCTCGGAGTATGGCTGGACGCACAACTGACATTTAAACAGCATGTTCAGGAATGGTGTAGTAAGGCACGATGACAATCACAATTCTTACGTAGCGTCAACAAGGCCCAGCGAGGCGCGGCTCCAGGACCATTAATATGCGCTGTAAATGCATGTGTAGTCAGTACGGTTTTCTATGGTGTTGAAGCTTGGTAGCCTAGAATCACTCGTATCACGACAATACGGGATAAGAAGGCAAGTACGTGTGTTGGATGGCACCTCAAACTTCTGGATAGTACTATTTTAACCGCAGTTCGAGCTGCACTACCAGTGTGGCTAACAACACCGAATATAGTACTTCACAGAGAATCAGGCATCTTACCGGCAGAAATTTTGCTACAGCAGCGACAACTCTGAAGTGCAGCCAGAATCCGCCGACTCGATAACTATCACCCATTGTCGCAAAGGGCAGTTGAGACACTCAAGGATGTGACAGTCTTAGCCTGTAGATATCTAGGCGCTCGTCTCTTCCCAATGATGCACTCTAATTGGGCTAAACTCGGCATAAGATTAATCCGGGATCCCGTACTCTTTGTAATTTCTATGTAGCAATAAGAGTCTTCTCTCTTTAGATTAAATTTAACTTATAATTCACCACAAGCAGTACGCTTCCCCTGACAAAGGAAGCTATTAAACGACCCAAACTCCGAGAGGGACAGAAAGAAAGTGTATTCAGGGTCCCAGAGCGATACCTAACATGCCTTCAAAATGGCAACATCAACTTACCGGTATCAGAGGGGCCTGGATAGCTGTACCAGCTGAGGATAGCGATCACTAACACCAGGACCAAATGCAACAAAGAAGAAAAGGCGACGCAGATCAAGTCTTGGCTTAGAAGTTTCCCCGCAGGAACGCTGTATGTCTACTCTGATGTTTCATCTACTGGTCCAGCGTACTCAACTTACGGCTATGCCATATACCGAGATGAAGACCTCGTAGCAAGCAGTGGAAAATTACTCCCTGGAGCTGAAGTCTTTGACGCTGAAATTACGGGGGTAGTTCGAGGGATAGAGGAAGGATTAGAGATTGGAGCTAGCACAATCATAAAGGTGCTCCTAAACAACCAAGAGGCTGCTGAAGCTCATGTGAGCGGCAGAGCTAACTCCTCACAGTCTCAGGTAAGAAAATTTATGAAAATATGCAAGGCTCAACTCAATATAGAGGTCCGCCGGGCTCTAGGACACTATGGTATAATATGAAACGAAAAGGCTTATGCGATGGATAAGGCAGTCCTTGCATCAAAAACCAGAGAAGAAAATTTATTGAGACCAAAATCCATTAGGGAGGAATTTCACGAGGTCCTGACATTTTCAGCACTTAAACGCCATGTCATAAATCGCATACAAAAACTTGTAGAAGATTGGTCGGAGAAGAATAAAATAGACAGGTACGAAGATCCGGACCTAATGATGTGTAAAAATCGCCCTCTGGAGCTAGCTTTACCTCGATGGGCATATCACCGACTAATCGCGGCAAGGACTGGGCATGATGACTTCGCTAGTTATCACAGGAGATTTCAATACCAGAATGAAGAAATGCCATGCAAATGCGGATGTGAAAAACGGCCATGGTATTATGCAGAATGTCGCCCGGCAATTCAGAAATGGAGGACGGAAACGAAGGAACCACCGCCTATGATAAGGGACATGAAAGGAGAAGAAGGATGGCAGACATTCTGGCGGTATTTAGCTGTAACAAAATGTTACACAAAGATTCTATTACAAACAGGGGGTGTATAGATGAACTGTAATGCTTCTCGGGCCTGTTTAATGTGTGGCACGAGGATTAAGGCGTAGTACGGGGCACTGGCACTTTCGCAATTGTCATTTCAACTGTTTTATGTTCTTTGCGTTTCTCGTTCCCATGAACCGATCACGCAAGTAGCGAAGAGCCTTATTTAGATCTGGGCTACCCGTGCCATGCCCTCTGGGTGCCGGGGTAGTACCGGTCGCGGTAAAAATATCACTATCATCATCTGTTCAGTCTCTATGTAACACAGATAGTCATAAGTATTGTGATAATGAGGTTATGAGAAGTCTAAGAATGGTCGCAATGGATGTAACAGTCAACTTGGGTGGATATAGGATAGCGCTTTAAGTCTAACGTGAAGAAGAAGAAGAAGAAGGATATGTATTGTAGATCTGCTATATTGATGACTATTGAAGATAGGAGTAGAAAAGGTTGACCATGTACAGAGTTCTAGCAGCAAGTATTTATACACAAAAATGGTACGCAAATTATACCCTCTATAGCAATAACTCCCAACCATTCAGCCATTCAACATTTATATCATTAGATATACCTGCGTCATATGATCATATTATCATGTATGGCTGAGATACTGGTGTTGTCATTGCTGTATGTTAATGACGTATCATTGACACAGGATTGCTTGTCCTGTCGGTTACACTTGCCTAATACTAGCCATTTCAAGTTATGTGATCTACAAGTGGGCCTGATCACAACAATAAGTCCTAGTAATTCACGACATTATATACGTTCATCTGCCTCACGATCCATCTTTTTATTGTAGGTTTGCACAATTCCAGCTCGCAGGAGAGGTAGAAATTGCATGAGACGATATGGATAGGGATAGGACGGAATTCACACCGTATGAACAGTGTTAACGCACTTTCTATAGAAAACCTCTGAAAAGCCAGTAGGCATGAGACAGACAGTTTTAGGGGGCTTTACTGAATCTGTTTCCTCCTCATATAAATACTATAGCTAGATATACCTGAATGGGCTGAATGAAGGTCAATCAATACAATAATATATCATATTACGTGAATAATTTATTTGATTTCATTCATTTGTCTAGTTTATCGTCCTATGCGGTATCTATCTACCCAACAATCAAGACGCTGAGCCATGTTAAGAAGGGAAAAATCTTTCCCGCAAGAATACCCACTCTATTGCCACTCTGAAGCGACCCGGCTTAATGCCGAGGACGTTTCTTTGAACCACAAATTTACAAAATTTCCCTTGAATTCGTTAAATACTCCTTCGATGAGACTTTTGCGATGAGAAATTTAATAATAAAGGCACCTCCTCGGTTGGCTTTGTTCGTCGAAGTGTTCGAAGAGTAGGCCCCGATGGTTGTGCTGCTCTCGCGATAATTACTAGTGCTAATGCAGCTTCGACTATTCTTCGCGGTTGTCCTGGCCATCTTCTTAGTCTTTCAGTCTTTTTACTGGTGACTAAAGCAGGTCCGTGATCATTGGTCGTCCCGACTGTTCGCATTGGCGACGTTGTGGGCTTTTCATTCTAAATATCCGCCGTCCTCGATAGAAGCTCCATCCGAGCCTTCTCTACACCTCTCTTGTAGACCTGGTAAGTCCAACACAATGCCTTCTACTATGAGCGATATTCTTTACCGTAGTTCATATAAGAGACCCTTTCCGTCAGACAGTTCCGAGTTTGGTGAGCACCAACGCATTCACCGTACCTGGCTGTCTTTCACAAGATGCCTGCGTGTGTCCCCATTGAAGCTGAAGCACTACCTTGACTGAGCTCGAGGTGACTGCACCTGCGCGGTGAAGAGCATAGCATTTATGACAAGGCCGTTTCGGTCTACTTCCGTTTGCATTGCCTCCGATGGAAGACTGACCACAATTGATCCTCTGTTGCAGCTATTATTCTTTGACCGCGCGTGTTCTTTTCCATCATATTGCTATCTTATTCTATTAATTGCCAGGCCTGGAATCCGTGCCCTAGTCGCCGTCATAGTCTCCCTGATGATGGCGTGGTTGTTGGCATCTCTTCCACATTCAATTCTTCTCCGTAGTGGGACTCGGAAAACTCCGACTGAAAAGTCTTGCCGCAAAATTTTAAACTTGTTGGGTTGACGCATGCTAAGCGCCACGTCTCTCTGGGACGTCGACTGGATGAACACCTCAGTATCATTGCTGCGCATTTGTCGAATTGCATATGCGCTTTAGATATGTTCTTTTGTCTTTGATAGAATCTCTTCTGGCTGCAGCTTATCCGCTCCGTCCATTCTGATACGTACCGCTATTGTAGTCATTTGCGGAGCTACGACCGACGCATAGGTTCTTGGTTGCGGTTTCCCCGTTGCCACACCTGGTTTAGCATTACGAACGGGATCTGCGAAGCTCTTCTTGACAACCTCTTCTAGTGCCATCATCTTCTCCTCGATTGGAAACTTCTTCTGGGACATTTCCCTCCAGGCCCTTTTGTGCGCGTTAACAGTCTTCACTGCTTCGTTCACATCCTCCATTGATGGTAAGTCTTCCTCATCTATCTCGACCATGACGATTTGTTTAGCCTAATTCAATAGTTTCCCTAGTATTTCAAGGTTCTTGTCCTTTGGAGCTGTCTGCGCTCCGCTGCCGTTTGTGGTCGCCATTCTCGCTTCCTGCGGCGCGTCGAAACCGCTGAATTTACCTACACTAGCACCGACACCCGACATGTTGGAGCACGAAAATCGAAATAATAAATCGAGGGTAAAAAAGATATAAACATGGAATTCACGATGTCGGATTGATAATTAAAGTAGCGTCAAGCGCTGCGGAACTTTCTGGCAAAATTGATGATTAATTAAATACCTTTAATTTATCTGATTTATTAAATTTAAATTTGATTTCATCGACCTGATTAAGCGCCCTAAGGGCCCATGCAGGTGGCCATAAACTCTACTTGTAGGTATTTTACATGAGGAGGAAACCTTCCGCTAAAAACACCTTACTTCTTCGAGTTATTAGTGTGGTTCTTCGTCAACCTACAGGAAGCGCAATATGCCATTGGTTCGTGACAGGACTAGCTAAAATTGTAAGTGACCTCGCCATCTTTTCCTTGCCCTCGCATGCTGAAAAGAGATGACTGTGGTCTGACGCTCGACCCCGATGGTGTCGTTAGTGGAAGTGGTGGGCCTGTGGTCACGCGACGTTTTCGCGGACGCCCCAGACCTCTCTTGCCGACCTCTGTTTTCTGATTTGACACCAGTGTAAACCCTTGATTGTCTATTTGTTTTGCCGCTGGTGTTGACTCCTCTCTCCTCAGATCCGCAGTTCTTTCCAAAAGTCTGTATAGTGCGCTCTGGATACTGGCCTTGTAGGACGCAAATTTTGAACACGCCCCCTTCTGCCATGACTTGTGGGGTTTACCGCAGTTGCAGCAAGGCACCGACTTCATCGAACAGTCTCTGGTCTTAGGAGTGCCCGCACACTCACCACATCTTTTCGCCCTATTACACGAGGCTTGAGTATGCCCCCATTGGCTGCAGTTGAAACACTGCTTGACTTGTGCCCGGGATAACCGGAGCTGGGTCGTGTACATCGTTGATTTGAGTACAATGCCATTGCGAATCATCTTGCGTTGAAGAGCCTCTATCGACAGGCTAGCGATCACTACCCCTCGAGTATGGCCATTTTTGTTCCTCCATTGGTGCTCTATCCTGTCATAGAGCCATCTTAAGCTATTAATTTGGATTCCAGAAATCCGAATATTTTTCTCCGTATTTATTTAGTGTATAATTCTGCCGTTGTCGGCATTTTTTACTCCCTGTATCATTGTCCCCAGTGGGTCTCCTAAGATTTCTACAGGATAATCCTGCATAAAGACGTAGAACTCTTTTGGCTGAGCCATATTCAGGGCAGCGCCTCACTGAAAGACTGACTGCAGGAACACCTCAATATCGTTACTCCGCAACTGCCTTACGGTGTATGCTGCCTCAATTGTATTTTGCCTTCTTTAGCAGCTCTGCCCGCTGCATTTTGTCTGCCCCTTGTACTCTAATTATTACTACCGCTTTAGTTGCGGGAGGTGCAACGACCGAGGAGAAAGTTGGTCGGCCTCCCACACCTTATGTCGACTGAGGAGCCATCTTACGCATTGGCACCTAAAGGCTCTTCGTTACTACCCTCTCTAAAGCCAGTATCCCTTCTTCCATTGGTGTCGCTTTCATTGTCAATCGTAGTGTTAATGCATGCGACTTGAGGGCGTTAATGACCCCTTCTACCTCCGCCATCGGTGACGCAGTTGGGTTAGTACCTGCTATGACCAGTCTGTCGCGAACCTTGTTTAAATAAAGGCCTATTAGTTTCGGGTTATCCATTTAAGCGCCTGTAGAAATCACAAGGGACTCTATAGCCGTAATTGCAGCTGTTGCGCTGTCTGTTGGTGGTTTTGGTGTTGCCATGAAAGAATTTGCAGCCGGGAAATCTACCTCACTGGATTCCAAACTCGCCTTGCTGAAGCGCAACGAGAAAGATTTGGGGAATCATGTAATGATGGTTTAATAAGATGATAACAATTGTCAAAATGATGAAACAAAGTTCATGGGACGTGGTGCCGCTTTTCGGAAAAATTATATATTATCTATGTTTGGTTTGTTAACGACGAATACATCCCTGTTCAACAGACAATTCGATGGACATGTAAGAAGATAAAGCTGCCCGCAGACGGGAGTGAAGCTCCGCATGCCTTGAATAGGAGTGAAGATATCGCGGAATGGAAAAGAACTTTCCGAAGGGAAAAGGACGAGGGAAGGCAGAAAGAAGCTGGAAAGATAGCGGCCTTTCTGGAGTGGAAGAATTCATGGACAAGCCAGAACAGGAAACAGCGCCCTGGCCGACCAGCATCAGCCGATCCAGAACATTGGAAAGCGGCAAATATATTTACTGATGAACTAACAGGCAGCACCAAAACAAATTACAAAGATACACCCTTAAACATCCACTGTAACCTAACCAAGGCCCAAAGAAGTGTCGCCAAGAAGCCAAGAAGCGAAAATATCGGGCTCAATTCCTACCTGTGCAGAAGGAAAATACCCGGAGTAGAAACCCCAAGCTGTCATTGTGGACATCCGCCACAAACCTTCAAGCAAATGGTATTGGCGTGTCCGCAGTGGGCAAATAGAAGAGGCGAGTTTCTCCGACTAGCCAAAGACTGGTCTTTTGAAGTAACGATGAACAGCCCAGAGGATGTGGTTAGAATCACACAGTGGATGCTAAGCAAAGGATGGATAAACAGTTTTGACTTGCAGGGGAAGTCGAGGTAGCAATGTCGGATATAATAAATCGATCTGGAATGGGAGGGGACGGAATCCATACTGGCTGAACAGTGTAAACTGCACTTCCCGCAAGTAAACCAAATAAATTGATAATAATGTAAACAGACAGGATCGGGGGGTTTTCATCAAATTGGTCTCCTCCATTGCAAAAAATGAAATAGTCACTTGCATGGACCCACAGGGAGCCTGATCGGGTTAAATGAAATCAAGTTCAAAAACTACGAATTACATTAAAGTTGTGCCTACATTCTTTGCGTGAGTTTTCTCGAAGAACCAGTACAGAATTTCCAATAAACCTATGCCAGTTATAGATCGCCTCCCATGCTTTTCATACAGTACCCCTCAAGCAGTCCCACCCCTCACAAGTCCTTGATTAATCATACACTTAGAGAGGCCCTTTGCCTTTCATTATCTCCTCTCTCCAGCCAACGAAACGATGGCCATTTGCGGGTGTATGGCGTCCGGGAAAGACCCCAAAAACTACTGCATGCGGGGCTCTTCTGATACCGACATCGGGACTAAATCCAAAGACATAGTGGCCCTTCTGAAGCGTTCGAAGAGGCCGGCCAGCTACGCGCTGCAGACTTGTGGGTACCTCGGGAAATCCACACTCTGCCTTTCTAGCCTCCTTCCAACTCCTTCCCGAAGGTCGTGCAGAAATTTTTGAAATGTCCTGACAGAGCATGATTGCTGTATGGTAGCTTAGCCCGGCTTCTGTTGTACCGTACATGGCGCTGGGGAATGTCGTTGATTCATTGACAATCGAAGCCCTCCTGGCTAACTAGCCGAAACCTCTGTCTTGGCGCCCATAATTATTAAATTAAATCATTTTATTGTCCTGTCTGAGTCTAAGACTATGTAGGACATGCAGGTCCTCTCTGCCTACAGGCCAAGGATACCTATGCCAGTAGTATATCCCCTCCTATGCCTCCCATACAGCTCCCCTCAAACAGTACCACCCCTCACAAGTCCTCATTCGATCATACACTTAGAGGAGCCCTTTGCCCTTCATTATCTCCCCTCTCCAACCAACGAAACGATGGCCATTTGCGGGTGCATGGCAGCCGGGAAAAATCGCAAAAACCACTGGGTGCGGAGCTCTCCTAATACCGACATTAGGACTAAATCCGAAGACATAGTGCCCCTTCTGAAGCGTTCGAAGAGGCCGGCCAGCTGGGCGCTGCAGGCTTGTGTGTACCTCGGGAAATTCACACTCTGCCTTTCTAGCCTCCTTCCAACTCCTTCCCTAAGGTCGTGCTGGAATGTCAGAAAAGTCTTGACAGAGCGTGATTGCTGTATGATAGCTTAGCCTAACTTCTTTTGTGCCGTCCAGGGCGCTGGGGAGTGCCGTTGACTCATCGACAAAAGAAGCCCTCCTGGCTAATTAGCCGAAATCTCGGTCTTGGCGCCCACAAACGTTCCAAAGTTGAAAACCCCTCGAAAATGTCAGTCCCAGCATCGTCTTCAGAGACCTATTCCCCCTCTAGCACAACATCTCAGCCGCCTATCCTTCCTCAAGATGTAGAACTCCATTAGAGTATCAGTCCCCCATAAACCATGACGAGCTTTGTATATTATGACTTAATTTCCTCCTTGCGGGTATACGTAGCGTCGTGAATTTGTAGTGAGTGATGGCCAGTAATTAATGGGGCAAGCTCCTGTTTGAAATTGGAGCAACTTCTTTACTGGTCGTTGAGGCGAGATGAGGCGTGGCTAAAAGGAGGTTGAAGACTCTGATGAGAATGGTAAGAAAGGCATTGTCGAGAAGTCGTCAAATGGAGACATGCTTGAGGTTGCTTTCGACTTTGATTCGGATGCGATTCTTCTTGGCTATCCCAGATATGCAGAGCATACTGAGCGATTACACCGGCACCACTGGAAGGTGAAGAATTCGTCTTTGCCGGCTTGGCGCCCATAATTGTTCCCACGTCGAAAATATGTCGAAAACGTCGGTCCCATCACCCATGACAAATCTGATATCTCTTTCTGCGCCCCTTATCGCCTGTTATTCCTCGGGATGTATAACCCCACTAGAGCAACAGTCCCCCACAAACCATGACCCCTAGTTTATATGTTATGACTTTATTTCCTCCTTGCGGGCATACGTTGCATTGCAAATTGGTGGTTGGTTATGGCCAGTAATTAATGAGGCAAGCCCCCGTCCGAAATTGCAGTGACACCTTTTTCGGTCGATGAGGCGAGGTGGTGAGAAATAAGATGAAGCTAGATGAATCTGGTAAAACAACAAGACTAACATTGACGGGAAGTCGCCGATTATGGATGTGTTTATGTTTGCTTTCGACTTCAATTCGGATGCGATTCTTCTTGGCTATCCCAGACATGCAGACCATACTGAGCTATTACACTAGCACCACTGGAAAGTGAAGAATTCGACTTTGCCGGCTTCATGGGGCCTTAATTAAGGTTATTGTCAAGGTTTGGTTTCGGTTATTTGATTTATCCCCGAGCGTGCCGCATATCAAGCAGGCACGCAGCTCAGGTGGAAGTAAAGCCCTGTAAAGTATACTTAAAGCTGTCACGTACTTTAGTAGCTAAAAGAATATTGCTTTACGGAAATTACAGGCCTACTCCAGGATCACGAGATAAATCAGGCTTTGCACGCTAGATCTAGAATATCTAGTAGATATAGTGAATACGGGGGTACTTCCGTAGATATATAAAGACATTGTAGCTTCTAACCATAGGGACAAGTCTCCAACCAAATTTTATCGGAAATGCAATCTAGCTTTCCATTATACAATCTCATAAATCTTTTCCCGTGTCTGAGATAACAGACACACACATACTAAGTCCACATGAATAAAGTCGAATAACTATTCTCTGGCCTCCATCTACATACCCACAAGAACGTGAATACCGGACAGAGGTAACAAATTCTGGTGATCAAATCTGGGATGCAGGTTTTTTGAGATGGAAGTGGGAAAGATCTGGACAAGTGGATAATATGATACGGATGGTAGATGCAATCTCAAAGGGAGTGAGATTTAAAAATTAGAAAGTACTCTTACATATGAATTTGTGCGCGCCTGTTCTTTGATTTTGAGGGTATGAGCAACACTTGAAACACCGTGATGGCTGAATGTTGCGGTGTTACATCATCTAGGCCGGTCTCCCAAGAAGAATTTGAATAGCTTGGACACATATCCCACATGCGGCGGGATATCTTTTTAAATCATCTAATGAGTATTCAGCTATCTAGCTATGACATATGCCCAGTGCTATGTACACATGTCGGATGACTCTTTTGACAACAAAGACACTCATACTCTGGATTTAGTTCACAAATACCATTACAAGGTATGCTTGCATACACAAACAGTCGATCCTCCTCTATGAGTACCCAACAAAGGGAAATTTAAAACCTTTGATTATCCAAGCATACTAGCGCCGCGAGAAATGTAGTTTAGTTTTGCCGGATTCGAACAAGCGGTTTCCTGTCTCGAGTGGGATATGTGTCATAGCTATCCAAACCTTACTTACTTAACCGGCCAAGATGATGTACCGCTGCACCATTCAACCACGGCGGTGTTTATAGTGTTGCCTGCACTGTCGCAACCGAAGCCTTGGCGCACGCACAAAGCTCAATTCGAAAACTCGTTGTCAAAATTCTAAAATTCACGCCCGTCGAGATTGTAGCCATCCGCTATATCATCCTGTAGACTTGTCCCAATCCCTCTCACGCCCATATCAAAGAGCTGTCTCCTAGATTTGTGCGCCACGCTTTCTTTTATCCGTCGGGTGTAAATATCGGCGTGGGCGTGTACGTGGTGGCCAATTGAGGACAAAGAAAGTCGACGAGAGGTGTGATCATTGAAATGAGGATGTACTAGGTCGTACTTCTAGACTTGATGAGGCTTTGGTAAGAGTTGAACTCGTCGGGAGTAAAAAAGTGAAGTGGTGAAGTATTTTGAATCATTGGCTCGTAGACCAACGTGTTGGATATTGCGAAGTTTGATTGAACTTGGCTGTAGGAGAATATTTCACAACCAGGTTCGTAAAGGATGGCGCGAACAGATGTTCACTCATTGCCCTCTCCCCCCATAGCTAGGGATATGAACTTGGCCGCTTTCGATGTTATTATGGGCTTGACCTATGAAACATGTTATTGCCGCGACTGAAATTCGAGTTGACATGAATTTAGTCACCTAAACGTGCATTGACCTGCTAAAATGGATAGGTGACGTAGGCTTATCCTTCAAGTCCTGCAATGTTTCTCCTATCAGGTTCTTGGGCGGCGAACTGAGCATGGAATGTGTAAATATTTCCTCATTACCATGCCTTTCATTCCCTGATAGCTAGCGCATAGGTGGCCGAGCAATGCTCAATCGCAACCAGCAGTGGAACATCTCAGAAGGCTCAGATTGCCGAACCACACATGAAAGTCTAGGCAGTGTAGTTTGCTTACATATCATAGCACCGTATATTCTTGATGATTTTCATAGCCAGAGTGTGAAATACGTCAAAGCCTGTCTGTCTTGTTCCCGAGTGTGGTCGGTTACAGAAGAGTGGACTACTCTTTTCCGCATAACTTGAATTCAGCATGATCACCACGCCAGATCAGTTAGGCTTGTAAGCCCCAAAAAAATTGACCCGATAACGCTTGCACCTTTTACCTCTCTCCTGGCAGCCAGGATGGCGGACGAATTTGCAGATATGCTCACCCCATCCCTGTCTTTACTCCACTCCGGACGTGCCCGTGCCCGCTAACCTGTCGACATTATGGACTGTGGTTGACATACAGATCATGTTTCTGTGAACCCATCCAGCCATAAGCCATCTCTGATGATTTAGGCCTGGAACCTCGACAATCAGGTTAGGATCTTCGAAAGACCCCAACGCAAAAGCAATGCTGATATTTTGTTTGCCTACCCCTCACCTCATATCTTTCTCTATATAAGGTCCTCCTCGGCCACTTTCAATTGACATCAAACCATCTTCTTACCCCTCATCTCGACTCTTCCATCATTAATTTACAAAGTATTCTTTCAATCTTTTATCACTATCAATATGGCAGCCCCTGCATCTGTTACTATCAAGGATCTTACAGGAAAATGGACCATGGTAAGCTATTATCGTACCTTCATCACGAATAGTTTCAAAATTAACACTTTCAGGATAAAAAGTTATCTACACCACCAGAGCCCTCCCTCACTCTTCAGGGAGTCGGCTGGGTTAAGCGCAAGGCAATCACTAACGCCACTATTGCTTTGGATATAAAACATTACCTCGATGCATCTAACCTAACCCACATTGATATCAAACAAACCGCAAGCGGTATCCCAGGAACAACCGAAACAAGAGTGCTCGACTTCGAAAAAGTAAAACACTCTGATCACGTATTCGGTGACGTAGAGGGACGCTGTCAATGGATCACTTTAGAAAAGATTGCTGAACCTCTTCCGGAACACACTAGCACTGCCGAAGAAGTTGAATTCCTTTCAAAAGGTTGGATTTGTGATGCATCTGAAAATGGCGGCCCAAACGGGGAAAGACACATAGACTCATACGTACAAAATGACACCAACAAATGGTTGGCGCGACAGATTTGGGGATTCGCTATGATTGAAGGCCAACGCCGATACGTGCGACGCGTGATTCTCAAGAAATACGAGCCCAAGTCTAAGGATGATATCTTATTCGTCACCCTAGTATACAACTACGACTCTTAAAAAGGAAAAATGATTTCTTTTGTTCAGATACAGATAATGATCTACACAATATGTAGATTGATTGGATATAAGACCGGGCAAATTTTTCCCTACGACGAACTTTCCACTTATATACTAGTTGCTGCAGGACAGATAGCAAACTAAACAAGTTAAATATATGCAATGATTTGTGAACTTCATACTTTCCTCGTAGTGATCGACAGTGCTCTAGCTAATACCCTTAGATACAATGAACGTTTAATACACAAATAAATTTTATAGCTGAGGCTACGAAATCCTGTGCACGTAAACTACCAATTAAAGATTACTACGAACAAGGCTTTCAAACTAAAAGGAAGCTAGTCAGTCTTACTAACACTCCACGGTGAAATGACTTGTTAATATCTTTCAAATTAAGATACTAAGGTGCCGGATTTATTTCAGATTTAGATGTGATTGATGTCGTGTTCAAAGTCGAACTGGCCTCAACCAGTGTGAATGCAGTATCTAGTAAATCCGAGTACTAACTGGATTGGTAATTGAGACAATCGACAATGTATAATTGTTAACCTTAAATGAAGGCGCTACTTGCTCAAATTAGAATCCAACAGTATCAACGGTTACTGAATTCCGTAGGTATATCAATTCAGTTAGACGTGCGAATTTACTTTGCAACAGCCCAGAGGTGGGTTTAGATAAATAGAGCGAATAACCAGCCTTATCTAGTCTCTGGGTTCTAGTATCCTAATTCAATAATTCTTAGTTTCTTACTTAAACATGGGTTAGAGCCTGAACGAGAATTTCACCAATGTACAAGTTTATCTGTTTGTTTCTTGAATCCATTTACACGCTGTATAAGTCAAATGCCGCTATATTATATGCATTGTTATGATGCGAGCTTTTTATTCATTATAACTTGAACAAATTCTCTATTTCTTCTGTAGACCGAGCCCTGAAGTGCAAAATGGCTCTAACAAAATGCTGAGTGTTTGCTTGCGCAATAGTCGTCTTCAGTGCTGGTGTATCAAATAGTATGAAGTACCGATCCGTTATTCGTGTGAGAAAGCTTTATTATTATTTTCGTATGCAGAGTAATTCCGAATTAGATCTGGCAGGCATCTAACTAACGATCTGCTGCCTAACCAGGGATACAAAAATATCATAGATATAAACTCGAACATTCTACTGCTGCACTATCTAACGGCACAAGACTTTGAAGTGGTGTGTATCCAAGTCTGGTATTGTTCGAAGATAAACTAGCATCAGTATATTTGTTTGATTGGAGAGTTTCCGGTTAACAAGTTAATAGTCAACGTTCACCCAAGCTTTAAGACTCAATACGCACTATGATGTTAAGTTTAATGTCGAAGGTCACAATCCGAAAGCACAGGCGCCTCGAGCCTTGACACCCCATTACCTACCCTTAGGTGAGCTCAATATTTGCAAAACAGCTGAGGATCAGCTAGGTAGCTTATCAGAAAAATTATAACGAGTTGATGGAGAGGCACTTTAGAGCCCCGAGAATGCTTAGCCACAAGTAGTATGGTAAGTAAGGGGCTTGCCTTCCAACGAGAATGGGCCATCCCTATTATCTAAAGTTCGTCTTAGGCAGTCGGGATTGCTTGGCCATTTTCGGCTTTTGGCACCGGCTCAAGTTGTGATGACGAATAAAGGTTGCTTGGAGGGCTTCCTACCGACCCTCACAGCTTAGTTTCTCAGAGGTTTAGAGGCTAGGTACAGGGATTCGACATGCAGCAAATGTCCGTGGCAGCTTACCCCATTTAGGGTAAAGCATTGCTAGCCACGAATGGCGCACTGGGCGGCGGGAGGAGCCAGATAGTCCCTTCCCGCCGTCCGTGTGCCAAGGAGATCATCTTCATAGTCATCCTAGCCAGCCAAACCTTATGTGGGGCTTAGAGAACATTAGCTTTGACTATCACGCCTCTCGCCACGATAGAATGACTACCGAGAGGGCAAGACTGAATACCTGTACGCGGTGCCGTCTGCGAACCTGGAAGTAAAATATTCTCCCATGGCCAAGTTCAGTCAAATTTATCAAATTTCGCAATACCGAACAAGTTGGCCCACGAGGCTATAATTCAAGACTCTCCAAGTCCATTTCTCACACCCAACGAGATTAATCCCCACCAAAACCTCATCAAGTTTGCAAGTACGACCTAGTACATCCTCATTTCAATGATCACACCTCTCGTCGACTTTCTCTGTCCTCAATTGGCCACCACGTACACGCCCAGGCCGATATTTACACCCGACGGATAAAAGAAAGCGTGGCGCACAAATCTGGGAGACAGTTCTCTGAGACATATGTGAGAGGGATTGGGACAAGTTTACAAGATGATATAGCGGATGGCTACAATCTCGACGGGCTAGAATTTAATGAGTTTTACGAATTGAGCTTTGTGCGTGCGCCAAGACTTCGGTTGCGACAGTGCAGGCAACACTATAAGTACCGCCGTGGTTGAATGGTGCATTGGTAAATCATCTTGGCCGGTTTCTGTAGTTAGGTCTGGATAGCTAGGACACATATCCCACCCGAGACAGGAGACCGCTTGTTCGAATCCACCAAAACATAACCACATTTCTCGCGGCGCTAATACGCATAGATGATGAAGGCATGCTTGGATAATCAAAGGTTTTAAATTTCTCTTTGGTGGGTACTTACGGAGGAGGGTCGACTGTTTGTGTAAGCAAACATACCTCATAGTGGTATTTGCAAATGAAATCCAGAGTATGAGTGTCTCTGACGTCAAAAGAGTCATCCTACATGTATACATAGTACTGGTCATGTGTCATAGCTAAATAATTGAATACACATTAAATGATTTTTAAAAAAAAGAATGACTACCGATACATGCTCAAGTACTACCTAGTGCTTCTTCGACCTCGATTGTTTCTCGCTCCCACCTACCCCACAGGAAAGGCTCCGACAACGGCCAGTGTGAAGACA
The DNA here is from genome assembly GCA_900239735.1 of Blumeria hordei DH14. NCBI lineage: Eukaryota > Fungi > Ascomycota > Leotiomycetes > Helotiales > Erysiphaceae > Blumeria > Blumeria hordei. The sequence continues at coordinate 327,044 of OENG01000035.1, read as the reverse complement.
TCTGCTACGGAGCGGCGAATGATAGGGAGCCAGTTAAAGGCAAAGTCCTGGGCCGCCGAACTTGGACCACACTCGGGAAGGGCTAACTTCTATGGTTGGATTGTAGACTCTTGATACGGCGCTGTATGGTCTCAAGCACGAGATTTCTTCCGCCCACCCACATCAAGCATCTCTAGCATGAGGCTGCAAGCTGTTTGACCCTAGTTAAAGGATCATCGAGACATCCGTGGAGATTCTATTCCTAGCTGTGTCGTCTCAGGTGAATTGGCATCACACGGTTGGAGTGAAGAGATGGCCATTTGTCGTGGAAGCGGTGTAAAAAAGTAGCGCTGAAGGTTTCTGAATTCAACCGGGCATACTTTGAGGCATTATTTCATCTTGTAATCATCCTTCCTTATCCTTGAAAGGTAATCTGTAAATACGCCCTATTCACATTGTTATTATTCCACACCAGCTGCCTACCCTGGAGCTACAAGAGTGTGGACAATGATTCACAAGGCTGGTTGAAAATAATTTGGCACAATGACGCACTAGGTTATGACAAGGTTAGCATGGAAGACAAGGAATTTGAGAAAAAGATAGATACCTTTGTGTGACCAAGGAGTCCCCTTACACAACCCGAGGCACAGATACTGCCCGCATGAAGGCTATAAGGACCTATGTATCTTTACATAGTCTTAGACTTAAAAGGACAACAAGCAAACACATACAACAGTCTCTTATAATATATTAATATAAAAAAATGTAAAACATCCTATTTGCCAGAGAGCTGCGCGGCGATCCAGGGAAGTCATTTCATCGTTTTTATAATTGCCACCAAGTAGATTTTGACTCTCAGCATTAACTAGTATATAAATGTAATCTTGATACCGGAAATTACCCTGTAAACCAAGGAACTGGTTACATAGATCCTCAAGTAGCCTCTCATAGTCTAGGACTCAGCAGAGACTTAAATCAATCAATTGCTACCATCTTAATTGGCCAATCTTATCTGTTACCTCGATTTTGTCACATTGCGCTTCGGCGTGGCGAGCTGGGGGGGGCCAGAAGCGTGGATTTCGCGGCAGCAAAAGTTTGCACGGCGCCACAACCACCACCGACGGGCAGCGGAACCGCCGTAACTACGGCTGTAGAGTCTCTCTCGATTTCTACAGACGTCAATATGGATTCTCTAAAGACCGTAGGACTTTACTAAAACAAAGTCAGTGATAGACTGGTGATAGCAGGCGCTGACAAATCTGCGACACCGGTGGTCGAGAGAGGTGAGGCGCTCGATGCCTTCCAAGCTCGCGCCAAGTTGTTAAATTCGAAGCTGAAGGCGACACGAATGAAGGAATGGATGCTAGCCGTGTAGAGGGCAGTTACGAATAACCTCGAAGAGCCGTCGCGCAAGACGGATACTTCGGCAATACATGGATGGGAGGGCAACCCACATACGCCTCAATCGTCGCACCGCCAGCGACTAAAGCGGCTGTACGAATAGGAAAAGAAGGTGCAAACCATATGGAGCCGGCAGAGCCCCTAGACAAGGCAAAAATACATATTGAGAGGGCTCCTTGGCGGATAGAGCACCAATGGAGGAACAAAAATGGCCATACTCGAGGGTCAGTTGTCGCGAGTGTGCCGACAGAGGCACTTCAACGCGAAATGGTAAGAAATGGCATTGTTTATAACTCAATGATATACACGGCTCAGCTCTCGTCGCCCCGAGCGCAAATCAAGCAGTGCCTCAACTGCTGCCAGTGGGCGCATACGCAAGCCTCTTACACAAAGCGCGGGGACGTAGTGGATGCACAGACACTTACCAGACCAGAGATCGCGCGAAGAATTCCCGTGCTGCAAGTGTGGCAAGGGTCATTTATGGGGGCAGAAGGGGGCGCGTCTTACCTTCACGTCCTACAAGGCCAGCATGTAAGGGGCCGCGTATGGACTAATGGACAGAACGGCGGAACTGAGAAAGTTGAACGTTACACCTACGGAAACATCTCCACCAAAATCGTAAATGCAATCGACGACCAACGGCTCAGACTAGTGTCCAACCAAAGGCCTGAGGGCGTCAAGAGAGGGCCTGGACTCCCGCGCATACAAGTTGTGGTCCTAGCCCCACCATGACAAACATTCGGACTATCGGGATCGAACTCTGGACCACGGTCATCTCTTTTCGGCACGCGCGGGCAGACAAAGGATGGCGAGGCAAAATACAATTTTGGCAAGTTTTGTCTCGGGCCTGTGCCCAATTGCACTTCCTATTGGTAACGCGGGACTATAGATGTAAAATTGTAGAGGGAGGGGATTTTACCGCAAGGTTTCCCCCTCATGTGAATTTATAGAAAAGTTCGTAGCCGCCTGTATGGGCGCATGCAGGTATGTCTAGCTATAATAATTATAAGGGAAGAAACCAATTCGGTAAAACCCTCCCCAAACTGACTGTCTTATATCTATTGGTTTTCAGAGGTCTCCTACAGGAAGTGCGCTTACACTGTTCATCCAGTGTGGATACTATCCTATCCTTTTCCCGGTCGCTCAACCCTCTCACTGACTGATATCTCAACTTCTCCTGCAAGCCGGAACAGTTCAAGCCAACCGTTAACAAGTGTCCACTCTGTAGTTCTCTTCATGTCATCCGGGCTGTTCATCATAGCTTCAAAAGGCTTATCTTTTGCCCGTCGCAGCACTTCTCCTCTTCTGTTAGCCCATCGACAAGCTACGACCATATGTTTCACGTTTTGTGACGGATACCCACACTGGCATTTTGGATTTACCACTCCAGGGACCTTTCTTCTATATAGATAAGAGTCGAGGCCGATATGCCCACTTCTCATCTATATTTCAATACTACTTTGGACCCTACTCAGGTTTCGGTGGATGTTAGAGGGTGTTTCTATAGGCCATTCTTTTTCTGCCTGTTCTCTTGTCGGTGATGATACTTGCTGCTTTCCAATGTTCTAGGTCTGCCGACGCCTGTTGAGAAGATGGTCGCTCTTCCTTAAACGTTTTCCATGCGCTTTCCCACTCCTGGAATGCTGCTACCTTACCCGCTTCTTTTTGTCTACGCCTCACCCTTTCGTTCCTGCAGATTTTGGTCCACTCGTTAGTATTTCGGCTTCGATTCTTGGCGTGGCTATTTTCGCTCAGGCTATAAGCCTGCGATATTTTACTACATGCGGATTGAATCGTCTGCTTGATAGGTTGTCCTTGCGAGAGTCCGATGTGTTGAACTCGCATTTGTTTGAGGTAGATGTCTAGTGGAAGGATTGAGCATTCGTGATCTAGAGCTCTACTGCTGGTGGAATTGTATGCTCCCGTAACAAGCTTCAGGCAATTTCCTTTGATACTTCGCAATGGTTTAACTTTTATTTCTGGTATTTTACTCGCTGGCCCAGCTGCAGCCCGTATTGAACACCCATAGGTTAAGGCTGGTCTCATAATTTTACTGTACAAAAGCTTTGACTTTTTAAACGTTGTATCCCAAGTTGACTGCGTCCATCTACTTATTGACTATACTTGGGTGTGTGACTTTTGTACAATATGCTTTATATGGGAGTCCCATTGTAGCTTAAGGTCAAAGTAGATCCCGAGGACTCGGAGGGCGGACTGTGGTGACGTCAGATGTCATTGTAGGCTGACAGTTGCTTCTAGGTTATGTCGCTCCCTTGCTCGTGTGAAGTGCATGAGCTAGTACATCTCTGGTGCAAACTTCACGCCGTTCTTTTATGCCCACGCCTCGCATGTCCCGCGCTGTTCTTCTAACTTCTTGCAGTTCTCTTCAGTGGTACTTAACCAAGTTAGTATGTCAGTATCGCCTACGAAGCCAATAGTAGATAAAGAAGGGGTTTGTAGTATCGGTAGCAGCGTGCTAACGAAGAACAGAAATAGAATTGGCGATAAAGACGACTCTTGAGGCATTCCTGTGCTGGTAGGGATTTGATTTCCTCTGTATGTACCGAGGACTACCGAGGAAAAAAAACAAATTTATGTTTAAGCCAAAATAATTGGAGCCATCAAGATGGCGAAGTTTAGAGATGGAGAACGGGGGAAGGGACGGCAGGCACTTTCCCGGCGGCTTCTCCGTGAACTGATCTCATCCCGTACGGGCCACGGAAACTTCGCGGCATGTCACCGCCGTTTTAACAACTTCGCAGCTTCAATGGAGTGTGCGTGTGGGGAGGAAACATCACCTCTCCATTTCATTCACTGTCGACTGCACGCACGCCAGACGCGTCGACTACGAGGGACAATGTCACATCACGACTTTGTCCACAAGCTTCTCGGGTCTAAGTGCCTCGAGAACTTTACGAAATTTGCGCAGGAAACCGGCTGCTTCGGGGGCCCACCTACGGATCCGTCTCCAGCTCTCAGCGGAGACGGTGGTAACTAGTCATAGCACAATGCATGGCAGGTAGAAAAATAAGACGAGAAGTGTCGCTTTTCTAACCACAAACTGGATTACTGGGCTTGGAACTTTAGTTATAGGAGTTTACGGGAGTTTCTATTTTTCTTTCTTTTAACTAGCTACTGGTTGTGTAGTGGTTCACGCGGTGAAACCGAGGTGGGCATGCGGAAAGCATGATCTCGGCCGTGTACACCGGTCTTTGACTCCTAGGAGATGTAGAGCATAGCTTAGGACCCTAAAACAATTCAATTCAATTCCAGAGAGCCAAGTTGTTGATACAAACGTGATTAAATTTTCTGCAAAAAGTTTCATTTCGGTAGCTTATTGAATGATTGCGCTCTACAACCTCAATGACTGAGGGGTCATTATTTCCTTCATAGATCACGTGAATAATTAATAAGATTTACCGACTACGAAGTACGTTGAAGTAGTGCCTAAATTCGTTGAGTGAGTCTGCTCGAAGGACCAGTATACTATCCCCAGCATATTCTTCGGAATTTACATCGACAAGGCCGTCGAAGGCGTAAATCTATCATTTTTAAAATTTAAACGATAGGTCGAAATTATTAATTGGTTTCAGTATCCTGCCTGAGTCTCTGACTATGTGCGACATGCAGGTCCACTCTGTCTACATGCCAATAAAACATATGCCAGTTGTAGATCGCCTCCCATGCTTTTCATACCGCACCCCTCAAGCAGTCCCACCCCTCACAAGTCCTCATTCGATCATACACTGAGAGGAGCCCTTTGCCCTTCATTATCTCCCCTCTCCAACCAACGAAACGATGGCCATTTGCGGGTGTATGGCAGCCGGGAAAAATCGCAAAAACCACTGGGTGCGGAGCTCTCCTAATACCGACATTAGGACTAAATCCAAAGACATAGTGGCCCTTCTGAAGCGTTCGAAGAGGCCGGCCAGCTACGCGCTGCAGACTTGTGGGTAACTCGGGAAATCCACACTCTGCCTTTCTAGCCTCCTTCCAACTCCTTCCCGAAGGTCGTGCAGAAATTTTTGAAATGTCCTGACAGAGCATGATTGCTGTATGGTAGCTTAGCCCGGCTTCTTTTGTACCGTACATGGCGCTGGGGAATGCCGTTGACTCATTGACAATCGAAGCCCTCCTGGCTAACTAGCCGAAACCTCTGTTTTGGCGCCCATAATAGTTCCCACGTCGAAAATACGTCGAAAACGTCGGTCCCATCATACCCATGACAAATCTGATATCTCTTTCTGCGCCCCTTATCGCTTGTTATTCCTCGGGATGTATAACCCCATTAGAGCAACAGTCTCACACGGAGGGCAAGGCTGAACACCTGTTCGCGGTGCCTTCTACGAACCTGGGAGTGATATATTCTCCCAGAGCCAAGTTCTGTCAAATTTCGCAATACCGGACAAATTGGTCCACGAGCCAATAATTCAAAATTCTCCGCCATGTCAAATTTTCGCTTCCAACGAGTTCGACTCCCACCCAAGTCTCATCAAGTCTACAAGTACGACTTAGTACATCCTCGTTTCAATGACCACACCTCTCATCAACTATTCTCGGGCCTCATCCAGCCGCCAAACACATGCCCGTGCCGATATTTATACCCGACGGAGGAAACAAATCGTAGCGCACAAATATGGGAGACAGTTCTTGGGATAGGCGTGAGAGGGATCAGGACAAGTTTATAAGATGATGCAAAGGAATGATATAACTTTGAAGGGCATGAACTTCTGTATTTTGGCAAGGAGTTTTACGAGTTGAACATTGTGCACGTCAAGACTTCGATTGTGAGAGTGCAGCGGACACTAAAAAACACGCAAACGATGGAAGGTGCCGTGGCCCGCCTCCTGGTGGTGTTCTCTGGTATAGTTTGAGTAGCTTGGGCACCTACTCCACTTGGGAAGGAGACACCTAAGATCACATTTCGCGCGGAGGAAATTTAGAGGATGACGAAGGCATTTCTGGATAACCCAGGGTTTTTGAGACGTTCCCCTGGGTGCGTATTCACGGACGAGGGTTGACTTGGGGTGAAGAAAAAGCCGCCATAACTTCGCAGTGGTACTTGCAAATGAAATTCGAGACATGAGTGCTCTTCTTGTATATTGAGTCATATTCTCTGTACATTTTCTCTGATAATATGTCATAGCCAGATAGCTGCATACGCAATTAAAATCTGATACAAAAAAATAAAATACATAATTGCTTCGCACCTCTCCGATCATTATCACAACAATTTGGCAATACTTGGCTCCCAGACTTTTTTTTTTTTTTTTTTTTTTTTAAATCATTTAATGTGTTTTCAGCTATCTAGCTATGACACATGACCGGTACTATGTATACATATTGGATGACTCTTTTGACGTTAGAGACACTCATACTCTGGATTTCATTTGCAAATACCACTATGAGGTATGTTTGCTTACACAAACAGTCGACCCTCCTCCGTAAATACCCACCAAAGGGAATTTAAAACCTTTGATTATCCAAGCATGCCTTCATCATCCATGCATAACAGCGCCGCGAGAAATGTAGTTAAGTTTTGCCGGATTCGAACCAGCGGTCTCCTGTCTCGGGTGGGATATGTGTCCTTCCTATCCAGACCTTACTTGAGAAACCAGCCAAGATGATGTACCACCGCACCATCCAACCACAGCGGTGTTTATAGTGTCGCCCGCACTCTCGCAAGCGAAGTCTTGGCGCACGCACAAAGCTCAATTCGAAAACTCGTTGTCAAAATTCTAAAATTCACGTCCGTCGAGATCGTTTCCACCATCTGCAGCACCTTGTGAGCTTGTCCTAATCTCTCTCACGCCCATCCCAAAGAACTGTCTCCCAGGTTTGTGCGCCACGCTTTGCTTCCTCCGTCGGGTATAAATATCGGCGTGGGCGTGTACGTGGTGGTGAATTGAGGCCAGAGAAAGTCGACGAGAGGTGTGATCATTGAAATAAGGATGTACTAAGTCGTACTTGCAAATTTGATGAGGTTTTGGTGGTGATTGATCTCGTCAGGTGTGAAAATTTGATTAGGTGGAGAGTCTTGAATCATTGCCTCATGGGCCAACTTGTTCGGTATTGCGAAATTTGACTGAACTTGGCTCTGGGAGAATATTTCACTCCCAGGTTCGTAGAGGGCACCGCGTACAGGTGTCAGTCTTGCCCTCCTTGGCTCCCAGACTGTGGGACCGTAATTTGTCTCATCGAAAATGTATTTTTGTTTTTGTGAGCGTTTATCAGCAGGCCGTTTGAAGCTAGAGCCTAATTATACGAGCGGTAATTCCATTGAAATAGGGGTATAGTAGGTCTTAATCTCAGACTTGATCAGGCTTAGGCTGGAGTCGACCTTGACGGATGTGAGATATTGATGATGATAATTTTACCGTGACCGGGTACTACCCCAGCACCCAGAGGGCATGGTACTGGAGTGAGTTATTGATTTTGTGGAGAATTAGGAATTAATGCCTTGGGACAACTTGTTCGGTACTGCGAAGTTTGATTGAGCTCAAGTCGTAGAGAATATTCCACTTCCGGTTTCTTGGAGGCCACCGCGGACAGGTGCTAGTCTTTACCGCCAGCAGAGACATTATTATTAGACTCATCCTCCCTCAATCATATGCCCTTTCTGACATGTTTACCTCGTCTGCCTGTAGGTCTAGGGTACCTGAGCTAGTAGCATAGGTCGCGCAGACATGTCAAACGATACAGCGACGAGACTCCGTATCATTCGTAGCCACATACCAGCAGTGTCGATTAATACACAACCTCAGCCATCTATTTTTTCGCGAGACTCCAGAATTACTCACGGAAGGTAAGTCAAAGGTTCTTAGTAGCCAATAGGATGACGCTTCGTTATTCTGCGTACTTGATTATCTACCCCCATTGATCATATTCACGAGCAATTTGTATGTCGTTTGTGACGCTGTCTGACAGGGAGGAGTCTGTTGATCTTATAGCCTCGTCCGTCGATCATTATACCAACCGCCTCGAATGCAAATCTGCTGATCGTAGTGACCATGTTCTCTTTCTTCTTGCGCCCTTTCAGTTAATGACTGAGGATAGTATGATGATAATTCGTTGATCCGTTTCTACCAAGAAAAGATTCTGACACATAGGTCCACAACGCGACCTCGACGCGCCCGGGGAGGCTCTGTCGATCGTTACTATAATGACAAGATCGCATCATCAGCAAGGACTTGGCAACCGACATGATGAGGATCCCAGAGCTCAGGTAATCAGGAGCTGGGGATTGAGCTTGGTGATTTCTAACCGCACACGGACAATTATAGGGCCGCCACTAAGGTGCAGTGGAACAGGGACAATACAGAGCGAAGTAGTCTGCAGATGAAATGCTAGACAACCTTCAGCACAATTTCATTTTGATACTAATAATTCTGTCAACTTGGTAATGAGGGACACATGCGATAACAGTCTCACATTATCTTCCAGTTACCATTATGAGCTGCCAGTGAAGCCAATTCTCACGATTTCGACATCATTGTAGTACCCAGCGTTTAACCCTTTTTCTCAGAGTAGACAAAGAGCCGTAGAGACTTCATTGTTAGGTTCGGATATTGTAGCATTGCACCGTTTAGGCCGGTCTCCCAGAAATAGTCTGATTAGTTTTATGCCCACTCCACTCAAGGCAAAGATCTTCGGTCAAAGCTTAGAAAGATTCAGTGATATTTCAGAATGTCTATGAATTAAATGACAGTCATACACGGACAAATAATCGGGTTCAATCTTTCTCATGGTCGGTGCCGTCGGAAAAGAGCTAACCGAGTCATGTAAGCAAAGTTACATCAACTGGCGTCAGTAACCTCAATTTTGCACGGCAATGTAATGTACTCTCTACAACTCTCTGATGATTTCCTTGAACAGGGTAACTATTCCGAGAGGACACCGCGCACAGGTTTCCCTTCTTGTCGTCAGAGTACCTCAACCTTATCCTTTAGAACACCTGCACATATTACATCTTCATTTTGAAACCTATGAGTGACCAACATTACTTACAATATCCTTTACAGCCTACTAAGCCTACTAGCCGGCAAAGACGAATTCTTCACCTTCCAGTGGTGCCGGTGTAATCGCTCAGTATGCTCTGCATATCTGGGATAGCCAAGAAGAATCGCATCCGAATCAAAGTCGAAAGCAACCTCAAGCATGTCTCCATTTGACGACTTCTCGACAATGCCTTTCTTACCATTCTCATCAGAGTCTTCAACCTCTTTTTAGCCACGCCTCATCTCGCCTCAACGACCAGTAAAGAAGTTGCTCCAATTTCAGACAGGAGCTTGCCCCATTAATTACTGGCCATCACTCACTACAAATTCACGACGCTACGTATACTCGCAAGGAGGAACTTAAGCCATAATACACAAAGCTCGGGTAATGGATTATGGGGGACTGATGCTCTAATGGGGCTCTACATCTTGAGGAAGGATAAGCGGCTGAGATGTGGTGCGAGAGGGGGAACAGGTCTTTGAAGACCATGCTGGGAGTGACATTTTTGAGGGGTTTTCAACTTTGGAACGTTTGTGGGCGCCAAGACCGAGATTTCGGCTAATTAGCCAGGAGAGCTTCTTTTGTCGATGAGTCAACGGCACTCCCCAGCGCCCTGGACGGAACAAAAGAAGTTGGGCTAAGCTACCATTCAGCAATCACGCTCTGTCAAGACTTTTCTGGCATTTCAGCACGACCTTCGGGAAGGAGGCTAAAAAGGCAGAGTGTGAATTTCCCGAGGTACCCACAAGTCTGCAGCGAGTCGCTGGTCGGCCTCTTCAAACGCTTCGGGAGGCTCACCATGTCTTCGGATCCAGTCTTAATGTCGGTAATAGGAGAGCTCCGCACCCAGTGGTTTTTGCGATTTTCCCCGGCTGCCATACACCCGCAAATAGCCATCGTTTCGTTGGCTGGAGAGGGGAGATAATGAAGGGCGAAGGGCTCTAAGTGTATGATCGAATGAGGGCTTGTGAGGAGCGGTACTGTTTGAGGGGAGCTGAATGGGAGGCATAGGTATCCTTGGCCTGTAGGTAGAGAGGACCTGCATGTCCTACATAGTCATAGACTCAGACAGGTCAATAAAATGAAATAATACTTAGCCTACTACTAATCTCACACCATCTAAATTGATCTCTCGCAAGGTTACAACAACTCTTATTTGACTTCACAAACAGCTAGAATCTTAACACCTACCACTGTCCGCGAGGAGTTATATCTTTTGCTGTTCAGTGGCCAGGCGGCTGCCTTGTTGTTTGGTAGGGTACGGGTTAGTAAGTCTTCTCTCATCGCTATTACAGCCTCAAAGGCTTTCACGGCGCCTGTCACATCTTTATGAGGCACTATGTTTCTGAGTTGTACATCAGGCCGGCTTTTACCTAGCTCTCCTCCATTTACCACGTGTTCAAGATTTAAGCACCCTTGACTCTGAGCCTGATGATGGCCAGTACGAAGAAGGACAATATGGCCTCCCATGAAAGATAAAAGGGCGAAGAGATATCGATTAGGAAATGGGATGAATATAAATAGGGCTGATTAGCTCTGAGTAGGTATGGGGGCTTTTTTTGCATCAGATTTGAATTGCGTATGCAGCTATCCAGCTACGACACGATATCGGAGAATATGTACAGAAAAGATGACTCAATTAGGTATGGGCATTGCCAATGAAGTCGGAAGCATCATATTAAAGACGAGTCAAGTGCGCGATACACACGTGTATATTGAAAAATGACCCACTACTTAGGTTGTGGAGTTGTTGGTAGATGGAAGCTTATGAAATCATGAAGAATCGAAGGTGTCAATTCGACTACTATCCTAAACAAAGCTACCGGGCATCTGAAATACGTGAGTCGCCCGACGACCCCACGTCCGTAACGACTTTTGGATGCTAGGCTAGGCTTCTTCATGGCAGTCACTCGCGAGTGAGACTTTTCTAACATCCTATCACGACCTTCGGGTGTCCTGCGGCATGAATCAGGGAAAGGGGAGTAAAGAGGAGGTCAGGAAGGTTGAGAGACGCTCTTAGCTATACACAGGTCTACTGCGCCCGGCCTCACCGTCATAGGAGAGCCCTGCACCCAGTGGTTTTTAAGACTTTTCCCTGCAGCTACACACCCAAAATTGCCCATAGTTTCATTGGCTGAAGAGGGGAGATAATGATGGGATGACGGCTCCTCTTAGTGTGTACTCGAATGAAGACCTGTGGGGGTATTACTGCCGGAAAGAAGTCGTGAAGAAGGCATAGGAGAGAGTACACTACCCGAGGCGTAGATACTCCCGGCCTATAGTCAGAAAGGACCTACATGTCCTTACATAGTCATAGACTCATTTGGACAACAAACACTCACAAAACAGACTCCTTTTATTTCCAATAGTAAGCCCATGCGGGATCTCATGTTAATAGCAGTAAACAACGCTAGCACAGGTTATACGCAATCTCCATTTGCCAGAAACCAGTCGTTCGGAAATCTTAATTATCGAGCCTAGTAGGATCGAAAAAGTGTATCCGAACGCACAAATAATAGAAAATCTTCATCAGTAACTGCCAAAAACCATCACCTGAATTATCTCTACACTCCATATTTTCAATGATATATATATATATATGTATCTTTCTTCAAGGAAATAATGACCCCTCAGTCATTGAGGTTGTAGAGTGCATTCTTTCAAGAAGCTACCGGAGTGAAACTGAGTACAGAGTTTGTAGTCACATGTTTATCAACAAGGTGGCCTACCTGATAGCCCCAACTATTCTAACCTTAACATACAGACACATATACATATGTGTATACGCGTGTCATATCCCTGTCCATCATTACTAATCCCCGCATTGCCATAACCACCATTCATCTCTGTTATCCAGCGCAATCCTGAATATCAACATAAGTGACTATCATACGGTATGTTTGTACGGATAGTTTTCAAGAGAGAAATATCAAAACTACGAATCCCCAAGCTAATTTCCCGGGGCCTGATATCCACTAAAGAACGTACATACTACCTTAGCTGGCAGGGAAGCTCTTCATTGTTTTAAGCTTCCTGAACTGGCTTTTGTTCCTCGAATGCATGAAGTCGAAACTGGGGAACTGTATGGTAAGTGAGGCTCTAAGGTCTTCGACTATCGAAGCTTGACGCATGTTTATTTGAAGGCGTGTCATGTATCGTTCTGGCTGCTTGAAAAAGCGATCTATTTGTCTAGACTTAAGACCTAAACGTCATACTGAATCTTTCAGGCTCTCAGTTGATCGAAGGCCTACCAGGTGCTAGTTATCAATTCTTCGTTTGCGAGCTACAGGCCGCAAGATCTATTGATGTAGGATGATAGATTTTGGATATGTTTCTGCTTCTCGATAAAGAGCGCTGTTTCTATTGGAACAACACGCTAGCAGTGCTGCTCGGAAAGATTTCGGCATAGTTTGGTCTAGAAGAGATATATACTAGCCTACTCCAGTGCAGAATTCTTTATCCCACTGTGTTGACGTTCGAGTATGACCTGGCCACCACGCTTCTGACCCATAAATAATTGTGGTAAGAATACATTCAATATCACACCAATTAGAGGTCTGGAAGCTGGACCACGTTGTACACCGTTAATATTTCGTAAGTAGACTAGACAATTGGCCTTTACAGGCCATCCTTATGTATTCAACTTGTGCTTTGGCCAGATTCCCAGCCACCAAATGTGAGGTGACTTTTTGATCCAGAAATCTTTGACCATGATGGAAAGTTCTACCGTATTGATTTTCTTTCTAGGTCCTCCTCCAGCCACTAGAAGTTCCGAATTCGCTGGGTCAAACTCGATCCTATGTTCTCTGGCGAGACTGACGAGGTTGTCGAAGTCATCTTAGACTGGAGATATAGCTCCCGTCACGTTGTTTCTAAACCTAACAATGGCTACTCTATCGGCACAAGCAATCTTTCTCGACAGATCACGGTCCTAAAAAATGGCAGCGATGTAGAGCATGAAGAGGAGAGATGATGAAAGTCAAGAGGCACCTCAAAGTGTATTGTCGAATGAAGACTTGTAAGGAATAGTGTTATTGAAGAAAAGTTATAGGGAGACGTGCGAGAAGATATTGTACCCGAGGTATAGGTTACCTCAGCCTATAGTAAGAAAGCACCTACATGTCTTATGTAGTAATCGATGAGAAGGAGAAAATTTACAACGAAATAAGATAGTGAAAAGCTTCTTGATACATGTTCACATGAGAAGAGTAGTGAAAAAGATAGATTGCCACCTATTATTGACAATATAGTTATCAACATCTCATTTGAAAATTTTCTGCTCGGCTCACCTTGCTTTGGAGATGAATAAGCTAAATTAGGACTGAATTTCGGTCTTTTCCTTATTCCAAGCTTCAACAAGCGCTTTTGGGGGATCTTGGCGATAGCCTTCTGGATTGTTGCTGACCCATTTCCAAAGATCTTCACAGATATCTTCGAGAGAGCGCTCGGTCTTCCAGCCCAGTTCTTGGTTCGCACGAGCTGGGTTGGCTGTTAGGTCCAACACATCACCTTCCCGTCTGGAGACAACTTCATATTTCAGTGGTCGACCAACAACTTTACTGAAGGCTTGAATCATTTCGAAGACAGTGTAGCCTTGACCTGTGCCTAAATTCCAGGCTTTGACGCCGGGCTTCTTCTCTTGAAGATACTTTAATGCAGCGAGATGACCCTTGGCGAGGTCCATAACGTGAATGTAATCGCGGATAGCAGTTCCATCTCTCGAGGCATAATCTATGATCTTTAACTTGATTTGCGGCAAGTGTTGTACTCTTACCGTTACCGAAAAGCAATATCTTCTCTCTTTGTCCATTTGCAACTTGACCCAACAGAGGCAAGAGGTTGAATGGAATTCCTAATGGATCCTCACCCATGAGACCACTTGGATGACTTCCTCCGGGATTAAAATATCTAAGCAGCGCGGCATTCCATTGTTCACTTGGCTTTCCAGCCTTCTTTAAATTATTTCTCTGTGCCTCGATATGATCGGTGATAATAAGCTCGATGATACTCTTTGTGCGACCATACGGGCTCGTAGGGCCGATAGGGCAATGTTCTGGAATAGGTATCATGTTTGGCACACGCGTTGCATCACCATAAACGGTGGCCGATGAGGAAAATACAATGTTGTGAACATTGTATTTTGTCATACATTTAAGCAAAGTGATCGTTCCTCCAACATTCACACGGTAATACTCGAGAGGGATTTCAGTTGATTCCCCAACAGCCTATTAGAGTTAGTTGTGGTCTGACAGAATGAGTAAAATTGAGAATGTTTGAGACCTTCAGAGCGGCAAAGTGTATAACACTTTGTATATCTGGATGCGTAGCAAATACCTGAGACAACGCCTCTTCGTCAGTGATGTCAACTTGGTAAAACTCAGGCCTTCGACCACAAAGTAGCTCAATACGGTCGAGTGCGACCTTGGACGAATTGTAGAGACTATCTACAATGATCAACTTGTAGTCATTTTCGAGAAGTGCTAAAGACGTGAATGCGCCAATGTAGCCTGTACCCCTATTTGTTAGTTTAAAATTAGCTTTCTTGCTACGAAGTCAAGATTATGGAGCGGTGATGAATCAAACAAGAAATATAATTTCAGTTTAAAGAATGAGTCAAGTAGCCCATAACCTACCCAGTCACAAGAACTGTTCCGCGAGACATTGTGTCTTGAACCGGGACTGCAGAATCGAGCAAAGATATGATATCGATAGAGATTGTGAATTATTTGGCGGTAATATGTATGTATGATATACGAAAAATCACGGGATATCTGATAACATCATTTTGATGAGCTAGAATTGGGTATTTTTACGCTTTTGTGTATACCACCCGCCAAAATCTGCTATCTGCATAGCGGCACATAAATCGCCAATTGCTAGCTGACACCCAGGGAGACGTATGCATATTTCCGCTATCGCGCATGAGAGGTACTCTTGTATTCGAAATTTATATTAAACGTCTTAGAATAGCTGGTGCTGTACGGCCAAAAACCTACTCATATTTTCACGAACGAGCTCAGGGGCCAATAAATATAGACCCTGATGTTTTACCTGCAAGTAGTCCAAATTTAATTCTCTCTGGCTCAAAGGGGCTGGAGGAAAAATGAACTAATCATAAGGTGTATGACTTGACACGTAATGTAACCCCGGAAAATTTGGAGATAAAATGAGCCGTTTATACAACCAGAAGATGTGTATCGATTCGGCCATGCAGGACATTTCGGAAGTATTTACTTTCGTGTTTTGTCTTGTTCGTAGTGTGACGGATCTACGTTTCGACGACTGGTAAAGTCAAATATTATCTACAGCCCCTGTTATGAAGCACGGGCACTTACATGGCAGCAGTACTAGGGTTTGTGAGCATCTACATATAGCCCGTGCCTCAATTGCTCAGCACTATTGAGTCTAGGCTCTCTCCTAAAACTTGGGGCTTGTCGAAGGATTAAGTGAGTAACCTTTTTGTTTGCATCAAAGTGAGTAACCTCCTGTGATTTCCTCAAGCATGGAAGCAAAATATTCGCCCAGAGCCAAGTTTCGTTAAATTATACGATCTGGGAGTAGTTGGCCTATGAGGCAGTGACTCGAAACTTCAGACCGCATCAATTTTTATCTACTAATGAGATCGACTCACAGCAAAACCTCATAAACTTAGAAGCATTACAAAATATAGTCTTGCTCCAATAATCACAACTCTCAACTCAACCCCTGGCTTCAAAAGGCCTCTACATACACGCTCCTAAGAATATTGACACCTGAAGGAGGACAAAAATTGTGATGAAAAAGCAGGGGAGGTGAATCTTTGGGATAGAAGTGTGAGATATTAGTTTTGTTGTAATAAACCAGTTCTACATCAGTGTAGATGCAGGATCTCTGTCAATGCACTACTACATGTAACTCTTAATTCACTTATAACCAGATTCCATATTTTATATAGTCATGTCTGTTTCTTAGCTTAGTCGCGGGGGTTCCCCTAAATTAGCTAAAAAAAATTATTTGGATAATGTGATAGAAACCGAGTTGGTGATGAGTAAATCGATTTATTAAACTATATAAGGAGATAAGAGAACTCTAGCTACTACTAACAGGTACTTATAAGAGTTGATCTTTGTGGATCTATAGACTGATGACTTATCCATAGGCACTATACTTACTACCCAGCCACGCAATGCCAGGTATCAGTGTCATAGCTAATTAGGCTGCATACACTTAATGAATTAAAAAAAAAAAGCGAGGTATCACTTAGTTGCGCTAACGCTCCAACCTCCTGATTAGTAGTGCCGTTTCGTTCAGCTTCATCTACCCCCCCATACAGCCTTATCTTAAACATCCTT
The DNA here is from genome assembly GCA_900239735.1 of Blumeria hordei DH14. Classification (NCBI taxonomy): domain Eukaryota; kingdom Fungi; phylum Ascomycota; class Leotiomycetes; order Helotiales; family Erysiphaceae; genus Blumeria; species Blumeria hordei. Next base: position 310,335 of record OENG01000035.1, on the reverse strand, counting down.
AATATTACGCTTCCTTTGATTTTAATCCCATTGCATTTTCTCACCTTTTTTCACTTTATCATTGCATTAAAATCACCCACCAAAAGACCCATTACCCGATGCAATGGCACCCGCGGTCGCATCGTCGTCATCAATGCCTTACAATCCCGGAGGGCAACTCCATCCAAGCCCTACTAGGTATTGCGAGTGCAATGCAGAAGGCAGAACACGAAAGAAAGGAAAGACTTGGCCTTGCTCAGGACTTCCTAGAACTTATCGACACCTGGGCTAAAACCAAGGCGGACACAAACGCATCAACAATTCTGGCGTCTTTAATTGCAAATATCGCGCCAATAGTGACCCATTTTGCAACAGGCTCAGTGGAAAATTATGAGACCAATAGTAATGTCCCGAACCCCACATCAGTCTCTTCAAAACCAGTGACACACAAGGCAAAAAGTACTCCTGTCGCACACTGTAGTGCTCTACCCACTAGACCTTCAGAGAACACTTCGCCCTGGGGTTACAGTGGCCCGAAAAGCAGCCAGGCTACCTGACCCACCTGCTATTCCATTACAAAGAAGACCTGTCTCACAGACAAACCAATCAATAAAATCGAATCCCAAGGTCGACAAACGCCTTTTCGTACGGTTAGATAGAGACCATGAATGGCGTCGGCTCTCACCGATCACAATTAAGAAGATGATCACTGAGCGTGCAGGAGTTGCACCATCAGCTATCATAACAATGCACCCGGTTTGTTCGGGTATCTCATTTGAGTGCGCATATGATGCATTTAGGGAAACTATCCTCAGTACAGGATCATCTTTCCGACAGGATAACGTTGTTATTGAGGCAGCATCAGAATGGATATCAGTGTTGGTACCACACGTGCCCCTTTTTATTCAGACACTGGAAGGGAGCATAACAGTCACCAATGAAATGGTGATAAGTGAGTGCCAATCAGTCTGTGGCGCGGTTCCAATTCTGGTACGCCAATCACCGACAAAGCTGGGACAGTATTCTACCAGTTGGCTTGTACATTTCCGCCAAAAACCATCGAACCTCAAGTTTAGGCTGTTCGATGACAGTGGGCCGGCAATGCTTTACACGCGACAGCGCTCTATTGAGCAATGCCAGCGCTGCTGGGGATTCCACCCCACGCGAATTTGCACTAAAAGCCAACGCTGTGGACGCTGTTTGGGTGTACACAAGACTTCAGAGTGTCAGGTCAAAATTCCTAAATGCTCTAACTGCGCGGGTCCTCATGACTTCCATGAGCTTAAATGCATGGCTAGGCCCAGGCGCCAACAAGGAACTATTGTACCTCGCACACCATCAGAGTTGCGCATCATCCGCGAGCGTGGACATCGTGACTTTAATGCTGCTCGAGCATATTCAGAGAGGAAGGGCAGGCTGTAGAAGTCATCTCTGCCCCAGAAGCATCTATGCACGGTTAATGTTAGAGAACCCAATCTCGAACACACCCAAAGAAATCAAAAGCACCCTTCTATTTCAGCAAGTGAACGTGGGAAAGGGTTGAGAAAATATGGACATAGCCCTGCAACAAGCATAGGAAGCAGGAGCGCATGTTGTAATGGTACAAGAGCCATGGACGATGCAAAAAGACGGAAGCTTTATCAGTAAAAGTCACACTGGCTTTGATAGCCACAGCCCAACCGGCGAGAGAGGAGCTCGGCCTCGGGTAATTACTTTCACCCGCAAAGACCTGCAAAACTTACAGATAACCCCATCCTCAGGCCAAACAGCTGACTACTGTTTTGTACTGGTTTGCGGGGTTACAATCGTAAATGTTTACCATGCGCCTGGCCCGAGTGGCACTCTAGATCCACTACTACTCTGGAAACCTTCAGGACCTACAGTGGTTGGAGGAGATTTCAACACAGTATCAAGGCATTGGCAACCGCAAACCTCACGTCAGTACGGCAATGGTGACCAGATAATGGAATGGGCAAATTCTCACGGCATGCATCTAGCAACCAGAGCCGGGGTTCCAACACATTGCAGCGGAAACGTAATAGATCTAGTGTGGAGCAATATCCCAGCAATAGCGTCAGTGTCAACGGAGATAAACTGTACTTCAGATCATATGACCATTGTAGGATCCACTCAGAAAACCACAATATCGAATCCTTCAAGTAAATCGCAGGGACTGTACGTGAGCAACCAGAGCCTTGGAAAATTCTCCCAGTACATCAAAGCCTGGATGAAGTCAGGGCCGCTGAAAAATGTTCGAGATATAGAGCTCCAAATTTCTACGCTCCTAGAGACACTTGATGATGCTCGCAACGCTGTGGGACGAACAGCACCAAAAGTTACTGGAACAGCGGCACCTTTGTGGAACGATGAATGCAAGACTATGCAGCGCGAGTACAAACACTGTAGATCATATCCAGCTCTGGCAGTCCACGCCTGGAAAAGGTTCAGAGCAACTGTCAAAGCAGCCAAAAGAGAATACTGGAGGAGAATATTTGAAAATACGACTATAGACGCCCAAGTATATAAGCTGAAGCAATGGGCTAAGTCTAAGTCATGTCGAGAGCCACCCCCACTAAAGGTTGCAGAGGAGAAGTGGCTTTCAGACCCACTCGAGAGAGCAGAGAGCTTGAGGGACACTTTGATGGCTCGTTTTGATGCAGACAAAGACCTATCCACATGGGAGCTGGATCAACCGGAGCGAATCCCTTGGGACAACAAAATTTCATTATCCGACATTACAGAATGCACCATTGGCGGAAACAACACGGCCCCCGGAAACGACAAACTAACTGTAAGGTTGCTCAAGTCGTGCTGGTCAGTAATTGGGACGCATGTAAGAAACATTTTCCAAGCTTGTCTGGAGCATGAACACTTCCCAACAGTGTTTCGAGTCGCAGAAGTAGTCTTGCTTCCAAAGCCTGGACGAGATCTATCCACCCCTAAGGGATGGCGGTCTATCTCTCTACTCTCTTGCCTAGGTAAAGGATTGGAACGTATCATAGCCAAAAGAATGGCTTGGTCAGTCATCGAGCACCAAGTAGTCCCTCGACAACTTTTTGGGGCCCTGCCTGTTACAGGCTCATACCTGGTTATCATTAGGCTGCTGCCTAACAAATAAGGCTTGAAATCTTCCAACCATGTTAAACACCATACATGTCATGAACCCCTCCACAACTCAATAGACCCAAGTATAGGACTTGGCTCAGTTCATGCAAATCTATTCTTAAATGACAAATTTAGATTGCAGACAGGACGACTCGAACACCAGTCGTGAGTCATCTAAGCCACATGTATCATAACTATTTTAATAACTAAAATTGCTAACATTAAAATGAAGCTAAATTAAAATAGACGGAGATGCTGGTGTTTGTCAGAGGACAGGTCATGATCTATTTTGAGAATGGTATGAAATGAGGGAACGAGATCATAGTCTTGTAAATAAATAGGCGGCTTTCAGTCATGTCTCTTCCCGTTACTTTAAGATTTTCATTTGTATCTAGCTCTGAGTTCAGTTTGAATAAAACGCCACTTTAAGACCGTCACATTATCTTAAAGTCACCAAAAAATAAAATAAAATATTAAAAAATCTATCGAACAGGTATAAATTAAACTGTCAACCAAATAAATTTTAAATTACTTAACATTTAGACTTATCAAAATGTCTACACAAAAACAGCCGCTCCCAACGCACGAACAACTCGTCGACACCATTATCAATATGGATGCCAGATTGGAGAAGCAAACAGCTGTCATGAAAAGCCAAGGTGAGATAATTAACTCACTAAAGAAACAGTTAGAAAAAAAACCAGAATCAAAGAATTTGTCAGGAAGCACAGAGAGACTTCCCACCCTCGAAAAATTCCGAGGAAATAGAAACACATGGGATGAGTGGTATCTTAGTGCTACCCATAAATTAAGTAAAGATGGCCCGGTCATTGGAGATGATTTCGACCAATTTGCATACATCTACTCGAGACTTGAGGGCGAAGCTGCAAGAATGGTATCAACAACCGCAAGAATGGTATCAACAATCGCAAGACTACTATCAATGGACCGTAAAGGCAATGGCTTTAAATTTTTAACATACCTAGATACAATTTTTGGAGACCCAAACAAAGAAGCTCGGGCACAACAGGAATTGTACAGTTTAAAGCAAAAAGATTGTGAGTCATTTGCCAAGTTTTTACCAATATTTGAAACAACTTTGGTGACTGCTGGATGGTCGGTTTATGGGGATATCCAGAAGATCTCATTATTAAAGAACGCTCTCTCTAGGGAAATGAGAACCGCGCTAATCGGCAAAAAACTTCCTACCACCTGGAGTGAGTGTACTTCAGAATTGTTAATTATTAGTAGCGAAATTATAGCTATTGATCAACAATTTAAACCGCATTTCGCTGGCATACCGTCAACGTCTATAACGGTGGAAAATTTAACTGCCATGGATTGGGAACCTATAAAATCCGCATCGACAGAAACTAGAGGAGCTTTCACGAAAAGAGCAACTTGGGTTAGCAAGGAAACGCTTACTTTCAGAAGAAAAAAGGGTCTCTGTGTAAGATGTGGTCATAAAGGTCACATAGCACCTAACTGCAAATTACTACCACCTCTAAACAAAAACTTGAACACAAATACATCCCAACTGATATATGATGAGGAAGAATATTTAATGTTAGCAAAGCCAGAAGAAATTGATGATTTACAGGGAAAAGACGAGCTCCGGTAAAAAGTCACTTGCGGGAGCCACCAACTAGTAGAACCGTTGATAGCCATACAAATAGTAAGACATTAGAAGGCAAATGGAAAACATTTAAGCCCCTTATGAACTGTGAGCTATTTCATACTACCGCTTTTATTAATGGTCAATACCAGTTGTGCACACTAATTGACCCTGGGTCATCAGCTTTTGCTACAATAAATAAAAAATACGTCAACAAATTAGGTCTAAATAAGTTTCCACTCACTCCAAGGACCATAACAGGAGTTCTAAACAATATCTCCGGGGTTATAGATCAAGTCGCTTCAATCGACTTAGACATTGGAGGGCTTCGGATTGAAAACGCCTGGGCTTATGTTGTCCCTAACCAGGGGGAAGATTTGATTCTTGGAATGCCGTGGTTAAAGTACTGCTGTGCAGAGTTGGAACCAGTTCACAGTAAACTAACATTCAGGTTACACAACTTATCACTAATTAGTAACGAAGCTTGGGAAAAATCATCTCATACAGGTAAACAGTCATTCTCAGTCACCCAGGTATCGGCATCAACTTTTGCGGGTCTTGCCCATAGGTCCAAGGATAATAAAAAAATTCAGATCTTCGCAGCATCCTTGGCAGATATTGAGAAAGCTTTAAGGCCGAAAGTTCAACTATCTCTACAAGAAATTACAAAAATACTACCAGATAATTATAAGAAATTTGCTGCTGTTTTTAACCCTAAGGAAGCCGCAGCACTACCACCCATCGACCAGGCATTGACCATGAATGTCACAGATCAACTATAGAAAGCAGGGAGCATTTGTATGGATGATGGTATTTTAACAATTCAACTATGTAGAACTAAGTTACAGACACTTAGCCAGGTATTTATACAGATTACTACGTCCCAAGCCCTTCCATCTAAGGTCAGTTCATTTTTAGATAATTCCAGTTGCAACTCTGAGAATATTGTTTCTAGTAGCTTCGACAATGGTTCTGGTATGTTCTGCAAGGCTATTGCGCCGGCCCAACCCCCCGGTGGTTGTACGCCAGTACTTGCCAGTACTGGCTACAGGAAATTACCGGCTTTGCAGCTGTTACAATGAAATACCATTAGAAACAGACGAGCATGGTCATGAGAAATCAGTTTCATGGGGACCATTGTATAATATAAGTCACGACGAGCTCCTAGTACTCCGTAAGGAGTTAACAAGCCTTATGGACAAAGAATTCATCCAACACAGCAAATCTTCTGCTGCAGCGCCCGTTCTCTTTGCTAAAAAGCCCGGAGGAGGATTGAGATTTTGCGTCGACTATTGTGGGATAAATGCCATAATAAAAAAGGACCGATACCCCCTTCCGTTGATCAAGGAAACCTTGAATGCTCTGAACGCAGCGAAATGGTTGACCAAACTCGACGTTTCAGCTGCATTCCACCAAATCCGAATGGCCAAAGGCAAAGAGTGGAAAACAGCCTTCCGAACCAGATATGGTCTTTTTGAATGGAAAGTGTGTCCGTTCGGTCTCACAGGTTCGCCGGCCACGTTTCAAAGGTACATAAACTGGGTATTGCGCGATTATCTCGACGATTTCTGTTCCGCATACGTGGATGATATATTGATTTTTACGACAGGTTCACTACATGACCATAGACAAAAAGGTGAAAAAGTTCTCTCTAGTCTTATGGAACACGGCCTACACCTTGATATCTCGAAGTGTGAATTTGAGACAAAATGTACTAAATATTTAGGATATATTGTAGAGGTCGGTGTCGGAGTGAAAATGGATCCAGCCAAAGTACAAGCAATTGTGGAATGGAAAGCACCCACCACAGTCAAATCTATACAATCATTCTTAGGTTTCGCGAATTACTATTGATTATTCATCAAGGATTTCGCACTAATCTCACAACCACTGACTAACCTGACCCGAAAAGATGTAAAATTCAACTGGGATCAAAAATGTGAAAAAGCATTTCAATTAATTAAGCAACAATTCACGGAGAAGCCAGTACTAGCCACCTTTAATCCCGATTTGGAAACTCAATTAGAATCTGATGCATCAGGCTGGGCAGCTGGTGGAACATTGACTCAACTTGACCCAGTAACAAATATGTGGAAGTCGGTAGCATTCTTCTCGTCAAAGCATCTTCCCGCAGAATGTAACTATGACATTCATGATAAAGAGCTACTAGCGGTGATTAAGTGCGTCAAAGAATGGAATAGTGAGCTACGGGGCCTGAAGAAGCCATTCACAATTCTTACTGATCACAAAAATTTAGAGCCATTTGGCTCCAAGAAAGTACTAAATGAAAGGCAAATCAGGTGGATGGAAGCCTTAGCACCACTAAATTTTACGTTAAAACATCGTCCAGGAAATGCCAGTATTGTACCTGATGCTCTGTCTCGGAGAGAACAAGACGTACCAGATAACTCAAATGACTCAAGAATTACAAATAGAGAAAGAACGCTGCTCCCCGAGTCACTATGGATAAATAAAATGGTAGCCAATGACCTCAAGTGTCCATTCCCCGACGAGCCAAACCTTGGCAGATTATGGGATGAAGCATTAAAATCAAGCGACATCATCACTTCATACATTAAAGCTTATATCACTGTGCAGAATCAGGATAGGCAGTTTCCGAATGAACTTAATTTGAGAATGACAACAGGTGAATGTAACATCTCTAGTAATGGATTTTTAGAATACCGAGAAAGAATTTGGCTGCCGAACTATGAAACTTTGACAACAGCAATCATACAAACTGTACATGATTCGTTTTTGTCAGGAGATCCAGGAAGAGACGCTACTATTGCATTGGTCGGACGAAGGTTCTTCTGGCCCGGCTTCAATCAAGATGTTAGAAGGTTTGTAAAAAACTGTGATGTGTGCGGAAGAACTACAATCTGGAGAGATAAGAAAAAAGGCCTGCTAAAACCACTCCCAGTACCATGCCACATCTGGTCGGAAATTTCAATGGATTTCGTCACAGGACTACCTCCATCAGGACCAGAAAAATCCACAACTCTCCTAGTAATAACCGACAGGTTGAGTAAAGGTGTTATTTTACTGCCGGTACCTCCAGGACTCTTCGATGCAGAAGGATTGGCAAAGTTATTCATAAGAAACTATGTACCGCATCACTGGATTCCCAAAGCAATTGTCTCTGATAGAGGATCACAATTTGTAAATGCTTTCTGGAATACAATCTGCCAAAGACTAAATGTTAACCAAAGATTATCAACAGCATATCATCCAGAAACAGATGGCTCTACAGAAAGAATGAATCAAGAAGTCGAGACATACTTGCAAGCATATGTAGCTTATAAACAAAACAATTGGGCGTGTTGGATCTCGATTGCTCAAATTGCTATAAATAATAAGCCGGCAAAATCGACTCAAATAATCCCTTTCTTTATGAGCCACGGATACAACGCTGAACTAATCCTGGTAGAAAATACAACAAAAGAGCTTTCAGGGACGCCAGCTAGCCGAGGACAGCTGGTAGTTGAAAAACTAAGAGAAGCGCACAACTTCGCCCAAACGTCCATGGCTGTAGCGCAACAGCAACAAGAAAAGTACGCCAACGAAAAACGCGAAGCAGCCACGTTGTTGGTAAAAGGATTATATTTGGGCGTTATGAATTGTTCTATGTAATTGCGGTGTTCAGGTTGTCATTGGGACGCTGACAGGGATATGATTTAGCTCATTAGCGAGGCGCTTGGAGTAGAGGAAGAAAGGGCAGAGAGAGAAGGGAGGAGGAGAGACAACGTTTTATGTATTTCGAGATACCAGTCAATTGACATTATTCACCGACTTCGTGACGGACAGCTGACTTCGTGACGGCACCCAATTTGTATTACTTCGTGTTTTACCAACACACGTCATATCAAGTTGGAGATAAAGTATGGCTGAATTTAAAAAATGTATCAACAAATAGACCAAGCAAAAAGCTGGACTGGATTCACGCTAAATATACTGTCACTAAACTTCTCAAAAATACAGCACATGTCTACGAGTTGGACACACCGAAAGGAATACACAATAAGTTCCACACCTCCCTTCTTTGACCAGCCTTTAACGATCCTCTACCATCACAACAGACAGATGATAGACAGCCAGAAGGTTTAATAACGAACGAGGGTGACGTTGAATTTTGTATTGATGAAATTATTGACATTAGGCAAAGAAATATTGGCAGGGGCAAGAAAAAGGAAGTTTTGGTGAAGTGGACAGGATACGCGAAACCATCATGGCACCCATATTTGGACTTCGAAGAAACAATTGCTCTTGAAGCATTTGAATAAAAAAAAAAAAAATAGCAAAAGTGTCTAGCCAGGATGGGTAGCATGAGGACGTTCATGGATTCACACTTGAGCAGGGAATTACCTCGGAGTGAGCAAGGATTTCCCTTAAACTCACAGGCGCAACCCTCTTCCCCCCCGAGGAGAGACATTTTTTCATATCACATCATATCACCAACAACCCTTCGTACAAAAGCTACCAACCGGTGCAATGGCCCCTGCTGTTGCATCGTCATCGTCAACACCCTCCAATCCTGGAGGGCAACTTCACCCAAGCCTGCTTGGCATTGTGAATGCAATGCAAAAAGCAGAACAACAACGGAAAGAAAGACTGGGTATAGCCCAGGAATTTCTAGAACTAATCGACTCCTGGGCTAAGAGCAAAGGAGAGAAACAAGTAGCAGCAGTCGTCGCGACGCTGATGGAAAAGATCACGCCTGTAATAACTGCCTTTGCAGTAGATCAGGCAGAAGCAGCCAACCTACTAAGTAAGAAACCTCCCACTATGGCAAGCACTCCCAAACCAGTCGCTCCTAGGAATATCACTGCTGTTGAGGATCATAGCCACGCCCTTCCCTCAAAGCCCCAAGACACCAGCTCGCCCTGGGTGACAGTAGCCCGCAAAGTGGCCAAACTACCGACGCCGCCTAGCGTGCAAGTTCCGCGAAGGCCTATTCCAACAGGCAACCCGAAACCTCAGACGGCCCCAAAGGAGGACAAGCGCCTGTTCCTACGACTAAGAAAAGATCACCACTGGCACAAGTTATCGCCAGTCACGATCAAGAAAATTATCACCGAAAAAGCTGGGATAGCAACTTCTGCTATCACGTCCATGTACCCAGTCAGGTCGGGGATCGCTCTCGAATACGCATCAGATGCATTGAGAGATATAGTCATGGGAATTGCACCTCTCCTACAGGAAGACAATACTGTGATCCAGGCAGCGTCCAAATGGACGTCTTTGATAATCCCGCATGTACCATTGTACATCAGGACGCTTGAAGGCAGTATCCCAGTCACCAACGAAATGGTGAAGAACGAGTGCCAAGCAGTATGCGGCGCCACACCAATACAGGTAAGGCCCACAGAAACAAAGCTGGGGCAATATTCAACGAGCTGGATTGTTCATTTCCAACAAAAACCAGAAAACACAAAATTTCGGCTATTTGACGAGAGCGGACCAGCCATTCCCTTCTCGCGCCGAAGACCAATCGAGCAATGCCAACGCTGCTGGGGATTTCACACAACGCGTTCCTGTACCAGGAGCCAGCGATGTGGAAGATGTGGCGGGACCCACGAGACATCAGAGTGACAGGCCAAGGTGCCAAAGTGCTCAAATTGCGCGGGACCTCACAACTCGAATGAGGGTAGCTGCATGGCCCGACTAAGACGACAAAACGGGATAATTCTGCCCCGCACCCCCGCAAAATTACATATCACAAGAGAACGCGGACATCGTGATTATCACGCTGCTCTAGCGTACTCGGAAAGGAAGGGCAAAGCGGTTGAAACCGTCATTGCCCAGGACTCAACAATGTCGTGTTAATGTTAGGAAACCCCTCAACAAAAGCACCAAAAGACAAGTACAACACCGTCCACTTTCACCAAGTGAATGTCGGAAGGGGTGGGGAAAATACGGATATAGCATTGCAGCAGGCATGGGATGCCGGTGCACATGTAGTCATGGTACAGGAACCATGGACAAGAAAGAAAGAGGGGGGTTTTATAACAAAAAGTCACCCTGGCTACAATAGCCATATACCATTCGGAGGAAGAGACATCCGGCCCCGCGCGATTACTTTCACGCGCAAAGGTAGTCATGCGACTCAATTCTTTCCACCGTTGTCAGGCCCGACATCTGATTACTGCTTTGTAAAGATGGGCGGACTGACCTTTGTCAATGTATACCGTGCCCCAGGCACTAGTGGAACCTTGGAGCCCCTACTCCGGTGGGAAATTAGAGGTCTAGTGATTGTTGGAGGCGATTTCAATTCTGTGTCACAGCATTGGCAACTGCTAGCGACAAATCAGTACGGCAATGGTAACCAAGTTATGGAATGGGCAACAGCCCACGACATAGACCTAGTCAGTATTGTTGGAGAGCCAACGCATAGGGATGGGAACGTCCTAGATCTAACGTGGAGCAACACGGCGGCTATAGCATTAGTGTCCAAACGTTACCACTGTACCTCAGATCACTCGACCATCGAAGGTACCATGCTTAACCCTACAGTGTCAGATCTCTCTGGAATTGTAAAGAACATTCGTGTTAGTGACGCCAACCTGAAGGAATTTAGCTGATGCGTTAGCCAATGGACCAAATCTGGCCCTCTTGACAGTGCCGTCAACATTGAAAACTTCACAAATGATCTCCTACAAGCACTTTGTTACGGCTGGTATGTGAAGAGATAGCCGTCTTCGAGATTGGGAACTGGCCGATGTTGCACGAGAGTATTACAGAACGGACGGGGACAAGAATAGCTTGTGGACTAACAATACAGATTGCAAAACTACAGAACTAAAGCTACATCTTACACCTAACTAAGTACAACTGTACAGCCTAGCGTGACTCAACTAAATGTCGGCGCCTGATATGATAAGGCCTCCACAGTTCGGGCCAGTGTTTATGGCACAGTGGTATAGCCACAACTACAAGTCATTATACTGAATAGCAGTCATACTGAGCCATAACACGAACTGTGGAGGCCTTATCATATCAGGCGCCGACATTTAGTTGAGTCACGCTAGGCTGTACAGTTGTACTTAGTTAGGTGTAAGATGTAGCTTTAGTTCTGTAGTTTTGCAATCTGTATTATTAGTCCACAAGCTACTCTTGTCCCCGTCCGTTCTGTAATACTCTCGTGCAACATCGGCCAGTTCCCAATCTCGAAGGCGGCTATCTCTTCACATACCAGCCGTAACATTTTGCAAAACTCATCTCACCGATTAGCACGAATCACTACTTGAGCGCCCACAATGTCCCTGGAGGACCAGGCTTGGAAATCAATAATAGACATCTGGGAAACCATCGTGTCTCAATCATCCCTTCTTGGTCTCGTAATACCAATTGATGTGCCTGCAGAAATACGGCATATTGTTAACTGTGCCTTCGTTGCAGGCAAGGCTTCTGGATCTGGAACTGTAATCGACTACAGTGAGCTGTATCCTACTCCCTATACGGATATACAGAAACAAGTAGTCAATGACACCTGTTTTCTTGGACAAGGACTTGCTATTCAAGCCTTGCAACCTATCACTCACTATTCACCATATTCTGAAACCCACAACTCCTCTATTCCCAACTTTCCCAACCCTGACAAATTTGATGGAACCAGGTCACAATTTGGCTATTTCATGACGCAGTTGCAACTATTATTTCGTTCAAATCCATCTGCATTCAGTTCGGATATATCCCGGATTCTATTGGCTGGATCATATTTCACTGGTCCGGCATTTATGTGGTTTAAGCCTCATGTTAGCCAAAATAACGGTGATGTATCCTTTAAATCTTTCGCTACATTCATTGACGCTCTCCGAAGTGCATTTGACGACCCCGACCCGTACTCAACTGCAGAGAGGGAATTAAACTCTATATGTCAAACAGGCTCTTGTTCGACTTACTTTGCTATGATTTCATCTATATTCTCTCGACTCGGCTGGTCTGAGCAGAAATGTCTCATCCACCATTTCAGAAAAGGGTTAAGGGAAAATATCAAGGACGCATTAGTTGGAATGGATAAACCTGAATTGTTTGCGGAATATGCGGCCCTATGTATATCCCTAGATAACCAGCTATACGCTCGACAGCGTGAAAAGGAGCTGGAGATTCAAAAAACATATACTAGGCGCGAGAACGCTCAGTCACACCGATTTTCGAATATTCCCATGCCATTAAATTCTTCGTCACCTGCCCCAGCTTCACCAACTCTTGATACAAATTGGCTAGATAACTTAAAGGTGGAAAGAGCAGCTCGAAAGGCCTTTAGATGGAAACATGGATTGTGTGCCTATTGTGGAAACAAAGGCCATAAAATACCTACATGCCCCGATATTTTGTCTCGCCCAAATCAAAGCTTATTCTCACAGCCATCGAGTGTGGAATCGGAGCACCCAATCTCCTATCACCATGAAACAATATCTAGAAAAAACAAATTTTGCCATTCTGCTGTATCTCTCTACAATAAATCCGAAATTCACTCTTTTGACTTGGGGAATGAAAAACCCCTCACAATTACATCCGTTTTAGAAAGTAGTATAAAAGCTCTTACAATGTTAGATTCAGGAGCTTCAACTTCGTTCATCGACGAGCTCTTTGTAAAGAAAAATAACCTCATCTCAAGGAAGAAGAAGATACCACTTGTGGTAAGGGTAGTGGACGGTCGACAATCATCCTCAGGACTTATTACCCACGAAATTGATTTAATGCTGTCAATTGCTAACCACTCAGAAATTTTAACCTTTCCAATCACTTGCATTGCTCGGTATGATATAATTCTTGGTAAATCATGGCTCTCTAAACATGATCCTGAAATTAAGTGGAACACAAATAATGTGTTATTTACCTCTTCCCATTGTAAACAAAATTGTATTGTGCCTTCGTCTCGTCCTTCGTCTCGTCCTTCGTCTTCAACTCGCCCTTCGCCTCGTCTTTCGTCTCGTAGTTCGTCTCGTATTTCGTATTCAAATCGCCTCTCGTCTCGTTCTCTCAATGTCCCATGTTCGCTAGAATACAACTTTAAATGCCAAAAAGAGATAAATAAATCAGAAATCGAAGATGATAATGAATTCAACCGCAAATTCCTCGCCAATTCCATGAATTCTTGTCCATTTTTTCTCCAAAGCAAGCAGAACAACTACCACCACACCGGTATATTGATCACAGTATTCCGGTAGATCCAAACGCAAGGCTCACTCTTGGCCCGCTGTATTCAATGTCAGATAGTGAACTTGAGGAATTGCGAGATTGTCTGCAAGAGAATCTCAGGAAGGGGTTTATTGAACCATCGACTTCTTCGTTCGCATCGCCTCTCCTTTTTGTTAAGAAACCAGGGGGTGGTCTTCGTTTTTGCGTAGATTATCGATCACTAAATGCTGTGACGTTAAAGAATGTATATCCCTTACCCCGGATTGATGACTCTCTTCGACAACTTCTCAAGGCAAAAGTATTCACTCGGCTTGATTTGCGAGGTGCATATAATCAAATCCGAATTAAACCAGGAGATGAACCGAAAACTGCTTTTCGCACTCGGTATGGACTGTACCAGTACAAAGTCATGCCATTTGGACTTACAAATGCTCCTGCAACATGTCAACAATTTGTTAATGATGTGTTACGAGAGTACCTAGACATCTTTGTAGTAGTTTACCTGGATGATATACTAATATATTCTGAAGACATAACAGAACATGATGAACATGTAAAAAAGATTCTCAGTAAACTGAAGGAGTATGAGCTATTTTGTAAACCTGAAAAATGCGAGTTTGCTGTGAAATCCACTACATTTCTTGGATTTAGAGTCTCATCTCAAGGTATCTATGGATAATAGCAAAGTTAAAACTATTCAGGACTGGGACCCCCCTAGAAATGTTCGGGGTGTGCAATCCTTTTTTGTCACAGGGCGGGGGTACGAAGAACGAATTAAATATTACACATGAGTTGTGCGATGAGAAGGGAAGAGACAATCTAGCTACACGAAGGTCTTTAGAGGCTCAGTTATCGCTTAATCTCAAACCACGCCAACTTCCATTCTACTACCGTGACAGTACTTCCCCCTCCACAAAGTTTGGTCTCCAAACAAATATGTTTAATTTATTTCAAAATCCTCAATTTGAGGCGTCGTAATCGTTTGGAACGGCGTAGTGAAGGCTTCGTTCTAGCTTCAAGTATCAATGGCATATCTAATCCGTGCGGGGGTCCCGGCTTGTCCGGATTCTTGACATGGAATTCTCGGAGAGCTTTTTCGCAACCCTTTAGATCAGCCTGAGGCTGCCAAGTAGCCTTGTTGTCGTACTTCCATTTTATGAGATAAGTTAGACCTGATTTCTTAATATCATCAGCATGCACATCCAATATCTTTTCAAACTCCCATTTATCCAGAATGTTTCCATCATCACCCCTCTCAGCAATCCGACCTACAACATTTCGATTTTCTAGGCTATTAATAATCGACTGGCCAGCAAGTATAGGCTCTGTCCATGGTCTTACTAACGAGGTATGAAAACTTTTATTAACATGAATGTGGTCTGGTAACTCGACAATCACTGCGCCGTTATATACCTTGAGAACTCGATAAGGTCCGTCCCATTTATCGTCCCATTTTTTCTTTGGCCGATTAGTCTTCAAGTTCTTCAAACTAATCATCACTTTGTCTCCAGGTTGATAAATTGGGGATTCTGATCTTCGAGTATTTGCATTGTTTTCATAACGGTCTCGTGATTGTCTAGTAAGAGCATGTAACTTTCCAAGTATACGGTCGAACCGCTCCGCTATTATATCGGCACGCAAGTATTCCTTTTTGATGCTCTCAGTTAAATTTGGGGGCCGAGGATCCGGAGGCTCAATTCCAAGGCGAGGATTATATCCATAATTGGCGTAAAATGGTGAAACGCCCGTGGTATCACTGGTCTGGTTGTTAGAGGCAAATTCTGCTAGGGGAAGCCAATCGACCCAATCATCCTGCGTAAAGCTTGTAAAGGCACGGAGGTATTGATTCATAGCTGAGTTTACGATTTCAGTTTGGCCATCAGTCTGGGGGTGAAATGCCGAGCTAGGTTTGAGTGCTACAGAGAGACGTTTATTTAACCTGCGCCAAAATTCAGAAACAAAAGCGGAGCCACGATCAGAAATAATAGAGTCCGGCGCGCCATGAAGCTTATATACATTTTGGACGAAGCAGTCGACGAGCTCACTTGCGTCCAGAGATGTCACAGGAATGAAATGTCGCATTTTTGAAAGTCGGTCCACAATTACTAAAATATGCAGGAATGTCCGTCCGTTTCGCTTACATGGTGGAAGATCTACTACATGATCAATAGAAATATCGGCCCACATACGAAGAGGGATTTCGAGAGGCTTCAAGAAACCTGGTGGCGAAGTGCGGGGAGTTTTCGTTCTGAAACAGAGAGCACATCCTCTCACAAAATCAGCCACAAATTGAGTCATCCGGGGCCACCAGTAAGTGCGTTGGACCAGATCTAGCGTTTTAACGCGACCAGGGTGGCCTGCGGGACCAGATGAATGAGTACGATACACAATCTCAAGACGTGTATCTTCATGGTCCGGGATAAAAATCCGATTACGGAAGTAAATTAGCCCATCAACTAATTTAAACTCAACCTTATCTTTTCGAAGTATGCGGGAAATTGGAGCCGGCCAAGACCTATTGGATAGAGATTTCAAAGAATTAATCATAGATAGGGCTGTCTGGTTAGTTTTATACGCTTGAATTATCAAGTCAGATAAAGTTAGTTCAGGAGCTAATGCAGCGATAAAATCTACATTATTATGTTCGGGAATTTTATCCTCTGAGGGCGAATTATTTACCACACTTTCCTTGATTTTACTTAATGGTATTAACGGGCGAAATCGATTCTGAAGTCGTTCATCCGAGGCATCTTTTGGCTTGAGACCTGGTAGGCGGCTTAGTGTATCTGGGAGCAATGCCTTGGATCCAGGGCGATATGTAATCTTAAAGTTATACTGTGACAGAAATTCTGACCACCGAACTTGACGTTGGTTTAATTGCTTTGCTGTCAGGAATGTTTGTAGGTTTTTATGATCTGTAATTATCTCGAATGGTTCATGCGTACTGGATAATTCAGGGCGCCATTCATCAAGGGCTTTAACTATAGCAAGCAGCTCTTTATCATAGATGTCGTAATTAGATTCGGCAGGGTTATGCTTAGAGGAGAAAAAAGCTACAGGATGGGATATATTATCGATTCCTTTCTGGATAAGGACAGCACCAGATGCCCAATTAGAAGCGTCCGTCTCTACTGTAGTGCGTTTTTCATAATCAAAATGAGCCATTGTTGGCGCCTGAGTAAACAAACTCTTGAGACTTGTGAATGCATCTAATTGATCTTTTTCCCAGACCCATGGCACATTTTTTCGTAAGAGACGGGTCAGGGGCTCGACTTCACCTGAATAATTCCTGATAAAGCGTCTATAGAAGTTCGCGAACCCTAAAAATTGCTGTAACTCCTTGACTGTAGTGGGTGCGTTCCAGGTGACTATCGCTTTAATCTTCTCAGGATCCATACTAAGTCCCTCCGTGGAGATTACTAGGCCCAGGTACTTTGTCTTTTTGGTATAAAACTCTGATTTATCAATATCAATTTGTAATCCAGCTTCACCAAGCCGCCGAATTATTTCACTGACATGTTTAGTATGTTCCTCTCGGGTCCTAGAGTATATTAGGACATCATCAAGGTACGCAGTACAGTAGTCATCAAGAGCATTATGAAGAACATGATTGATGTAATTCTGAAAGGTGGCAGGAGCGTTGCACAATCCAAATGGCGTGACGAGCATTTCATAAAGTCCGAAACGAGAAGTAAATGCAGTCATCCACTCGTGACCCTCTGCAATTCGAACGCGATTAAAAGCAGCAATTACATCAAGTTTAGTAAAGAATTTAGCGGCAGATATTGAGTCTAAGGTTTCACGAATCAAAGGAAGTGGGTATCTGTTTTTAATTGTGACCGTATTGAGGCCACGATAATCTTGGCATATGCGCACTCCACCACTAGATTTGGGTACAAGAAGAAGGGGAGCGGCAGCAGGCGAGGATGATTCGCGTATAAATCCCTTCTCTAACATTTCGTCAATCCATTTTTTTATACACTGGAGTTCACTGGGCGAGAATGGCCTATTTTTATAGAATGGGGGTTGCTTTCCAGGTAAGAGCTCAATTTTATGGTCCCAAGGACGATGTGGTGGCAGAACCTTTGCATTCTTTGGTAAAAAATGTTCAACATATTGGTGTAATTCTGAAGGGAGACGATCTTTGATATCAGTTATTGAAGGTTCCAGCTTATCTTGAAGAAATCTATCTACATCATCTTGATCTACTTTTCTTCGTAAGAGATGCGTAGACTTTTCTGTGTCATCATCATTGACAGCTTTAGTATAATGATCGGGGCAATCTTCTACAGTGACTTGGTGTAATCTTTGTGCAATTGAAGGGGGTTCGTTCTGTATATTTATCGGGGCTTCATGGGATCCAGAGAGTTGTGGGGGCGGGCATAAGGCAGATGTTGAAGTCCTCCATGGAAGACAATGACTTTGACAGAATTGTGAACCGAAATTAACGGTCATGGCATTCCAATCACAAAGGGGATTATGAAGCTGAAGCCATGGCATACCTAGGATTATTGGGTTGCTCTCACCCAGATTTGTTACATAGAGCACAATTATCTCTGAGTGCTGGCCTAGGTGCATTCGAATAGTGAAATAATCGGTAACGGTTGCTTGGGTACTACCATCAGCTAGACGAACATAACGGGGCTTGACAAGCTTCTTGGTTGAGATACTAAAGCGCTGTACAACTGCCTCGGCGTCTGCAAATGCGAAGGCTGTACAGCCACTATCTACTAAGCTAGACGTATGGAACATTAAAGGGTCACCAGTGCGCGGGTCTGAGAGTTGAGTTTGAAGCAGCATTGAATTTCTAGAGCTAGTAGAGCGTAGCTCTAGAGGCGAGTCATCTAACAACACTGCTCGGATTAATTCATCCTCTCCACCATACCAATCACACCTCTGATCGCGACTTAGATCAGAGGTTTGCCTTTTAGCTGATTCAAGTTTTCAGATGTATTTCGGCCTTGATCAGGGCTTACATGGTCAGAACTGGCATCAGATACATATCCGGAATTTTCACCAACAGCACGCAAGCGCGAATGTGCTGTTTGCTGCGGCGTTATTTGTTGGTACATGGGTGGATAGTATGACATAGGAAATTGCGGCGGCTGCGTGAAGTACTGAGGATTTACAAAATGACTGCGTGAATTAATGTTCTGAGGTCGGGAGTTCGAGCGATTCTCTATATCTTGGCAATTTTGCTTATTATAAGCTGACGTGATATTGGCACGTTTTGGCATCGGGATTGGGTCAAATTTCCGATGATGGTCTCGGGCAATGTGGCCGCTCTGACCACAGGCTAGACAAAGCCCCTGGATACGCCGACGCTGCCTTTCACTATCAGAAATCTGCAGCCGGCTAACGTCCATGGGGTCATCGTGAGGATGAGATCTGTAAGCAGCATTTCGTACATCTGGTGGATATTGCGCTGGCTCGTTGGATTTCTCATTCCTACTTTTGCCGCTTGACTGATTTATAGAATCATAGTGAGCCTCCTGAAGCTGATTGCGAGCGATATTATCACATCTAGAGACCCATCCGACAAAATCATCATCGCCCGGATTGTCTACCTGTGACCGGAGTATCTTTTTGATATCGATACCAATAAATCTACGCCATTTTTCGACTTTTTCTCGTGGACCTAACTTTGCGCGGTTAGAAAGCCTAATAAACTCAGCTTTCCATTCACCGTATGGTATAGTGCCGTTTCTCGGGCTATCTTGAGAATAATTATCCAGCGTATTTCTTGCAAGCGTTGCAGAATTAAACAGGATATATCGGCTATCAAGATCGGTCCAGAGCGCATTCTCATTCTGCCACTGCCATTGCGAGGGATCATTCAAATTAGCAGTAATAGACTTGTGGCCATCACAAACTGCATCCCAAGCATGGTCATCCATTAAGCCACATATATACAATATTTTTGAGGCTTCAGTGAGGAAACATGCAAAGTCAATAGAGATTATTCCTTGTACTTGGGTCTTAAATGTCTCGTATTTCTCTTGGCGCTGGACAGGATTTTTCTCATTGCTTGATGCCGTGAATTTATTTGGATCTTTCTGAGTTCGGCGGGCAGTTGGAGCTTGGGCAGCTATTCCTTCTCCTATGGCGCGGCTTTGGGCATTTTGGAGCAAGGCAAGTTGGAGCTGAGTTTCTGCTGCAAGTTTCTTTCCCAGAGAATCCGATAACTCAGCACGAGTACTTGATAATGTAGCTCTTTCTGTTTCAAGTTGTGCACGAAGAACATCTTTTTCATTTTCCGCAGTTACACGGGCATTACGTGCCCTAACATTCCTCGAGCGCTCTTCATTGTATGCCACCTCATTTTCACTTGCTTTCAGGCTAAGCTTCTCAAATCCGTGTTCGAACGCAAGAAGCATGGCGAAAATTGCCTTTGCATTGTCATCCAAGTTGGGATTTGGGAGTACATTCAAGATTTCTGCTAGTTTTGAGGGCGAAAATGGCCTGTTTGCAAGAGTATGAGTAAAATCGTGTTTGGTGAGAACTCCAGATAAATTTGGGAAACAAGAAGTAAAAGATTCGCTCATTCTCTGACTAAATTCGGTATTCGTGGTAGTCATCTTGGAAATTTGCAGTGGAGAGGTTATTTTTTGTTTTTAATGTAAAGCAGCAGAGGCAGAAAGTGAAAAACAAACTTGGAGATTTTGATTGCAAGCTGGGTATCGAGTAAATTTTGTGACTTTTTACTGATTCAGATATTCTTAACAAATATATTCACCGGGTCGCAAAACGGGCGGGTCTGGGCACGAAAATTCGCTGTATTATGTTGAAAGCGAAAATCTTCAGGCTGGAATATGCGACTGGGTGTAAAAAGAGATCGCACAAAATGTCACAGGGCGGGGGTACGAAGAACGAATTAAATATTACACATGAGTTGTGCGATGAGAAGGGAAGAGACAATCTAGCTACACGAAGGTCTTTAGAGGCTCAGTTATCGCTTAATCTCAAACCACGCCAACTTCCATTCTACTACCGTGACATTTTTAGGATTTGCCAACTTTTACAGGAGATTCATTTCTAAGTATTCCAGTATAGCAGCTCCTCTTTTTAATTTAGCAAAAAAAATGTTAAATTTCTTTGGTCTCCCTCATGTCAAGCAGCATTTGATATGTTGAAAAAATCATTTACCACTGGACCTATTTTGCGACATTTTGACCCAACTTTGGAGACTATTTTGGAAACTGATGCATCAGATAAAGTCATATCAGCTGTTACAGGCTGCGCCTATCTCCTAGTGACTATTGCACGGACACTAATCATAATTACGTCATTAGCCTAACTATGTGGAGGGATGTCCAACTCAGCCATACAAATACAGGGTTGCAACAAATATGTAAACAGGATATTGTTGTAGCAAGTCTCATATGGAATAATGGACCAACAAGACCCAGATTCGCTATGACGAGCCTACTTGGAATATCAAGGATATGGTTTAGTAGAGCAGATAACGTGGTTAGCGCATTAGGAGTTGGGACACCTTAAGTAGCCTCCCCTCGGTGGACAGTTCCGAGATGTATGTAGAAAATAGACAGTAATCGGCCACCATTCATTTCCTATATTGTTTTGTTGATTGCCCATCACATCAGCAGTCCTTTCACAATATCATGTGGATGCTGGAAACATCAAGCGACTACATCCTGTTGCCTATTTCTCTCGTACAATGGTAGCAGCAGAAGTAAATTATACAGTTGGAGATAAGGAGCTTCTAGCTATTGTGGAAAGTATCAAGGAATATCGACAATTTGTCTATAGCTTGACTTTGCCAATTCGAATTATTACAGACCACAAGAACCTAACAGCCTTCACAACTAAACGCATACTTAATCGAAGACAGGCCCGATGGGCATTAGAACTTACTGAACTTGATTTTCGTCTCGAATTTCGCCCTGGAATTAAAAATGGAAGAGCCGATGCCTTAACTCGTCGCGCAGAGGACTTCGCTGTAAAGAACGAGACTGAGCCTCAGCATGATTTGATTATTGCACCCGAGAAGCTTATCCAGTGTCTTCCCAACAGTAATAAGAACACCTTAGCAGTACTTTGTACTAGTTTAGATTCGATATCAGAAGACCCTGCGCCTATGCTTGAAGTATCATTGACAAAAGAATTTAAAAAAGCCATCAGTTCTGATGTTTTCGGTCAGGAGATCATTAATGCACTTCAGTCTTCTGCATCCAGGCACCCTCGTATTGATCTAGGTTCCTGCCAATTTAAAAGCAACGGACTTTTACTTGTATCTGGTTTGATTTATGTGCCCGAGTCTCTTCGAACAAAGGTCATTTCTAGTTCGCATGATCATCCGGCTGCAGGTCATCCTGGTAGAGCAAAGACGTTCGAACTGGTATCTCGAAGCTTTTGGTGGCCTAAAGTTAGAGCCACAATTGAACGTTATATTAGAAATTGTGATACTTGCTCACGTATCAAACCAGTTCGTCATGCTCCATTTGGTTACCTTAAGCCGCTCGAAATTCCGCAAAGGCGATGGGAGGCTCTTTCACTCGAGTTTGTCTCTGGTTTACCAATTTCTGCAGGATGTGATGCCCTACTAGTCGTTGTAGACAGATTAACTAAAATGGCACACTTCGTGCCTACAACCACAACGTGCAACGCTCAACAGCTAGCCAAGCTGTTAAGGGATAACATCTTTCGTTTACATGGACTTCCAGAATCAATTGTTTCAGATAGGGACCCTGTTTTTACATCTATTCTTTCACGGGAAATGGCATCATGCCTCTCCATACAGCTTCGTTTCAGTACTGCGTTTCATCCACAGACCGACGGAAAGACAGAGAGAGTAAATGCAGTGCTGGAGCAATATCTCCGTGGATATTTGTTGGAAAATATACTCTGTACGATATTATATGGATAAATATGATGAAGTAAAGAAGACTTAAAATATTTTACAACTATGGGAACATTGGACTTATATATACATCTAAGGGAGAAATTCCCGCTAGCCTCGTGTGCCTGTCAAACCTAGTGATGACTAGCCACCTCTCATCTACCATGATGAGCCAAGGTACACTGTAGTACGTAAATATCCAAACGTATAGGCGACAGTAGCCGCGATTAGCGTACTCAGGACATTTGTAGAGAGAGTCGATCTTGTCGGGAACCTGAGACGAAACAGGTAATGATTGAGTCATAAATTCGAGAGTCAGAATTTCCAACAATATTGTAATTATCAGCAGGACAATTGGATGGATTACCTTTCTATGGCAGAATTTTCGTACAATAACACAATTTCTTCAACAACCCGAGTCTCACCTTTCTTTGCAAATTATGGTTACAATCCCCGCTATCAACTACTCACACAGCCTCAGAAAACTCCGCAGACTCTTGAATTAAGGGAGTTTCGCAAATGTCTGGAAAATCTTGAGGAAATGCTCAAAGTCGATATAAGATATGCTCAAGATATTGCGGCTGAGAATGCTAACTTATCCCGACTTCCACCACCGTTATTTCAACCTGGGAATAAAGTCTGGCTCCTGAGGCGGCATATCTCTACAACACGACCTTCAAATAAACTAGATCATAAACGGCTGGGACCATTCAAAATTCTCCAAAAGATCTCATCCCATGCTTTTAAGCTGGAACTTCCTCACACAATGAGAATCCATCCGGTTTTCCATGTTTCTCTTCTCGAACCAGTAGCACACGATCCTCTTCCTGGGCAAAGGAATCCTCCTCCGCCACCAATTATAATTGATGGAGAAGACGAATTTATTGTTGAAGAAATTCTTGATGCCAAGCCACGAGGTCAAAAGCCGTTTTTAGTCAAATGGCTAGGTGAAGCAGTGCCAACCTGGGAACCCTATGAATTTGTTAAAGACTTGGCAGCTCTTGATCAATTCTACTCTAGATATCCACATAAAAATTATATTCGCTCGTAGGAACTTCGCACTGTGTGTTATGACTAGGTTATGAGCAGATATAGAATGGTGTGTAGGCTAGGGATTATGGCGAATAAGCAGGAAGAGATAATGGGACACTGAGAATGTGAGACAAGTTCAAAGATAATTAATTAAAGATGCAGTCCCATAGATAGGACTGATATATATGTACATAATTTACACCCATAACACAGTCCACAGTCACGTAACCAGAGTAACATATTCTGTGCTTGGTTGTACCAGTAACACTCAGCTCTTAGCGCTGATCGTAATAACAGTCATGATAACGCTACTTAATCCTTGTCTTATATACTAGCACTAATATTGTAGACATGGGTGCACTCATGCCAGCTGTGACAGTTACATCACAACACTGTGGAAGGGGAGAATAGTGTTATGGCTCAGTATGACTGCTATTCAGTATAATGACTTGTAGTTGTGGCTATACCACTGTGCCATAAACACTGGCCCGAACTGTGGAGGCCTTATCATATCAGGCGCCGACATTTAGTTGAGTCACGCTAGGCTGTGCAGTTGTACTTAGTTAGGTGTAAGATGTAGCTTTAGTTCTGTAGTTTTGCAATCTGTATTGTTAGTCCACAAGCTATTCTTGTCCCCGTCCGTTCTGTAATACTCTCGTGCAACATCGGCCAGTTCCCAATCTCGAAGACGGCTATCTCTTCACATACCAGCCGTAACAGTTCGGGCCAGTGTTTATGGCACACTGGTATAGCCACAACTACAAGTCATTATACTGAGTAGCAGTCATACTGAGCCATAACACACTTGGAGATGCGCTCAAGATTGCAGGGAAAGTCCCAGCCATCGAAAGCGGAAGAACTGGGCCATGGTGGACCGATGAATGTCGCACAGAATGGCAAGAGTACAAGGCAGCGAGAGACAACCCTGACCTCGCAAAAGAGGCCCGCAAGAGCTTTAGAGCCGTGGTGCGAAAAGCCAAGCGAGAGTACTGGAAGAGGCAAGTAGAGGCAGTGACTACTGACGCACAGGTATTCAAGCTCATGAGATGGGCTAAGCCTCGACCAGCTGCTGAGCCCCCTCCTCTGCAGATTTACGAAAACCGGTGGCTTTCTGACCCGCGAGAGCGAGCTAGTGCGCTTCGAGACACTCTCTTGGCTAGGTTTAGCGGCGAGAACGACATTTCTATCTGGGAGAACGGACAGGAGGAGCGTATTCCATGGGATACGGAATTATCACTGGACGATGTGACATGCGCCACTGTCTCCGTCAACGATACGGCACCGGGAGCGGACAAGATAACGGTACGGTTACTTAAAGCATGCTGGTCCCATCTAGGACCTCTCGTGAAAGATCTTTACCAGGCTTGTCTAAAAATCGGCTACTTTCCTGCGGCTTTCAGGGTGGCAGAAGTTGTGCTTCTTCCAAAGCCGGGTAGAAATCTGTCAACTGCCAAGGGTTGGCGACCAATATCTCTGTTGTCGAGCTTAGGCAAAGGACTTGAGCGTCTAGTTGGTAAGAGAATGGCATGGCTGACAATAAGTCACCAAGTCGTTCACCCACAACTATTCGGCTCCGTACCAGGACGATCTGCAGTCGACCTTGCATCCTGTGTAATCCATGATGCTGAGGCAGCCATGAGAAGTGGTAAGTGTGCGGCTATGGTCACACTCGACATTCAAGGTGCATTTGACGCAGTCCTTCACAACCGACTGCTCAAACGCCTTCGAGAACAAGGCTGGCCACGATTCTTGTGCCGGTTCATTCAGACATTTTTTTGCAAACGAAAGGTTCAGGTCAAATACCGTGGTGGAATCACAGAAAAGAAGATACTGGAATGTGGAGTACCTCAGGGCTCACCACTATCGCCACTTCTTTTCATGCTCTACATCGCTGTGCTTTTTGAGGATCATAGTCTAACGAGCAGGTCTGGTTATGCTGATGATGTAGCTATTATCAGAATTGGAAATACCGCGGCGGATGCTATCTCCGCAGCTCAAGACGACCTCGACAACTTTATCCTTCTCGCAAGAGAGCACAGGATCGATTTTGACCCAGCAAAGTCAGAACTTCTAGTGACCGGAGGAGGGCCTAGAAATAATATCAACGCGGCTGATCTCTCCATCTTGGTGAAAGATCGCCGGATCGAACCGTCACCTCATATCCGGTGGCTAGGAGTCTAGCTTGATACCCAGCTAAACTTCAAGCAACATGTACAGGAATGGACTGGAAAAGCTAATCGTCTAGTCCATTTCTTACGACACATCAACGGAGTTCAACGCGGTGCAGCACCCGGTCCTCTGATTCGTGCGGTACACGCATGCGTTCTGAGCACAGCTTTATACGGGACAAAAGCGTGGTGGCCAGGTCTCACTCGAATAACCACACTGCGAGATAAAGAAGTCGGCACTGGAGTAGGCTGGCATATATCTCTACTGGACAAAACGATAATGAAAGCTATCAGAGTAGCACTCCCAGCGTGGCGTACCACTCCCAATGGCGCTCTTCATCTTGAAGCGGGAATACCCCCGGCATCTATAATTCTTCAGCAAAAGATGCTGCGGTCTGCAGCTCGTATGCGAAGAATGGATATCTGGCACTCTCTAGCCCTTCGGGCGGCTGAGGATCCGAAAGAGACAACAAGATGCTTAGGTCTTAGATCGGGACAAAGAAATCGTTTGTTCAGACAACCAGAACGGTACATGACACGCCTACAAATGAGCGTGCGTCGAGTTCCGACAGCCGAAGGCCCGGGAAAGCTTTACTTCCCACGTGGCACCCCAGCATCGATTCCATGTAGTCGAGAAAATGAAGCTAGGTCTGGAAGCATAAAACGGTGGTTAGCTTCCCGTCCAGCTAACACAGTCTTCGCTTTCTCTGATGGATTATCATTGGGTCCCGGAAAATCAGCCTGGGGGTATGTAGTATACCAAGGAGGCAAGCTAGTTGAAAATGGCTCCGGTCCACTTTCTGGAGCAGAGGTATTCGACGCGGAAGTTGTGGGTGCCATGAAAGCCTTGAAGGCTGCAATAGAGGTAGGAGAAGACTTACTGATCTGCATTCTTCTGGACAACCAAGCGGCCACCCAGGCGCTTGAAAGAGGAAGATCTAACTCCTCGCAGTCAGCGGTGGACAAGTTTTCGTCGCTGAGATACAATAAGCGTGTGGAAATACGCTGGATACTCGGTCATGTGGGGATCCAAGGCAATGAAGAGGCCGATAAGCTGGCCAAATCAGCCTTGGGAGCCCCCAATAACCGGTCACTAGCCTCAGCTACGCCCAGTGGAGAAGATCAAGATCTAACCTTTGCGGCACTAGGGAGGTGGATTAAACTGCGCAGCCAAGAACTCGTGGAAGAGTGGTGGCAGAAGTATCGACCGAAACGATACAACGTTTTAGAACTCTTCATGCGTTGCAAACGGCCGCCGGAACTAGCTTTACCAAGATGGGCGTACTATCGTCTTATTGCGGCAAGAACAGGCCACGGGGACTACGCCGACTACTATCGACGTTTCGACCCCGAACATGAAGATCCGAAATGCGTTTGCGGCCGAGAGAAAAGGCCCTGGCACTTTTCAGAGTGCCGACCTGCTTTGCTACGTTGGAGAAGCTATGAGAGAATGGCCCCACCTGGGGCCAGGGAAATGATAGGGGAGAAGAGATGGCAGAAGTTCATTCAATTCTTAACTACAAGCAGATGTTACAGTCCGCCGAAGAATGAACAGGGTGGGAGGTGACCACGCTGAGATTGTTTCTGACCCGAGAGGAGATGGGTGTGGAAGATAGGGATGCGGCGCAGGGCACCGTGACTCAGACATATACTGTTCCTTTTGCTTTATTTCTTTTCTTTTGTCGCTTCTGGCTCCACTGCCGGTCATGTAGGTAGCAATGAACTTTCAGAGCTCATCTACACGTGTCACGTCTAAATAGATGTTAGGTTCTTTCTGTCACGTAAAAGATTTCAAATTCATATTCCAATAATCAGTGCAAGTTTTCTATCGTCTGAGAATCCTCGGCAACAAGTTTTGCACATAATCCCAAGGGGTGTGTGAATTGATCCCACTTACGAAGTCAATAACGATACAAGTCTACTTGTTGGATGTTGAAGTTGCTCAGTGTACGGAATTAGGTACGAACACAAAGTCCTCAGCTGTTATAATTCCAATAAACATGTTTAATATCCCTTGGTCTTTCCTTAGCATTGCTAGCCTCTTATATTTGTTTAATCCTAAATAAGCTAGACCGAACCGCAAGCAATGCGGAGTAGACGAAGGCTTTTCATCTTTGATCGCTACCAGCTTTGGTGAAGACCTGGATGGCAATGATGTGGGTGATGGGCATGTTATTCCATCACTTAATCCGAACAGGATCTTTCTATCTAAACGATGTAGACCGTGATGGATAATTAGATGTAAATTAACACTAAATACTCCAACGAAGTTCTACCAAAATCTCACTGATACTGATCTTGAAATCTTCAATAACTTGAGATCCCTACAGTATTGACTTTTCGGCCAACGTTCACTTCCATCATTCCAACTATCTCCAGAGCTTTAATAGAATTTGGGTCAACAAATCTTACTGAAAGATCGACCATGCGCCAGTTCTTCTCTTTCGAAGTTTTTGTCTTATTTACCAGAGATATAAGTTTTAGAATACTTTATTTTTTTGGTTTTATAGTGGTGAGCGCACTGTGAGTTCTTAGAGGTCAATAAATACTATTAGAGATAGTCAATTCGAATTTATCAGTCTCAAAATTCCTATTCCCTTGGGATTCCTCGACAATGATTGATCTCATTTTATCCAAATAGATTCTATCTATATTAGGTGGGACTTTTTTTCATTTAAAAAATTTAATGCTCGCTCCCTAACTGTCTGAAATGCCTCGTATGATTTTCTAGTCGAAAATGTACGAGTTTATACTGTTTATGGTGTAGCGTTACAATACTTGGAGTTTTTTCCCTTGGGTTGTGGGTAATAGGAGCGGGATAAAAACGAAGAAGAAATTCTCGTGGATTATGTCTAATTGCTTACTGTGTCTTGATACACTATGTAGACTTATACCGACGGCGCTACACTTGGATGAAAAAGAACACCATGAATTTGCATGTTTAATTCGTGTAGGTTAGATTTGAGTGAGTTTTTTTGCTTGTAGCTGTGATAAATATTCGTGGAAAAACATGACTGATATTCACCATAAGTGTATAATCTAGGCGGCGTGTGTTACTGTATTCATCAATCAAAGTAATTTGAGCATTGTGACCTTCTGCACCCTGAATTATTACTACCCACACTCTTCAGCTAAAATTTAGCACATAATACATGGTAGTTGGTCCACATCTTTTGGTAGCGTACTTAAATTTGTTTACTTACCTCGCCTCTACCGCGAAAGCTCAATTCTGACTTTGAGATAATTTTGCATTAGGATGAACATTCTTAATTCATCTATTTGCGCCCGAAGAGGTTTTTCTTCCATTAAAACACATTATTTATTTTAAATGCCCCTAGAGTTTACGATGTTGAGGATTAAAATATCTGTTGCACCTACCTTTGCTAATTGGTCCATGATTGTTGCAATTTCTTTCTTTTCGACCATGGCGCTCACAGCCACCCATCCTTCTTCTTCTAGCGCATTGATTGTTGGTGCACGTTTTCCAGGTGTAATTTTTAATGCAGAGTCTAGTATGGCGCGTTCCATATTATATTGGCAAAGTACATATCTTTGGGCAGCTAAGAGGGTTAGCTTAGGCATAATTGGCTGATGTAGCTTTAACGCACTTATAACCCCTCGAATCCGTGACGCAATCATGTCTATTAGTTGATTATTGGATGGATTTCGGGACTTGATCAAGACTGCTGTGCTAGAAACTACAGTATCAATGGCCTTGAGACCCGCGGCCTTCATTGTTTCTCCAGATTCTATATGATGTTAGTTGAGCGTGAAAATTGTTTTCGCAGACTGGCCCTACCAACTAGATCAATGATCCCATCAGCAACTCCGAGAGCACAAGCTGCTTCTACACTGCCACTTAACTCGATGATCTTTGTTTTCAAACATAATTTGGGATCCCTTTCTTCCGTTTCAGTTGCCTCAGATTCAAGTTTTAAAAAATAATCCTCAGCTAAATGGACAAAGCTTGTTCCAATATTTTTCCCAATCAGATCAGATGATTTGACATACTCCCCCGTCTCGGGTACTTGGACCTGCAATTTACATGTCCCAAACCCCAAATCCATTATCTCTTCACATCCAAACCCATCGTCGTAGTCACTTTGACTTGTTTGGAGGGATTCCTGGCGCGTTTTCCTCTGCTTGAATAATAATGATGCATGCTCTGCAACTGTGTCTTGCCCCGTAATGCCTAGACTGACCCTACCTTCACCAACAAACGTTGGAATGTCTGCAGCTGGAAGAAATACTAAAGCAATAGGATGATTAACAACAAGTGCAATATCGAGCCGGTTTTCCCGCCTAAATTTGATATCCGCGCCTTTGAGAAGATCTAGTGTAGCTTGGAGAAGTCGACCCTCTAGAAATATTAGTGATATTGTATGAAAGAAATGAACCGTCTAACTTTTAGGTACAGCGAACAAAAGTCGACCCTCGAGACTAGAATGAGTCAGCTTGGAGCCCATGCGCTCGAGCACTTCCTAGGTAGGATTTGAGGTTTTCTCACTGATTAACTAAATCCATTGTTGCTTAACTTTCGCGGGCTCCGAGTGAATCCAAGTTAGGTGGTGTATGAGACAATCGTTTTGCCAAGGTTTGATTTTTTTGTTTGTCAGTTCCACTGAGAATATTCGAACTAGTTTTTGAGCACCGCAATTTAATGAATGATGAATCTAAATAATCTTGTGAAAAAATCCCAAATCAGTTGGATTCCTAGAACGTATATCTTTTGGCTTGCACGACTAGGAGAGGGGTGCGTATCGTCTAAGGCTGACCGTCAAATGAATCAAAAACCGCCAATATTATTTTTTGCGTTAATGATGAGGAATAAGAGTAAGGAGGCACAACAGCTAACAGATATGATTATACCAGACATATGGCTACATATGAGAAGCATACAAAGCCAAGTTCTCCGGGTGCATATTCATACATATCAAAGACAAATTAGTTTTTGTACTCCAAGTCTCGACTACTCATCCCAATTCACTTCATCTATTAATAACTGCGATGATGACACCAAAACCAACAACTTTTGATCTTGATAAGACAGAGACTGAAGACACATAAGTGGTAACTATCAGTATGAGAGTAAAATTTTCCATCAAGTTAAATAGGGTTACGAACAAAGTAGGGCTTCGTTTGATTTGATTCAATGTCGATTAGAACAGCAGAACAACCACTAGATGATAAAGATTAAACGCCTTTCTGCAGGGTCCTCAACGAACCTTGTTGTGAAACATTCCATCAGAGTCAAGTTTAGTCAGATTTTGCTATACGAAAGAAGTTGTCCCGCAAGATAATGATTCCAACTACTCCGCAAAGTCAATCTTTCACTGCAACCGACATCAGAAACTACCAAGTTTACGAGTACGACCTGATAGATCCCTGATTGGATGATTACATCTATCACTGACTCTCACTGGCCATCTAATACATGCCAACGTCGATATTTATACCCATTGGAGGAAACAAATCGTGGCGCGCATACATAAGTGCCATTTCTTTGGGACGGGCATGAGAGAAATTAGAGCAAGCTTACTAGATGTTGTAGATGATGCAGATGATGGATACAACCTCGACGGGTGTGGAGATTCGAATTTTGACTAGCTGTCCTTCAAGTTGAAGAGCGATGTGTGCACCAAGCCTCCGATTGTAAGAGTACATCTGATACTACAAAATAAGACAAAAATTGAAGGCGCCGTGGTCTGACTCCAAGTGGAGATATACGGTATAGTTTGAGTAGGCTAGGCACGAACTCCACTTGCGAAGGGGACGCCTGAGATCGCGTTTCGCGCGGAGAAAAGTTAATCGATGATGGTGACATGTCTCGAAAACATTGTGGCTTCTGGCAATTTTCTCTAGGTGATTACTGATAGATGAGGGCCGACTTTGGGGTGAAGAAAAATCCAGCACTTCTTCGCAGTGCTACTTTCGAATCAAACCTGAGGCATGAGTGCTCTATTTTTACACTGAGTTATCTACTATCTACTTTTCCTCTGATATCGTTTCATAGCTAGATAGATGTATACGCAATAAAAATTTTGAAGAACAAAGAGACATTTCACTTGCGATAGAGCCCTTATCGTGTGGGCTGAGGCTTGGCTCAGGGTGACTCTGTGAGCCCGTTACTATAAACCTAATATTGTGGCTTTGGTTCCGACTCATATTGCTGGGTCTGCTAGTGAGGCTGTGGCTTCAAGTCTAGTATCTAATATAAAACGAGTCCTATAGCGACTGCTTAAAGTTATTACTTGAAGTGAGACTTTTAATGAAGTCTATTGTCCCTCGTCTATTCCCTTCGTTTGTTTGTTTTCTGTTTTTCATCCGTCAGGGCGCCAAGCCTTGGCTTAGGTCCCTACTATCTACTAAACAAACTAGAGGCATAGACAGAGTGCAGGCGACACCATAAACACCGCCATGGCTGGGTGGTGCGGTGGTACATCGCCATGGCCGGTTTTCCAAGTAGAGTCTAGATATCTTGGACACATATCCCACTCGAGACAGTTGATCGCTGGTCCAAATCCGGCAAAACAGAAGCACACTTCTCGCGGCGCTGAAATGCATGGATGATTAAGGCATGCTTGGATAATCAAAGGTTTTGAATTTCCCTTTGGTAGGTTCTTACGGAGGAGGGTCGACGGTTTGTGTAAGCGAACGTACCTCTTCGTGGTATTTGCGAATGGAATCCAGATTAGGGGTGTCTCTCAAGCCAAGAGTCATCCAACGTGTATACACGGCACCGGTCATGCGTCATAGCTTTATAGCTACATATATTAGATTAGATTAGATGTAGATTATAGTCCTAACGGAGTCAATGACTATTGAGGATTCCTAGAATCTATATATAAGATACTAGCTACATTTGTTAAGTTCCAATATTTTAAATTTAACCTTTGCTCTCATAAGAAGTGAGGGACAAGCCCTAGTAATAGCTGCATACACATTAAATGATTTAATAAAAAGAAAAGAGGCATGGACCCAAGTGCTTACTGCCCTAATGGCTTCGACCTTACTACTTCCCAACTAGGTGTGCAAGGCAATTCTCCAACTAAACGATGGCGTATAGCGTAGCACCTACATCTTTAAAGCTGGTCGCCAAGGTTCTTCACTCCTATAATGTATTACACCCATTCTCTGGTTAGTACTAATAGATCTATCCAGAAATACCAAATGATCCATCCATAACGCAAGGCTCATAGTTGGGGCAGAGTTTAAGAACACATTATTCCTTCTCTAGGATTTCTAGGGCAGGTCCTTGTGTAAAACTAAGAAAGGGAAAGCAACTTTAATACCTGTAGGACCCCTTCCCAAGTTCCTAGCTGAAATTTTTTTGGATGCCTTGAAGATGCTGGAGCTTGAGGGGGTCTATGGGTGAATAGGTGGTACTCTAAGAAGTGCAATTGGGCTTTGAGCTTTCCGCAATTACTTTGTGGGTTAGCGCTCTCGTGATTGAAATAGCGGTGGTATTCTGCAAAGTCATCATGTCCTGAGCGAGCAGCTTAAAGTCTGGGAAGAGATGATATGACTAGTGAGAGTTTCTTAGGGTGACGAGAATACGAGTCGGTGACAAGCCCTCTATAGGAAACTGGAGTATTTTGGTCACAGTCAGCTTTCATAGTCGTCGATACTTCTGCTCTGATGCGGTTTTTCGTGGTGTCAAAAGAAACGTACCCACGGGGTATGGGTGGAGGTTTTGAAAGCCCCTCACGGGCAGAGGCGTCGGCCAAATTATTACTCGATATGTCAGAGTAGCCTGGGATCCAATAAGCCTGGCCTTTCCCGGGAGGGATGTGTGGAAGCTGGGTGCGAAGAGGCCAGTCGCGGAAGAGGGTCTGTATTTGTTGAAAGACCACTTGCGACGAGCAAATTGGGGATTGAAATAGGGGCGAGCTACCTCCGGGTTATCTGTGAGTATCGAAAGATTTTCTGAGAAGCGTGCTATTGGTAGGGACAGCGCAGATTTGAGGGTCTCTTTCACGGCTGTCACTTCTGTGTCGAAAGGTAACAGAGTCGAGTCACGGGACAGACTCTCGCGATATATCAACTGGCCAGCTTGAAAGATAACGATTCTACCGCCTATACTGGGCGATTTTGCCATCTCAAATCGAGTCCCGTTTGTATAGACTGTTGGAAACGCAATCACAGAGTGTTATGGACGTACAGGCCCTCCATTTAGTCTATGTTCCCGACACGATGTATTGAGTATTTAAGAGGTTGGAATGGGTAATAAAGTAGCGCTTCCAGCTACCTATTGGATACATGAGCGGCTATATGGCGTGGGCATGAGGAGGTCATTGGAAGTTTTCTATGCCTAGATGGCGCCACACTCGTTTTTGTTGTGGCTAAGTCTCTTTGTCGCTTTTTCTCTTTTTTTGCATTAGATTTTAATCGTGTATGCAGCTTTCTAGCTATGACACAAGATGAGAGAGAATGTACAGAAAAGATGACTCAATATTCAAGGAGAGTACTCATCCCTCGGATTTCATTTGTACGTCCCACTGCGAAGTTATGGTGGCTTTTTCTTCACCCCTACATAGTTTTACCTAGGCACGCTATTGGCAGTAAGCCAGGAGAAAGAATGTAGACGATGACATGGGTCATATTGGAGTTTGAATGAAAGTTTGTTCGTAACGGGCACAAACCCTAAACTCAGAGTGCAGCTGACACTATAAAAACGAGCCAACGATGGAAGGTGCCGTGGTCCGCCTCCTGGTGATGTCCTCCGGTATAGTTTGAGTAGCCTGGGCACCTACTACACTCGGGAAGGAGACACCTCAGACTACATTTTGCGCGGAGAAAATTCAGTTAATGATGAAGGCATGTCTGGATAACCCAGGGTTTTTGAGACGTTCCCCTAGGTGAGAATTCATGGATGAGGGTTGACTTGGGGTGAAGAAAAAGCCACCATAACTTCGCACTGGTACTTGCAAATGAAATCCGAGGGATAGTGCTCTTCTGGTATATTGAGTCATCTTTTCTGTACATTTTCTCTGATATTTTCTCATAGCCAGATAGCTGCATACGCAATTCAAATCTGATGCAAAAAAAACAAACCCCTAAACTCAAAGAGCATGACACAAAAAAGACTAGCTTCTTCGACGACTAGATACGAGGAAAGCTAAGTTTGACATTTGGACTACTAATGTAGTGGGTGCATTCGCTGATGCCACTCGAGACCTTGTTGCTAGGGACTTTCACCCTTCCATCAACCGTTAATATCCATTGAAGGGAAAACAAAACCTTTAGATACCTTAACATGCCTTTGTAATCTTGAATATAGCCGCCGCGCGAGATATGGCCTCGTAGTACTCCCATTCTCGAATGAGGTAGGTTTCCAGGCTACCCAGACTTTGATTCGGGGAGATAACGACGAGGCGGACCAAAACACCTTCCATTGTTGTCTATTTTTAGGGTGTCGGTTGTACTATCCGAAATCGTTATCGCTGCGCCCACAGAAACCCATAAGTCAAAAACACTCGTAAAATGTACATTCCAGGATGCCCATTTGTGACCTCTTCATTCGTTCGTCTCACGTCCTAGCTGCTTCTCCTCCCTCGAGATGTGAGGTTCCATTAGAGCAACGGTCCCTCATGGACCAAGAGGGTGACTATTCTCAACACCTGTCAGTGATGTCCCCTACGAACCTCCAGCTCTCACTGTAGAGTCTGCAGAGCCGAGATTGAGTAAAAAAGTACTCACTTCGATAAGAATTCCAATTCGCTTTCGCGGTCTGTATCGTCTTCATCCATAAACACATCCCCACATCACCATTATCATGAAGCTAACCACGATCAGATCAGATGGTATGGTCGGAGCCCTACTCATCACCAACCCTTGGTCATGGAGGAAAAGCCATCCGATAAGTTTCCGGTGCATACCCAGCACCCGATGCAGAGATGGTGTATTGGATTAAGTCGGCCTCGATTGTTACAAAGAGGGGAGATATAGATGAATATGCGCACCTCGTGTGGTCCCGGTGTCTAGGCCTCGCCTGGCTGGGGCTGCAGGTTTTTTGAGACTTTTTCCCGCGCACGCAGTTTCTATTGCTACCATTTTTGGGTTTTTTGGGTAGAAGGTTCCACGGAAAAAGTGGCTGAATTCCATGGGTAAATACTGAGCTGAGTGGCTATTCATCAAGGGCAATATATCAATGATCTTTCAAGAAACATAAGAGGCAAGGAGCACTGTACAAGGTGTGGCCTGTGTCAGAGAGGAGCCCAATGTGCTAGATAGTCTATGACTCAAGTAGTACAATAAACATACACACATTAAGAGATCTGTTCCTCCTCAAGTTTTTTATCCCATTAGAACAACAGCCCCTCATGAGGCAGGACCCAGGCTTTGTATATTATGACTTAATTTCCTCCTTACAGGTATACTTAGCATTGTAGATTTGAAGTGGTTGATGGCCGGAAACGAAAGGGGAAAGCTCCTGTTTGCAATTGGGGTTACGCCATTATCGATCGTTGAGGCAACATGATGTGTGGTTAGAAAGAGGTTGAGGACTCAGGGGATAATGGTAAGTAAGGCATTATCGAGGAGTCGTCAAATGGGGATATTTTTGAGGTTGCTTCCGATCTCGATTCCGGTGCGGTTCTCCTTGACTGTGTATCTAGATAAGGCGATGCCCTCACATATCGTGGTCGTTTTCTTAGACAACCTTGCATTAGCGTATTTGTAGGATTGAGTTTTTGGAAAGGAAACCAGAAACCAACTTACACCCAGACTTTACGACTCGACAGGCATTCCGTGAAGCAGATTACAGGCGTGCTTTAAGTTCCAACTCAAGGGTGTCAATCCGAAAGCACAAATAGCTATTTGCGCAGGTAACTCAACTACCAATTTTCCTAAATTCACTTTAAAAAAAATTGACGCCACCAACAACCCGCTCGGCCTCATCCAGCAACGAGAACTCTGAACTCGAAGGGAGGCCAAACAACGAATCTACGCTGGCAAATATCCTCGCTGAGATTCGCAATCTCAATGTAAAGCAAAAGAGTCATGCTGCTGAGTTAGCAAAACTAAGCGCTAGATTTTCGGAAATTGAAGCAACGGTAAAACTCAATCAAGACTCCAGCGCGGCTTTTAAAAACGATGCACTGAGCGACACTGAACATAAAGTCTCTGAATATATCGACAAGCCCAAGGGCCCAACTAATGCACCTCAAAGAAACCCACTTATCATCCCCGGACTTAAGTCTACATGGAATCCGGTGAGGGGACTCTTGTTACGGGATTAATCCCTTGGGTTTGTACTGTCTGCGCCAGTACAGTAGGGATGAAATATAGAGCCTAGCTGGCTACAAGGGCAACCAATGTTGCGGGTCG
The DNA here is from genome assembly GCA_900239735.1 of Blumeria hordei DH14. NCBI lineage: Eukaryota > Fungi > Ascomycota > Leotiomycetes > Helotiales > Erysiphaceae > Blumeria > Blumeria hordei. The sequence goes on along the minus strand of OENG01000035.1, from coordinate 273,104 downwards.
GATACAGTTGCTTAGCAACACAGATTGTTATGATCGGCATTAATAATTACAATTTCCTATGTATACAGCGAGAAGGAGGAAACCTTCTCACTTTAGATTTCATTAATTTGTCGCCGGATCAATTGATGTCAATATACAACAGAGCAAGTCCAGAATAAAATCAGTTAATTAATGAAATCTAAAGTGAGAAGGTTTCCTCCTTCTCGCTGTATACATAGGAAATTGTAATTATTAATGCCGATCATAACAATCTGTGTTGCTAAGCAACTGTATCCGACCCGCAACATTGGTTGCCCTTGTAGCCAGCTAGGCTCTATATTTCATCCCTACTGTACTGGCGCAGACAGTACAAACCCAAGGGATTAATCCCGTAACAACTCTATGTAGTTCCTGCCAATTCGCCAGGGCCACGAGGCAAGACAAATTTACTCAACTTATTCGATCCTTGTATCGATAGGGAAAATAGAAGCAGCCGGGCCTCTTTTAACTCTAAAAGCGAATATATTCAATGGTTGTTGAAGCATTGGTGCGAACTAATTGCCGAATCAGACTTGGATCATCGAAATTTGGATAGTCGCAGTTCACATAAGGCATTCCGCCCCGGACCAAAGCCTCTAATCAGAACAAATGATGTTGAAAATCTTTTAAACCTACATAAAATTCAAACTGCGTCGATTGAAGACGGGACCCCCTACGATCTCTAGCCTCAGCGAGTGTGTCATCTATTTCAATGTGATTTCAGACAATTGAATACTTTTTTTCGAACGCAACGTCCTACCTGGACAACGGCTGTCGAAGGTACATTGCAAATCCTTGCCATATCGAATAATTTGCGTAGCCCTCTCGATACATTTATAGCTTTTCGAGCGGGTCCACCATCTAATGAGTCAACGGCAAATTTCCTAAAACATTTTGAAGACACATTTCATCGCATGCCGACTCGAGAACGTGCTGATAAGGAGGTGGAGGTAACGATTGAATATAAACTTCAGACGCATGCTGGTATGGTTTGGAATACTTTAGTTCAACAAGACGAAGCGTATCCATTACATAGCGCTTTATCAAATTCTTGGATAATCGCCGAAAAGCATCACTGTTGGATGGCAAAGCTTGCATCTAGACCGGTGGATAGAGAATCTTTGCCTGTCTACCAAGACCCTCTTTGGACTGAGATAACTCCCGCGGATATATCAACGTATCAGGACAAATTTAATCTTGATAATCCCATGGCTTCTGTAAATGCCGCCACACCTGAAACTATTTGTTACAAGTGCGGTAAGCTAGAACACTATAGCGCAGATTGCCGCAACAGATATAAGCCGGCAAAGCGCCAAGGGAACACTTATCAATCGCACACAGCTCACAATAACTCTGGTTATACAGAGGAAAAGGTCGTACCTCAGACATTGGGTCAATTTCACAAACAACAATACCACGACCCAGTTAATACTCGAAGTCGGAAAATTTATTCTCGTGGCTCTAAACCGCCGCCAACTCCTAGACGATCGAATATATCTGCGACGGTATACGCCAATTAAACGATTCAGTTTGACGATGAGATTGATCCCGAAATATGGGACTCTGAAGACTGTCAGGGAATAGAGCCCAAGTTTCATGAAAATAATAACAATGACGATAATGATCATAAATGAGGACAAGGTAGCGGTGTCTTTAACGTCGACGCTTCGAGCCCACAACAAAATTTTCTCAATAATATCAATAAATTTGTTTCTTATTCCAAAACTTGTTCCAATTTATCTTTCAATCCTAGCAATGATTCATCAGAATTTTCATTCGTTTATAGAGAGGCTACTAACGAATATCATCGATTTTCCACTTGTTTTATAAGTGGGGTCAAGAGTTTCGTATTTTTCGATGGAGGAACTGCAAGTTGTTATGTTACTTCCTCGATCGCTTCCAATCTCTCTTCTGAGAACATATTTTTATCGAAGACACCTGTACAACTCCGAGGGGTCGCAGGAAAATATGGACCAATGGTTAATTAAAACTGCAAAGTTTCAGTCGGATATGCCAGTAACCCGCCAATCAAAATTTCTCGTGGAGTGGTTCCTGATGATACATTTCCCGTACCGTTAAAATCTGGGGAATAATCCTAAACTAACCAGGGGCCCTTTACGTTCCCGACTCAGACTGTGTGAAGCTCACCAAACTAGCCGTTACTCCTTTACTTTTTCCAATCCCGAAGGATGAACTAAATTTAAATCATGTCGCAGCCTGAAAAACTTCTAAGATTCCAGCTAGTTCAAATAAAATGTTCAAATAGACATCACTCCCACAAGAACTTGTAATCCGACCACCTCCAGAAATTTCCCCGAATGACAAATTAAAAATCGATAAAAATATCAATATTCTGAAGTCTAAATTCCCATCCCTTTTTCATTCGTTACGAATTGCAGGAAGCGCAACACGAGCAACTGCAATAAAACATGACATTGTTCTTGATAAAGATACCTCAAACCTGAAGTACTCACCTGGCCGCTACTCTCCTAATGATACCCTGATCATAAAGGAATTTGTCAATGCAGTTATAGAAGAAGATGTATTGGTTAATGGTCTGTTGGAAATATCGCGCAATGAAATGGGCGTAATATTTATGGAACGAAAGTAGAAGCTGACTAAAAGAATGTCATGTTCGTATTACGGCCAAAGGTATGGGAAGTGTGCGCTACAAGTACAAGTGTAAGCGACACGTAGCCTAAGCCACACCACAAACGAGTGTGGCGCCATCTAGGCATAGAAAACCCCCAATAATCTCCTTGCGCCCACGCCATACAGCCGCTCATATATCTAGTAGGTAGCCTGAAGCGCTACCATATTACCCATTCCAACCTCTTAAATACCCAAAAGATCGTGTCGGGAACCTAGACGAAATGGAGGGCCCGTACGTCCACAACACTCTGTGTCTCCATTTCCAACATGGTCAAAGTCCTTTTTCAAGTTGAGCAATTTTAGTCACTAAGGATGGCAGGCCAAAGGGACGAATAGTAATAGATTTTGGCCAAATAAATTCACGCACAGAAAAATCAGCCTATCCACTATCTTGAGCGCAAGATGATATCCTAAAAGCTGATAGTCATAAGTTTTACATTAAACTTGACCTTAAATCAGGATTTTATCAAATCTAACTTACAGAGAAGGCCAAAAAAATCTACCCATTTGTCACTCCTCAGGGACGATATCTATTCAAGGTCATGCCTTTCGGAATGACCAACGCCCCCGCTACTTTCCAAAAAGCAATGGACGAATGTCTCCAGCCTGTTCGTGGTATCACATCTAATATGACAGATGATGTGATAACTTGGGTCAATACGTTACAAAAAGCCACATAGAATGCTTTCTTGGTGATGAAACGGCTCCAGTCCTGCAGTTACAGGCTTAACCCTCGGAGATTTACATGGTTTGTCACTCAGACAATATTTCTTGGCCATATCATTGATAGGCAGGGTATTCAAGTCGATCCTTCATAAATACAAGCAATTCTCGACCGACCAATGCCGCGAACTGTCACAGAAGTTCTTGCATTCCTAAATTCTTGTAATTATTTTCGTGATTATGCCAAACTCTTCAGCAGGTTAGCTGAACCACTTTATAGCCTAACATCCTTAGAAGACAAAAATGTACCTGTAACACTGAATGATGAGAAAATTGCTGCCTGGAAAGCCACACGAGATTCGTGGATTACAACGCCACTACTAAGGCCGATGGACCCGCAATTGCCTGTAGTTCTTCATGTTGATTCATCGGATAAATATACTGGCGGAGTTCTTCAACCCGATGCTCCATTTACCACAATCATACGCATGACAATACTGCAACCATCGATGGACGGCGCATATTTACATCCCGTTGCTTACACTAATCGCAAGCTTACCCCTATCCAGCAACGCTACTCTTCGCAAGAGCGCGAAGCATTGGGCATTGTCCAAGCTCTACAAACTTGGCAAGATCGGATCGAAGGCTGTGAAATCATCATCAGAACGTACCACGAAAGTCTGGCTAGAATAAGAAGAAAATATAAATTACCTCAAAGAATGCAACGTTTTGTGCATATCCTTGAACATTTTGATCCCACGATTATTTATAAAAGAAGAAAATCCAATCATCTTGCCGACCGGCTTTCTCGACCACCACCCGAAGTCACAACTTTTCCAAATTCTAGATATGACCCTGTCGACGACAACCCCTCTGAAAGCTCCTCAAGAAACATACTGGATGCAAAAAGATTAACTTGTATAGATCTACACTCCATTGCAGAGTATTTTCATCATAATGTAACCTTGCCAATTAATCTACTTGAATCTTGGGTCCAACAGAATTTTAATGCCCATGATGGATCTACTTACCGCGTGCTAAACGATAAGTTTTTAAAGATCCACAACTATGGGAAGCTTGTGATATCTTATCATATTACATGAAGATTAGGTTCACTGTTCAATATGCACGCTGATCAGAGAATCCCGGCATCATCTTTAGAATTCAGACATTATTTTCGCTGCACAAGAAGCATACAAAACTTGCCCAATTTGTCAGCTTGTGATGCAAATTATTGCCATCCACTCTCAAGACGCTCTCCGACCAGCACAAGCACCTCAATCATTCACAAGATGGGGAATGGATCACACCGGTCCAGTACGTTATAACAACCAATCAGCGTATCTATACACCACTATTGATCATGCTACTTCTTATGCAATGGCACTTTTGACACCATTCCCGGATACTGTTTCGTGTTTGAAATTGGCTCGCCAAATACATGTCCTCTTCGGCCTTAAACAACTGATAATGGCCAGGCTTTCTTGAGTGAGGAAACGTCATCTTTCTGTAAAGAGAATTCGATTGAGCAGCATATCATGAAGCCCTACCGACCACAGACAAACGGTAAGGCAGAAACATTTAATGGCAACATCAAGACTATCTTTTATGCGGTATCAGCGATGAATCCATCATGTAGCCTCCAGTGGACCCTAGAACAAGCTTTGAACACACACAACAGTCGTCCTAACTTATCAGGATTTGCTCCAATTTTTCTTGCGCTTGATATTTCTAGAGAGGAATGCCCCTACGTTCGCGAATGGACGCTTTCTGAAGAAGCCGCTCTCGCAACAGATTAGGTTAAAATACAAAACACTAGCAGACAAAATGCCCGCCTTAATGTGACGAATGGTAAGCAGCGAGAGATGAGATCCGTTCGTATCTACAGGGAAAAAAAGCATGGCTGAGAGTCTTCGGAAAGGGTGATTGGGTTTTGCGTCAACGGAACAGGCAACACAAGGATGAACCTTTTTGTGATGGACCACTTGTCATGGCAGACGCCACTCACCATGATGGATATACTCATCGTACTCCTGGTGGAATAGCCCTGGAAAATGAGTATTACGGTCAGCAACTTTTCCCAGTAAACGTTCGCAACGGACATCCTGTGAGGTCATCATGGTACGGAAGTAAAAATCTGCTAGAGGTTCAGGGCTTGTCCCTCACTGTCTATGAGAGCAAGGGTTAAATTTAAACTATTGGAACTTAACAAATGTAGCTAGTATCTTATATATAGATTCTAGGATTCCTCAACAGTCATTGGCTCAGTTAGGACTATAATCTAAATCTAATCTAATCTAATCTGCTAGAGAAAGATAGACGTATAGCTGAAGATCTATTGAAGCCTCGGGATCAAGTGGAAAGTTAGACGATCTCTGCAAGAGGAGGGATAATGTGTATCTAGATAAGGCGATGCCCTCACATATCGTGGTCGTTTTCTTAGACAACCTTGCATTAGCGTATTTGTAGGATTGAGTTTTTGGAAAGGAAACCAGAAACCAACTTACACCCAGACTTTACGACTCGACAGGCATTCTGTGAAGCAGATTACAGGCGTGCTTTGAGTTCCAAGTCAAGGGTGTCAATCCGAAAGCACATGGTCATGGAAGAGAGCCGGGGAGAAGGGACGTTTCTCACATGGCCAAAGGGAGTTAACACTAGAGACCGCGGAGGACATGAGGGACAGGATACGGTACAGTAGATGAGCTCCTCAAGGAAAAATTATTCAATCCCAATTGAGTTATCGACTTCAAGTACTTCTGAGTTCTTGTAACCTTTTACACCGGGTCTGGATGAATATCTCACACATAGATTCACAGCGCTCGTCCGACAGGTTGCGCATCATCGAATTGGTCGTCACCCGATCACTAATTACAACGCTTTATTGAAAAAGCATGTTGTCTAGAATAGATAGTCCAGTAGCACCGGCTCTACACTGCGCTACGACACTCGTCGATCGTGATCGGATGGAACCAGGTCGTTATCGTGCGGGCCGTTGTTGGGATTTCCGACCAGCGGCAAGCGTGACAAACCCTGCAGATAAGCTAGGATAGCGACAACAGAAAATTCCATCCTTAGCATGACGTAGGTATCGACAATACATTTATTCTCTGTTTCGACATTGATACCAGTAAACCTGGTCCACGCCATGTGTTGGTGTTAATCGTGCTACTTGAATATGTAACTCTCCAACATATTTGGCTCCTTTCTGAGCCAGGCCATACCTTATACAGTGCTCCGTGCATCTTCTGTTACTCCAAGGACCATTGGCTTGGTGCCCGTGATGAATAGCCATTCAGCTCAGTATTTACCCATGGAATTCGGCCACCTTTTCCAAGGATCCTTATATCCGAAAGCAATAAAATGGTAGCAATGGAAACTGCGTACAAGGGAAAAAGTCTCAAAAAACCTGCAGCCCCAGCCAGGCGAGGCCTAGACACCGGGACCACACGAGGTGCGCATATTCATCTATATCTCCCCTCTTTGTGACATTCGAGGCTAACTTGATCCAGTCCACCATCTCTGCATCGGATGCTGGGTACGCTCCGGAAACTTATCAGATGGCTTTTCCCCCATGATCAAGGGTGGGTGACGAGAAGGACTTTGACCCTATCATCTGATCTAATAGAGGTTAGCTTTATGATAACGGTGATGGGGGGGGTGTGTGTTGAGAGATGAAGATGACACAGACCGCGATAGCAATTGAGAATTCTCATGGAAGTGAGAACGCTGTTACTCAATTTCGGCTCTGCAGATTCTAGAGTGAGAGCTAGAGGTTCGTAGGGTACACCACTGACGAGTGTTGAGAAAAGTTCACTAGTCTGCGTTATGCTTCACCGCCGATAAGGGTTGTCACCTCCCGAGTATTGATGATGGAGCGATAAGATATACAGAGGTGGCATATAACTTTCTCCGAGGCTGACTATCAAAGTATATTTCAACTATTTAAATATATTTTTCCAAATATCTAAAATATTCTTCCTTGGCCGATTTCAGCTTCTCGTTTGTTCCAGTGAGAGTAGTTCCCAGTCTTACTTTCACTAACTGGGGTATTTCCGTTACGATTGAAATGATTTGGAGTAAGGTGTTGACTGCCGTGGAATTGTTGTAGCACGTAATTTTAATCAAGTGTCACAGGATAATAATCAGCTCACATGCAGTCAAAAGGATGAGAAACTGAATCACTAGTCAGGGAAAAATCTACAGAACAGAAAATCAACTACTTCCCAACAAATATCATTTGTCTGAATCTAGATCGATAACAGCATGAGATTGCCGAAATAGAGAATCTATATCTATTTTGTCGTGCATCACCGTGCATCATCTGGGCCCATTATGCGACTTAATTTTATTTTCGCGTATGATCAAAGAGATTAATCTTTGGTGTCTCATTTGAACATGGTTGGGAGTTGTGAAGCTGTTACCCAGCGTTGTTAGAACACATTGTTGTGGACTTGATCATCGGGTACAAAGGCCCAATTCAGGCAGCAGGTAAAGTTATTGGAAACTCAGGATGCTGTGGGTAGTTCTTAGCACAGGATCTTCAATGTACAGAGAATGCGCGCTCAGACTTAACGGGTATTACGTCAAAGAGTGCTGGTTAAGTCCTGAGAGCTGGGGGTCTATTAAAATGTTTAAAATTTTTCTATGGTCGTGCGCACGTAAGGAATACGCCAGATGTAAAATTGAAGATTGAACAGTTATACTTCTTTTCAAATCTATGTCGTTACCCACTATATTATCAGTGCAGTGAAAAGTTTGGGAGCGAAATTTAACAGGCAAAATTTAGATCACAGTCGGAGCAAAGTATGCCGTTTGCCAACGTGTCGATTAAAACGCCTCAATTGAACTTTGATATGGCTAGCTTAAATATAGATCACCAATGACTATAGTTTCTTTTTTTCCTCAGCGTCATAGTTTTCATGATCCTCCCCCTCGATTTCCTTCAGGGTATGCTCCAGCTCCTTGACCTGTTTCTCCCACTCTCTTTGAGCCATTTTACTCTCTGCATTGAACAGCTCGCTATTGGGCTTGCGATAGCTACCTCCTATTCGATCCCAGAGGGTCGTGTACTGTCCATAGTTGTAATTGAAGTACAAGTGGTGCATTGTATGGCAAGCTGCACCGTTTAAAATTGGAGAATTGGAGACATATTCTCCATCATGAATTAAAACCGTCCAAATTTGGACGAAGAAGAACAAGCATAAGTATGCAAACTTTTGTAACGGAAAGATAAACGGGAAAATATGATAAGGGAGAGATTGGGCCCAGCCATCAAGTGGATGAAATGCAACTGATGCATAAGGGGATGGCATAATCCATTTGTGATGCGGTTTGTGAATTTTTTTATAGATTAATGGATGATGTAGGCCTCGATGAATCCAATAAATGCAAAAATCTGTAAAGAAAAGGAAGAGGGGAAATTGAATCCAATTGTAATATGGTATTGGTTCGTCGGAGAATGAATTGTATAGTCGAGAATAGCCACGAACTTCAGCCAGGAAGAAAGGTGTGGTGAGTAAGCATATTATAGGCATAGACCGTACGGCTTGGGAAATCTCCATGCGAACTTGATTCTTGAGAAACTTGGGGTGCTTATAAGTTGTTTTATCGAATACAAAAACGTAGGAGAGCGAGGAGAAGATGAAGTACACCGCGGCACCAGAAATCCTGATCCGCTAGTTAGAAAAGTTTTCATTAGAATTGATAGTGGAATCACCAGGTTATGATGAAAAGAGATATGGCTTGTCTGTAGATATTATCCCGATTCCACAGACTTGAGAGTGCTGCGTCTCTAGGTGAGAATGTTTCGAGAGAACTGGCGGGTCGAAACTGCCACTGCGGGATAGACTCTAATGAGTCCAGCGTGGAGTTGTTTGTTACATATCGGTGTATATACTTGGATGGAAGAAGTTTGGCATACAAGTCGTCAAATAAATAAGTATCGTAGATCTCAAGAGCGATATCCATTTTGTGCTGCTGTATGACTTGAAGATCAAAAGCCGGGTCAACAAAGAATTTAACGGTTTTCTGCCCTGGTCACCCCCCTGGTCCCAGCCTGATATGTAGTTCAAGGTACTTGACAGGATATTAAAGTCAAATTGCAAAATCGAAGAAATCGTGCAATCCCAATCATATTCCCGGACTAATTCATGAGAGAATAGATACTAGGCAGTGATAAGTTGTACACATGCATTGGAGAGGCCCGCACTGCGTTAAAAGAGCTTCTTTGTGCATGATGCAGAAAACATAATACGAGAAAAACGGTATAGCCATCACAGAGGATTGTTCACCCTGGAAAGAGTAACTGAGCTGTTGGCACGCACAGATTCAGAAACTAGTCACTTGTTTGCTTGTGCATTTCCTTGTCGCCTCAGTACTCCCTCAGGACTCAATACATCTCACCAGTAAGTAAATTCTAGGATAAAACCGATCATTGATCTGGAAACTGTCCCTTTTCACAGCCCCGAAAGGTTCTTCAACGAATGATCCATAATGAAACACAAGCACATACTACCTTAGATTACAATCACATGATGACTTTGTGAAGCTATCCGCGGATAACTGATGGATAGCTCTAGCTGGACATGTTGATCAGACCGTTACTCCCTTGGACCATGTAAGTCCTATCCCATCAATTTGGAACAGGGGACCCAAAGATCGAGCTCATATCACATCCGTGCGACCCAAAACTTCAATCAATGAGAAAGCTCATCTGGTTTAATTTGGTTTCTTAGATTGTTTTATCTAAATTCCAGGCTACTTTTCAGATTATGCTCCTTTCTGACCGGGGGCAACATCCTGAACGCTGCTCACACCATGTTTCGTTCGAAAACGACCTCTGACTCAATACCCACAATGGATATCAACTTTGCTCACTACTCATTCACAAAGTTAGCTGTTTCCTCTACGATGAACCTCTCACCTGTAAAAGAAATCGCAGAAATACAAACTGCGCGCGCGAGAAAAAATTTCGATAACCAGCGGTGGCGGAAATCGAGTAAATGATTATGTCGATTATTAAACTATATGAGGAGGGAAGAGAACTTTAGCAATAACTAACAGAGTATTTCAGCAAATTACTTGGTAAATCTACTATCTGATGACTTTACTCCAGTTATCATACCCGCTATCTAGCAACGTATTGCTAAGTATCACTTAGTTGTAAAAGCGGTCCAGTCTCCTGATTAGTATTACCATTTTGTCCAGTTCCTTCTTTCCCTTCTGGTGCACTCTTATCCCCAACATTCCAAGTATTACGCGGTGTCCTCTACGAACCTGGGAGTGAAATATTCTCCAAGAGCCAAGTTTAGTCAAATTTCGCAACACCAAAGAAATTGGCCCACGAGGCAATGATTCAATATACTCCGCCATGTCATATTTTGACTCCCAACGAGATCGAGTCCTACTTGACTCTCATCAAGTCTGCAAGTACGACCCAGTACATCCTCGTTCCGATGACCACACCTCTTGTTGACTTTCTCTGGCCTTAGCTCATCACCAAATATACGCCCACGCCTATATTTACACGCTACGGAGAAAACAAAGCGCGGCGCCCAAATCTGATGGAAAATTCTTTGAGATGGACGTGGGAGGGATTAGGACAAGTTCACATGACGATGCAAGGAAAGGATATAGCCTCGATAGGCGTGGATTTTGGAATTTTGGCAAGGGTTTTATGAATTGAGCTTTGTCTGCGCCAAAACTTTGCTTGCGAGTGTCCAGCTGACACTATAAAAGCGAGCCGACGATAGAAGGTGCTGTGGCCCACATCCTGGTGGTGTTCTCTGTTATAGTTTGGTTAGCCTAAGTATCTACTCCACTTGGGAAGAGGAAGCCTTACGCTACATTTCACGCGGAGAAAGTTTAATGGATGATAGAGGCGGGTCTGGATAACTCAGGTTTTTGGAGATGTTTCCCTGGGTGGTTATTCACGGATGAGGGTTGACTTGGGGTGAAGAAAAAGCCGCCATAACTCCGCAGTCGTACTTGCAAATGAAATCCGAGGTATGAGTGCTCTTCCTTTACATTGAGTCATCTATTCTGTACTTTTCTTTGATATTGTGTCATAGCTAAATAGCTGCATGCGCAATTAAAAACATATGCAAAATAAAAAAAGGTATAACGCTCAGATATCTATCTAAGCTCACATGACGGTCAAACTGTAACTCCTGCGGCCCGAGCCAGGCGAGACGTTGGGACGAAGGATAGAGACAGATCACCTTTTTGCAGGGTCCTCAACGAACCTTGTTGTGAAACATTCCACCAGAGTCAAGTTTAGTCAGATTTTGCTATACGAAAGAAGTTGTCCCGCAAGATAATGATTCCAACTACTCCGCAAAGTCAATCTCTCATTGCAACCGACATCAGAAACTACCAAAAATAACCAAGTTTACGAGTACGACCTGATAGATCCCTGATTGGATGATTACATCTATCACTGACTCTCACTGGCCATCTAAATACATGCCAACGTCGATATTTATACCCATTGGAGGAAACAAATCGTGGCGCGCAAACATAAGTGCCATTTCTTTGGGACGGGCATGAGAGAAATTAGAGCAAGCTTACTAGATGTTGTAGATGATGCAGATGATGGATACAACCTCGACGGGTGTGGAGATTCGAATTTTGACTAGCTGTCCTTCAAGTTGAAGAGCGATGTGTGCACCAAGCCTCCGATTGTAAGAGTACATCTGATACTACAAAATAAGACAACAATTGAAGGCGCCGCGGTCTGACTCCAAGTGGAGATATACGGTATAGTTTGAGTAGGCTAGGCACGAACTCCACTTGCGAAGGGGACGCCTGAGATCGCGTTTCGCGCGGAGAAAAGTTAATCGATGATGGGGACATGTCTCGAAGACATTGTGGCTTCTGAAAATTTTCTCTAGGTGATTACTGATAGATGAGGGCCGACTTTGGGTGAAGAAAAATCCAGCACTTCTTCGCAGTGCTACTTTCGAATCAAAGCCGAGGCATGAATGCTCTATTTTGACATTGAGTTATCTACTATCTACTTTGTGTTGCGAGACCAGCCTAAGACATTCCTCATGCTTGTGGTTTCAGAATGTGACCATCAAGATTTTCGGGTGTCGCCTATTCGATACTAGCGACACCAGCATGTCCTACATAGTCATAGACTCAGACAGGACAATAAAATGAACTGATAACTAGAGACACCATCACCCTTTGTCGCGTCTGATATTCGCGACTGCGACTAGAATACGCGGAACTGGTATCAGATCGTTAGTTTGTTCCCTCGTATCCCTTATTGAGACATTACACTCTAGCCCATTTCACTGCTAGACATTAATGTATACAAACAGTCTCATATCCTTTAGTAAAGATTAAAGGTTCGGATCAATCCTTTACTATAGACATTGTTTACATAGTCGAAGAGTTCTGCATGTTCTTAGTTAATTCCCAACACTTTGCCTCTGTTGTACGGATGCGTCATGAGGATTCTTATACTAATATTGATGCGTGATGACTTGAATGGGTGCTTGATTAAAACGATTGAATTGAGAATAGCTTCTCCTAATCATAATAGTCAAGTCAAAAGTCTTGCATATTGAAATGTATAACCCACTACTAAGTTCGTGGACTTATTGGTAGAAGGAAGCTTATGCAATAATAAAGGATAAAAATGTGCTAGATAGTCCATGACTCAAGTAGTGCAATAAACATGCACATAATAAAGGATAAAAGGACGTCAATTTGACTACTCTTCTAAACACTCACAAACCAGACTCCCTTAGGGGGACTGTTCCCAACACCTGTCAGTGGTGTCCCCTATGAACTTCCAGCTCTCACTGTAGAGTCTGCAGAGCCGAGATTGAGATTCACCTTTTCAACTTTGAGCTGAGTTATCTCCCCCTCCGTCAAAGATACGCTTCCGATAACACATAAGACGACCATGACGACGATCATGATGCTAGAAATGAGAAAAGATAATGCGGTACCAAACGCTACAACGGTAGTCAGAGAAGCCCTCGTCATATTACAACATGTGCTACCCACCGGCGGGCGAACAAAAAACCCACGAAAGCAAAGTAAAAGACCCTTCCGCCCTCAAGAAAAGCAGATTTCGACTCGTCAATAATATCGTCCCTTCTAATCTTAACTTCCGAATCTACGAGCCAGGAGGGCATCTGGAATACATGGGTTACCCGACGAACCCACGTCCGTAACGATTTTTGGATGCTAGGCTAGGCTCTTTCACAACAGTCACTCTCGACCAAGACTTTTCTGACATCCTTTCACGATCTTCGGTTTATCCTGCGGCATGAATCAGAAAAAGAGGAAGGAGGGGCTAGGAAGGTTGAGAGACGCTCTTAGGTATACACAGGTCTGCTGCGCCCGGCTGGCCGGCCTCTTCGTCATAGGAGAGCCCCGCACCCAGTGGTTTTTGAGACTTTTCCCTGCAGCTACACACCCGCAAATGGCCACCGATTCGTTGGCTGGAGAGGGGAGATGATGACGGGATAATGGCTCCTTTTAGTGTGTACTCGAATGAAGACCTGTGGGGGTATTACTGCTGGAAAGAAGTCGTGAAGGAGGCATAGGAGGGAGTACACTACCCGAGGCATAGATACTCCCGGCCTGTAGGCAGAAAGGACCTACATGTTCTTACATAGTCGCAGACTTTATAGGACAATAAACACATACATACATACCAGACTTCTTTTAATCCCAATAGTTAGCCCATGCGGGATCTCATGTTAATAGCAGTAAACAACGCTAGCACAGGTTATTCGCAATCTCCATTTGCCAGAAACCAGTCTGTCGGGACTACTAATTGTCGAGCCTAGCAGGATCGACAAAGTGTATGCCAACACAGAAATAATAGAAATCTCAACAACCAAACCCATCATCAATAATTGCCATTAAGCATCACCTGACTTACCTCTGTATTCCATAATTTCAGCAATGCAGGTATGTGCAATAGAGCCAGGGAAAAGAAGGAAAAGGTTACAGCCATTAATGCGAGGACATTGGCAAGAATCAATTACGATTAATTCCGACTGGAAAATGCTCCAATTCTTGTATATACTAGGTCGGCGTGAGAGAGATTTACTCCTAACGCAACGTCTTCTTTACTCACCCTTTACGATATATTTGTTTACCTATCTCTTCTTCGGGAAGAGCCACGTGTAACAACTACGGCAACCATTTGCCCATTTTTCTCTTCCTAGAGGAGACCCGTCATCCCTCTGACCCATTTATCATCTTCACTCACCACCTAGATCTTGACTAGGTTATGCAACGCAGTCCGTAGAACACGGTCAAACCCTCATCCTTGAAAATCTGATATCGTCTCATAGCTAGACGGCCGTGTAGGTACTTGCATCTGAATTTTTAGGGGAAGTGTGTGGATGGGCTTTACCGTATTAACACGCAAGGTTGATGCAAAGTGATTCGAAAGGATCAAAAATGATTTTAAATGTATTCTATTGTGATTGTCTTCCTCCCGGTCGAGTCCTTTATGGTCATGGACTTAGCAGGAACCTCAACTTCATTCCATTCTGTTCTTCCAGGCGAAATGATAAATGCGAAGATGTCAGGATCGGCTGAGTCATTAGGAGCATGACTCAGCTGATTTTTTCTTTGTGTTTATTGTACGAATTGAACTCCTCTCTGGGCCAGGCCACACCTCGTACAGTGCTGCTGCCTTCTTTTGTTACGTCAAGGACCATTGATTCGTTGTCCGTGATGAATAGCCATTCAGCTCAGTATTTACCCATGGAATTCGGCCACCTTTTCCACGGAACCTTCTACCCCAAAAACCCCAAAAATGGTAGCAATGGAAACTGCGTGCGCGGGAAAAAATCTCAAAAAACCTGCAGCCCTAGCCAGGTGAGACCTAGACACCAGGGCCACATGAGGTATGTATTTTCATCTATATCTCCCTTCTTCGTAAAATCAGAGGCCAACTTGATCCTATCTACCATCGCCATTGCGGGTGCTGGGTACGCCCTGAAAACTCATCGGATGGCTTTTCCTCCATGATCAAGGGTTGGTGACGAGAAGGACTTCGACCCTACCTGTTAACATATCTATGGTGGTCTCATCTTCTAATTATTGGCTTTTCGCCCTTCTATCTTAAATGACAGGTCATGATATTCTTCGTCCTGCTGGCCATCATCAAGCTCAGAATGATGGACAGATAAAATCTGGAACACTTCCATCTGATCTGATCGTGCTTAGTGTCGCGGTAGTAGGATGGTAGTTGACGTGGTTTGAGGTCAAGCGATAAATGAACCTCTAGAGACCTGGGTGTAGCTAGATCGTCTCTTCCCTTCTCATCGCACAACTCACACGAAACATGCACCTCATGCTTCGTACCCTCGCCCTTTGACAGTTAGCTTCATGATAATCGTGATCGGGGGATTTGTTGAGAGATGCAGACGACCGTGAAAGCGATGGGGAATCTTCATCGAAGTGAGGAATTCGTTACTCAATCTCGGATCTGCAGACTCTACAGTGAGAACTGGAGGCTCGTAGGAGACACCACTGACGGGTGTTGAGAATAGACCCCCTCAGCAACTGAATGAATTTAATTCATGACTAGTACAAACCTCGCACTCATAGAGCATGATACGGAGAAGGATAGTTCTTCCTCAACGGCCATGTACGGCGATAACTTAGTTTGACATCTGGACCTCTCATGTAGTGGGTGCATTCGCTGATACCCCTCAAGACCTTGGTGCCAGGAACTGTCACCTTTCCCTTAACCGTTAATATCCACCAAAGGGAAAACAGGTAAACTCTGTAGCCAGCCCAACATGCGTTTACCATCTTGCATACAGCCATCGCGTGATAAATGCCTCACAGCCTTCTCTTTATCGAGTGAGGTAGATGTCCCGGCTGCCAAGGCTCTAACCCGGGGGGTGAGGACTAGGAGGAAGACCACAACAGCCTCAACTGTTGCCTGCGCTTAAAGCGTCCACAGCATTATCTATAATACTGCTCTTGAAATCCACAAATATCCTAGAGGTGAAAACCCCGTCGAGAAATGTAAGTTCCATTATTCCCACCGACAGCCTCCTCTCTCTCTAATCAGATGTCCTAGCTGCCTGCACCCCTTCAAGCCATAGAGCTCCATTACAACTGCAGTCCTTCTTGGGCCAACGCTCAACCTCTGTATCTCACGACTTAATTTCTTCTTCATGGGTAGACGTAGCGTCGTAAATTAAGTAATGGGTGATGGTCAGTAATTAATGAGAAAAGCCCCACTTTAGAATTAGAGCGGCTCCTTCATCCCTCATTGAGGCTTGGTGGCTTCCGGTTAGTCTGAGGTGAAGGATTTCAGAGAGACTAATAGGACCGATATAAATGAGAGGTAGTCGGTTCCATATATGCCTGGGTTAGTCTTCGACTTCGATCTAGTTTCGGTTTACTTCGGCTACCCCAGATATGCAGGAATTATGGAGCAAAGTCACCGGCACCACTGGAAGGTGAAGAATTCGACTCTGCGGCCTCCAGACGCTGTAGAATTTTTTCTATCTTACATTCGTAACCAGGTTTTTTTGCATCAGACTCTAATCGCGTAGGCAGCTATCTAGCTATGACACAATATCGGAGAAAATGTACAGAAAAGATGCCTCAATATAGAAGAAGAACACTCATGCCTCGGATTTCATTTGCAAGTACGACTGCGGAGTTATGGCGGCTTTTTCTTCACCCCAAGTCAACCCTCATCCGTGAATACACACCCGGGGGAACATCTCAAAAACCCTGCGTTATTCAGACATGCCTTCATCATCCACTGAATTTTCTCCGCGCAAAATGTAGTCTGAGGTGTCTCCTTCCCAAGTGGAGTAGATGCTGATGCTACTCAAACTATACCGGAGAACACCACCAGGAGGCCGACCACAGCACCTTCCATCGTTGGCTTATTTTTACAGTGTCAGCTGCACTCTCATAAAAAGCCTTATCCGCAGGTGAGAATACGCAAATCAAAAGAAAAGGTCAGCGTAATGCATGAACCACCAACTCCAGCTTGATAAATCATTTCGAAATGGTCTTGTAAGGGGCTCATCAAGGCATGTTAAATCACAGGATACCATGAGATAAAAGCCTCTATCATAGCACAGCATTGGTTTCTTTCTTACTTATTAAAATCAACAAAAATTTGGTTTATTGGAACAATGAAATCTGAGCGCGATTCTTTTGAAAAATTTGCAGGCGAAAGAAACCAGCTCTGTCAGGATAAACCAGTAGTTTAATCGCATGTCAACCTCTTCTATTAATGATTCTGATCACCTGTAAAGGGTAATACGCATAAAACTGAACAACAAGAGATTAAGTTTGGTTGTGAATCCTTTTTACTCTTTCTGGTGAGAGGTAGGTGGGACACGGTATTACTTTGAAAATATTAACTACAGAGCCATATTACTACAAGTGAGATAATTTCGTAGTCATAGGCTCAGTAGGGACTCATGAATAATTATATTCTATTACGTTTAAGTTCTTCGCACTGCTTTGGAAAAACTGTTTGTTATAAGGCGCTCAGCTCACATGAGAAGGTGGAATTACTGTCCATAGATAGCTTTTTTGATGGATTCACTAGCAAGAAAATTGAGTGTGCTTAGAAATAATGATTCAACACGAATCGTACCTAATATTTATATTTCTTTGCATTTATCAGCTATTAATTTTAGTTATCAGCTTTGACTAATCTATCTCATGCGCTTAAATGATGTGACCATTTTAATGAGTAGTATATAAACTTTTGACGCGCTTCTGAAGGAAAATTCTGTGACCATTATTAAACTAAGTACTTCATCAATCCACCAAAAAGGGCGTCACTGCCAAAGTATGGCCCATAATTATCAATCCCATCTCTGCTTGAAAAATTATTCTGCTCTAAACTGAGCAATGGGTCAATATTTCTGGAGAGTAGACTCGAAGATGGGTCGGCAGGATTATTTGACCCATTAAAGCCAGAGAAACTTTCTTGTGGCAACTGCTGTCGCTCATTTCCCGGAGCAGGATATTTCCTGACATTGATAGAGCTAGGTTGTTCCCCAGAATTACTTGCAGCTACTTCACTGAGGAGATGCAGGGGCGTATTTGCTGTACTGTAGGATGGCTGCTTGAGGCTAGTTGATCTTCTAGTCCGCAATAACTTATCGGTCGAGTTTTTGAGGAGCCCATCTATTGAAGATGATTGCTTTCTATCACTCTGAAGGCTCAATTGTTGATTTATTTTTTCTTTTTGATTATGAAACCATGTTTTGAGTATGATTAGTGCTGCTAAAAACTTAGCGCAGGATTGAGATTTGTTTTCTACAGATGCAGCCCTGAATACCTGGACTAACTCGTTTATGTAGCGTTCGATCATGAAGTCATTTTGGCTGATTGAGTTTCCTGATATGCTTTTTGAGCTGGTATGAACAAAGTATACTTTAATCAATACAGTGACAGCGTACGCTACATGTATAAGTTTTGCCACAGGTAAAGCCCGAATCGTCTCAGTATCTAAACTAATAAATATCTCAAGGATTCTTTCAATCGATTTCAAACAATCCGAAAAGGTATCGATTCGAGTAAAATCGAGAGAAGTTTTATTCCGTTTTCCAGTCAACTTCTCACACGTCTCGTTGTTGCGGTTAATTTTTAATTGCTCTACACTTCTATCAAATTGTAGAGCAACTTCATGCACGTATAGATCGACAACATGCTCGGTCATTTTTAAAATCGCTAAAGCTTTTTAGTTGCATTATTTTATATTTTGAATATAAACTCACGAGTCATAGTAATTTTTTTCGATTCTAGTATCCACTTTTTCAAATCACGCTCAAACCTTTTGAGCAGTTGTTGTACTTCGGATTCTGAAAAATGCGCTGATTCCTCAAGATTATCCGTTGAAAAATCGATACTCACCTCTTCCACAATATGTTGGGCTTTAATAAACTGACATAAGGTTTTATCTGATAGATACGCATCAGGGGAATTTTCGAGAATATCTATGGAATCGGCGATAAACGAGCTCCAACAAATTATATTTGGACGACGAAGAGTCGTTGATGCCGAGCAGCAAAGCCAATAACAGCCAAGCCAGGTCCTTCTGGCTTCCAATGTCTCTGCAAAAGGTATAGGCTTCTGAGTATGTAGCTGTTCTAGGGTTAAACCCGTATCACCGGTGGCTAGAGCCTTGTTTATTTTTCCCATCCCTATATCAATGGCCATTACAGCCGCAATATGAATCAGTTGGTAAAACTTAAGTTCTTCGTATTTTTCTGAAGGCCAGTACCATAATGTACTAACCTGTAAAGCTTGAATTAATTCAAGAGACTTTTCGCCTTGAAAGATGATGCGCTCAGCAAATATACTCATAATTTCTTTTGTAAGGGCCTGTTGAACCCTTGGATAGATCAAGCCAGAGCTGGCGCTGAGGATAGCAAGAAAAAGGATTGGAGTCGATATGCGAACTCTTTCGCTTGTTATTCCAGGAGGGAAGACAACTATAGGCATTTGAGGAGCCATTTTATAGATATAGCAATCAAAAATTTTGTTTGCCAGATCCAAGGTGATAAGACCTCTATCGATAACATCTTTATACTTGTAGTTCGGCGGACCCATTAAATTTCTATCGGGCCAGGGATCTGTGAGACCATCACGGTTTTTGGAAATACCTGACGTCGGAGTGGGTGAATCCGGCTGATTTGCGTACATTTCAGCGACTTTTCGCTTTCGATCCACGGCTGGATGGGGTATATTTTGATAGGTTACAAGCAGATTGTTTCTGGCTGCTTCCTCAGCGTGGAATTCGGGTTTACCGGCATATGGAGAGCCATAATTTCCACTTATTATCTGTTGTTGTAAATTGAGGTGATGGGGTGGAGGAGTTGGGAAGTGCTCGTCAGTGTGCTGATTCTCACCATTCTGGTTTGCATGAGAATGGCTACCGGCCCTCTGAGCTGCAAGTGTTGCCGTTAATGCGTCAATCTTCTTTTCCAACTCTGCCACACGACTGTCGGTTTTCTTGCGTCTCTTGCGACTCGGGGCTGTTACGATACAATTGCGATTGGCCTTTGCGCATCTCTTACAGGGCGCATCTGGATTGCTTGGATCGGGATCGCATCTAACTTTAAGTCCTCTGCATGCTTCGCAGGCACGCGAACGTTTGGGGTCATTAAGAGTATCGTCAAGATTTTCCTCATCTTGAGGGCTCTCTAGAGCAGTTAGAGAGCTGGTTTGTAATTGATGCAAGTTTATTTGCTGCAAGAAGGGTGAAGGAGAGTTGTATTCAGACGCACGAGATGGCAGATTTTCTGGAGTGGCAATAGGGGAGCAGGACTTAAACGGTGATGCAGATGCAATGCTTCGGAGCAAGGGATCTATCGAGGCGTCAGAGTTAGACATTGTCGCCGAAACGGAGCGTACAGATGCCGTCGCAATCGGAAATTCGGAGCTTGTAAAGGTCCTGCCCTGCCAAAAAAAATATGTTTGCCTTAATATGTGACACGATGAGAATTTAGACCCCGTGAGTATGAAGAGGCTGGATCATGGAATAAAATTGTGCTTGTCAAAGCCCGACGCGCTACTGCCACAATTCCCTTCCTGCTATGAAAACATACCCAGTTCCTCCAACCGCAGTGATCTATGAAAACAGGTACGATATATTCTCTCAGTAACACAATTCAATAAAATCTCGCAACACACACGATAACTACGTAAGAAGAAATCGTTAAAAATCTACGCACTATCTAGACCATCTGTTCGGCCGGCCTCTTCGAACGCTTCAGAAGGGGCACTATGTCTTCGGATTTAGTCCTAATGTCGGTATTAGGAGAGCTCCGCACCCAGTGGTTTTTGCAAATTTTCCCGGCTACCATACACCCGCAAATAGCCATCGTTTCGTTGACTGGAGAGAGGAGATAATGAAGGGCAAAGGGCTCCTCTAAGTGTATGATCAAATGAGGGCTTGTGAGGGGCGGTACTGTTTGAGGGGAGCTGTATGGGAGGCATAGGAGGGGATGTACTACTGGTATAGGTATCCTTGGCTTGTAGGCAGAGAAGACCTGCATGTCCTACATAGTCATAGACTCAGACAGGACAATAAAATGATTTAATAATAGACCATCTGTTCCTCAGTGCTTAATTTGATTTATCCGGTTCAGGCAACCTGTAAGGCCATGCAGATCTCTAAAGCTGTGAGGTTCACAAATTATGAAACCAATTAGTTATAATCTTCGATCATGCTTGTACATTATCCCACTTTTTCTAGGGCTTCTTTATGGATGTCCCCATACCATTCATTAATAAATGATACCGTCTTATGCCTTTCAAAACTAAAACTCTATAGACATCTTTGCAGTTACGATCATAACTTCCGTACTGGTGTATCGGTAACATTTCCGCCTCTCATCAAGAACGCGGTAGCGCAGGGTTCGACTCCCTGGTACGGAAAGGTTCGTTCATCAAAAATGTGCAAGGAGTACTGTAAGGTCAGGAGCGATGGACAGTAGTAATGTCAGCTCTAAAACGGTGGCTCTGTCAGTATTTCTTAGTCTCAAAAAACGTTTTTGTGTACCACTCATGACACCTCTTTTATTTTTGCCCACTTAGAACGCGCCACGACTATGCTTGTAGCGTTTTGTAGCTCAGTCTAATTCTAGTTTTTTGGGTCGGCGATTCGTAAGACTTTCGGTTGGTACATTTTAAAACTGAACCCATGTGATCATTAGTAATTGAACAGCAATACTACTTGGGGCTCTATTGAGGTTTTCCCACAGGACCTATTCATTATATAATCCAGGGCTTATCTGAAGTTGCGGCCAAGCATCTCCTCTAATCAACGACTGCAACTTCACTGTCATTTTGCTTGGAGTTTAATTATTCTAGCCTGTATTTCCGCAATAACTTGGGCAACTACAAGTTTTGAGTCGTGGTGAAAAAATTGTGCTAGGCCTTGAAAAAAATATAATATTAATTAAAAAAGTACCGCTAGGCCAACGTTGATACGGCAAAGTATTGTATAAATCAAAAGTACTACGTTATAACATGGTGATTCGGCCGTGGTGAAGACTTTTTTTCTATTATTTTCAGCCAGTATAAGTGAGATATTCTTACTTGTACGGGCGTGAAAAGAATAGGAAGTCAAGTACAAGGGGATAATACTTGAAGATGTAGATTGAGGACTGAACTGGCGAGGTGCTAGGACGTGAAGACGAGAGATGCGAGATGCGAGGGTTCAAAAAGTATGATTCACTATGGGGCTGGATAGATCAGAGGTACACCATTCGGGCCGTTCTCCCAAGTAGCTTCTGTGTAGCTTGAAAACCTACCCCATTTGTGACAGGAGAAAGCTGGTTTGAATACAGTGAAACCCACACATCACTCTCTTTCACGGTCATGTTGTAATTGTGGGATGATGAAAGCACACTCAGATAACCATGGGGGTTTTCACACTTTTATCCATCTCACCCGTTTATTATCGAATCGAATTGCAATTGTTTGCCATTGGCGGCATTTTAAAATGTCTCCGACGCGTAAAACGCACAAAAACACGATCAGCGGCACTGCCAAAGATCGCGTCAACAAACCGTACCAATGGACTCCCGCCATTCAAAACCACGCGAGGAATATGCTAACCAGACGAGGACTCGAGTCCAATCTTAGAATATGAACGCCATCGCGGCTGCTCTCATTGCTAAGGAGAACGATGTCCCCGAAGTAGACATGGTGGACGCAGAAGTCGAGAAGTTGAAAGCCCTCGCAGATCCAAAATGGGCTTCCTCCAGCCCAGAAGACGCGGAACAAGTCTTGGATCTCACCGAATCACCCAGAATAACCGTCATCGCACCCGAAAAGCGCGCTAAGGTTCCAGCATTACCGCGACCGGTAGAAGTGAGGCCCTCAAAAGGGGCAGAGATGATAACCAACAAGGCATCAGGTGCCGAAAACTCTTCGCTGGCCCAACCGCCTACAGCACCAGAAGCAGTAAGCAGAGAAAAAATATATCCCCCAGAATTGCTGGCAGCGATTGAAGCGGAGGAGCGCAGGGCAAGGCAAAAATCTGCGCAATTTAATATATGCTCGACGGCGATTAGTAGTGTCAAGACAGCCCTTTTACCGCTCTCCTCCGGTGAAAATAAAATTTTTGTAGACTCCATCAAAGTCTACCTAAGGGCAGCCATCGCGCAATTCGTGGCGGCCGGGCCGAGCACCACTCCGCCAGTCCTGCCCCAACGACAAAGTGTCGGGACTCCCCCCGCGACCGTCATCCCAGTAGCCATTCCTTGGAATATTACAAAGGCTACTTCATCTATCCCACCCAGAAGCACCTGGGCTACTGTCACCAGAGCAGGACACCAAAAGTTAGGCGCACAGGCTCCTGCAAATATCACCTCAGTTTCGACTGCCTCATCTACCAGGAAACCAGAGAAGAAGCCGGCAGCATCAACAACAGCATCGAAAGATGACCGAATCTTCGTGCGTCTAGATGAAAACCACAAGTGGAGACAACTCTCTCCAGATTACGTTCGCGAAGTCATGGCTAAACAAACGCATTAAACCCCTGCTGATGTCGACCAGGTACAACGCGTTCCCACTGGCCTTGCCATCCGTGCCAAAAACCCGGATGCAAAACCTCGACTGCTGGAGGCCTCCAGAACCTTCACAAAAGTGGAGGCAAAACTAGAACCACCAAGTGATCTAGTTTCCCTCCGGATCGCAACGGTTCCAGTCGCCGTTTTCGGCTTAGAAGGACGAATCGAAATCACTGCCGAAATGGTGGCCACCGAAATCCTCAGAGCAACCAACTGCACTCCAGACCGAGTAAAGATACACGGAAATACTAAGCTCGGCGCTCCCTACAGATCCTTGGCGGCCTTGTTTCCTAAGAGTGCTAGCCCAAAGCCTGGATTCCGACCCTTCGATGACTCAGGAATAGCAACCATCCAATGAAACCGCCCTGCCATACAGCAATGTAGGCGATGTCTCAGTTTTCACACCACCCGCGGGTGTTCTCGCGCGCCAGCCTGCTGGAACTGCGGATCCACCATGCACTTGGCATTCGAGTGTAAAGTAGCCGCTAAATGTCGAAACTGCGGAGGCCCCCACCAATCCGGCAGTCGAGACTGCCTGGCGCGTCCCAACAGGTCTGGCCCAGCTACCAGGGAGCAACTTATGACGTTTCGACAAGCTGGCCAACGCGAGTACCAGGCCGTCGCTCGAGCAAAAGCTACTACCAAGGCCGCAGAGGTTGCTACAGCTGTAGCTAGATCGACAAGACCAACTTCTCTTGCTGCTGTTAAGGACAACCTATCGACAGACACAGCAATGACTGAGGGTTCGGGCTTTGGGGCCTTGAACCCTGAAGAAGCTTTGTGAAG
This sequence comes from Blumeria hordei DH14, assembly GCA_900239735.1. NCBI lineage: Eukaryota > Fungi > Ascomycota > Leotiomycetes > Helotiales > Erysiphaceae > Blumeria > Blumeria hordei. The sequence goes on along the minus strand of OENG01000035.1, from coordinate 248,424 downwards.
GGCGCCCTACGGGCCCCTTCCAGCCCCCTCCTACACTAAGCTTTATGTCAATAAACGTAGGCAGGGGAGGCTCAACCCACAACATTGCGCTATCTCGAGCTTACGAGCTAGGTGTGGATGTTGTGTTGATCCAAGAACCTTGTTGGAACAAACAAATAAAGGAAACCAAGTCACACCCAGGCTACATCTGTCATACACCGTACGGAGGTGTGGATGTCAGACCGAGGGCGGTGACCTATACTCGAAAGAACGAAAAGGTGGTATCGGCAAAGCAGATTTTCCCTTGTAAGAGGCTAACTGGGGACTACTGCTGGGTACTGGTTAATGGAATAACATTTCTCAACGTGTATAAGGCCCCTAACGACCCGACTGCAGTCCGCACGCTTGTCGACTAGAAACCGTCTGCGAGGTCCATTGCAGCCGGGGACTTCAACTCAGTGCATGCTGCCTGGCAGCCAGGAGCAACTCGGCCGTATGGACAGGGTGATGCGATAGAGAGGTGGGCGTAAGACCACAATCTCTCTTGCCTTATAATTGGAGAGCCGACTCATAAAGCTGGCAACACTCTGGATCTCGCTTGGACCAACATATATGGAGCCCGTGCTTGGGTCGATAGGGAGTAATGTATGACCAGCGACCTTCTTCCGATCCGTGGAATCATACCTTCCGCAACCTTCGCCGGGAACCCGGCTCCACCAAAGATCAGAGTGCCCAAGAAAGATCTGCCCAATTTTGCGCGTGCCGTTGCAAATTGGGTACATCCGCCCTTAGATTTGAGCACAACAGAGAAAGTGGATAATTACGCCCAAGAAATATGCTTCCATATTTCGGAGGCCATCAAAGCGACAGAAACCCGGGCCAGAAAAGAAAGTGACAAATCGGCGCCATGGTGGACTCCTATGTGCAAATCCGCACACTCAGTTTATCGAGCCGCAGCGTCACCGACACAGCGAGCTACCTGTGCGAAGAAGTTCCGTGCGATTATCACAGCCGCTTAGAAGAAACATCAGACATGTCAAGTCGAAGCGATGACAACTCCGGCAGACATATCCAAGCTGATGCGCTCGGACAACCACAGACAGGTTAGACCTCCTCCGCCGCTCAACTACAACGGACCCTATATCACCGACCCGTTAGAGCGAGCTACCATTCTCCGAGATTCCCTTCTTGCACGCCACCAATAATCGGACGACCTTCCGCCATGCAATACTTCAAGCGATAATCGAATACCTTGGGAAGGTGAAATCTCAGATGAAGAAGTGCGCACTTGCACAATCGGCTGTGGGAAGACAGCACCTGGGGCAGACGGAGTTACGGTTGAGCTCCTCGAGGCTTGCTGGAAGACGATCGGACCATGTATTTCGCAGCTCTTTAGAGCCTGCATACGACTGGGCACTCATCCATCGTGCTTCAAGCTAGCCGAAGTGGTACTACTGGAAAAGCCTAATAGGAACTCAACCACGATCAAAGGCTGGAGACCTATAGCCCTCCTCTCTTGCATATGTAAAGGGTTGGAAAGATTTCTTGCCAAGCGAATGGCGCACCTAGCAATCACCTGTGATGTGGTTGGCCATCAACAATTCGGTGCGCTCCCAAAGCGATCTGCAACGGACCTGGTCTCCTGCGTAGTCCATGACGTCGAAGAAGCACGCTCCCAGGGATGGGCCTCAACTTTCGTAACCTTAGACGTCCAAGGAGCGTTCGATGCAGTGCTCCACAATCGCTTGGTTAGGCGCATGCAAGCCCAGAGATGGCCAGACTCGATCATCCGATGGATGACTTCATTCCTCACACATCGGAAGTTACAAGTGCGGTTCTCCGGCGGAGTCACCACCCAGAGAGAGCTGGTCTGCGGAGTCCCACAGGGATCACCAATTTCGCCATTACTTTTCCTTCTGTATATGGCGGAGCCAATGAAAAGTGGAACCCCGGGACTGAGGTTTAGCTACGCCGACGACATTGGTATTCTAGGGTTTGGACGCACAATTTCTAAATCTGCCGCTGCTGTACAAGGAGAGCAGATCATCTTCTCAAATGGGCGCGGAATAATGCCGTCGACTTTGACACGGAAAAATCTGAAGTCATTCAATTTCCGGGACGACGTCGAGAGGAAGCAGTTGGTGTCCATGTCAACGGAACCCTTATTGTGATAGAAACCGAGTTGGTGATGAGTAAATCGATTTATTAAACTATTTAAGGAGAAAAGAGAACTCTAGTTACTACTAACAGGTACTTATAAGAGTTGATCTTTGTGGGTCTATAGACTGATGACTTATCCATAGGCATTATACTTGCTACCCAGCCACGCAATGCCAGGTATCACTTATTGTGCTAACGCTCCAACCTCCTGATTAGTAGTGCCGTTTCGTTCAACTTCATCTACCCCCCCATACAGCCTTTTCGTAAACATCCTTAATATTACGCTTAGGTTATTCGCCTAAGCTCAAATAACGGTCAAACCGTAACACTTATCGAGCCTGCGGAAAACATTCGCTGGTTAGGCGTGAATCTGGATCCACGACTCAATTTTAAACATCATGTAACTACATTGTGAGGTAAAGCGGTAAAAGTTGCCCAGCATGTGCGCCGCTTCAACTCTGCCTTTTGGGGAGCAGCTCCTGGTCCATTGGCTAAGACAGTAGACATGTGCGTTGTCTCGCTAGCAACTTTTGGATCTGATATCTGGTGGCTAGGGTCCAAACGCCCAACCATACGAGGAATAGTCACGTCATCTACGTCTAACCTATGCATCATGATTGATAGAGCGAACCTGACGGGACTACGGGCCGCACTTCCAGTAATGAGGACAACGCAAAACGTAATCGTTCACAGAGAAGGAGGAATCCCGCCGGCGAAGGTCATACTAGAGGGAAACCGACTCCAACTTTCGGCAAGGCTTAAGACCCTTGATGACCGACACCCGTTGAAGATACGCGCTTCCGTGTGCCCGAATGTCGGCACTCGAAAATACAAAAAGACCACCGAGTCTTCAGCTAGACCAGAGATTCAGATGTCACGATTATAGCGTGCCTATCGAGAGCTTCCGGAAGTAGAAACCCCTGAAAGTCTGATGTTTGTGGTTTACCCTAAGAAATCAGGCTCAAAGCCGACAGAACGCGAAGATTGAGGTAGATGGATTAGCGATGTGCCAGGAACGGACACTTGCGCGTACTCGGATGGCTCATCGGAAGGACACGGACGCTCCGCCTGGGGTTTCGTTCTGGAAAAGGATGGGAAACTTATCGGCAAAGGAAGTGGCATCAAGCACGGGGGACAGGTGCTGGATGCAGAGATAATTGGAGCAAGGAAGGATCTGGAGGCTGCACTGGAGTTCTTGGAGAACGAAAAGTGCAGGATAATAGGAGAGTCGCAGCAAATCTACGTGTTTCTAGACAAGCAGCAGGCTGTAAGCGCACTAACGACGGGCTCGTCCTCAACTAGTCTAGAAGATGTACGCAGCTTCCGTGCATTAAGTAACGTGGCAAAAGTGTTGGTAAAATGGGTGCCAGAGCACGTAGGGATACAAGGAAACGAGGAGGCAGACACCATTGCCCGTGCCGCCCTTCGAGAACTGCCTAGCCAAGATAAACCACCAGGATCATGTACTCTGGCACATCTATGCGGTCTTATGAATCGTAGACGACAGAGGCTGCTAGACAACTGGTGGGAAGAGGCCTGTCCGCCTAAATACCGCCAACTCAACCTACAGGTGCGGAGACGCAAACCACCCGAACTGTCTCTCTCTAGGCACCTGTTCCGCGAACTAATTGCAGCACGAACGGGTCACGGCAATTTTGCGGCATACCATCGCCGCTTTAATAATCCATACGCTCCCATGGAGTGCTCTTGCGGGAAGGAGACTACTCCAACCCACTTCATCCAATGTAGCCGCCACGCATAACAAACGTGTAGGCTCAGAAAGTCAATGTCCCACGCTGACTTTATCAAAAAGCTTCTCGGGCCCAAGTGCCACGATAGCTTCAAAAAATTTGCGCAGGAAACCAGCTGTTTTGATAGACGACCTGCTCACTCATCCACTGCTCTCAGCGGGGATCAGATTAACTAGTCATTGCCACAACGCATGACACAAAAGAGAACGAGACGAGAAGTGTCGTTTCTCTGAGGAAAGATTGTAGCTATTTGAATTTAGGGAAAAGGATTGATTTTTGATCTAGGAGTTGGAGTAGGTGGTGTCCGCGTCGTAATTTACTTCCTACTATTTCTATAGCGAGTCCAGCGGTTGGAATGAGTTGGGCCTGTAAGCAGTGATTCCCACGGGCTCCACCAGTCTTGTACCTATAGTGGACCTAGAGCTTTAGCTTAGGACTATAATATTATTAAAAAAAACATTCCGATTAAGCCTACATGGGCCTCAAGGTGCCAAATCAGGACAATTGAATAATTTATTTATTTATTATATATTATGGATATAATAATATAAGACTAAGGGGGAGGCAGAAAGAATCTGGAAAGATAGCGGCCTTTCTGGAGTGGAAGAATTCATGGACAAGCCAGAATAAGAAACAGCGGACTGGCCGACCGGCAACAGCCGGTCCAGAACATTGGAAAGCGGCAAATATATTTACTGATGAAAAAACAGGCAGCAGAAAAATTAATTTCAAAGATGCACCCTTAAACATCCACCGTAACCTAACCAGGGCCCAAAGCAGTGTCGCTATTCAGCTAAGAAGCGAGAATATCGGGCTCAATTCCTACCTGTGCAGAAGAAAAGTACCCAGAGTAGAAAACCCAAGCTGCCAATGTGGATATCCGTCACAAAACGTCAAATACATGGTATTGGCGTGTCCGCAGTGGGCAAATGGAAGAGGCGACTTTCTTCGATAAGCTAAAGACTGGTCATTTGAAGTAACGATGAACAGCCCAGAAGATATGGCTAGAATCACACAGTGGATACTAAGCAAAGGATGGATAAACAGTTTTGACTTGCAGGGGAAGTCGAGGTAGCAATGTCGGATATAATAAATCGATCTGGAATGGGAGAGGACGGAATCCACACTGGTTGAACAGTGCAAATTGCACTTTCTGAAGGTAAACTAAACAAATTGGTAGTAGTATAAACAGACAGGATTAGGGGGCTTTCACCAAATTGGTTTCCTCCTCTATAAATATTGAAGATGGTCACCTGAAGGACCCATAGGGTGGCTGATCGGGTTAAATGAAATCAATTTCAAAAGAATAGATAAATAATAATAAATATCAACTAGCAACTGCAGATCCTGAAACTTGGAGAGAGACCAAATATTACCAAAGTAGAAAATCTGGATAGTAAAAACTGAGTTTACAAGACTCACCATTTTTTCTAAATCGCAACCTGACTAGGGCTCAAAGTAGTTTAGCAATGCAAATTTGCAGTATGCACATAGGGCTCAACTCGTATTTACACAGGAGAAAAATACCCGGAGTATTAAGTCCAAGCTGTCCATATGGCTACCAATCACAGAACCCCGAGTATGTGATTTTGTCCTACCCCCGATGATCAAATGGCAGAGCGGAGATTTGGAGACAAGCCAAAGATCGGTCTTACGAAGCGATGATAAACAATCCCGGAGACATCAAAAAGGTAACACTGCGGATCCTAAATCATGGTTGGATAGAGCAATCCCAGATGATAATGGCGATCGAAATGCTGCCGAGGGAAAGAACCAGGTCAAGCAATTCTTGGAGTCGTTAGAGATTTGATTTGAATTCATGTCGTATCAGGCTTACGCCCTACACTCAATAGGCGTGATACGGGTCTATGCTCCCTGGGGACACACTACAACCTAAATATATAGTTTGCTTGCCAAATCTTTACGCGAGACATAAATAATAAGTTAATTCCAAGAAAAGTCAGCGCCCTGCGCTTTTCATCCTTCCTCAAAATCCATTGGCCTGAAGAAAATATATTTCGGCAGGACTAAATCCTCCCAGTGTGGTATCTGTCTCTCGTAACACTTAGCAACTGTTAAGAATTTAAGAAACATTTCCTATCCCTTTTCTGCCAGCATCCACCGTTCTCTCGGTGGTGGTTCATGCTTCGAGTTTCTCTATTACTGTAGAGCAATCCAGCATTCGGCAAAATGCCAAGAGTCGTTAGAGACGATGCAGTCTGCGTGGATGGCACTAGAGTGTAGCTGCGCTTCCTGAAATGATTAATTATCCATTTATGTCCTATTTAAGTTTACAACTGTGGAGGTCAGACTATTTAATTACAACTTTTCTTTCTCATCCTAATTGATGGTTTCCTTATTTTAATGGTGAGATCCCCATTACTGGCTCACCAGGGAGGTGCGCTCCCTGAATAGAATAGAATTTAAGTCCCTACTGAGTCTATGACTATGAAGGACTACGCTTCCTGAAGAACATATGTGAAAACTTAAGACAATAGGCACAAAGGTCTGGGGGGTTTTAAACATAAAGTTTTCCTCCCGTGTAGAAATTATAGTTTCTAGACACCTGCACGAGCCCATGGGGCGCCAAATAAGATAATGATATCAAATTCAAATTCAAATTCAAATTCAAATTCAAATTCAAATAATAAATATCAAATCATTCATACGTGGGATCGCATCTCTTGGTGGTCCTCGGGCACAAAATTTCGGTTATCTCCGCATTGTTCGCCGCGGGGTCATTGCAGCCTAAAGTGTCGGGAACGCGTCATCGCGATTAACTTACATCATTCAACGCCAAAGGTTTGAGGAACCACTGTTATCTCACCTCAGCTTTCCTCTTAATCCAGCAACGAAACAAAGATGCAAGCTATCCGTGGTATCCGATCTAAAAGAGTGTATCTGGCTTAGCCTAACCAACTTAAATTTCAGGTCTTGGGTTGGGGGAATATCTTTAATCCGTTCTGTCTCTTGCTTTGGCTCAACTAATAAAGTCAAGCACATCAACATAATGATATCCGTCCCGAGCCGTGAACTCGACCATTAAAGCTATGCTAGAATATAGGACTCAAGGCTATAATGGATACGCAATCAAATATTCACCATTCTTTGACAACCGCCTGGCAGCTGCGACGGCTGCTAACTTTGGTCTCGTTGGGAATGGCCGTCTGTACATTCTACGATTAACTGATAAGGGAATTATTCACGAGAAATGGTCCTTACTCTCTATGTGTGCATAGAGATATCTCCTGATTGCTGACGATTCTTTCTCTAGGTTTGACACCCAAGACTCCATCTATGACACGGCATGGTCAGAAATCCATGAAAATCAGCTTCTTGCGGCCTGTGGAGATGGATCAGTCAAGCTTTTTGATACTTTGGCGCCAGATTTTCCAGTCCAGAACTTTCATGAGCATAACAAGGAAGTCTATGCAGTTAGTTGGAATCAAGTTACCAAGGATACTTTCCTTTCTAGTTCGTGGGATGGCACCATCAAAATCGTGAGTTTTCAATTATTTTACCCTAGTTGACGATACGAACAATCAAAGCCAAACCTAACATTAGCCACCAGTGGTCACCGAATCGACCTCAATCGCTTCTGACCTTACCAACTCACTCCTGTACCTACAGCAGTACTTTCTCTCCACATTCGCCTTCGATTGTTTCAAGTGTTTCTTCGGATTCTCATCTCCGAATATTTGACCTACGAACATCACCTTCTTCCTCGAATCATCTCGTTACCCTCATACCTATTCATACCTCTACTGCTCCTAATTCTCTAATTTCAAGTACTTCCAACCCTAGCGAATGTCTAACCCACGACTGGAATAAGTACAACGGCTCAGTTATCGCTACGGGTGGAGTCGACCAAGCAATTCGAACTTTTGATTTGAAAGCTCCAAAATCAGGTCCAGTAATGGTAATGCGAGGCCACAGATATGCTATCAGAAAGTTAGCATGGTCCCCACATGTAAGCGATATTATCATAAGTGGGAGCTATGATATGAGTGTTCGAATATGGAGTGATAAGATAGGCGAGATCGGCGTCATGATGAACCACACTGAGTTTGCCACAGGTGTTGACTGGTGCCTTTTTGGTGCTGAAGGTTGGTGTGCTAGCACCGCATGGGATGAGCGCATTCTCGTTTGGGATGTAAAGAGTTTCATCCCCCCACAGTACTCTCACCGTTTTTCCGCATGATAATGAAGAGATTTAAAAATAAGCACGTGAAAACTTTGACTGGCAGATGTTTCAACCAGAAATTTCATCTGGCCTAGAGCACAAATCACTACCCAATTAAATTAACTTCTGGAGAATCTTAAATCTCAAATATTCCTACCGAATTTTAAGCCAAGATTTGAACAGTCTTTACCTACTCATTTCACCATCTCCATCGTTATCATCATAAGTCTAGCGCGATCACAAAAAGTCATCTTTTACTCTGACTGCGCTTACGACATACATGAGAAGATAGCGAGTAACCATATTATCTTCGCATTTTTATTCGTCTGGAGCTTTAATTACATTCTCTCCATTTATTTGACTGGGAAATCACATGGCTAGGCTAAACCTCTACTTCTTGATACAGAGGATCCCTAAAACATGAGTAGCCACCTCACACATTGGCCCAGATACGCTATCATTAATTCCTCGGATTTTTGTAAGGGTTTACACTCTTTATCCCGTCAAGTTCTATCAATGGGAGAAATCGATAGCTAGATTTTACACCTACACGAGGTATCTTTACTAGTAAAAGAGCCGCGCAAAATGTGATAACCCTTGCGAAATTAGAATTGGTCATGACTCCTATCTAATGATATTGGCAAATAGGATATTAGATATTTGCATAGGCGACCGATATAGATGGTATTTCTCAGAGTTTTCCAGCCTAATAACCAACTAATATCATTACGAGTGTCTAAGAACTTTTTTCATACAAATTAATGATCTAATCTAATAAAACAATACCTGCGCTCAACTCAAGCTGAATCATTTTTGAGTTTGTAGGAAGTGTTGATGACATGAGGACTACTAAAATAACAAACAAAATTCCTAATTCTCGGAAATCAGTGTGAATTAAGTTATCATTACTCACCGGCTTACCTTTGAATTATTTTATGTGCATTCGGTTTTCTAAGTATCACACGTGACCAGCTTTATGAATATATATCAAATGGCTCTTCTGACTCCAAAGGTAAACTTTCTCTGAATTTCATTCGCAGATAACACTATGAGGTATGCTATAACACACTAAATAGTCGATTTTTATCAGTTAGTACCTACCAAAGGTAAGTCTCAACCTTCGATTATCCAGGCATGCCTTCGTCGTCTAGGCACATAAGCATGGGGAGAAATGTGATAAAGCCTTACCGAATTTGAATCAATCATCTCAAATGGTATAAGTGTCCAAGCTAACTAGGCTTTACTTGGAAGACCAGCGCAGGTTATGTACTGTTGTACTGTTCAATCATGACTATGTTTTCTGCGTCGCCTATACCCTCGCAAGTGAAACCGTGTAGTGCACAACTTGTTTGAGATAAACCACGCCAGCGTCTACAAGAAATATACTCTGTTAGAAATGGAGACACAGAGTGTTGTGGAAGAACGGGCCCTTCGTTTCGTCTAGGTTCCAGACACGATCTTGTGTGTATTTAAGAGGAAGGAATGTGTAATATGGTAGCGCTTCAGGCTACCTATTGGATATATGAGCGGCTATATGGCGTGGGCACAAGGAGGTTATTTGGGGGTTTCAATGCCTAGATGACTCTACAATTGTTTATGTTGTGCCTTACGCTCTGTGTCGCTTACACTTGTACTTGCAGTGCACACCTCCCACCCTTTTATCCAACTTCTTCTTTCGATCCACAAATATTGCACCCATTTCATTGTGCAATATTTCCAACATATTCTATATTACAGGCTACATTCTCGGTTGCGTGGGTTAGTACGAAAGTTGCCTTGACGTGTGTATAATATAGGGACATCTCAATGCAAATTACAAGTCTCAAACGTCTATACAATTAAGCACGTAGACACTCACGGAATAGAAAGGCAATTTAATCCGACTTGACAATGGAATCTAGGTTTAGTAACAAGTGGAAAGATGACGTGAAAATCTTCAAAGTAAATAAATGGCGGTTAGGGATGATATGTTGAGGGGACAGACCCTATTGTTCGGAATAATTCCTAGTCAATAGTATCTAGCCTAACTTTGTTGCGGTGAAGGCTACTGTTCCAACTATTTATCGAGTCAGGGTTAAGGCTGTGAGAAGTTTTAGTCGAGCGCGGTTTATGGCTTATTCATGCTTTTCATGGTGTGGATTTGTTTATTGTCCTATGAGGTCTATGAATATGTAAGGATATGTAGCTGCTTTCTGCCTATCGGCCGGGAGTGTGTATGGCTCGCGTAGTGTACTCCCTCCCATGCCCCCTTCGCGACTTCTTTCCAGCAGTTATACGCCCACAGGTCTTCACTCGAGTACACACTAAGAGGAGCCATTATCCCGTCGCCATTGCCCCTCTCCAGCCAACGAAACGATGGCCATTTGCGGGTTTGGTTTGTTCATTTACATGCTAGGTACAGTGATTCCCCTCGCACTCCTTCTGGAGCTTCGGCACGGGTGAGGCCGGGCTGGATTAGATTGACTACCATTAAGTACATCTACCTCAGACTTCACCCATGTGCTGAATCATGTCAGGCCCAACGGTCCATAGAACCCTCTTTTGACGCGCCGAAGCGCGGATTCCTCCTCAGCCTCGACCACCACGCACCCGAACCCTTGACACCTTTGCGATCTGTAACTTTTCCCATCAATTCAGTCCCAGCTTTGGCTCATCTCATCCAGTCGCCCACCAGGGCCTCCTCACTTAATATTCCCTATTCCCCCCATACAGCATCCCTTTATTCCTTAGCCAGCCTCGCCATTCCAGAAACTTTGTAGAATGTCCAACCCTCCGGCCTTGCCCCGTCGCTGCCTTACCCCTAACCGTGGAGGTCGAAAATGCGACTGAGAGCTCAAGACCGAGGCACCGATGCCCCAGCCTTTGTCGAACGCTCTAGTTAGTATGCCGGCGAAATGTCGTGCGTATTTCGTCGGTGGCGATTCGTCATAGGTCGAGTTGTTAGTGCCCTTGGCCGAGGTGAGGAGGCATTCAAGGCCGGTATTTCGAACGTGCCTTCACAGTCACCGGCAGTTACGGAGTGTGGGACATCCTCTTTTTTTTTTTGGCGATTTGACTTTTGGAGGTATGGGATAGCTTCGGTAGGTGGTGAGATGTTTATGGAGAGGGCCGCGAGATGGGTTTGGCAGGGAATGATTTTCCGGAGGATGTAATTAAGATCTTGGAGGTGTCGGTTGTTGTGATACGAACATCAGACAGGTTATAGGCTGTCTGCGGTTCGTATCTGGAGTGTAGATGATTGATTCCATTGAGTTGTGCAGTCGTGAAATCTCTGCAAGTCGGATTTTCGAGCAAAAATGAGCCAACACCACTCCGCCCGATCGCCTACTCGACTAAAACCTCCAAATTCACCCTTTGTCGTGACTGAATCTCGGCTCTGGGGGAATATTACACCCCCAGGTTCGTAGAGGACACCGCTGACAGGTGTTCAGCCTTCGTCCTCCGGCCATTTGCGGGCGTGTAGCTGCAGGGAAAAGTCTCAAAAACTACTGGGTACGGGACTCTCCTGTGACCGAGAGGCCGGCCAGCCGGGCGCAGCAGACTTGTGTATACCTAAGAGCGTCTCTCAAACATCCTCTTTCCCTGATTCATGTCGCAGGACAAATCGAAGATCGTGAAAGGATGTCAGAAAAGTCTTGGTCGAGAGTGACTGCCGTCAAGGAGCCTAGCCTAGCATCCAAAAGTCGTTAGGGACGTGGGGTCGTCGGGTAACTCATGTATTCCAGATGCCCTCCTGGCTAGTAGATTCGGACGTATAGATTAGAAGGGACGATATTATTGACGAGTCGAAATCTGCTTTTCTTGAGGGCGGAAGGGTCTTTTACTTTGCTTTCGTGGACTTTTTGTTCGCCCGCCGGCGGGTAGCACATGTTGTAATATGACGAGGGCTTCTCTGACTACCGTTGTAGCGTTTGGTACCGCATTATCCTTCCTCATTCCTAGCATCATAATCATCGTCGTGGTCGTCTTATGTGTTTTCGCGAGCGTATATTTGGCCGAGGGAGAAATAACTCAGCTCAGAGTTGAAAAGGTGAATCTCAATCTCGGCTCTGCAGACTCTACAGTGAGAGCTGGAGGTCCGTAGGGGACATTACTGATAGATGTTGAGAATAGTCCCCGTTCATGGGGTCTTAATTAAGGCTTTTGCTAAGGCTTGGCTTCGGTTATTTGACTAACCACCGAGCGCGCAGCATATCAAGCAGGCATGTAGCTCAGGTGGAAGTAACGCACGGTAAAGTAAACTCAGAGCTGCCACATAATTTCGTAGCTAAAAGAAAACTGCTAGTCGGAAACTACGGCTCTAACCCAGAACCATGAGCTAAATCAGGCTTTGCACGCTAGGGTTAGATTGGCTGGCCGATATGGTGAGTATGGGGATAAAGACGTAGATTAATAAAGATATTGTAGCCTCTAATTGTAGAAGGAGACTTCCACCAAATAATATCGGAATTGGTCCTAGTCTCTCATTAAGCAATCTCATGAATCTATTTCTGTGTCTATGATAACCGACCAAGACACAAAGTCAGCATCAAGTTTAAAGTCGATAAAGAATAGTCCCCCCGCGACGGGTATTTGTTTACATTCATGAAAAGCCTTGTGTGGTATACCTCTCATTAGATAATATAATCTCTGTTTTGGGCATACTTCAGCGAGAAGCGTATGTTTTGCCCTTTTATAGCACACAGTAGATGAGTGGACGAATGCTTGGTGGATTTGGAGTTCTGCGAGATCATTTTGCTCTGCCGACTAAAGATATGAACCCAATGCTGATGCAATTACGCCTCACACCGGCCGGAAATTTCAATTGATTTTTAAGAGTTTGACCCTTGAAGTTGATACGGATATGGCGAATGAAATATATGGTGATGCTACCATTCAAACCCGGGGTTATTTTTGCATCAGATTTTAATTGCATATGCAGATTTCTGGCTGTGACACAGTGTCAGAGAAAATGTACAGAAAAGATGCCTCTATTTACAAGAAGAGCACTCATGCCACGGATTTCAGTTGCAAGGACCACTGCGAAGTCATGGTGGCCTTTTCTTCACCCAAAGTCAACCCTCATCCGTGAATACCCACCCAGGGGAACGTCTCAAAAACCCTAAGATATCCAGGCATGCCTTCGTCATCCACTGGACTTTCTCCGCGCGAAATGTAGTCTGAGATGTCTCCTTCCCAAGTAAAGTAGATGCCCAGGCTACTCAAACTATACCAGAGAACAACCCCAGGAGGCGGACCACGGCACCTTTCATCGTTTGCGTATTTTTATAGTGTCAGCTGCACTCTCGCAAGCCAAGTCTTGGCGCGTACAAATATCAATTCGTGAAACTCCTTGCCAAAATTCAAAATTTGACGCCCGTCGAGGTTATATCCATCCTCTATCTCATCTTTTGAACTTCGCCTGATCCCTCTCACATCTATCCAAAAGAACTGTCCCCCAGATTTGTGCGCTGGGCCTTGTTTCCTCCGTCGGGTATGAATATCGGCGTGGGCGTGTATTTTGTGACCAGATGAGGCGAGAGAAAAGTTTATGAGAGGTGTGGTCATTGGAATGAGGATAGACTGGGTTGTGAATGTAGACTTATTGGTACTTAGGTAGAAGTCGATCTCGTTGGGAGTAAGAATTTGACGTGGTGGAGCATTTGGAATCATTGCCTCGTGGGCCAACTTCTTTGATATTGCAAAATTTGACTAAACTTGGCTCTGGGAGAATATTTCACTCCCAGGTTCGTACATGACACTGCGTGCAGGTGTTCAGTCTTGCCCTCTTCAAACCCGGGTTGAATCAATCAGAGAAGTCCTTCACAGCTTTAGTGTCAACACGAACTACAATGCTAATTTAATCTTGTCTCCTATCAGGTGGTGCAGCTGAGTTTGAATTCAAAGTCTTGAACGTGACACGGAAAGGTTTTGCATCTGAATTGAGAGCCTGTCGAATTCATTGATGGTTATTCATGGCCTGTATGTATTGTAAGAGAATCAAGAGCTCCGATTACTGCTACCATATTCAGACGACGAAGCAGTTGAAATTTCTCGATCAATACTGTTAAGATATGTGTAGCTTATTAAATCAATAGCTTTTGGAACAAACCAATGACGTTGTAGTTGAAATAGGTCCGGAGATTGAAATAGTTACATGCTAGTCTTGAGGTTGATTTAGAGATATGATGAATTTGTTTTGTATACGAAGAAGCCTACTGATATTTAATGGATAGTTATTTGTAAGGAAATGGCTGTATTTTCTATCTATGTAGCAAGAGGTCCCTCTATATACATGAGAGCGGGGTTTTTCGCACATTAGTGTGAACTCCAACATACAGTGCAGGCAGCACTACGGATACCGCCGTAGTCGGATGGTGCATTGGTACATCATCTTGGGAGGTTTCTCAAGTAAAGTCTGGATAGCTTGGACATACCTCCCACCCGAGACAGGAGATCTCTGGTTCGAATCCGGCAAAACTAAACTACATTTCCCACGGCGCTAGTAGGCTTGGATAATCAAAGGTTTTAAATTTCCCTTTGGTGGGTACTTAGGGAGGAGGCTCGACTGTTTGTGTAAGTGAACACACCTCAGTGGTATCTGCAAATGAAATCCCGAGGATGAGTATCTCCAACGTCAAAAAAGTCATCCTATATGTATATATAGTACCGGTCATGTGTCATAGCTAAATAGCTAAATACACATTAAATGATTAAAAAAATAGAGTAGATTTGTCTTCTTGGGGATCACATGACGAGCTCGCTAGCTAGGCCCCACTTTAGTGATGAGTTTGGAGACTCGCGCTCCCTGACGAGACAGACAGACAGAATACTATGAACTCTTTCTCAACCTTTCCCATGGATGGTGAAACCATCGCGTGGTCTATTCAACGTAGACAATTTTATACAAGTCTTCATAGGTTTGTTCATAGATATCACCGAGGTAATCACATATCTCTCCGCCGAGGGAGCCTGTAGCGTCTATGGAGGCAAGTTTATCGACCAGCAATTTTTCGCCCCTCAGTTTAGTGCCCAAGATAAGGAGTGGTCCTTTATCTTCACGAAGCTTTGAGGATCGAGTATTACGGATGTAGCCGAGGCTCGGCGTCGATTGCATCCACGCCTTTCTGATTTGCGGATTAGTTTTCAGCAAGAATTCGGTGATCTTTTCCCCATTTTCGGGCGTGTAGATGAGCGACGTTTCTAGAAACCATACGTCCCCATTCAAAGACCTCTGCAGGATGTGGATATTACGATTACACCAAGCCATGACACGTCTTAATCCGCCCATGACTGCCATCTGCATAAATTTGCCGTCTCCAGTCACACTCGACATTCTGATGGGTGAATCAAAGATGACGGTGGGACGATAGTTGTTGAATTTACTTCCGTTGGATAGATGGCGACCTTCAGACTTAAATTTGCATTCAAGGGCTAGATCGCTCAGGGCTTTATGAGTACATTTTCCACTTTCTATCAGATCTTTGCTGTGAGCCACGGGGGCCTGCGGTTCGCTGGTCATTGAACGAATGAGACTTTGGCAATTAGCTTCTACCTCGGATCTCGTGATGGGGTCTCCTCTCTCATAGTTTGAGAGTTTATCTCGCGCGTCCCAGAGCCTTTGGCGAATTTCATCGCTCTGCCAGTTCCTTGAGCAATAGACGGTAACATAAGTGCCGGGCTCCTTGACATCGACCTGCGTCTTATACACGTCGGAACCTTTCCGAGGTTCGGGAAAGGCCGTGTTGTGGTGCAGAGTGTATATTTCGTTGACTGGAATAGAAGAGTTGCTCACTAAAGCCAGCCGATGGTTCTGCGGCGTGTCCTCTCCCGTGAAGAAGAAGATGGCGAGAAGACAGTTCATCTTTGCGCCTTGAGCGTGAGAGGTGTGCTTAGCTAGGTCTCGTAGGTCTGGCTTGTGCGTCCTTGGGCAAGTGCTGGCACTTTGAGCTCTGGTGATTCGCAAATTTGAGATATGCGTGAGCAGATCTTCCGGGGGAGCGTCGAGTCGATTATATCAGAGATTTCCTCTTCCCATCGCAAGAGGTTGTAGACTAGAAACTGGGGCTTTGATGTGCACATGTTCATGGCGAGAGAGCCATTCATAATCAAGATGCCCTTCTCCTCCCTACTATGGTCTACGAGTCATTTACATGAAATGACTGGCGGCTGATATGTGGGCCAAATCCGCCAATCTAATCAAATACTTTGATGCCTCACACTTGGGATGGATTGCAGCGGCCTTCTCCCGTTGGTGAGCAGACTGGTGTAAAAACAGACCCAATCCTCCCGAAAGGGCATTTCCAGAAGCATTGGTGCTGCTCTTGCAGTAATGTGTATTAAATATGGTCTAGTGTGGGCCAGTCCATGATGTCGCGGGATCTAAAGAATACCTAGAATACATGATCCTCCCAGCTTCAATGGCCCGCCACTTTTCTCCATATTCGCGTTGAGCCAGCAAGCTACATGGGCCGTATCTGATTCGACTTGAATGCTATTCGTATCAGGCGTACGCCCATAAGGCGTGATGCGGGTTTGTGATCTCGACAGACTCACTGCTGCCTACGTGTATAGCTTCATCTGCCATACAAACTACAAAGATAGGAGCGTTGTACCTTGATCTTAGAGTGGCGGCTACTGTAGCTTTTCTTTGGGAAAAACTAATAAATATATTATTGCACATATCCCGACTCTCTATCCCAGTAATGCTCCGCGTAGGCTCTGGCCACCTTTCCTCCTGTGACTAATACAAAACACCTTGATTACCTCTAGGGCTAAGTTCACTCCAATCATGACTGGCGTAGTGTATGCGAGAATATTGCTACATACAGAGGATGTCATACACTTCTATGTGAGCCCATGATCGCTTAGACTTGGCTGGTGGGCTGTCCACTCTTTAACAACTGTTTACCACAAAGTCCGCAGATTGAACAGCGTTACATCACACCATGTGCGACTCGCATAGGTTTCCTCGGCCTGCGGGCAAAGACTCGGCCACGACAGTAAAATGGATTTATAAATTATGAATAGGAAGCTGGGAGCGATATATTCTCCCAGAGCCAAGTTGAGCCAAATTTCGCAATAGCAAAGAAGCTGGCCCACGAGACAATGATGCAAAATACTCCGCCATGTCAATTTTTCAGTGCCAACGAGATCCATTCCTATCTAAGCCTCATCAAGCCTGCAGGAACAATCCAGTACATCCTCATTCCAATGACCACATCTCTCGTTGACTTTCTCTGGCCTCAGCTCGCCGCCAAATACACGTCCACGCCGATATTCATGCGCGACGGAGGAAACAAGGCGTGGCGCACGAATCCGACAGAGAGTTCTTTGGGATGGACGTGAGAGGGATCAGGACGAGTTGACTAGATGATGCTGTTGCAACTACGGCTTCTGAAATTGCGACCGACTCTTCAAAAATGGCACTCACCAGCCTAGCTTTGGTAGACGGAGGCGCGTACATCTCACTTTCGTCTTAGCAGCAGCAGTTGGCGCGGCGCAAGACACACGGCCTCGAAAATGAGTTTTTCTTATTTTCCTGTCGTTGAGGATTGGATATCTTTGGAGTATCGGCTCTTCCGACATCAACTGCCCCTACCATGGCCGCGGGATGCTACACTCTTGCCTGGCATGTTTAAACTACAGCAAAAAATCCTACCATATTTTTTAATATATGATGCGAATATTTGCGAGTTTCTACATCAATGAAATGTGCCCAAAGGTGCTCTATTATCCATGTCACTTACCATGATAGATACACGTGACTGTGGAACTAAACCGAGGGGTATTTAGTGTTTATTGCATGTTTGTGCATTGTGGACCCAACAAGAACTCGATAGAATAGAGATAATGGAATCAGGTAGAGAATGGTGGACTGAGGGAGAAGGAGATGGTCGTTTCTCGTAGGAGAGAAATGATATCACAAGAGAATGTTCCAGCGCTAGGCTGTGAACAACACAGTAAGTCTGGAGCAGCGTATAAAGAGGTATTAACCTCTGGCCGTACTTTTACAATCAAGTTCCCTTTATTTGAGATTAAAGATACAAGTCTTGCATATCACGAGAGCACACGCAATAGTGACCAACGAGACCTACTGTGAGCATAACTTCCCCAAGAGTATCCATCGTTCTGCTCCTATATAGCCTAGTTATTACAACAAGAGGTTTTCACTAAGACGCTTCATAAATTTTCACTTTATTTCGCCCCGAAAGCTGTATCTGGCAAGCCAAAACCTTGACCGACAATTGACAATTCTAGTGCAGCGATAGAGAGAGAGGAATCATCACAGAGGAAATTCGATTCTTGTCGCGTAATTTTTACAATAGTATTGATTGGTTGTCTCCCTCCCTGTTTTAATCTTGATAAGGTTTTGTGTTTTAGTGTATACCAAGCTCTTGTATATCGTGCCTGGTTCACCATTTCAGATTCTTCTATTACAGCCTTGATTTTGCGAAGAATACACACCGTTAGAGAATCGAGTGTAGAGGCTTGAAACGTGTTCATCCAGATTCATCATCTGTGATTGAGGATAATAGAGGTATAGAGGGACTTGAAACCACAAAACATAGCTACATCATTTGGAATTGATCAGGCTTCTTTGCCGCGCAATTTCAGCGAGCTCAAGAGTAGGGGGGTGACTGAGCTGTGGAAATTTAAGGTCTTCAATTTCTCATTCATTCTAACCAATTGTTGGGTTTGCTGTCAGGCTACACGCATGCTGCTCAGGTACTCAACCTTGTGCGAAAGTGAGGAAATCTAGAAAGTTAGGCTTCTTATTCAGAGCTACCGCCACCTAATTCCTTCGATAATCTGATTACAACTTCCCCATTCTCCATTCCAAAATAAGCAGCTACAGGCTTCTGGCCACCACCTTCCTCGCCCGATAGGGCTACCTGCAATCCATTTCTTCCGTAAAAGAGTCCAACCTCGAGGACACCGACGATTCGTTTTAATCTTCGTCCAAGTTGTTGTACCTCCCATACGCCATTCATTCCGTCGCCTATATCCCCGTTCTTTAGATCCTTAGCCAAAACAAGAGAAGGGAAAGGAGCGTCCATTATCCACATGCCGTTGTCGGTGACGACTGGTCCTGCCTTAGCACTACCACCTTGGCGAATTTTTGGATCGGAAGACCCGAGGGTGATTAGAATTCGTTTAATAGTTGGCGCTGATAGTGGCGCGATCTCGATGGGAATAGTCGGCCAGGTAGTGAGTAGCCGGGACTGAAGTTTACGATAGTCTAATGTGTAAATGTTATGCCATGGATCAGAAGAGTGGTAACGTTCGACTATTACCTGCCACACAAACAAACTTTTTTGCCGCCGTCACGACCAACTTCTCTTGGAACAAACAGGCACCACCACCCTTGATACAGTTGAGATCTTCGTCGATCTCATCGGCCCCGTCAAATGCAACGTCTAAACTTTGACGCTTCCCCTTTAGCCCGAGATCCTGGATACCGGTCGCAACTTCAAGTGCTATAACGCTGGTAATGTTGGCTTGCTCGGCTTCGACAGGCGGTAAGGCATCGATGCTGCCTAGAGGTAACCCTGCCTCGATGATCAATTGTTTGGATTGATGGCCTCTAAATTTTAGGAGTCAGCCCTACTAGTAAGCTTCATTGGATCTGAATGGCTATACGTAGGGACAAAAACCATCCGATTCGTCACATCGCGACCCTTAGCTGCAATTGCCTCCACGACATATACAACTGTACTACCAGAACCAATACCGATGTAGCGATAGGACTCGTCGAAATGATCATCGACCGCCTTGTACGCAGCAAGTCGTTTGGAGATCTCCACGTTACAGTTGTTAGTGTGGAGGGAGGAATTATTTTGAACTGCCATGAGAAACTATTAGGATTTGTAGTTGCACCAATGTTCTTAATATGTGCGTAGATTATTTAAATTAAAAATTTGGCGGCAGAATCGACTGGTCTGGCAATACTTGACCCGACTGGGGGCGAGGCTTCCCGCAGACAAATTTTGTACGTTAGACGAGTTGCTTTCACAATTTGCACCGAACCACGGCGAAATAAAGCGTTGTTGACCTGCGAAAAGGATCGAAAATAGTCTAGTTAGCTATGTGTATTCAGCTGGCATGTGCTCCACGGATTTGATTTGGTTTAACATGCGCCGATCAAGGACTTTTTGAGCGTAACGCGTGCTAGATGACTAATTTTACGAGCAAATACTTTTGTTTTCTGTAGAATTACACGTACAAGTGTGCAGCCCATATATTTGCAGTAGTCTAAACCAGTGTAGAATCGGACACGACAGAGTGTACCATCGAAGAGTCATTTACCACAGCATTTTAGCAAGAAAAAGTTTATTCGAAGCCGAGGTCCGGACAACCGTTTGGATCATACGTCTGTAATAATTTAGGTTGGACAGTGACTACACACGGGCATCGCCAGCTTCTGCTTACTTTTAAGGTATCATCGATCCCGACCAACAGTCCAGTCGTGAACTGGGAGAGGATCAGTTGGTCAGATGGGCAACAGCTTGAAGTAATGGCGCAAGGTAGTTTGTGGTTGGCTGATCAGTTTGGAGAGTTTCCGTTGTCCCGTTGTGTTTTTGGATGCTCACTGCCTGCCAGTTGCGATGCACGGGTATACCTTGTTATTTCGTCTGGTTTATTATCGTCATAAGCAAATATTACCACCGGCCCCGGCTAAGTGCTTGAGATCTAGTGAGACTCACCTGGTCAGGTCAACAACGGTAATGTCCACAAAAACCATCGATCCGATTGGTTAGCTGAATCACATCAGATTCTACCAATGAATTCAATTACGTCGACCAACTGATTCGAGAACACCTGTTTTTGCGAGCCGAAGCGCTGTTCTATTCTTAAAAAATGATCATATTGTGTTCAGCTTTATAACCATGACAAGCCACAGCGCTGTATCCTCCGCCTCGCTCACAACAAGGTCAAGTTCTTCAAACCCTCACTATCTAGATATTCCTTGAAATTCTAGATTGCGGGGTTGTCCAAACCTGGCGCCTGATCATCTCGCCAATAAGCTGATGCCCTCATAGAAGATCCTGGCTGCAAAGCAGCATGACCATCTCGGTGCTTAATGCCTTTCTTTTCGCTGCATCATCACAATCCGTCCCCATCCCGAACATTCTCGTCGTGGCACGCATTGCCAGTCCTTGAAATAACGCTTAATATGGTTCGGGAACCTGGTCATCTCAAGAAATTCTATCATCATCAATCATAGACGGTGCTCAACTTTAGTGCAGCAGATCTACTATTGTCTAGCAAGTTCATTACAAAAAATAGTCTCTACACATCGCAAAGCCTACAGTTTTGCGATGCTCGCCCGTTTAGGGCGACACACACTAGGATACGTACTAGCTGCACGGTCTAGACATGGCCATTCCGCACACTATTACAGGCGCTTTCGGCACGAAAACGCCATCCTCACCTGCTCATGTGGAGAAGAGAAGTCTCCCAACAACTTTTTCCATTGCCAGCTCGGACAATACTACACTCAGCTCCACATGGTACAGAATTTTAATCCCAGCGTATCCTGGGCTCTTGCTTCAGCGAAGGGAGTTTGGGTTTAAGAGCTGGGTACGAGTCACAAATATAATCGAAAGGGCACAACGACAAGTCTGATTCGAACCGAATCATAAATTAATGTAACCAATTCCTTCCATTAATTTTGATTAGAATATTCTCTTCATTGAAGACCATCTGTAAAGCATGAGAAGATCCTGGCTACCATCTGCCTTGTTGGGTCTGTGTCGGCGCCAACACGACGGGTACTTTGACTTTGACTGAACAAGTTGGTACTTGACGAGTTAATGTGCTATGCGCGGGCACGACGTTGACTACTGTAAATAAGTAGACTGAGATAGGAACTGACACGAAGAGAGTAGTCTAGGGCTTTGCTCTGTATCAAGATAGAGCATTTTTGCGGAAATAGACAGGAAATAGTAGTCTTTAGACGATAAAGTTGCCCGGTAGCAATAGGCTACGTGGACACGCTAGACGCCCATTCTTGGGCATGGAGGCCTGGTCATACCCGTGAGCCCTCTTGGCGCTAAATGCAAACAACAAAAAGTAGACTGGGATCTACAGGTTATCTTCGAGCTATTTATTGAAAAGCCTAGAGATATCTGTGAGATGTTGTTGGCGGCGGAATACCTGCAGCCTGGTTTTTCGAGCCTGATATTGGAAACTATCTGGCGCGGGTCAGAAAGGGACCTATTGTGCAAGATACCCTCATACCATTGTACTACAATAAAACCCATCAAGAATTACTACTTTTGGACGACGGTTTTTCAAAATCAACCGATAAAGTTTGTGTTACTGATTGGACATCAACTCTAAGAGTGTATTTTATAATAAGCTTATTAGAGGTCACCAGTGTGTTGTGGTACTGAGTGTTTGGTAACAACTGCCACTTGGAGTAGTTGCACGTTTCCCATGAAGTTAAAGGACATAGAATGGGACCTGACAACTGCCAGGCTGGTATATACTAGGATGTATATCCTCTCTACATACAGTCCTTCAGGGGTAAGAAAAGGTATAGCTTTTAACTGAGTTATCTAGGGGCTTAGCCCTGCAGGCGCAATAACGCTAACTTGTAATAGGTTAGACTATCTCTCCTTTTCGCCCCGCTCGCCATGAGGGGTTGTGGCTCCTAGTCTGATGTCTTCTAGCACAAAAGGGACGTGATAACATCCGCGACTGTACTGGTGAAGGTATTCAGACTACTAGAGTGTATATTCCCCTATCTAAGGTTTTACAATACAAAGGATATGTGGTGTGTGTGTGTGTGTCCGAGCGTGGCACGTGAGCGGTGTGTAACCTCATGGAACCTCATTATCCTCCTTCTCTACATAGCTAGTCCTCTAGCTTACGAAATGAACCAAACAGTAATGATCGTGATAATAAAATAAAAACAGAATGAAGTCCTGAAGTTCTCCCACCGTCTCAGAGGCTTCCCACCGCATCAGCGATCCTCCGACGATCCTGCTCCAATAACCTAGCAGACCCGTACCATAGACTACGGACGGGATGACCGTCGCGCGTGTAGGCGGGGAACAGATGTGTACCATTGTATCTCCTTGCTAATCGTACACCACCCGGTGAAATGAGGGTATAAGTGTTGTTTGGATAGCAAGAAGATATTGCCCATGGCCCATCGTAAAATGGCTCAGTTTTCTTTGTACGCTGCCGCACCCGCAGAACCCAATCCCCTGTGGTATAGGTCCGGATGAGTCCTTTTTTTTCTTGTAGATACGAGCGTGTTGCATCTCTTACAGCTTTCATCGACGCAACGTCGGTTCGTGCTGTGTTTGCTTCTTGTGCCCGTACCAACTCTTCTGACCATTGCTTTTCTTCTTCAGGGGTAGGTTCGCGTTCGTAGGCATGGTAGGTCTGCTGTTCTTGAGGAGGGTGCGTACCGTACATCAGGAAGTAGGGCGAGTAACCGTTTGGACCTTTGAGTCGATTGTAGATGTAGACTGCGCGATCGAGGTATTCTTGTATGGGACGTCCCGGCTGATCCATAATAAGCTTGATCACGATGGCTTTGATCTTACCATTAGCTTGCTCGACCTTTCCATTGCCATTCGGTCTGAGGGGCGTAACTGGTCGGATCTTTGTGCCATTGATCTTATGCCATTCCACCGCTTCCGCGCTTTGAAATGCTCCTGCATTATCACTCACGATCTCCTTGGGAGGTCCGAACTGTAGATTAATATGCTTGCAAAGAGGAACGGTGCTTGCGAAAGAGGTGCTATTCGTCCAAAAGCTGACGAGCCAACCTGTCGCGTACTCGATCGCGTTCAGCATCGTATGCTGGAACACCGGTCCTGTGAAGTCGATTGCCCACCGAGTGAGTGGAGGTGAGGGCGCAATCGGAGTGAGATGTCCTAGAGTCGGGTCCGGCTTTTGCATGAGTTGACACTGACGGCAGGTACGGGTTGCTTCATGAGCTGCGAGCATGATTTCTGGATGCCAATACGTCGCTGATAGGTCCCTGTGAACTGCTCCAACTGACGCATGTCCAAGTCGCTGATGAGTTTGGACAGCTTCATGCATTAAATCCTCGTATTCCGGGACTTTCAGCATCATAATTGCACCTTCCTTGTGCTCAGAGTGAACCGTCTTCAACCGAAAAAGCGAATCTTGATGTGCCGTAAAATGCTTCTTTACCCAAGTGTAAGATAAACGTGTACTAAGTTCGTGGCCGTATGCAATGTGCTCAAAAATTGTCTGCAGATCTGTGCGATTTAGATGGTCCAGGCGCTCGATCGTCGGTTCCGAAGAATCTTGCGGTTGTCCTGCGTTCACCTCTTCAGCTACACTGTCGTTGGGGACCGATATGGCATTGTTGTCCTGCAGAATAACGTCTTCTTGACCGTCCGTTGGATCTGCTATTGGATCATAGCTTTCTAACTTTTGATTCTCTAATTCAGCGGTATCAAATACTGTTTCCAAGGTGATAAAAGCAGAGGGCCGCGAAAGGTAGTCTGCCATAACGTTCGTCTTGCCCGGCCTGGAAAGGATTCTGCAACCGTAATGTTCAATGATGTCGATGAATCTCATGATTCTAGGCGGCTGTTCGGATTTTGTGCGCAACAGCTTCAGTGAATCATGGTCAGTGAGCACGGTAATATTAGCTCCTTCCAGCCAGTATCGCCAGTGTTGCAAGGCTAGAACGATAGCCAAAAGCTCTCTCTCCTGAGTGCTGTACCGTTGCTGGGTCTCCGTGAACCGCTTTGAGAAGTAGGCTACCGGATGAAGTACACTCTTGCCGTTCGAAGACAATCGTGCTTGATATAGGCAACACCCGGCATCGGTTTGAGACGCATCTGATTCGAGAATAGCTGGTAAACTATAGAGATACTTGACGACGACTGGTGTCTGAGTAATGGTGTCCCGAATTAATTTCCAAGCGTCGTATTGTGCCTTTGTGAGCTTTACTTTGGCGTTCTTGACTCCACCAATCAGTGCGAAGAGTGGTCCTGCTTTAGTAGAGAAGTGGTCGATCAGGCGGCGCAGGTAGCCTGCGGCGTTGAGAAAGCTGCGTACTTCCGTAGCAGTCGTGGGAGGTGGTCTACCGCGTATGGCCTCGACTTTTGCCGGGTCTGCTTTGATTCCATCCACGCTGATCTTGAAGCCTAGAAATGTTCCTTCCGTGACGAACCACCTGCATTTAGGGACATTCAGAACAAGTCCGTACTCTTGAAGTCGCTCCAGGACCTTTTTGACTCGCTCCGTAAGCTCTTCTATTGTTTCTCCCCAAATTGCGATGTCATCCAACAGTCCTGCGAGGAACTCTCGTAGCGGACCGAGGACTTCTTCGACGAATGCTTGAAACGTCGCTGGCGCGTTCGTCAGTCCGAAAGGCATCACTAACCATTCGTAGATTCCGAAGGGCGTCACAAACGCAGTCTTCTCTCTATCTTCAGGATGCATGAGGATATGCCAAAAGCCGTTCAATAGGTCTAGAAAGCAATAGTATCTGTGTCCAGCTGCTCTTTCGATCTCTGCATCTGCGTTCGGGAGTGGATGCGCATGCTTCTTCGTCACCTCGTTCAGACGTCGAAAATCACAACAGATACGCCAGACTACTTCCATTTTCTTGTTATTCGCATTCCATTTCATCTTCGGAGTACCGTCTGCCTTCTTCTTTGGTGTAAGCAGCGCCTGCGAGCACCAAGAACTCTTGCTCTTCTTGATAATCGAGCCGATGTGGGTTGAACAGAACTCGCGCATTGCTTCCTCCTGAGCTGGTGAGTATCGTCTCGGAGCTTGACGGATTGGAGATGAATCGCCTGTATCAATGCGATGCATGACAGTAGCTTTTTCTGCGGTATTCCTCCTTGCTGGATCAAATACGCCGGGGAATTGCTCATTCCAAGATGCAATAATGTCATGGTATTTGGCGTCAACATTGTCCAGCTGTACAATAACCTCCTCCGATGTCGACATAACACGCTCCTCCGTAGCGAACGTGATTGTCTTACTCTTGTAAGGTACCAGGATTGGTGTACCCGGGTGAGATTTGAGTTGTACAGCTCCGTCCTCAAGGAATGCCAGACCGATCTTGTGAAAGACTGACTTGCCTAGGGTGAGATCTCCAGGGAATGAATTATCGTCGACTACTCCCACAGACACCTCGTATGGCAGTGACCATCCTTTAGGCAACTTCCACGCGAAGCGTACCACGACGTCTTCATCAATTGTTGGTCCAGAACCTCCTATTCCGCTCAGAGTTGATGGCTTGCGAGAACTGTATGGTTGGAGCCTGGCTGCTAGTTTCCGTGAGATGTAGCTAGCAGGGCTTCCGTAGTCTAGAAAGGTACTGAATGTGTCCAGGGAAGAACACAAACGTGTGCGAAAGACCTCATGTGGCTGATTTGCTCCCTCTCGAAGAGGTCGATCAAGTGGAGCTTTTGGTATCTGCTCGTCCACTGCCACGTAGTGGACGAACTCCGACCTTCATTCTGTTGAAAGGTTAAGGATCGTGAGAGCGGAATGCTGGAGCGATGGAGGAGAGTGAAGAGTTATCGCCGAACAAAGAAGCAGGTGAATAGAGATTTATGGAATAAATCTTGGTAGGTTGACACGAAGCAGGTATGAATATGACCTTCAGAGATATTCAGTAAACGTAATGAACTTTAATTAGAAAAACTACAGTATGGAATCTTACCTTCAGAGATATTCAGTAAACGTAATGAACTGAAGATTTCTGAAGGATAAGGCCACTAGATATATACAGGAATTAGCCCTAGTGGGACGAATGCAGAAAATAACTAGGATATGCGCCCTAATTCCACTATGGCAACATTATCAAGGTGTGGGTGTGTCTTTACTACCAGTAGGCCCCCAAGCTAACTAAGTGTAAGACAGACCTTGCATGTTCGTCAACAGATTGAAATGAAAACGAGACAGTGCATGGCCAGGGTTACAGGTGCAGGACTGTTAATAATTACAACACTTCCCCTCAGAACTGCATCAAAATCTGTTGAGTGAGAATTTGGTGAGTTGTTTTAGGCAAAGCCTTAGTAAATAGATCGGCCAAATTCTCAGAAGAAGGAACGTATTCAAGCTCGAAATCTTTACCAACATAATCCCGAACAAAGTGGTATTGAATGTCGATGTGTTTTGAGCGTTGAGTAACTTTGTTATTTCCAGAGAGATCTATTGCTCCATTCGAGTCCGCGTGGAGGATGGCACCGTAGCTTTGGCGAAGTTCTTTGATAGCTCGGCAGAGCCAGATTAAATGGCGGGAAGATAGACAGATAGCCATATATTCAGCCTCAACTGTAGAGAGGGCGACGGCTTTCTGTTTCTGTGCGCACCAAGATATAGAGGCTTCCCCTAGCCTAAAGACGTATCCCGAATAAGACTTGCGATCATCAAGATTATTACCCCAAGATGCATCTGCAAAGCCGTGGATCAGAGAGTCGTGTTTGCTAGGAAAGAAAAGCTTATGGTGGATTGTGCCTTTGAGGTATCGAAGGACCGTTTAGCGGCAGCGAGATGCGTTGAGCCGGGACAGGAAGAGAATTGAGAGAGGTGTG
This sequence comes from Blumeria hordei DH14, assembly GCA_900239735.1. Classification (NCBI taxonomy): domain Eukaryota; kingdom Fungi; phylum Ascomycota; class Leotiomycetes; order Helotiales; family Erysiphaceae; genus Blumeria; species Blumeria hordei. The sequence goes on along the minus strand of OENG01000035.1, from coordinate 220,816 downwards.
TAACCGGGAATGCGAGGTCAGGTCGTGTGCCAATATGTCCATACATCAGTGAGCCTACAAGAGATTGGTAAGTGCTGATATGGTCGATTTGATCCGCTGGGTCGACTCGTTGAAGGTGGCCGTTCGGTTCGAGTGGAGTGCCAACAGGATGACAATCTAGCATACCGAATCGTTTGAGGACTTTGAGAAAGTATGAATGTTGACTTAGCGATATGCCTTGCGGTGTGATTTCTATTTCTATTCCAAGAATGAAATGGGCTTTGCCGAGGTCCGTGCATTCAAATTCAGAATGGAGGAATTGACGAGTCCCATTGATAACTTTGGAATCAGAACCAGAGATCAAAATGTCATCAACGTAGACAGCAACATAGACTGTGGTCTTGTTGTGTACGAAGACGCATGGGTCGAAAGAAGTTGAAACGAATCCATACTTGGTCAGGGCATTTTTTAAAGTAAGATGCCAGACAAGTGGAGATTGCTTCAATCCGTAGATACATTTTTGCAACTTATAAACCATATTGGATTCCTTAAACCCATCGGGAATCTCCATATAGATGTCGCGATCTAATTTTCCGTACAGAAATGCTGATTTGACGTCCATTTGTATAACTTCCCAATTATTATGGGCAGCTAGAGCGAGAAGTAGGCGTAGGGAATCAAAGCGTACAACTGGCGCATAGGTTTCTTCGAAGTCAGTGCCGGGAATTTGTGAGAATCCTTTGGCAACAACTCGAGCCTTATATCTTTCGATAGAACCGTCTGCATTGTATTTAACTTTGAAAACCCAGCGGGATCCTACGACTGAGCGATCATCGGGCCTAGGGACAACTGTCCAGGTGTCATTGCGCCGAAGTGCATCCATCTCTTCGTTGATTGCTTCTTTCCATCTCTCGGCATTCTCAGTAGCCATAGCCTGCTTGTGTGTATTTGGCTCCTCAATGACTGCATGCGCTTTGTAGTTTTCCAATCGGTCTGGTTTTCGTTTAATTCTAGTACTCCGGCGAGGTGCAGCAGAATTATTATCTTGTGGTTTGTGACCAGACGGATCAAAAACAGCAGGGATAGTCAAGTTTGTGGGAGAGTCAAAATGCCCACCAGGCATGTTAGTTTCTTTTGGTGGTGTTACTGAGCAATGTGTCGGAGACGAAGGAGAAGAATCAGCTTTTGATGAAGAGCTTGGTGTCGTCTTCTCAGGAATATTTATATCAAGGGAGACTTCCCCTTGCATGGCAGGGGGGAAGATTACTTGCCTTGATACTATTACGGAGCGTCTTGATGGAACATAAATGCGGAAAATTTTAGTAGAGTTTGTGTATCCTACGAGTATACCGTCCATAGCCCTGGGCATCAATTTTGAACCGGGTGGTCTGGCTTCTTCGGGAATGTGAACAAGCGCATTTGAGCCGAAAGGGTGGAGGTGAGTGGTCGAGGTGAAGGGATGGCCAGTCAGAGCCTCAATCGGAGATTGACCATTAATGCTTCGATGAGGGAGTCGGTTATAAAGGTAGACTGCCATAGAGATTGCTTCGGCCCAGAGGAATTTTCCGTGGTCCATGAGCATTATGCGAGCCTTGGTAACAACTGTTTGGTTAAATCTTTCTGCAATACCGTTTGACTCATGTGAGTATGCAGGAGAGTTTCGCAAGATGATACCAGTTTCTGCAAGAAAATTCTCAACATCTGAATTTACGTATTCACCACCATTATCAGATTGAAAACTTTTGATTGTTGTGTCAAACTGTGTTTTAATCATGTGGACGAAATCTTGGATAGCCTTTGAAGCAGCGGATTTGTGAGTAAGGAAATAAATCCAGGCATATCTTGAGAAATCGTCAATGAAGGTGATGTAATACTCCTTTCCGCCAAGCGACTTGACGGAAAAGCGTCCAGATAAATCAGAGTGTATGAGGTCGAATTTCTTGGAGGCGCGCTTATGCGTAGACTTTGGAGTTTGGTGTTTTGATTTACAACGAAGACATGCAATGCATGTGAAAGAGTCAGGCTTTGGAGGAATAGAGGAATCAACTTTACGCATTTGAGACATGACAGAGGTTCCGGCATGACCGAGAGCTTCATGAGCGTCAAGATAGGAGGCAAAAGCTGATTTTTCTACGACTGTTTGGACGATAAATTGTCCCGAATCTTTTCTTGCATACAACCATTCTTCGCCATTTTTCAAAACACGCCGTTCACCACCGTTCGAAACTATTTCAAACCCATTTTCATCCAATTTTGATTCTGACAATAACCTAACTCCAAGGCCCGGAACAAATAAAACATTATCAAACTTAGCAGTAATTATTTGTCGAGTACTAAGACGTGTGTTAAATTCTATTTTTCCAAAGCCGTGGATAGGTGTGAGCGAACCTGATACCGATGACACAGAGCCATTTTTGGGAGAAAGTGACGAAAAATCTTCCCGGAATGGCGTCATATGGGCTGTGGCACCAGAGTCGAGAATCCATGGGTGAGAGGTGAGAAGGGGACGTGACGCAAATGCCTTTTCTACTGAAAAATCAAGCTCTTGGTACGAGCTTGATTCGATATTTTCAGTTATGGTGGCAGTATTTGCCTTCTCTTTGCCTTTAGCGCCACGATTCTCCTCTTGAGCAGCCTTTAACTGGCGACATTCTGAATGTATATGACCCTTGTATTTCTTATTCCTAGACTTGCACCAGGAGCACTCTTTTCCTTTCTTTTTGTCTCCTCTTGTTGATGAATTTTTATCATCAACAAAGTAGGCTTTTGAGTCGCTAGACGAAGTCGAGGAACGAGATGCTTGAATGTCAAGCATTCGCTTGTTGACATCATCGAAGGTGAGGCGTTCCTTGGACATGAGATTGTCCACGACGTTTTCGAAGGAGCGAGGAAGAGTGTAAAGAAATGTCATTGTTTTTACGGAGTCGGAGGCAAGGAATTGCTCCAGATGCTGAGCTTCTTCCCTGGACGATTCAGAACATCGGTTAAAGATGTGGGCGTAGGTGGTTTCGAAGTTGGAGATGTGATCGGAGATTATATCACCCTCTTTCATTTCTAGTGTCACTAGAGATTTGAAGAGCTCGAGGGTTGATATAGTGGTCTCGTGGTCAAACTTATTTTTCAAAGCTTTCCACGCGAGTCGAGCAGATTCAGGTTGGCCAACGAAGCCAGCAACTATCCTTTGGAGATCGGTGGACACTCCAGCGAGAATAGCAGCAAGTGCCGCGTTGTTCTTGGTGTCATATTCCTCCTGTTCTGTTGAAGGGATATTCTTCACATTTTCCATTTTGTTACTGCCAGCATTTTTTGGTCGAGTTTCTTTGTTGTGGTCATGGTCCGTGATGACGCGCCAGTAGTTACACCCCATGAGTACAACTTGCCATGTTTGTGCCCACGTTCGATATTGCGATTGTGAGGACAATACTGGAAGATTGGCCTTGAGGTTACCAACGGAAATCGGGGCGGTTTCGACAGACATGCTTGCAGGAAGAGCTGAATCCGGGCTCATAACCTGTTGAAAGGTTAAGGATCGTGAGAGCGGAATGCTGGAGCGATGGAGGAGAGTGAAGAGTTATCGCCGAACAAAGAAGCAGGTGAATAGAGATTTATGGAATAAATCTTGGTAGGTTGACACGAAGCAGGTATGAATATGACCTTCAGAGATATTCAGTAAACGTAATGAACTTTAATTAGAAAAACTACAGTATGGAATCTTACCTTCAGAGATATTCAGTAAACGTAATGAACTGAAGATTTCTGAAGGATAAGGCCACTAGATATATACAGGAATTAGCCCTAGTGGGACGAATGCAGAAAATAACTAGGATATGCGCCCTAATTCCACTATGGCAACATTATCAAGGTGTGGGTGTGTCTTTACTACCAGTAGGCCCCCAAGCTAACTAAGTGTAAGACAGACCTTGCATGTTCGTCAACAGATTGAAATGAAAACGAGACAGTGCATGGCCAGGGTTACAGGTGCAGGACTGTTAATAATTACAACACATTCTTCCGCTGCATCAGCCTCCATCGCTGTATAGAGCTGCGTCAACGTGTCCTCAACCATGTCTTCGTCCCACTGATCCTCCGGTAAATCGTCTTCGTCATCTGGCGCACCGGTCACGAATGCCGAGCCACCGCGTCCTTTACTGGTGTTCTTGGGCCGGCCGCGAGTTACTACTTTCCTGAACTGATCCCGAAAGCGTTTCCCAAAGGCCTGGTTGTTGCCTTTGTTCTCATGGAACAGTGTTCCCTTGATTGTGACTGGCTCGGAATGACTACCGCCACTGGATCCTTGATTTGACGACTGCTTGCGTGCCCTGCAGTCTTTGGACATGTGTCCCATCTTCCCACAGTTATAGCATTTTACATCGCCACCGCGAGCTGCATATGCACTCTCTTCCTCTCCCTCACGCGTGATGTGCACCGCACGATTGTCCTTTCTGGGGTCGATGATAGTCAGACCGGTATGTGTGGTCTGGGCGTCTGGTTGCACAATCTCCGCCTTTCCGGGCGTCGTTGTTGTGGATTCACTAACCTGTAGTTGGTAGTAAGGTGAGGCTTGTCCTTGTAGAGTGACATTGACGCTCGGCCTGGTGTAGATGTGATCCTCCACCTCGAATCGAGAGATGTTGCCTGCGAGCACTATCACCTCCTCGATGAGTTCCGGGTTAGTCAGGATTGAGATACGCGTGAGTAATTGTGCCCATGCTCGAGGCATGTACATTTTCATGATTTCGTGCAGCATATCACGAACATAGTGGGATTCTTGTGACTGCACTGGCAGAGCATAGAATGCTGCCCGAATCCGCCAGGCGAAGTTAAGATAACTTTCCTCCTTGTACGGGGCCATCCTAGCAAACGTCACCACTGGACGTCTGAGTGTATCGTGCCGTTCCATGCACTCAAAGATTGCCTCGAGAGCTTGCGTCCAAGTTGCGTTATTAGTTTCGATATATCGTGACACAGCTTGGAAATCTCCATCTAGCAATGGGGACAGCTTGGATGCCCAGAGCTGGTAAGGGACTGCTGCTTGCACCAGGGAACGCTGTATCTCCCTCAGCTTCAGGAAGATTTTTGTATCGGTTGCAAGGTGCATCTCCCAAGATCGTTCCAACACCACTCTAATCCTGTACGCATCCTCAGGAATTCTGTCGTACAATATACCTAGGGCAATGATTTGCTTTCGAAGTTTTACTTCGGGCCAGATCTCTTGTACGTATTTCTCGCCGAGGTTATGTGGACGAGGAGCTTCTTCTTGGGGACGTGGTGTATATTGATTTTTCCGTCCGGGAGTCTTGCCTTCGCCTTGATCTCTTGCTGTATCAAGGCTTCTTGGGCTTGCATAGAGGGAGGTTCGTAGTCGTACTCAGGTTCAGTATTTTTCCTGGGAGTACGGTTGTTAGATAGTTGATCCAGAGCCTGCTTGATCGATGCAAGGCTGCTACCGAGAGATTCGAGATTGCTGTCGATATTGTCGAGTCTAGTGTCGATGTCTTTGAACTTCTTTTCTACAGTGACCGACATGATAATTTTCGACGACGGTGATGCCGACGAGCCAGTTTCGCCTTCCTTAGACATTAGATCGGATGAAAGAGATCTATTGGATGATGAATGGTTTGTAGAGGGATGGGGACGGGATGGATATTCTCGGTCGGGAATGAGGGTTAAATTCAAGAAAAACGAGTTTGAACGTAGAGGGGTTTCCTAACAAAAATAATTATTTTTGTGGCTCCTAGTCTGATGTCTTCTAGCACAAAAGGGACGTGATAACATCCGCGACTGTACTGGTGAAGGTATTCAGACTACTAGAGTGTATATTCCCCTATCTAAGGTTTTACAATACAAAGGATATGTGGTGTGTGTGTGTGTGTCCGAGCGTGGCACGTGAGCGGTGTGTAACCTCATGGAACCTCAGGGTGGTCCAATCGTCTATTTCTAACGATCGGTTGTAGGAATGTATTTTGGGTCACAACTTTGACTGCCTAACCAACAAAGCCCTCAATTGGAGGGCAAGACTGACACCTGTACGTGGTGCCCTCTACGAACCTGGGAGTGAAATATTCTCCCAGAGCCAAGTTCAGTCAAATTTCGCAATAACGGACAAGTTGGCCCACGAGGCAATGATTCAAAATTCTACGCCATGTCAAAATTTCGCTCCCAACGAGTTCGACTCCTTCCTAAGTCTCATCAAGTTTACAAGTACGACTAAGTACATCCTTGTTTCAATGACCACACCTCTCATCAACTATTCTCTGGCCTCAGCTAGCCGCCAAATACACGCCCACGCCGATATTTACACCCGACGGAGGAAGCAAAGCGTGGCGCACAAATCTGGGAGACAGTTCTTTGGGATGGACGTGAGAGGGATCAGGCGAAGTTCACAAGATGATGCAGAAGATGGATATAATCTCGACAGGCATGTAATTTTGAATTTTGGCAAGGAGTTTTACGAATTGGGCTTTGTACGCGCCAAGACTTGGCTTTTTTTTTTTTTGCATCAGATTTTAATTGCGTATGCAGCTAACTAGCTATGACACAATATCGGAGAAAATATACAGAATAGATGACTCAATTTACAATAAGTGCACTCATGCCTCAGATTTCATTTGCAAGTACCACTGCGAAGTTATGGCGGCTTTTTCTTCACCCCAAGTCAACCCTCATCCGTGAATACCCACCCAAGGGAACGTCTCAAAAACCCTGGGTTATCCAGACATGCCTTCATCATCAACTGAACATTCTCCGCGCGAAATGTAGTCTTCGGTGTCTCCTTCCCAAGTGGAGTAGGTGCTCAGGCTACTCAAACCATACTAGAGAACACCACCAGGAGGCGGACCACAGCACCATCCATCGTTTGCGTGTTTTTTATAGTGTCCGCTGCACTCTCGCAAGCGAAGTCTTGGCGCGCACACAGCTCAACTCGTAAAACTCTGCCAAAATTCAAAATCACACGCCCGTCGAGAGTGTATCCATCCTCCGTATCATCTTGTAAACTTGTCCCAATCCCTCTCACGTTCGTCTCAAAGAACTGCCTCCCAGATTTGTGCGCCACGCTTTGCTTCCTCCGTTGGGTATAAATATCGGCGTGGGCGTGTATTTGGCGGCTAGCTGAGGCCAGAGAATAGTTGATGAGAGGTGTGGTCATTGAAATAAGGATGTACTTGGTCGTACTTGTAAACTTGATGAGACTTAAGTAGGAGTCGAACTCGTTGGGAGCGAAGATTTGACATGACGGAGAATTTTGAATCATTGCCTCGTGGGCCAACTTGTCCGGTATTGCGAAATTTGACTGAACTTGGCTCTGGGAGAATATTTCACTCCCAGGTTCGTAGAAGGCACCACGTACAGGTGTCAGTCTTGCCATCCTAAGACTTGGCTTGCGAGAGTGCAGCTGACACAATAAAAACACGCAAACGATGGAAGGTGTCGTGGTCCGCCTCCTGGTGGTGTTCTCCGGTATAGTTTGTGTAGCCTGGGCACCTACTCCACTTGGGAAGGAGACACCTCAGACTACATTTCGCGCGGAGAAAGTTCAGAGGATGACGAAGGCATGTCTGGATAACTCAGGGTTTTTGAGACGTTCCCCTGGGTGGGTATTCACGGATGAGGGTTGACATGGGGTGAAGAAAAAGCCGCCATAACTTCGCAGTGGTATTTGCAAATGAAATCCGAGGCATGAGTGCTCTACTTGTAAATTGAGTCATCTTTTCTGTACTTTTCTTTGATATTGTGTCATAGCTAGATAGCTGCATACGCAATTAAAATCTGATGCAAAAAAAAAAAAAAAGTAAATAATTCAATTTTCCTGATTTGGCGCCTTGAGGCCCATGCAGGTTTAATCGGAAGATATGTACTTTATGAGGGATGCCTCAATTTGACGTTTAGAACACTCACACTCAGATTTTATTTGCAGATACCACTCGAGGTTAATCCTTACGGCGTTTAACCTCTTCCACGCATACCTACCATGGGGAAAAACGTGAAAAACCTGTGGTTATCCGAGTGTGCTTTCATCATCCCACAATTACAACATGACCGCGAGAGAGAGTGGTGTGTGGCTTTCACTGGATTCGAACCAGCTTTCTCCAGATTCAAATGGCGTAGATTTTCATGCTACCCAAAAGCTACCTGGGAGAATGGCCCGAATGGTGTACTACTACACCATCCAACCCATAACTTGTAGTATACTTTCATTATAATTCCGAGACATACTGGGGGCTTCGATGTAAACTTTTGTAGTACAGCATAATTATGTTTGAAATAGATGTGTATCTTTAGATAACCTCAAATAATTCTTTAATTTTTTTAATGAAGATCCAGATACTTTTCTTTAAAAGTTGATAAGCGTCGCCTTTAGTTCCGACTTTCACGGAATGTCATTGGTTAGTAACCTTACTCGTGTAACTAGTGGATGAACTAGACATGGGCCTACATGAAGACCAAACCAATCGAATCCATAGTTTTTATTTTTATTTTTATTTTTATCCATGAGACACTGTACATACATTGAGATTATGTAACGCGCTCAGTTTTCCAGTCACGACTTGGGAAGGAAGGCAACTCTCACGGGCAACTATCGCGTTGGTGGTGTAAGTTGACGCTGGGGATCTAAGACTACGAGACAGTACTAGGTATATACAGTGCGTAGATATGCACGTGGCATGTGGGGCCAGGCGTGAGGCCAACAGCCGCAACTTTTCCCTGAACTTTTTTCTTTTATCATTTAATGTGTATGCACCTATTTAGCTATGAGACATTACCGGTGCTATGTATACATGTAGGATGGCTCTTTTGACGTTAGGGACACTCATACTCTGGATTTCATTCGCAAATACCACTATGAGGTATGTTCGTCTACACAAACAGTCGAGCCTCCTCCCTAACTACCCACCAAAGGGAAATTCAAAACCTATGATTATCCAAGCATGCCTTTATCATCCATGAATACTAGCGCCGCGAAAATGTAGTTTAGTTTTGCCGGACTCGAACCAGCGGTCTCATGTCTCGGGTGGGTTATGTGTCTTAGCTATCAAGACCTTACTTGAGAAACCGGCCAAGATGATATACCACCGCACCACCCAGCCATGGTGGTATTTATAGTGTCGCCTGCACTGTACCCCCAGGTTCGCAGAGGGCACCGCGTACAGGTGTTCAGTCTTGCCCTCCTTTTTCCTTAACTATTTGCCTAGAACATATTGATGCTTGACGCACGCCTAGCATAGCTGTACAACACAAACATAACCTTTGTCGTGTAGAACAAACCAAGCAAGCAAGCAATCAATCCCAGGAGGGCAGGAATGAATACCTGTACGTGGTATCCTCTACGAAGCTGGGAGTGAAATATTCTCCTAGAGCCAAGTTCAGTCAAATTTTGCAATATCAAAGAAGTTGACCCACGAGGCAATGATTCAAAATGCTCCACCACGTCAAATTCTTACTCCCAACGAGATCGACTTCTACCTAAGTACCAATAAGTCTACATTCACAACCCAGTTTATCCTCATTCCAATGACCACACCTCTCATAAACTTTTCTCTGGCCTCATCTGGTCACCAAATACACGCCCACGCCGATATTCAAACCCGACGGAGGAAACAAAGCCCAGCGCACAAATCTGGCAGACAGTTCTTTTGGATAGATGTGAGAGGGATCAGGCGAAGTTCAAAAGATGAGATAGAGGATGGATATAACCTCGACGGGCGTCAAATTTTGAAATTTGGCAAGGAGTTTCACGAATTGATATTTGTACGCGCCAAGACTTGGCTTGCGAGAGTGCAGCCGACACTATAAACACAAGTCAAGTATGGAAGGTGCCGTGGTCCGCCTCCTGGTGGTGTTCTCTGGTATAATTTGAGTAGCCTGGGTCCCTACTCCACTTGGGAAGGAGACACCGAAGACTAAATTTTGCGCGGAGAAAGTCCAGTGGATGATGAAGGCATGTCTAGATAACCCAGGGTTTTTGAGACGTTCCCCTGGGTGGGTATTCACGGATGAGGGATGACTTGGGGTCAAGAAAAGGCCACCATAACTTCGCTGTGGTACTTGCAACTGAAATCCGAGGGATGAATGCTCTTCTTGTATATTGAGTCATCTTTTCTTTACATTTTCTCCGACACTGTGTCACAGCTAGAAATCTGCATACGCAATAAAAATCTGATGTAAAAAAAACCCCCTCCAGACATCGAAATGTCCGATAGAAGAATCAACATGAACATCCAAGAGGGCCTTAGTAGCTCCGGGTGGAGGGTAGAGGACTCGGAAGACAGCCAAGTCACAGTCATCCCCGCCATTACTACTAGGAAAATTGCTGTCCCTGCTATTGGACGGGCAGCGATCGTACACAATAGTAAGGAAAAAGGCGCTGCATCTCACTAAAATTCCCCGGAAGGTACATCAGGGATATCAGAGGAGAATACCGCTTCTCGCAGCAAAAATAACCCCAAGCTGACAGAAGAATTTCCCTCCGAACTTAGGGCCTTAATCGAAGCCGAAGGACGCCGGACTGCTAAAACAGCGGAAAATGTAAAGATCTGCACTGCTGCAATAAACGGTGTCGAAAATGCTCTCTCCCCCCTATCCAAAGAGACGAGTGTTCAATTTATAGACTCCATGAAAGTCTACATTAGAGCTGCAATAGCTCAATTTATGATTTCGGGACCCGGTAAAGTCCCCTCAGCACTTCCGTAGCGCCCTGAAACCCAGGCTACTGGCAGCAAGATCACAGGTTGTGCCGCCAAAAAGCAACATGAGCCACAAATTAAAGTGACTCAAGACCAAGTCTCCCAGGCATAAACGGCTTGGGCCTCGATCACCCGGAATGGTCTAAGGACTTCACTGGCACCTACAAAAGTTGCGCAGGCTAAGCTAAAGGCGACAAACTCGACGCGGCCGTCAAACACCCAACCGCATCAACGAAATCAGTCATCAAAGTTGAACGCTTATTTCTTTGCCTTGGAAATGAACACCCTTGGAGAAAGCTATCACCGTTTTGTGTTAGAGAGGCCGTGGCGTAAATTCTCGAAATTACTCAAACCAATATTGAGCATGTATACCGTGTTCCAACTGGCTTCGAAATTAGAGCCGAAAACCAAGAATTACGCGCCGTGATGTTAAGTCTAGCTGGATCCCTCGTCCAGCAAGATGCTATACTGGAAGAAACAACGGACCCGGGCTCACTTAGAATCGCAACAGTCCCAGTTGCCATTAACACAATAATTGGTAGAGTTATCCTCACAGAAGAGATGGTGACAGACGAGATAGTTAGGGTCACCAAGGCTATCCTGGTAAAAGTTCGCCTAGATGGGAAAAGCCGACTTGGAGCCCAATACCAGTCATGGTGTCAGATTGGAGCGTAGGCGTTTGACCTGAAGCGGAATTGGAGGGTGAGAAGAGGTCGGATGGGTCGCAAGAGATGACTGAAGGTCTACTGGAGATAACTAGGAGGAACTAAAGGTTTGAGTGGGTACTAGTGGTAACTTAAGGTACAAGAGGTAATCCGAAGGTGTTGGGTATGACAGAAAACTAAGCGTGGAGAGCTCAGCTTCAGTAGACCAAGCCCTTATTTATTTACATGATTTCCTTCCATTGTTCCATCATGATATAAGTCTTATCCTAATAATAGAGTACCCAGTGCCAAGAGCTACGGTATTGTCATAGCCGCTTGGAAGAAGACTAAAAATATATACTAAATTAAGAATGAAACAGGGAATCCTTACACATGGGTAGCCCTTTTCCAAAATCCATCCACTCCACGGCCAGGTTTCCGACTTTTTGACGACTCTGGGATTGCAGTCCGTCACCAGCCTCGTCAAAATATCAACCAGTGCAAACAATGCCTACAATTCCACGGCACCAGGGGCTGCTCGCGCGTCCCAGCCTGCTGTGACGTCCTGTCCCAGAAAACCACAAAGATAGATGGATGTGCCTCCAGGCATTTCATATGGTATCTAGGGAGGATCACTGTTGAGTTATTGTCGTTAGATAACGCTGTACTTTTAGCTTGGTAATATTTGGCCTGAGGAACCAAGAATAGTTGTAGATTAGAGGGCGGTACACCCACACTTCTGTCATTACCTTTAAATCTTATGCTTTTAGGATCCATTTCCGAGCCCTTCTTCAACTTGATCGCCTAGGTGTCACAACTGCTGGAATTGTACTTCAACTATGCATTCCATGGCAGAGTGAAAGGCATACACCAAGTGCCGCAACTGCGGGGGTACACACAGATCAGATAGTCTGGACTATCTAGCTCGCCCTACAAAGTCTGGAATGGCCTCCAGGGAAAACCTTCAGATCATAAGGCAGGCTAGCCAATGCAAATTCGCGGCAGTTACTCGGGCCAAAGCAGCTGTCAGACGCGCAGAGGCAGCGATGACAGCAGCTGCAGAAGCGTCAAATCCAATACAGTCAGGTTTCAAATTAGCAAAAATCTTTGTGAAGGGCATCTCATGGGTCTTTTCAAGCCTCTCTTCTACTCTAAGCTTTATGTCAATAAACGTAGGTAGAGGGGGCTCAACGTAAAACATTGCGCTTGCCCGAGCATTCGAGCTGGGTATCGACGTGGCTCTTGTTAAAGAACCTCTGTGGAAAAAACAAATGAACACAACAAAGGATCACCCAGGATATACCTATCATCTGCCTCACGGCAGTGAAAATGTTAGGCCCAGGGCTGTGACCTATACCAGGATAGACGATAGAAAGATATTAGCATCACAGATCTTTCCATATGGTCTCTCTACTAGAGACTATTGCTGGGTTGTGGTGAACGATATTACTTTTCTCAACGTATGCAAGGCACCCAATGACTCGGCAGCTATAAAGCCTCTCATCAACTGGACTCCACCGCCAAACTCCGTCGCTGCAGGGGACTTCAACTCAGTATACTGGGCTTGGCAACCTGGCACAGAACGCCCTCATGGACAAGGAGAAATAATTGAAAATGGGCAGACAAACACCATTTGACCTGTCATACTGTTGGGGAGCCCACTCATCGAGCTGGAAACACGCTAGATCTAGTTTGGAGTAATATCGACGGCGCCCGTGCTTGGTTAGATCGTGGTGACTATGTCACCAGCGATCATTTCCCTATACGAGGACAAATTCCAGTTTTCAACTCAGTGATGAGACCCGAAAATGCAAAAGTCCGAGTAACAAAGAAAAGGCTACCCAGATACGCTGAAGTCATTACACAGCGAGTTCGATCACCACCAGTTCTTGACACAAGCGAGAGGGTTGAAGAGTATGCCCAGGAAATTTGTTTCCATCTCACCAATGCCATCAATGCGCTAGGAACCCGTCCTCGAGCCAGCTCTGTGGTGGACTTCAGCGTGCAAGTTATCATACGCCGAGTACTAGGTTGCGATAGCACCCTGTTACGGTTTGACCGTTGTTTGAGCTTAGGCGGATGCCTAAGCCTAATATTGAGAATTCTTACGATGAGGCTATATGGGGGAGATGAAGCTGAACGAAACGGCACTACTAGTCAGGAGGCTGAAGCGTTATTACAACTTAGTGACACCTGGAAATACGTGGCTGGGTAAGAAGTAGTGTGCCTAAGGACAAGTCACTAGTCTGTAGATTCACGAGGAGGATTAACGCCTATAAATACCTGTTAGTAGTAGCTAGAGCTATCTTTTCTCCTTATATAGTTTATTAAATCGATTTATTCATCACCAACTCAGTTTCCGTCACACACCCCGGAAACGAGCTCTCTGCGGGAAAAACCTTCGATTAGTTGTCAAGGCTTCGAAAAAGGAGTTCAAAACCCAACAGGTCGAATCAATTACTACGCCGACTAATGTGTTCGGGCTAATGAGAATGGGTAACTGCAGACAGGCTAGTATCCCTCCGCCGCTGGAACACATTGGGACGTTAATAACAGATCCATTAAAATGGGCCACGATCCTTCGCGATGTTCTCTTGGCATAATATCAGGCATCAGACGACTTGTCGCCATTTACAGTTACGAGCAGCATTCAGATAGCCTAGAAAGAGGACTTATCAGATGAAGAAGTCCGAGCCTGCACTATTGGTTGCGGAAATATGGCCCTAGGAGCAGACGGAATCTCTGTAAGCCTGCTGGAAGCATGTTGGAATACGATTGAGCCTTGGATTTCCCAACTGTCCCGAGCTTGTATTCTGCTTGGCACTCATCCACGGCGTTTCAAGCTGGCTGAAGTTGTCTTTCTACAAAAGAACAATCTAGATTCAACGAAAATTAAGGGATGGAGACCAATTGCTCTTCTTTTATGCTTGGGAAAAGGGCTAGAAAGGCTCCTAGCCAAGCGGTTGGCACACCTTGCAGTTACATATGACGTAGTTGGCCACCAACATTTTGGTGCACTACCAAAGCGATCAACAATAGATCTGGTCTTATGTGTGGTCCACATCATTGAAGAGGCAAATTCACAAGGATTGGCAGCTACTTTTATAACGTTGGAAGTTCAAGGAGAATTCAGCGCGGTACTATATAACTGATTATTGAGGAGGATGTAGGAGCAGGGATGGCCAGAATCTATTCTCAAATGGACTAGCTCCATCCTCGCCAATCGGATGGTTCAAGTACGATACTCTGGAGGAGTCACTACCAAGAGAGAGCTAGTGTGCGGAGTTCCGCAAGGCTCACCGACCTCGCCACTTCTCTTTCTTCTGTACATGGCAGAGCCCATGCAAACTGGAGCCCAAGGCCTGAGGTTTAGCTACGCAGACGATATCGGCATTCTCGGGCCAGGCTGGACGATTGCTAAGTCTACAGCCGCAGCACAAAACGAGGTCAACCATCTACTAGACTGGGCTCGAAATAATGCCGTTGCTTTCGACATTGACAAGTCCGAAGTCGTATAATTCCCCGGACGATATGGCGAGTCATTGGTTGGAATTCATGTAAACGGTACCCTCATAGAACTACCGCAAAATATCCGCTGGCTTGGTATGTACCTCGATTCCCAACTAAACTCCAAACACCATTTCACAACATGGTGTGGCAAAGCATTGAAAACTGCACAGCACATGCGTCGCTTCAATGCAACCTACCGAGGAGCCGCTCTTGGGGCGTTGGCTAAAGTGATCGACACGTGTATCGTCCCAATCGCAACATACGGAGCTGACGTTTAGTGGTCTAGTCTGAGATGCCCAACAGTAAGGGAATGGTCACACTAATGAAGGGTGGTGATGTATATGGTCGTATACACTTGGTATCTTCAATTGAATGGTTGTGACGACTCAGGGGGCTTAGACTGGAATTGGGTGGTTATGGCAATTGTATGTTTTGGGGTGCGAATGGTATCTTATTGAGTTTTGTTGTTATGTTATAGATTATTTACATGATAATTAACCAATCCCAGATACTTTCAGATAGCCCCGTAACTAGTCTCCTTTAGGAGAGGTCTAGAAGTGAATATAGCGATCGGGGGTATATAATCCATCACTTATCTAGTTCCATTTCCTTTGCCCTGCATGCTACACTACGTGGATGACAATTTAACTACTAATGTGAAAAGCGCATTTACACCACCCACTGCTAGCCTATGTAGCATGATTGATAAGGCAGTCTTAATGGGTCTTAGATCAGTACTACCGGTAATGACGACAACACCAAGTGCCGTGCTTCATAGAGAAGGAGGAATTCCAGGCGGGAAAATCATACTGGAAGGAAACCGACTTGGCCTCTCTGCCGGGATGCAAACACTTGACGACCGCCATCGGCTCAGGATCCATGCTGCAGTTTACCCAAATGTCGCGACGCGGAAATATAAGAGGCACAATCGATAATCTGCGCGTCCTGAAATTCAAGTGTCACGGGCTCAGCGTGCTTATAGACAGCCGCCAGAAGCCGAGGCCACGGAACCTCTTAACCATTCATTTCATCAATCGCGACCAGTTTCGAAGGCTGGTCCGAGAAAAGACCAAACAGAAGCCTGGAAACGTTGGATCACTAGCGTGGCAAATCCAGAAATCTGTGCGTACTCGGACGGAGCATGGGAGGGAAACGGACGCCCAGCCAGGGGGCTCGTCCTAAAGCTGGATGGGAAAACGTCTCGAAAAGGAAGTGGCAGAAAGCACGGAGGAGAAGCTTTGCATGCAGAGATGACGGGGGCACGAGAAGCTCTTGAAGCAGCGTTAGGTCATCCAAGCGGCAAGGACGCAGGGCATTAGCGTGTTGATGGATAGCCGTCAAGCAATAAATGCACTGAGCACGCGCAGCTCCTCGACCAGCCTCGAGGAAGTAGGGAAATTTCGCGGACCATCTGGGCCGGCTCAGGTAGGAATAGAGAGGGCACCGGGGCCCTCGGGGATACATGGAAAAGAGGAAGCAGACGCTGCGGCCATATCCGCCCGACGAACGCTTCCCAGCGTGGAAACTGAAGCAGCAACCACGACTACAGCATTTTTACATAACAAATTGCATCGCCAGCGACAGACTTTGCTCGACGGCTGGTGGAATGAAACTTGTCCGCTCATGCGCCGTCGCAAACCACCAGAACTGGCGCCTTCCACGCTACCCTTGCGAAATGTCATTGCAGCCTGTACGGGCCACGGCAATTCTGCGGGGCACCATCGTTGCTTCAAAGATCCAGACGCCATCACAAAGTACATCTGTGGGGGGAAAGCACCCCTACCCACTCCACGCATTGTCGACTCAACGCAAACATCACGCGTCGAATTAGAGGGTCATTGTCATGCAGTGCCCCCCCCCCCCTACGCAAGCTACTCGCACCTAAGGGCTTCGAGGGCTTCAAGCAATTTGCGCAGGGTACCAATTGCTTTGCGTATTCTCCCGTACATCCATCTCCTCCTCTCAGTGGAGATCGAATATAACTCGCCAGGGAACTCAGCCCGACAAAACGGGAGGTGAGGCGAGGAGTATTGCTTCCGGCTCTAACTTCTCTGCAATTTACATATTTTTTGTTGGTCTGGGGTAAGGAGTTTGCGGCGGCGCATATTTTTAACTGACTGCTGGGTTTGTGGTGGTTCATGCGGTGGAATCAAGCTGGGTACGTCTTAGATGTAGTCCTGCCTGTGAACACCGGTCCCGTACTCGTAGTGGACTTGGAGCTTTAGTTGGAACCTTAATAGAACCACCACCACCACCACCACCACCACCACCACATGTGTATTGAGATTTAAGCGAGCAGTAAGGAAAATGTCATCAGTGCTTGCATAATGCCAAACATCCAAAGGCATCCTAATCCAATGCCATATCTCTATACCAGATCCCCAGTAACCCAACTACCATCAGGTCAAATGGTACTGTCGAAGCCCTACTCATCACCTACCCTTGACCAGGGAGAAAAGGAGAGATTGGTGGGTCTAAGCATTTGGTGAGGCTCTGGTGCGCAGGCCTCGGATGGCTGGCGCTGCAGGTTTCTTATCAACCTCCCGCGTATTCAGGTTCCATTACTACGGCTTGCTATTTGGGGGTAGAGGCTTCCATGTAAAGGTGGTTGAATACTACGGTTATTTGCCAAGCTCGATGACTTTCCACCTCGGACGCTTATCAGAGATAATTTTCGTAGCAAAGAGGCGAGGAACAATCTCAGATGGGACAATAGAAAGAATTGGTCAGCGCTTCCCTGTGCGTCCAGATGACGGTACGGGACGGGGCAGTAGTGGCGCCAAGACTAAGATCTGCATTATTTCTACAAACGCCTTGTATTCCTATACTAGCCTGTGCGTCTTCCCAGTGTGTGTGTGGGTTCGGCCTTGAAGAGAAGCGGCGGCGGCACACCAGGCTTCACAAACCCACGCGCATCCGCTAATTCGAGTTGCAAGCGCGCTCTGAGTTTATGGTCTATCGTGAGTCATCTCAAACGCCCCATCACACACACACACACATGGACGCAGCCACCATTCCTCTGCTCCGAATACCGCGTGGATGGGCCCAAGGCAGATCCACGTCGGAGGCTCAACACCACAAAGCACACGGAATGGTGCGTAGCGCCCAATCATGATATTATTCTAATCCATGGCTATCCTTTTTCGGTTGACCAATGCGTAGGGCCAACTATTTCCCAAGCATCATCTCCCCAGCATTACCTTTGCATTTTTTATCACGAATGAATAGCGGCTTTCCCAAACATGCGGCGCCAGGGGTAATCTGTACCCTACAAAGGAGTCTTAAAAGCAAAGACAACCAAGCCGCTCGTTTTCAAAATGCCAGATATGATACGTCTCTCGGCCGAACATCAATCCCAACACGCCCATCAATAATCTTGTCCCCTCCTCCTCCCGCGATTTCAGATCAGAGATTTGCTTTTTTGCCGGTAAGTGCGGCATCGTAATCTGTTGGCAGGAGATAGGCCGTGATTAGTGAGGCAAGCTCCTGCATGCAAGCGGAGAAGCTCTTTGATTGCAAGTTCAGACGACGCGGTGCATAGTGAAATGAAGTTGAAGAACCCGTACTAACATGGGAGGTTCAATTTTGATGATACCTCGATTTCGATGCGGACCTATGCATGTGTTAATTGTCTTGATGAGTCTATGACTACTGAAGGACATGTAGGTCCTTTCTGCCTACAGGCCGGGAGTATCTATGCCTCGGGTAGTGTACTCCCTCCTAAGCCTCCTTTACGGCTTCTTTCCAGCAGTAATACCCCCACAAGTCTTCGTTCGTGTACACATTAAGAGGAGCCGTTCTCCCGTCTCCAGCCAACCAAACGATGGCCATTTTCGGGTGTGTAGCTGCAGGGCTCTCCTGTGACGAAGAGGCCGGCCAGCCGGGCGCAGCAGACTTGTGTATACCTAAGAGCGTCTTTCAACCTTCCTAGCCTCCTCCTTCCTCTTTTCCTGATTCATGCCGCAGGACAAATCGAAGATGGTGAAAGGATGTCAGAAAAGTCTTGGTCGAGAGTGACTGCCGTGAAGGAGCCTAGCCTAGCATCCAAAAGTCGTTAGGGACGTGGGGTCGTCGGGTAACTCATGTATTTCAAATGCCCTCCTGGCTAGTAGATTCAGACGTATAGATTAGAAGGGACGATATTATTGACGAGTCGAAATCTGCTTTTCTTGAGGGCGGAAGGGTCTTTTACTTTGCTTTCGTGGGCTTTTTGTTCGCCCGCCGGTGGGTGGCACATATTGTGATAAAACGAGGGCTTCTCTGACTACCGTTGTAGCGTTTGGTACCGCATTATCCTTCCTCATTCCTAGCATCATTATCATCGTCGTGGTCGTCTTATGTGTTATCGGAAGCGTATCTTTGACGGAGGGGGAGATAACTCAGCTCAAAGTTGAAAAGGTGTTACTCAATCTCGGCTCTGCAGACTCTACCGTGAGAGCTGGAGGTTCGTAGGGGACACCACTGACAGGTGTTGAGAATAGTCCCCCAAAAAAACTGCTAGTGTTGTATATAGATAATTGTATATTACAAGGTCTTACTTCTATCGAGCCCACTGAGCAGCAGACATATACAAAGGCCCGTGCATAATCAATATCACGTGGTAATCTTGGCTAATATCTGCCAATCACAACATACCTGTCGTAGAAATTAAGTGTTCTTGTCCATTCAGTGTTGCGAATTATTCCATCGGGTATTTCTAAATCTCATCAAGAACAATTTACTTGGTCGTCCCGTCCCCCCTCCGCTTTTGGGTCCTCCATTAACCTCTGGCCAAACCGACAGAGATATAGCGATCAGTATCATCTATTCTACCGAATAGCTCAATCCGAGCGAGTTCCACAATTCTTCTGTGAGTCACAAAGGTTTTGCATGCCATTTTTTGCCACCAAAAATTGTTAAACAATTAATTTTAAAAATCTTAAATGTATTATCTGGTCTGATAATAATTTTAGAAGCAGCAGTTTACTATTTGTTCCATCAAGCTCTTGTATAGAATTTCTGATAAATTTTCAATTGCCCGAAATTGTGTCAGCATCAGCTCTGCGGCCTGACTCCACCAATAACCTTCGGCTATTGTGTCGGATTCTTTGAAGAGCATTGAAGTAATAAGGAATACTGTCATGTTATTTGTGTTTATTTTCCTTGTTCGAGCATTAGGTATCCGTAGGTTGAAAATGATGGAAGCTGTTCATCTGGCCACGCAAACAAACATCACATGTTCTTGTTGAACTGATTATATTGATTGGTGTTTGGATGGACGTAGCTAATACATCTAAGCATTACAAATCTTGTCGAACATGACCGACTTGGAATAAAATTGGTAAAAACGTGACCTTGGGATTGTCAAGAAAGACCAAAGGCTCACTTCACTAACTTTTACTCAGTCGTGCTTACTGCGATAACACAAGTCCTTTAACGATCAGACTGTAGGGGTAGATGTTTAGCAGCTCTCGGGTGGCTTCATCACCCCTCGAATTCTTAGATTTGGATGTCAAGTGAAGTTCGTGAGAGCTAGGCGCTTTAGGCAAATTTCGTAGTCGACATATTGGAGGCTAACCTTGATCATCCTTCCTAGCACTTGCGTTTGAGGGTAATCTAGGAAAGAATCATAGGGATCCGCAAGTACATAGCGTTTGTAAGAGGAGACGAGGGCCGGGCTGGTGGCTGGTGGCTGTAGTTTCCTGGTGATGAAGAGATACAATGAGACTACGTCATCTTGCGAATAACGCCAAGCCTCGATGACACTTCTGGCTGATCATGTGGCACGGGAGTGGATCTTCATTACCCAACCGTGATCATATGACCCAGAAGTAACTTGTCTTGTGAGGGCTCACATCAATAGCTAGAGGAAAAGTTCTAGTCATTCAGCAAGTACCAGGCCATTTTGTAATGTGCAGGTGATGGAGTATGGCTTTTGGTTATGGCTGAGTGGGATCTCGTTGAAGCTTTCCCTCGGAATCATGGGGAACTCTAGGACAAGTGATCGTGGCACGTGTTTAAGACTTTCTCCAAGGGATATCTCACTTTCTTGAACTCCGCCAGCTTCAAGTGAATAGATGTTGTCAATATGGGAGACTCGGGGTAGTGCCTGTTGCAGGCTGTTAAATCGCAGAGTTTAGCTAGTCCCGGCTTACTTCATGTGCGGCAAAGAAATATGGCCATGAGTGGAGCATTCTGTCTTGGAATCGCCACTAAGCATCTGCCTTTTAAGGGTAATCATCCGTGCTCGCTCTAGGAATACTGACCCCGTCTATCACCCCGGTCGAGTTCATTATTCATGTAGCCTTGCCTGCCGCGGCTTCGACTAGATAGATGTATATCCTGATATATAGGATACTTCAGCGCAGACTTCTACAATCACTTACCTTACACAGAGCTCTAGGACTTATAATCCCCTTGTTTGATATATCTTTCGAGAACTAAGCCACCAAAAGATTCTTGAAAAATCCCATAGAGTTTATTAACCATGGCTTCACCTCGCAAGTTTCCCCTTGCGCTCACTATAATATTTTCTAATCAAATTGTAGCGCAACTTCAAACCACCGTTACGGAGCTCCTTAAAATCAATCATCCGATTCTACTTGCTGGTATGAATGTAGCTGCCGGACCAAAATTAGCTGCTGCAGTAACAAACGCTGGAGGACTAGGAGTTCTTGGTGGCATAGGCTACACACCAGAGATGCTTCGTGAACAGATAGATGAGTTAAAGTCCTTCCTAACCGACAAAAACGCACCATTTGGTGTAGACCTCTTGATTCCTCAAGTTGGTGGAAGCGCTCGAAAGACAAAGTAAGCAAAGATTTTATTTCCAAATTTCAGGAGCTAAGCTAGTTCAGTTACGATTATACCAAGGGCAAACTCGACGAGTTAATTTCAATCATCATTGAAAGTGGCAGCAAGCTCTTTGTTTCAGCAGTTGGCGTTCCTCCTAAGCGTGTCGTCGATAGACTCCACAGCGCAGGAGTTCTCTACATGAACATGATCGGACATCCCAAGCACGTTAGCAAATGTCTTGACTTAGGTGTTGATATTATCTGCGCTCAGGGTGGCGAAGGTGGTGGGCATACTGGAGATATTCCTACAACAGTCTTGATACCAGCAGTTGTCGCAATGTGTAAGGGAAAAACAAGTCCTATGACTGGTAAACCTGTGCAGGTTGTTGCGGCCGGTGGTATTTACAACGGTCAGACAGTCGCTGCAGCCCTGATGATGGGTGCTAATGCCGTCTGGGTCGGAACTCGCTTTATACTTACCGATGAAGCGGGTGCTTCAAAGGCACACCAAGAAGCAGTTGCAACAGCGGGTCATGATGATAACGTACGCACCATTATATTTTCGGGAAGGCCATTGAGAGTTCGGACAAACCCATACATCCAGAACTGGGAAGAAAATCGGGCTTCTGAGATTAAAGAGCTGACCAAAAAGGGTATAATCCCCGTTGACCATGATATTGAATCCATGGGAGATAATATTGACGACGAGGTTTGTCTCATTCTATAGGTTTAAATCAATGCTAACCAAGTTAGACTATGGATTATTCACGGCCGTTCCTCATGGGCAAGGCTGCAGCAGTGATTCACGAAAAGAAAAGTGCTAAAGCTCTAGTTGATGAGCTAGTGAGTGATGCGGTTGCATGCATTCGGAACGGAGAAAAGATCATTGCAAAGCTCTGATGGCTCAAATTACAGGTGATCAATTTGTTTAGAACAAGCGAAATGCCCATTTCGTCGCAGTTGAGGGAGCAAAACAATTGATTCTGCACAACAGGTCACATGCAGATAACAATATCACCCTAGATGAACGCGACATCAGGGAAAAAATTGCCTCATAAGCCTACGTCATCGAGGTGGCTCGTGCGCTATGGTCCGGTCAACCTCCAAATATATGGATGTCTGAGTATGGAAGCTCCTGGCGTCCAATGAGCAATAAAGAAGATGTCGACAAACCAATATTAAAGGTACCAAATTGCATATTTTATCGATAAAATTATGATATAGCAGGAGTATAGACAATATCGAGTATGGGTAGAAAGCACGAGGTGGGACAATTTATAATAGTACCTAGCTCACTAGCTCGTTCCCTTAATCACTTCAAACCTACATTCCACTTTCATAATGCTCTAACTGTGAATCATATAAATTATGGTGCACAAGGCTTATCCTTGCGCCAGGTGATGCGGATCAAATGGATCTGGACTAGGCCATGCTGAATGCCAATAAGCACACACGTCCTCTCCGAGAATAACTGACAGAATTGAACTCAACTCAACCTCAATGCTGAGGCCGTCTAGCCCAGAATCATAACTATTGAAAATGCAGTAATATCTTTCAACTTGCCCACCCTACAATGAAACCGAATCTAATTTTGTCGAAGACCGAACAAATAATGATGATTATTCAGTAACTCTGGAGGCTTATGGCCATGACGAACTTAAGAGATGGAGACTTGTATTGCCCTCAGAAATGCTAGTGTTATGGTGTACCAAGTAAGAAGCCGCAAGGTGGCGGTGCAATGTAGCTGAACCCCGTGAATGAGATGTTACCATTGTCCTAATGAGTCTATGACTATGTGAGGTTCGAAGAAGCAAAAAGATTTCATCCAGTGTTTTGTTTATTAACATCGTGTTAGTTCACAACATAATTATAAGTTCTTGCGTTGGCCGGCTCAGTCCATATCAACTACCCGACGTGTCAGCGCTTTTTACGAAGCTCCATATGTAATGCTTGGGTCAAGGCTACCCTGCCGTGCACCCCAAACTATTAAAAGGCAACAAAAGCGTTCTTCCACTAAGAATTTTAATTTTCAGAAAGTTTCAGTAATTTTATATATATGATAAGAGGAGAAATTATCTCTCACCTATACTAATTTCCTAGTATTAGCCTGCAGGCATTAGTCGAATAGACTACATCTTAGTGTCTACATTGAATTTCTTCGAAGAAGCTGGTATCATGAAACTATTGACTAAAGACAGTTGCCGCTTCCGGAGAGCCTTGAATCCACGAAACTCATGATTTTGGATGATTAGTTCCGCCACGAGGGCGGACTCGGCTTCAAGCAAGCTGACAAAAGAAGGCATCATGAGGAGACTTTTCTCGCCAGCAAACGCCGGTCAGATGAGTATCCGAGTGGTGAAAGCGGCGGCGGCCGTCAGCAAAGTCCCCGTGGCGCGAACGAGCTGCAAGGAGATGATCAAGAGCGTCGCGACCAAGGCTCTTTCGTTCGGGGGATCTGCTTATGTCGGTACAATTCTCGGCTGGGGGTGCCTTTTGGGCGGATTTTGGGCCCAGTATCAACCTACCGAGGCGCTGTATCGTCGTGTAATGCCTACCATCGTTTGCACTCCTCCAGACCATTTTCCCTGCCCATTGCTCCAATCGTCCGTAGAGAAGTTTGGCTCTTACAAAGTCCAAGGGGCTGGAATTGTATCCGCCGAATTTGTACCACGTGCCTCGCTTAGGACTTGCCACTCTCTGTAACGGTAAACGACGCGTAATGTGCTCGGTGATAACGAAGACAACAATAACGACATTACATATCCAATCTTGTGGTGAGGAAACCGATTTCGAGAACAAGTCTGCACACGCAGCTGAATCCATAGCTCGAATGAAGTATATTCTTGACTCCACGCTCGCACAGATACTCAACAGTGGCTGTAGAGAGGTCGAGAGATGCCCTCTGTCGGGTCCACGACCTGCGCAGAGCTTTCCAGCGCTACTGCGGGGGATTTCTTGGGTCTGCTGGTGCTGCTGGTACCGTAGACGGTCGTGCATTCTCTCTGGCTACGAGCTGATCGAGCCCCCCATCCGGCCTCTCGAAGCAGGGCACAGGTAGGCGTCGTCGGTTAACTAGATGACCGGCTCTAGCTGCTTCGCTAAATCTACCCTGAATGCCTCACTGGATATGCTTGGGGGGGGGCATCTGGAGAGTATCGTGTCTCTGCTCCGAAGGTGAGGTGGACAGCAAAGGGTATTGCTTGGATAGCTTGCCTCATTCCACGCGTGGTGCATGAGAGTCTCCAAAGGTGGCTTGTAGTGGCTAGGGCGCTCCTACAGTGTTCTGCTCAGCTGTGTAGTATGGCTGGTCTAGTAGCTGGTGCCGAGGTAGTCATGGCACAATGGCGTATCAAGGAGATGTAGTCTCGACACACCCGCACTGCAAGTAGCGCTGTGTGCCGTATGGGAGATGGGTTGGTGGTCGGAGACGAATGGCATGGCTGTTCGGTTGGGTGCAGACATGGGTGCGCTGCATTCTGGTGATGTGATCGGTCTACAGGCGAACCAGGTAGGGCATAAGAGACGAGCTTCCCGCAATGCGTAAGATGACAATTATCATGGAACCCTCACCTCTGCTTGACAATGAAAATATCTCTCCATCAACCATCTGAGCTGCTCCGGCGCAAATGTACATTGCCAAGTCATATACCAATCATAATATACGGGCCTCCCTGTCATGGCATCCAAAGCGTAGGCCACGATCAAAGCAGACTCCGAGGCAACGGGCGAGATTGTCCGGCCTTTATCTGTTCCGCCCGCGAGAGCTGCTGGCTCTGCCAATTCTCCGCGTTTCCCGGCAAAAGGGCCGAAGTTCAGTCCCAGATATCTCCAGAGAATCGCCGGGTTTCCTGTGCCCAGCCCAGCGTTTAACTTAGCCGAGTCGGGAGAAGGCGGCCACGTGACATGAAAGAAGCTGCAGAAGGGAAATGGGAGCTGTCATCAGCGTAGGCCAAGCGGCCGTGCGAGAGTCGGAGCCCTCCGTCGATCGCCAGGAGGAGGAGAATTCGAGATATCGGGGGGGTGTTGGTGGGGAAGGCTCCAGTGAACCTGAAAGGAGGGAGATTTGGAGCCATCTATATTTATATTAGCCTCTCCTTGTTCCACGACTGAAATTACCCATAGGACCAAATTTGGTTAATGTGGGTGTTTGTAGTCCTCATTAGTCTATGGCTATACAAGGAAATGTAGCTCCTCTCTGCCTACAGACCAAGGATTCCGATACCAGTAGTATATCCCCTCCTATGCCCCCCATACAGCTCCCATCAAACAGTACCACCCCTCGCAAGTCTTCATTCGATCATACACTTAGAGGAGCCCTTTAACCTTCCTTGTCTCCCCTCTCCAGCCAACGAGACGGTGTCCATTTACGGGTTTATGGCAGACGGGAAAAATCGCAAAAACCACTGGGTGCGGAGCTCTCCTAATACTGACATTAGGACTAAATCCTACACCCTTGGTAGTCTCTATAGCTGACTAAACCCTAGATTCCATCTCTACCGTACTGGCGCAGACAGTACACGCACAAGGGAGTATTCCCCTAACAAAACTAGCTTTATAGATTCGAGACAAACGTTCACAATTACTCTTAACCAATTCTTGGTGAATAATACCAATTATCCATCTAATTAATTCATTGATACCTCTTAGCACCCATATGGTAACACGATTTCATTATTCATTCTGGTTTGCTTCATCATTCAAATATTACTGATTCTCTTCACTCTCCATATGTCCGCATACTTGTGAAATTATATTTCATCTAGTCGTGATGTTTATCTGCAAACTTAACACAATTCACTTGTGCATGACGCTGTTATCTTGGTGTTGGCATCGAAACCTCTACTAATTTACTGCCATCTTCATCGCTTTTCCACAAGCTAGTCACAGTCTTTAGTTGCGTGTAAAATTGCAATCCTGGCTTGCCATAAAAGTAACTGGCACCTCCACCAGCGACACTCTTTTTATTGCCTGTAAAGCTGAACATGGGCAAGGGTACGGGAATGGGTACGTTGATTCCAACCTGGCCAGCCTCGATGTTTTTTTGAAAATAGGCCGCAGCAGAGCCTGAGCGTGTAAATATTGCGGCACCATTTCCATACTCGTTGGCATTGACCAAACTTATGGCTTCCTCGAGCGAGTCTACACTGAGACAAATGAGTACGGGGCCAAAGATTTCTTCCCGGTAACACTTCATGTGCACTTTAACGTTGGTTATTACCGTTGGACCAACCCAGTTACCATTTGGATATTTGTCTGACTTATAGCCTCGACCGTCAAGAAGAATAGTAGCCCCCTCTTCTTGCGCTGAAGTTATCAAATGCTCAATACGCTCTCGACTCTGGGGTGAGATGACAGGGCCGATATGGGTAGTATCTTCAAACCCACCGCCTACTTTGAGTGCAGTAGCTGAATCAACTAGTTTGCTTAACCAATTTTTGGTCTCGCCCACCATGACAAGTGTACTAAGGGCCATGCAGCGTTGACCAGCTGCTCCAAAGGCCGCTCCTACTATAGAATTTAGGGCATCATGTTTGTTAGCGTCTGGTAGAATAACGGCATGATTTTTAGCTCCAAGATTTGCCTGTACACGCTTCCCATTTGCCGACCCGCGCCTAAAAATATATTCACCCACATGGTTAGAGCCGACGAAGCTGATAGCCTTGATCTGAGGTTCGTCAATGATAAAATCTACAGTTTTCGCTGCACCGTGAACAATATTCAATACACCTTTCGGGAAGCCAGCTTTCTCAGCAATCTCGGCGAGTATCATTGCAGCACCAGGATCACGTTCCGAGGGTTTGAGAATCAGACAATTCCCAGTCATGGTAGCAATTGGTATGGACCATAACGGAATCATGGCAGGAAAGTCTAGTTTCGTAAGCTGTGAATTGATCTTGATAAAGAGGTGGGGTGCAGTACTGAATGGACAAATCGCTGCGACAATACCTAATGGTTCTCGGTAGCTTTTTGTCTCCATATCTTTGGCTACTTCGAGGACCTCCCCCAACATCAATTGTGGAAGGTTGCATGTATTTTCGGCAACCTGTAGACCACGGAGTACATCACCCTTAGCATCTACCACGGAGAGAATCAGCTGGGGTATCACTCCAAGCTCTGCTGGCTACAAACCAGCAAAAGTCTTTCCCTGCTCTAAGGTGATACTTGCAGCCAAACGATGCCAATTTTCTCGTACACCCTGTGTAAACTTGAAAATTATTTGTTGCTTCGCCATCACGCTTGTTGCTCTCCAGGCTGGAAATGCCCTGCGCGCACTTTCGACTGCGGCCTGGAGTTCGGCATCGGTATTTTGAGGTACCCTCGTAACCAGATTATTGGTAGCTGGATCATGTACCTCGATAAATTGCGAGGTATCCGACTTGAGAAATGCATTGTCTATGAACCACGGCGTATCTTGTACATTTTTGAGCGGTGAATGAGAAGTTGGATAACTGTTGGTAGTGGAGCTAAGAGTTAGAGAATTTAGAGATCGTATGGTTGCGAGATGGCCATGATGCACTTTGTGCAGTGACTTGAGCACAGGCCATGATATCCTTCTAGATGGCATCATGAAGCTTGACTCTCGCAGAACAGTATACGACGGGGCGTGATGCATTCTTCACAAATCTAAGATGAAGCATCGTGGATAGAGGCTGATGATCTATTCGTCATAGTAATTAGCTAAGACACTGAGCTACTGTGATGACTCATGTGAGGACTGACATTCATCCACAACACGCCTTGGCTTGTGGGGGCGACATAAACCTTGATCAGATATGGCACGGGCAAGATGTGCAGTATCAGCTCCTTTGGCGTAGCTGCTAATGCATTGGGAGTTAATTGGCGTTATGGTTTAAGGTTTGGGCTGATACTCTTAGAACATTCCGAGGATTAGAGTCGCAAATCCAGCGGTGCCCGCACTCTTACGCGGCTTCGTTAGGGCCGACTGAGCTGTGCAAATCGAAAAGTTTTGTGATAGTGTTTGCAAAGTACTTTTAGGTACTTGTGTCTCTGATTTTCAAAGGGTTGGAAAATAGATCTTGTAGCAAGCAGTCCACATCACTGCCGTCATTTACGAGCAGGAAAGATACTCTGACAATTCAGCGGCATGCCCCGTTTCCGATTGCAATCACAACTGTCGTGAATGCTGCTTTCCACTATAGGACGCACGCATCAATTTTTCTCTGTTCCAATTAATGAGTAAAGACTGCCATTTCGAATTCCTGGGTTAGAGCGGGAAATGGGGCACAACAACAGGTAGCTGGGTCTTTTTTTTGCACAAGATTTGAATTTCGTATGCAGCTATCTAGCTATGAGATTACATCAGAGAAATAGGACGGAACAGATGACTCAATATAAAAGAAGAGTACTCATGCCTCGGATTTTATTTGCAAGTACCACTGCGAAGGTATGGCGGCTATTTCTTCACCCCAAGTCAACCCTCATCCGTGAATACCCACCCAAGTGGAGTAGATGCTCAGACTACTCAAACTATACCGGAGAACACCACCAGGAGACGCACCACGGCACCTTCCATCGTTGGCTTCTTTTTACAGTGTCAGCTGCACTCTCGCAAGTCAAAACTTTGCGCGCAAAATTCTCTTCAATTTGTAGAACTCCTTGCTGAAATTCAAAAATCCACACCCGTCGAGATTGTCTCCATCCTTTGCATCATCTTGTAAACTTATCCTGATCCCTCTCGCGTTCACCCTAAAGAGCTGCCTGCTAGATTTGCGCGCCACCCTTTGCATCCTCCTGCGGGTGTCTATGTCAGCGTGCATTTGGTGACCAGCTGAGGCCATAGAAAGTCGACGTGAGGTGTGATCATTGAAATGAGAATGTAATAGGTCGTACTACTAGACTGGATGATATTTAAGTAGTAGTCGATCTCATTGGTAATGAATGATTTTTTTTTATATCCATTTATGTCCTATTTGAGTTTACAACTATGTAGAACAGACTATTTAAATACATTTAATCTTTTATATTCTGATTGGGGGTTTCATTAGGTAATGAAAGATTGACATGGTGTATTTTGAATGATTGCCTCATGGGCCAACTCCTTTGGTATTGCGAAATTTGACTGAACTTGGCTCTGGGAGAAGATTCCACTCCCAGGTTCATAGAGGACACGGCGAACAGGTAGCTGATTCAAACTACTCTTGAGATATACTGAGAATTGCTGATATCATGGGTGGAGAAATGTGTGGTATGGATGGAATGAAGCTCAAAGCTACCTACTACTATCTTGTCACGACCAGATTGTCAAGGGTTCCCCCACAACTCCCCGACCTACGACTGCGCAGGTTCCGCTTTACTGGTGGATCCCGTCAGGCATCTATTGGGTAGTTACTATTCATGCCAGTGAGTGATAAGGTGGGCTAACCATATCTCATGGCGCAAGTGCATATTATCCTAATATAAACTGTTTCTCTACTACAGTCATATTACTGCCTTAGTTACAACACCTTATGCAAATCTTCCTCAGAACGTGCCAAACGAAAAACTTGAACCATCAGCAGTCATAAAATTTTCTAAGCATTGGAAGAAAGAAAACAAAATTTATGGTACAATGCAAAACTTGTTTGAAGATAAGGTACATCAGTTCCTAACATCATGTGAATCCTCGAGATTCATCCCTCGCAGTTGCATGCAGTCTTTGATCGAATACTTTAGGAACCAGCATTGCTGTACTACACTCGAATGAATGAGAGCCCTGATAAAGGTCTGAGGGACTTTGACATACTGGTCTACAAGCTAATTATGTTCCAGAGGGCAATGAGAACTTCATATGAAGGTGATGACAAACATCTTGAAAGATGTTATAACAACCCTTACCCATGAAGAAAGGACCAGAGCCATGATGGTAACAAATTCAACCTCCACATGAAACATTAACAGTGGAAAAATAAGGACTATATCTGCAGAAATTATGGCTATTGATTAACTAAGCACACTGAAAACGAGCGGCGCCGAATTAGAAATCAATTTATCACACAATGTGAAGTCGACAGCATCACTCCTGCCGCGCAAAGTATCTCAGTCTTCCGAGTTCAGTTCGAGGGCTAGGAGCTGACTGGCTAATATCCCATGTGAGGCGCAATGTCAAGTGATCATAGCGATAATGACAAGGATGAGCACTTTGAACTTCAACAAAGAGAAACATCTCATGATTGATATTATGGTACTTCGCTAGCCATATAAGCGTAAAAAATCACAAAATTTCGCTGGATTAACGGTGGAGACAGTCCCGCAGACTCCATTACGAATGTTACGCCAACCAAAACATTGCAGAGCTTCATCGACTTCAATGAACTTTCGACTCAGGTGGAAGGTATTCCGACGTGATTCAAAAGTGGTAGGATCTACCATCTTCGAAGTGAATATATTAATGTTATTAGTTAAATGGGAACATAGTTATTTGTCACTTGTTTATTCCGAATCTAATTGTGGGAGATGTGGTTGACCAGGTCAGTTGCAATGCTCATGAGATAGAACATAGACTACCTATATACTCCAATATGAGCCATGTCATTGTCTACGTTCAACCTCCTGACTTACTGCCCACAGCGTGCGCTGTTCCAATGGCTAGCGCTCGCGCTCCGAATACGCGCTGCTGCAATGCCTTAATCACTTACGCGCAATGTTCCAACTGAGCGATCCTGAATCAACTGTTCAGGAGCGATAGCAGTTATGTCCATGGCTGGTGCCAGCGGTTTCTACACACGTTACGGGACCGCTTCAATCATTGCCATGCAATGTCTCAACTCTGCGCTTCCTATTCCACTACTCGGGAGCGAAAGTCTTTGTAAAGTTCCGGTAGCGCGTGTGGTCAGTAGACTCATCACGTCGCTGCCCCAATCATTGCGCTGCAATGACTCAGCCCGGCGCTCATGAGTCCGAGGCTCGGGAGCTACAGCAGTTGTATCCATGGTCGGCACAAGATGTGCATATGCACCTGTCGGCCCCGAGCTCCTCATAGACTGGCGATATCATCACAGTATAAGGTGATTATCAGGGTTCACAATGGAGGTTGAGAAGTAAGAATTTTTAGATTAAGAAGTAATAATTGTGAAAGCAAGATACCAAATGTGATTATGATCTAAAGAAAAGAATAATACAAATTGCGAAGCTGAAGATCAGGGTAAGCAATATCTTCCGCCTCTTATAATCGGAAAAACTCATTAATACAATCTCCGGCTCGTCTTTGAACCATCCATCACATGAGGGTATCTGAATTAAATTGTTAATGTTAGTACGGCAGAGCATTGTATAAATCAAAGGTACTACATTGTAAAGTGTTAGTTCAATCGTGATTCATTCTTGTCTTCTGTTCTATCCTGTTTAGCCCATACAAGTGAGATACTCTCACTTGTACGGGCCGCGTCTATCTAACCTAATTGGATATAACCAACATCACGTGGAGCGTGATTCTAGATGACCTTCACAAAAGTTAGTCTCCTCAGACAATTAATCTGGGAAATAAGTTGTGGATGCTTCCTGCATCCTAAATCCTAATCATCAAAACATCATTTTTTGCCAAAAAGCTGCGCAGCGCTCGAAGCTACTTTTATTATCTATTTCATATCTTGTATCCCATTTTTTTATCTTCTTTATCCTCCTCTCGCCATTTCGCTTTCCATACTCCAACATGGCGAACGTGGGTGCTGGTGTGGGTAAATCCAGCGGTTTGGACGCATCGCAAAAAACGACACTGGCGACCAGAAATAACGGCAGCGGAGCGCAGACAGCTCTAAAGGACAAGAACCTTGAAATACTAGGGAAACTTATCGACTTTCTATATATTGATCGTCGATTCTGTTTATTGGTCTGTAATGACAGACACGGAAATAATTCATGAGATTGCTTAATGAGAGGCTAGGATTGATTCCGATATTATTTGGTAGAAGACTTGTCCCAACTATCAGAGGGCTACAGCGTCTTTATCTATCTACAGGTAAAATCCCCCATATCCCATTCATACTAGCCATACAGGATCTAGCATATTAAACTTGATACGTATCATCATTTTGGGGTTGAGGTTTACCGTGTACTTGCTACTTGAGTCGCGTGTCTGACTACTATGAGACACGCTCAGGTATCAACCTTATAACCCATACCAAACCCAAACTACTTCACTACCCTGAATATGACCCCATGAATAGTTGTAACAGTAGCCTGCAACCTAGCACGATTAGGCTAGAGCTCGTTGACTAAGACCTAATCCGAACAGAAACCATTAAAACAGATTAGACTTATCGTCATGGGGGAGATAGACGAGAAAGACCTACCATCAATGGAGGATGTGAACGAGACCGTGAAGGTTTTCAACGCGCACAAAAGGGCCTAGACAGAAATATCCCAGAAGAAGTCTCCAATCGAAGAGAGAAAAATGGCACTAGAGGAGGTTGTCAAGAAGATTCTCGCGGAACCCCATGAAAATCTGCACTCGGAGTTGCAAAGGGGATGCTGCAACTAAGGACCTTCGTGTCGGTCGTAGCTCCGCAAATGACTATAACAGCGGTACGTATCAGAATAGACGGAGCGGATAAATTGCAGCCGGAAGAGCTGCTTTCAAAGGCAAAAGATTACATCGATGGCGCATACGCAATTCGTTAGATGCGCAGTAACGACACTGAGGTGTTCGTCCAGTCGGCGTACCAGAGAGACGCGGCGCTAAATGCGCGACAACCAACTGACTTTATAATTTTGCGACAAGACTTTCCAGTCGAGGTTTCCAGAGTCCCACTGCGGACAATAATTGAGGGCGGCAGAGATGCCGAAAACCATTCTATCATCAGGGGCATTGAGACGGCAACTGTGGCTAGGATTCCTGGCCTAACGATAAATTGCACCAGGTGGTTACACGACGCAAAAGAAGACGCGCGGTCAAAGAGAAACGGCCGCACTCATGGATCAATAGTGGTCTGCCTTCCATCAGAGGCAATGCAAATGAAATTGGTTCAATATGGCCTTGTCATTAACGCCATGCTCTTCACCGCCTAAGTGTGTTCACCACGAGTGTTATGGCCAGGTATCCTTGAAGAAGGTTCAAGGAGAAGATTCCCGGGAAAACTCCGATAATTATAGTTGGAGGGGCTCACCATGACATAATCTACCAGAGTCTCACTTCAAATCTAGCACGTATTTAGTTGTACTTACGGAATCTGGAGTTACCCGAAATTAGTTCCTCAGCTTCTAAATCGTATATCTTCCTAGTCCGATATTCCCGAACATCTTACTACTTGTCTTATCCTCTCGTCCCTTAGTCCCCAACCCCTGGCATCTCGACAGCTCAGTCGACCAATCAGATCCGTTCTCACGTATATTCTCTTTTGTTATTAGCCTAGTCATTACTAGAATACTTACAGCAGACGGCGCTCCACACTTCATCTATCACCCGCCGTAACAACGAGCTTAGCCAATGTTGCTGTTGTCTTGAAGATGAATGAGAGGAAGAGTAAACTTGTTGGAGAGAAGAGAGAGAAGTACGAACGTTGGGGTTTGTACTTATCGAGATGAGAGAGAATGAGTCTTTCTTATTGTTGTGAAGTTCAATTTAAAGGTTGTATTCCTATTTAAAAGAGATTGAGATATTAATTACTACATAATGACAGATAGAAAATTTTACATATATATAGTGTGCGTCCGTGCACTGATTACAGAAGATTATTCATGCTGATGAGTCATAATATCCTTCCATGATTACGATTCATAGCGCAAGTGTCCATTTGTATGGAGAACTAGACTAGATGCAGTCATGTACCGCTTTTATTTCAACAGCCAAAGCAGTACTTCAACTTCAGTCAGTAGAGACACACGCAGGCGTCGTGTGGAAAGACCGCTAGGTGCGGTGAATGGGCTGGTGCTCAGCAAAGTCGGGAATATCCGAGAAAAAGGTTTCTTGTGCGGACTGTGGCAAAAAGCAGCGTGTCGGACTTACCAAGTCTACAAGGGAAGTGTACAAAAGGCTTGGATGGAGCTTCTGTCAAGAACGGCGGAAATCTGGAATGAAAAAGCGCCAGTGGAGCCAAAGAAACAGCTCGAACGATAGATGATCACAGATTCGCTTTGGTCACCAGTAAGAAGAATAGAGAATCCGAAGAGGGCCGGGACGACCGCAAATGTTAATCGAAGCCCCTTCAGCTCGAACCATCCCCGCAGTAGTCGCACCACTACTTGGGCCGACTCTTCGAACACTTCGTCGACCAGTGCCGAGTGAGGAGGTGCCTTTTTTGATTTTTCCCAGCATTTTTCTGATGGAAAGAGGAATTGAGGAATTCAGGGGAAAGTTTACAAGGTTATGGTTGAAAGGGCCATCTACAGCATTAAGCCGGGTCGGTTCAAAGTGGTAGGACAGCGGGATTTGTTGCTTGAAATCTTTTTCCCTTCCCAGCATGGCTCATCGCCCTTCATAGTTCTGTTTGTAGGTTCGGCATCGGACGTGAAACGAGAAATGAATGAAATCCCACTCATCTCGAAAGCCTATACTAATTATTTCCGCAGAGAGACTTTTATCAAGCACAGGATTGCTCTTTCCGAAAGCCGGTCTCGGAGATGATCTAATGATTCATCTCTGTAGCTATCAAGGAAATAATGAGCCCTCAGTCGCTGAGGGTGTAGAGCGCATTGGGCTCCTCTCTGACCCAGGCCACACCTTGTACAGTGCTCCTTTTATCTTTTGTTGCGCGAAAGATCATTGATATAATGACCGTGATGAATAGCCATTTAACTCAGTATTTACCCGTGGAGTTTTACCATATTTTGCACCCGACCTTCTACCCAAAATATGATGGAAAATGGAAACTGCGAGCGCGGGGAAAAGTCTCGAAAACCCGGCTGCCGCAGCTGGGCGAGGCCTAGACACCGGGACCACACGAGGTGCGCATATTCATCTACGTTTGCCTTCTTTGCGACATTGGAGACCATCTTAATATAATCCACCATGGCCGTATCGGGTGCAGGGTACGCTGCGGAAACTCTTCGTACGGCTTCTCCCCCATGATCAAGGGTGGGCGATGGAAGGAAGTGTTGAGAGATGAGGACGATACAGACGGCGCAAGCGCATGCGAATACTCGTGGAGGTGAAGACTCTTTCACTTAATCTCGGTTCTGCAGGCTCGACAGTCATAGCTGGAGGTTCGTAAGGGACGCCACCGACAGGTGTCGAGCATCGTCCTGCATGCTTGTGTGAAGTGAATACCACTGCGCATTAGCTCTCAGCGAGGGATGTGTTACTGACGGTGATCTAGGATGGGCATTTTAATGGTCTAATTAGCCAGGCTTACGAATGACTTCGTGAAGAGCAAGACTGAACACCTCTACGTGGTATCTGTGAGGTACCTGGGAGCCTGACCTGTGACGGGCGAAGTCTATTTTTAAAGGAAAAGATGACTCAGTAAAAACAACTTGATTCCTATTTCTCTCCCGGAACTATAGGACTATATACAATTATCATGATTGACATGATTTCTTGAACGCTAAATATTGAAAGGCTAGGAATAGGTATCTTGTTTTTCTACTTACAGAATCCAAGCATTGTCCGAAGCAAACAACACCCGAGCGTTTGAACAGTCCCTATTTTTGACCTGAGACATTTCCCTTTCCAAAGTCTTGCGTGGCTATTCTTAGCCTTCGACAGTATCCTCTACGAACCTGGGAGTGAAATATTCTCCCAGAGCCAAATTCACTCAAATTTCACAATACCAATTAAGTTGGATCACGAGGCAATAATTCAAAATTCTCCGCCACGTCAAATTTTCGCTCCCAACGAGTTCGACTCCCACCCAAGCCTCATCAAGTTTACAGGTACGACTTAGTATATCCTCATTCCAATGAACACACCTCTCATCAACTATTCTCTGGCCTCAGCTGGTCACCAAATACACGCCCACGCCGATATTTATACCCGACGGAGGAAACAAAGCGTGGCGCACAAATCTGGGAGGCAGTTCTTTGAGACGGATATGAGAGGAATCAGGATAAGTTTTCAAGATGACACGGAGGATGGATACAATCTCGACGGGCGTTAAATTTTGAGTTTTGGCACAGAGTTTTACGAATTGAGCTTTGTGCGCGCCAAGACTTCGCTTGCGAGAGTTCTCGGACACTAAAAAACACGCAAACGATGGAAGGTGCTGCGGTCCGCCTCCTGGTGGTGTTCTCTAGTATGGTTTGAGTAGTCTGGGCACCTACCCCACTTGGGAAGGAGACACCTCAGACTATTTTTCGCGCGGAGAAAGTTCAGTGGATGAAGAAGGGAAGTCTGGATAACTCAGGGTTTTTCGAGACGTTCCCCTGGATGGGTGTTTAAGGATGAGAGCTGACTTGGGGTGAAGAAAAAGCCGCCATAACTTCGCAGTGGTACTTGCAAATGAAATCCGAGGCATGAGTGTTCTTCCTTTACATTGAGTAATCTACTCTATACTTCTCTTTGATATTGTGTCATAGCTAGATAGCTACATACGCAATTAAAATCTGATGCAAAAAAAAAAAAAGTCCTAAACTCTAGAGCTTCGGCTCTAGCGTCCTTTGTCCCGAATGGGATAGATATCACTTGCTCTAGGGCATATGATTATCGACGTAGACATTAAATAAAATCATCATCATCAGCTTCCTCCCACAAATATCAAGGTACTCCTTGACAAACAAGAGGCGGTCAGAGCCCTTCAAATTGGCAGAACAAATTCCTTGCAAGTAAAGGTAATCAATTTATGGGAACTACGCAAGACTCGACCAACGATAGAGGTCTACTGGGTTCCGGGACATAACGGCATTCCAGAAAATGAAAAGGCTAATGCGATGGCATAGGCATTCCTTGCGTAAAATAATCGGGATGCGAACATACCGGGACCAGAGTGCATCTGGGAGGAAACTCACGAAGTTCTGACTTTTGCAGCTCTCAAACGCCAAGTCAACATCCGGGTATAAAAACTTGCGGAAGAATGGTGGCTTAAGAACAGATCGGGTAGGTATGAAGATCTGGACCTACTGATGCGGAGAAAAAGCCCTCCGGGGCTAGCTCTACCTCGATGGGCATACCACCGCCTCATCGCAGCAAGGGCCGGGCATGGGGACTTCTCGAGCTATCATAGACGGTTCCAACACCACAATGAAGAAATGCTTTGCAATTGTGGCCGAGAAAAGTGGCCATGGCATTTTGCAGAGTGTCGCCCGACCATCCAGAAATGGAGGACGGAAACGAAGGAACCACCACCTATGATAAGGAATGTTATAGGTCAAGAAGGATGGCAGAAATTCTGGCATTTTTTAACTGTAACAAAGTGTTACAGCAAGATTGAATCGTGAACAGGTGATGTAAATGTCAGCTGTATTGCTTCTTGGGGCCCTTCAGTGTGGTACGAAAATTCAGGTGTAGCACAAGGCGCTAGCATATTAGAAATGGTGTTTTTATCTGTTTTAGTTTTGCGTGTCTAGGTTTCTACGAAACAATGATATAGGTAGTGAAGAGTTATAGAGATCTGGAATACTCGTGCCATGCCCTCTGGGTGCTGAGGTAGTACCCGGTCACGATAAAAATATTATCATCATAATCATCAGCTTCCCCGGTCATGGTTAGGACATCTTCGGCGCAAGGTCAGAAAATTTCATGGTGTGCAATTTTCCTATAATGTAGAGATCAGTTGGAGAGCAGTGGAGAAGCTAAAACGAAGGATGAAACGTGAAGAGAAACGTATGGCGCTTTAGCAGGTCATTTAATGAGGCTCCCAACTTCAAATATAGTACCCGTTAGAAATATAGGAATGGCAGTTCGAGGGGAAACTGAGGTTGAATAGATTGGAAATAGTAAAGATCAAAGATATACTAAGGATTCGGTCGTAATTGCTCATGTTATGGAGGGATATACACCTTGGTGCCTCAACATCCGGATCTCTGAATATTTAGAATTGGAAATACGTAGCATGGGTAAAGTATTAGATGATCTGGTTAATCAAGTAACGCTAGGTACACGTATTTTGTAGTAACTTGTGTGATTAAGCCTGGCCTAGTTAGTGCTCAAGCTCTCATTTACCTAGCACACCAATTTACCTTCATATTTACAAGTATGTTATCTTAAATTTCAGCTCTTTTCTCTATCTTTTCAATCCAGTCTTCTAGCCTCCCTGTCATCGGGAAGGGCGGTTTATGGCAGGCACTTTGTACTGAAATTTTAGAATCCCTTACATACTCTTTTGAGTCAATCAACGTCTCTACTGTTGGAGCATCTGCAAATACTACAGCTGTGGGCTTTGACAGTTGGATCTTGATGGTTGGCCAAATACAGTCTAGGTCCCTTGGTTCTGGTGTATTCTGGATCAAGGGACATAAAAAGTATTCGGCCACTCTCCGACCAATTTGGTCCGTAAGAGCTTCAAGAGTTTGGAAAGATGACTCTTCAATTGTCTAATACAGATTAGAAAGTAGGAGAGGTCTGTACATAAGGATTTAATACCATTACAGTGAGTTGTTCTAACGCACAGAAGTCTTCTTTAAATTCCTCATCAAAGGGATCAATCTCCAGGGTAGCGATCACCTGCTGTCTTGCCAACCTCTCATTGTCGTTCACACCGATAACTGTGAAAGTTTTAAGGTGGAATATTTTGAGTGTCATCGAGCGTGTTAAAAGGGATTTTCTGTCACGATATCCAAAGGATGCAGACATTTGTACTCTATCGCCATGTAGTGATCCCTTTGGAAGGATAATATCAAGTTCCAGAAGATCTAATTCCGTAGATTGGAGTAGTGGGATACGCTGTACAGAACTTTTAATTTTATCAGATGATTGGATTCCAGTTAACCATTGCTGTAGATAGTGTAAAATGTGACTCAACTCCACTGGGTTATCCCCAGAAGAATTTGAGAACTCTTGACAGGCCTCAAGAATACTTTTGCTGAGAATTCCATAGTTAACTGTCGAATCGGTCAGAGTATCACTAGCAGAGGTATTATGAAAGGATTTTCCCAGGTAGATAGAACAGTTGATGAGGACTGGCTGAGGATTTTTGTGACGACCCCAAGCATCACATACCCTTGCAATACTTGTCTGGAGATTGGTGATACGAATGACACTTTGTACTTCGCCAATAGACTGACGAATCGCCCATTTTCTAGTCAATTTTACCATTTTGGAAGGTAATGCAATCTTTACCTATCCTTCTGAGAAGGTATGTAAGCGGGGTAACTAAAGTTAAGATTATGTTACTGTTGGAAATATCGCGCATTAACATGGGCGCAATATTCATGGAACGAAAGTAGGAGTTGACTAAAAGAGTATCATGTTCGGATTACAGCTAAAAGTGTGGAAAGTGTGCGCTATAAGTTCAAGTGTAGGAGGGCAAGACTGACACCTGTGAGGTTCCGTGCGCGCGTTGTATACTTAGTAATACAATGGGGTGTGGGTGTAAGATTGGGATGATGTCACGTGGTGTCTCGTGGCTCCTAACTACAACGGATCTTGTGTAGAGCTTGAGACTAATACGTGAATTCTTTTTCTCCTAAATGTAGGATATCTATGCGCCAATATACATCAATACTCTGTTACCCCTCAGCTCCCGTGCGATCTGATCGAGTGAGATCACAATGGCACTAGCATTTTGTCTATGCGCCGTACATCCAAAATCTGATCAGCCTGTGATAATGTAGATCTTCTCAGGATCCACACCTGTACGCGGTGCCCTCTACCAACCTGGGAGTGAAATATCCTCCCAGAGCCAAATTCACTCAAATTTCACAATACCAATTAAGTTGGATCACGAGGCAATAATTCAAAATTCTCCGCCACGTCAAATTTTCGCTCCCAACGAGTTCGACTCCCACCCAAGCCTCATCAAGTCTGCAAGTACGACTTAGTATATCCTCATTCCAATGAACACACCTCTCATCAACTATTCTCTGGCCTCAGCTAGCCGCCAAATACACGCTCACGCCGATATTTATACCCGACGGAGGAAACAAAGCGTGGCGCACAAATCTGGGAGGCAGTTCTTTGAGACGGATATGAGAGGAATCAGGATAAGTTTTCAAGATGACACGGAGGATGGATACAATCTCGACGGGCGTTAAATTTTGAGTTTTGGCACAGAGTTTTACGAA
Organism: Blumeria hordei DH14; assembly: GCA_900239735.1. NCBI lineage: Eukaryota > Fungi > Ascomycota > Leotiomycetes > Helotiales > Erysiphaceae > Blumeria > Blumeria hordei. The sequence continues at coordinate 180,139 of OENG01000035.1, read as the reverse complement.
TTGAGCTTTGTGCGCGCCAAGACTTCGCTTGCGAGAGTTCTCGGACACTAAAAAACACGCAAACGATGGAAGGTGCTGCGGTCCGCCTCCTGGTGGTGTTCTCTAGTATGGTTTGAGTAGTCTGGGCACCTACCCCAGTTGGGAAGGAGACACCTCAGACTATTTTTCGCGCGGAGAAAGTTCAGTGGATGAAGAAGGGAAGTCTGGATAACTCAGGGTTTTTCGAGACGTTCCCCTGGATGGGTGTTTAAGGATCAGGGCGGACTTGGGGTGAAGAAAGAGCCGCCATAACTTCGCAGTGGCACTTGCAAATGAAAGTCGAGGCATGAGTGCCCTTCTAATATATTGAATCATCTTTTCTGGCCTTTTTCTCCGACATTGTGTCATGGCTAGATAGCTGCATACTCAGGTAGAATCTGATGCAAAAAAAGGTATATCATATTTCGACAAATGAGACGTCTGAATTTGTCTCGGAGCTCGTACGACGTCGCGTAAGCACACTTGACCAAATGCCATCCAGTCCATGTCTCTATCCAGGAAACCAAAAAGTCTCCATTTAATGGTATATCCAGAGGGGCCGCTTGCCCCTGCTCGCTCAGCCTGCCCGGCCAACAAAACGATGAGTGTCTCTGGGTATGTGGCGGCGGGAAAAATCGCAAACATGGCTGGCTACGAGAGCTCTGTTTCGATGGAGATGCAGACTACAAGCTGTGGGAAAGTATCATGGATTGCTAGGAAGAGATGCCTCGAAGAACAAGTGTACAAGTTCGGACAAGACGTTATTGGTGGTTGTGTAGGATATCAAACTCTCTTCGCAATGTGGATCAGTAATAGATGATATTCCGTAGACTTGGTTTAACTCGTACAAATAATTCTATCCTTAGATCCAGATCCGCAGGGCTTGAGTGATCTGACAACAACTAGCCACTGCATTTCCGACACCACGGAACCTCATGTCGCCTAGTCAAGCTTTTGTTTTTTTTTATTAAATCATTTAATGTGTATTCAGCTCTTTAGCTATGAAACATGACCAGTAATAAATATTCATGTAGGATGACTCTCTTGACGTTAGAGACACTCACACTCGGATTTCATTTGCAAATACCACTTTGAGGTATGTTTGCTTACACAAACAGTCGAGCCTCCTCCCTAACTACCCACCAAAGGGAAATTCAAAACCTATGATTGTCCAAGCATGCCTTTATCATCCATGCATACTAGCGTCGCGAAAATATAGTCTAGTTTTGCCGGATTCGAACCAGCGGTCTCCTGTCTCGGGTGAGATATGTGTCCTAGCTATCCAGACCTTACTTGAGAAACCGGCCAAGATGATGTACCACCGCACCATCCAACCACGGCGGTGTTTATAGTTTTGTTTTGTTCGTTTACGTGCTAGGTACATTGGTTCCCGTCGCGCTCCTACTGGAGCTTCAGCACGAGTGGGGCCGGGCTGCATCAGGCTAACTACCATTAAGTACATCTAACTCGTCCCACCCAAATGACCGGACCACCTCAGACTTCACCCATGTGCTGAATCATGTCAAGCCCAACGGTCCAGAGAAACCTCTTTTGACGCGCCGAAGCGCAAATTCCTCCTCAGCCTCGACCACCACGCACCCGAGTCCTTGACACCTTTGCGATCTGTAACTTTTCCCATCAATTCAGTCCCAGCTTTGGCTCCTCTCATCCAGTCGCCCACCAAGGCCTCCCCACTTAATATTCCCTCTCCCCCCCCCCATACAGCATCCCTTTGTCATTTAGTCAGCCTCGCCATCCCAGAAACTTTGTAGAATGTCCACCCGTCCGGCCTTGCCCCGTCGCTGCCTTACCCCTAACCGTGGAGGTCGAAAACGCAACTGAGAGCTCAAGACCGAGGCACCGATGCCCCAGCCTTTGTCGGAGGCTCTAGTTCGCATACCGGCGAAATGTCGTGCGTATTTCGTCGGTGGCGATTCGTCATAGGTCGAGTTGTTAGTGCCCTTGGACGAGGTGAGGACGCATTCAAGGCCGGTATTTCGAACGTGCCTTCACAGTCACTAGCAGTTACGGAGTGTGGGACATCCTCTTACTTCTTTCTTGGCGAATTGACTTTTGGAGGTATGGGATTGCTTCGATAGGTGGTGAGATGATTATGGAGAGGGCCGCGAGATGAGTTTGGCTGGGAATAATTTTCCGGAGAAAGAAATTAAGATCTTGAAGGTGTCGGTTGTTTTGATACGAACATCAGACAGGTTATAGCCTGTCTGCGATTTTTATCTGGGGTGTAATTGATTGATTTCGTTGAGTTGTGCAGTCGTGAAATCTCTGCAAGTCGGATTCTCGAGCAAAAATGAGCTAACACCACTCCTCCCGATCGTCAACTCGATTAAAACCTACAAATTCACCCTTTGTCGTGACTGAATCTCGGCTCTGGGGGAATATTTCAAACCCCAGGTTCGTAGAGGACACCACTGACAGGTGTTCAGCCTTCGTCCTCCAGGCGGTGTTTTTAGTGTTGCCTGCACTGTGACTAGTCAAGCTTAATCATATGCAATTGAATCCATTCAATTGATCACAATGATGATACCTCGAAGTCTAATCTTTAATATATACCAAGTCTAGATTTCCAACATAAACCACTACGGAATTCCCCTTCCCTCTGCGTTCCTTGCATCAATCAAGCCAAATATCAATCCCATGTCCTCCAATTGTCCCAGCGTATGAGCAATAATCTCTCGTTGCTCGACGAACCGTATAACCTTGGAGACCATGCTCGCGAAAATCGGAGAAGCTTGCGGTTTGTGAGCGCATGCACGTTTATTTTCCCGTCGTTTTTTCAGTTCATCTGGTGGTAGAGTTCAGACTACAACGTTTGTAGTGCTGCCCGCTCTCTTGCTTGGCCAGTAACTAGCATGAAAGAGCCGTCAAGACATTGAAGGACACGAGCGTGACAAATATTGATCAGCAGTGGAAATATGGCGCGATAAAGCGAGCGCAGTATCCTCGGAACGTACTTCACTTGGGAAGGAGACACCGAAGACTATATTTCGCGCGGAGAAAGTTCAGTGGATGAAGAAGGGAAGTCTGGATAACTCAGGGTTTTTCGAGACGTTCCCCTGGATGGGTGTTTAAGGATGAGGGCGGACTTGGGGTGAAGAAAGAGCCACCATAACTTCTCAGTGGTACTTGCAAATGAAATCCGAGGCATGAGTGCTCTACCTGTAAATTGAGCCATCTTTTCTGTATATTTTCTTTGATATTTTGTCATAGCTAGATAGCTGCATACGCAATTAAAATCTGATGTAAATATAAAAAATCCCCGGAACGAATGAAGTTGGGTGGGTGAGGGTCGTGTTTAGATTACTTCTGGAGGAGAAGTTGTGCACTGCAAGGGACAGAGTCTAAGCCACCAAATGAACGATAGTAGCGCCATTTAGGTATGGAAATCTCCCAGTTGACTCCTCGTCTCCGCACCATATAGCCGCTCATGCATCTGTTAGGTGGCCTGAAAGGCTACCATGTAATACATTGCAACCATTCATCACACACAAGATGGTCTCGAGAACTAAGGTGAAATGGACGTCCCATCAGTCCTAATCATCGGATATCTCCATTTCCAGAATTATGGCGATAGCCTTATTATGAGTTGTAATTGTTCCTCCAGCGAGTAGAGTGATATCTCCTCATGCCTATGGTGCGCTCTTGACACTGAAGCATTCTAGGACCAATAGCAACTATTAGTTATGCAAGATCGAAGGCATGAGGTCAAGTAACAGTGCCTAGTGTAATTCTTCACTAATCTACTGGCCAAATTGTTGTGATGTAACTGTCACAGCTGGCATGAGTGCACCCTTGTGTACAATATTAGTGCTAGTATATAAGACAAGGATTAAGTAGCGTTATCATGACTGTTATTACGATCAGCGCTAAGAGCTGAGTGTTACTGGTACAACCAAGCGCAGAATATGTTACTCTGGTTACGTGACTGTGGACTGTGTTATGGGTGTAAATTATGTACATATATATCAGTCCTATCTATGGGACTGCATCTTCAATCAATTATCTTTGAACTTGTCTCACATTCTCAGTGTCCCATAATCTCTTCCTGCTTATTCGCCATAATCCCTAGCCTACACACCATTCTATATCTGCTCATAACCTAGTCATAACACAAATAAGAAACATTTGGTCAGGCTGGTAAGATTTTGGCTGTGCTGAGATTCGCCGGGCATAGACGCGTGTACTGAAAATAAGGTAATTGAGGCTTTTGATACAGTTACTAGCGACCTTCATCTCGGCATCTCTCTCGTGCTTGCCATAAATCTTTCTCGCCAGATGTGTGTGGGGCCGTTTGAATCGTTGCGGGCATGGATTTGACGGGCCGTGGAGGCCGGGGAAGAGTCGTGTGGAAATTTGGAGGATGGGTTACGAGATGAAACTTTCCGACTTGATGAGGGCCTCTCTCGAAAATCATGCAAGTGGGCCAATCCACATGCACCGCGATTCGGAGTTGGAATGGCCCATTGGCAACACATTGCCCTCACAACTTCTTCATGGGCATGCTTGAGCAGGGACTCTGTCAAACTGATTTCCTTTGATCCTTCGGGCCCGGTTTGGCCGGCCTCAAGTTAGCTCATATCGCATTAACATGGGTAAGTGGGAGGGAAATGTGAGGGAATATACTTGTATATAGACCGTGTAGACGGAAAGCTCAGTCGCAGCTTTTTCTGTCCGTACAGGAGCTTGACTGTCACTGCCCCCAACGCCAAACGTTCTGTCTGAAGATTACGAGATACACGCCCCCCCCCCCCCCCCCATACCTAAGCTTATTATGGATGTTATCCGCTGCATCACAGCATTTCTTCTGATCACTCACGATCATAATACTTCGAATCGCCTGGATGTAATGTATCATAACCAAGTAGGGAAATACAACTCCTATGATTACAAGTCGGGCACCGCATTCCCAAATGGAAATTATGCCGGAATCTACAGGGCATTGCCACAAATTAATTCGCCGGGCACGTCTGTCACTATTTACTGTTCAAATATCTTCAGTTATTCCGAAATAGAGAGACATGTCGTTCGAGGCCTGCACCGCATTTTCAACAGTCCAGCCCCGAGGAATCCGCGCCATCCAACGAGCTTGTTGAAGTGTCTCACACACTTGAAAAAGAAGTCAGATCATTTAAGGGAACAGGCAGGTAATGTGCCCCAGCCAGTCAGAATGTCGGAAGTATTGGGAGAAAAAGCTTGTTCGGCGAGACAGATAGTTGAACTTGCTACCAAACATCATCTGAAAATCCAAGGACTTTACCATTGTCTTGGCCCAAACACAAGGTCCCTGAGTCTAGTTATCGATGCAGATCAGCCTGTAAATCTAAAGGACTTGTTGGCGGAAGGCACGGCCTTCATATTCAATAGCAACAGCGTGTCGTCTAAGCTAAAGGCACTGGGCTGGTACGGAGACGAAATACACATTTTTAGTTCTGGCGGATGGGCAAGTCAGGAGTGGAAATTCATCACTTTTCTCGGCTCGAGAGAAGATAATGTAGCTACAATCGAGAAGTTTATTCTGAAGCGATGGGCCAACTTGAGGATATACAAGGCGAACTTGGTAAGGGCAGTTAAATTCGTTTACTCGAATCCCTCGGCACATGGAAAGACCGCTGAACAATTGATGGAACAAATGCGTGGTATCATGAATGAAGCAGACGATTCAATGGTTGCAGGCGTAAACATGGTGAGTGTAATGGGAGAACTACACTGTAATCCTATGCATGTGTAACAAGATTAATTATCGTTTCTCAATCTTAGAGCGACGGCTACTGTATGTTTTCTTTGGGGCGAATTAACACATAAATTATATGAAGTTTACATATCGCAACTACCTCTATCCCCGGACTCCTCTCCAAAGGAACTCTACACAAGAAGAGTCTTCCATCTCAGCTCTGACCACCTTTCCTTCTATGACTAATCCAAAGCTCCTTCCCCATTAGTTTCAGGGTTAAGTTTACTCCAAGCAGATTAGGGTACTGTAGGCGAGAGGATTCCTACAATTATTATTAATTTAATTTATTGTCCTGTGTGAGTCTATGACTATGTAGGACATGCAGGTCCTCTCTGCCTACAGTCCAAGGATACCTATACCAGTAGTGTATCCCTCCTATGCCTCCCATACAGCTCCCCCCAAACAGTACCACCCCTCACAAGCCCTTATTTGACCATACACTTATAGAAGCCCTTTGCCCTTCATTGTCTCCCCTCTCCAGCCAACGAGACGGTGTCCATTTACGGGTTTATGGCAGACGGGAAAAATCGCAAAAACCACTGGGTGCGGAGCTCTCCTAATACCGACATTAGGACTAAATCCAAAGACATAGTGACCCTTCTGAACCGTTCGAAGAGGCCGGCCAGCTGGGCGCTGCAGACTTGTGGGTACCTCGGGAAATTCACCCTCTGCCTTTCTAGCCTCCTTCCAACTCCTTCCCGAAGGTCGTGCTGAGATGTCAGAAAAGTCTTGAAAGAGCGTGATTGCTGTATGGTAGCTTAGCCCAACTTCTTTTGTGCCGTCCAGGGCGCTGGGGAGTGACGTTGACTCATCGACAAAAGAAACCCTCCTGGCTTATCAGCCGAAATCTCGGTCTTGGCGCCCACAAACGTTCCAAAGTTGAAAACCCCTCGAAAATGTTAGTCCCAGCATGGTCTTCAGAGACCCGTTCCCCCTCTCGCACCACATCTCAGCCGCCTATCCTTCCTCAAGATGTAGAGCCCCATCAGAGCATCAGTCCCCCATAAACCATGACCCGAGCTTTGTGTATTATGGCTTAATTTCCTCCTTGCGGGTATACGTAGCGTCGTAAATTTGTAGTGAGTGATGGCCGCTAATCAATGGGGTAAGCTCCTGTTTGCAATTGGAGTAACTTCTTTATTGGTCGTTGAGGCGAAATGATGCGTGGTTGGAAAGAGATTGAGGACTGAGATAAGAATAGTAAGAAAGGAATTGTCGAGAGGTCATCAAATGGAGATATGCTTGAGGTTGCTTTCGACTTCGATTCGGATGCGATTCTTCTTGGCTATCCCAGATATGCAGAGCATACTGAGCGATTACACCGGCACCACTGAAAGGTGAAGAATTCGTCTTTGCCGACGATTATGATTATTAGTAGATGAACATCTAATACGTTTTTTGAACACTTTAATAAGTCCTTTAAACGAAAACCACACTGGTCCTAGCCTTTTATCGCTGATCCTGAAATCTCCAATCTCTTCCAACTCCTATAGTATTGACTCGACGGTCGACGCTCACTCCTAACAATCCAAATATCTCCAGAACTCTAATAGTAATTAGTTGAGCTAGCGCTCTGATACCAAGTGGCCTTATTGCCCGCTTTGAGCTGATCCGGAAGCTTTAATGCTTGAGACTGGAGGGATCTGAGAGAATGGCTCGCACGGCAGCTTTCAATGGAGGTAAATAAAAACATGTAATTGTCTCTCTTCCTCTCGGCTTACACACCTAGACATGTCGAATACCCGAGACATGGTGATAATCTCTAGAAATAGCTTCCTTACATCATAAGACACAATCCAAACATGTTGTAGCCAAGAGCGAATCCTAAAGCGACTCAAGCATTTTCTAGCTGAAAATTTCCCAAACCCCCATGGTTTGCCTGAGGCAAGCACGGATTATGTGAGGTAACGGCTTGGCATGTTATTCTGACAAGAATGTTACCGTCATGCTAGATGAATGCACTTTACATGAATCACGAAACAATGAGTCAGGAATCCAGCTGGCATGGGGCTCTGATGCCGGTCTGATTGGGTTTTTATCAACAACTCTCCACCATGGTTTTCAGAGTCTTCCGTCTCACAACTCGCTTGACCGGCTGATCTTCAATATGAGTCTAATAGCTTAAGCTTCCCTATCAAACTTTCATCCAAACAGCTCTCTCCAGCATGGAAATGTCTACGGCAGCCATGGAATTGACGGACAATTCGGATCCCCTACCAGCAGGATGACCAGGCACCGAGTCGTGCTCATGGATGCGCAAGAATGGGGCTCCCAGCTATGGCACGTAGCAAACATCACGCATCTACCATGAAGTGACTCTTCCATACCAAGCTCATGACACTCGAAAGAAATACTCTTAGACCGTTGCATTGGGTGATGGACAGCCTTTCCATTCAGAGTAGATTGGTCTCTTCCGTGCTGTCGCCAACACCAAAAGTCTCAATGACAACGTACGTTCCCTGCCTTTTTTGACACTTTGTAGCCTGGACCCAGTCTTCAGGTGTCGCGCTCGGATATTTGTATACGCAAAAAAAAGGAAAAATACATGTCGGGCTCGGGTTAAAAGCCTGGCGCGTCCGGCAGCTTAATCTAGACTGAGTCGGCCAACACGAGACAGTAAGAATGTGATTGGATGAGCTCTTCGCGAGCGCTCGCTATCGCTTTATTGGTCGCCTTACACGTCTCATCTGTAGATTTGTCTAGATTCACAGACGAGGAAAATGGTCCATGGCTTCGGTCAAACGAAGGCTGCACTGATTCCGTGGATAAGGGTGTGGGAGACACTGGCAACGGTTTGGCCTTTCCAGTGTAGTCCGCATATCTTGGCATCTGAAACATGTGGGTCAAGAATTAGAAATAAACTTGGTTCCATCTCCACTGAGCCTACGACTATTAAGGACTGCAATAGCTACCCAAACAGCTTCAAACTTGTCTGGCCTAGAACTACTGAGGACAGCAGACCACTGGTGTTGTTTGTTATGTTTTCACTGTACCACCCGATTCACAGACGATCTAGCACAATGGCCTACTCTCTGCTCCGTGCCTCTTGTGTTCCTTGAAGGATCAATCGCGGATCTCCCACCATGAAAAGTCATCTAGCTCAGTGTTTGCCGGTCGAATTTGGCCGCCTCTTCCACGGATCCTTCTACCCACCAAGAGAAGAAAGCCAGCCGAGGCCTAGACACCGAAATCACATAAGGTTCGCACATCCATCAATGTCGCCCTTCTTGCCAACACGCGGGCCCACTGGATCCAATTCACCATCTCCGGATCGGGTGCCGGGTAAGCTGCGGAAACTCAACCGATGGCTCTTCTGTTTTAATGTAAACTCTTTCAGTCAATTAGATGAGCTTTGTTTGGTGTAGTTTCATCATAGACAGTTGCATGTGGATGATAAGAACAGGAATGTAAACTATTCTACAGCATTTGATAGAATGAGTGAGTGGGTTTTTATTGTACTACTTGAGTCATAGACTATCTAGCACATTGGGCTCCTCTCTGACCCAGGCCACACCTTGTACAGTGCTCCTTGCCTCTTATGTTTCTTGAAAGATCATTGATATATTGCCCTTGATGAATAGCCATTCAGCTCAGTATTTACCCATGGAATTCAGCCACCTTTTCCACGGAACCTTCTACCCAAAAAAAAAAAAAAAGGTAGCAATGGAAACTGCGTGCGCGGGAAAAAGTCTCGAAAACCCGGCTGCCGCAGCTGGGCGAGGCCTAGACACCGGGACCACATGAGGTGCGCATATTCATCTATATCTCCCTTCTTTGTAACAGTCGAGGCCGACTTGATCTAATCCACCATCTCCGTATCGGGTGCTGGGTACGCTCCGGAAACTCATCGGATGGCTTTTCCTCCATGATCAAGGGTTGGTGATGAGAAGGGCTCCGACCCTACCATCTGATCTGATCGTGGTTAGCTTCATGATAATGGTGATAGGGGGGTGTGTTTATGGATGAAGACGATACAGACCGCGAAAGCGATTGGGAATCCTCATCGAAGTGAGGACTTTTTTTACTCAATCTCGGCTCTGCAGACTCTACAGTGAGAGCTGGAGGTTCGTAGGGGACACCACTGACAGGTGTTGAGAATAGTCCCCCTGCATTTGATAGAATATTCTGCGGGCAATTAGACAGATGAGCTTCAGGTATAAATAGGAGTATTCTCCTTCATATAGATAGCAATTATAGAGAAAAGAGTCTAATAAAGCGAACATGTATCATCCGTTGAAATATGATTTATCTTGGATTGCCAAGAATAACTCATTCATAAGTCTGGCTAATTAGACTATCAAATTCCCCATCCTATATCATTGTCATCAATACATCCTTCCCGGAAAGTTTAATGCACATTGGCATTTATTTCACACTAGCATCCCAGCAGATGATTATGTCTCTTTTTTTTTTTTGCATCAGATTTTAATTGCGTATGCAGCTAACTAGCTATGACACAATATCAGAGAAAATGTACAGAATAGATGACTCAATTTACAATAAGTGCACTCATGCCTCAGATTTCATTTGCAAGTACCACTGCGAAGTTATGGCGGCTTTTTCTTCACCCCAAGTCAACCCTCATCCGTGAATACCCACCCAGGGGAACGTCTCAAAAACCCTGGGTTATCCAGACATGCCTTCATCATCCTCTGAATTTCTTCCGCGCGAAATGTAGTCTTCGGTGTCTCCTTCCCAAGTGGAGTAGGTGCCCAGGCTACTCAAACTATACCAGAGAACACCACCAGGAGGCGGACCACAGCACCATCCATCGTTTGCGTGTTTTTTAGTGTCCGCTGCACTCTCGCAAGCGAAGTCTTGGCGCGCACACAGCTCAATTCGTAAAACTCTGCCAAAATTCAAAATCACACACCCGTCGAGAGTGTATCCATCCTCCGTATCATCTTGTAAACTTGTCCCAATCCCTCTCACATCCGTCTCAAAGAACTGCTTCCCAGATTTGTGCGCCACGCTTTGCTTCCTCCGTCGGGTATAAATATCGGCGTGGGCGTGTATTTGGCGGCTAGCTGAGGCCAGAGAATAGTTGATGAGAGGTGTGGTCATTGAAATGAGGATGTACTTGGTCGTACTTGTAAACTTGATGAGACTTAAGTAGGAGTCGTACTCGTTGGGAGCGAAGATTTGACATGACGGAGAATTTTGAATCATTGCCTCGTGGGCCAACTTGTCCGGTATTGCGAAATTTGACTGAACTTGGCTCTGGGAGAATATTTCACTCCCAGGTTCGTAGAAGGCACCACGTACAGGTGTCAGTCTTGCCCTCCTGATTATGTCTCAAATGCAAGTTATAGGTTTCTCGGATCTATTAGCGACACACATGTATTTAGCTTTATATTTCTGGCTCATATATCTGTGTGTATATAGATCTACATCTACAGGGATCATAACTTGTGATCCATGGAGATTGATAAATACTGATCAAAAACCACAGTTGATTATATATGCACACACGCAATCTCACTTTTACCATCTCACTTAACTGTTTAGCCGGCCAAGACGATGTACCAGCAGACCATCCAACCATGGCGGTGTTTTTAATATCGCCTGCCCGCGAGTTAGGGGCTAGAAGTGAATGCAAAGATATTTCATAGCTGAATACACTATGAATCAAGGAATAGAGCCAGCCAAGGCATGAGACTGGGCTTACTAAGCTGCGGAACAAAACAAGAGACTGCACTCGCTCGCACTCGTAGACTAGATGTGTCTTTTTCCTAGCTGGGCTTCACCAGGACTACTAGTTTAATTTGATAGAGCATCGAATCATCGTCTCGTGGGCCAGCTTGTTCCATGTTACGAAAGCTGACTAAACCTGTCTGTAAGAGAATATGACGAACTCGGGACTATTTACAAAGCATAGCGGGGGGCAATTCTCAACACCTCCGAGTGGTGTCCCCTACGAACCTCCAGCTCTCACTGTAGAGTCTGTAGAGCCGAGATTGAGTTACACCTTTTCAACTTTGAGCTGAGTTATCTGCCCCTCCGTCAAAGATACGCTTCCAATAACACATTAGACGACCAGATGATGAAAATGATACTGAAAATGAGGGAAGATACTACGGTATCAAACGCTACAACTGTAGTCAGAGAAGCCATCATTGTATCACAAGTTGTGCCACCAACCGGCGGGCGAACAAAAAGCCCACAAAAGCAAAGTAAAAGACCCTTCTACCTTCAAGAAAAGCAGATTTGGACTCGCCGACAATACCGTCTCTTCTTCTCTCAATCCGAATCTACTATCCAGGAGGGCATCTGAAATACATGAGTTACCCGATAACCCCACGTCCGTAACAACTTTTGGAAGCTTGGCTAGGCTCCTTCACGACAGTCACTTTTGACCAAGGATTTTCTGACATCCTTTCACGATCTTCGAGTTGTCCTGCAGCATGAATCAGGGAAAGAGGAAGTTTGAGAGACGCTCTTAGGTATACACAGGTCTGCTGCGCCCGGCCGGCCGGCCTCTTCGTCACAGGAGAGCCCTGCAGCTACACACCCGCAAATGGCCATCGTTTCGTTGGCTGGAGAGGGTAGATCTGACGGGATAACGGCTCCTCTTAGTGTGTACTCGAATGAAGATCTGTGGTCGTATTGCTGCTGGAAAGAAGCCGTAAAGGAGGCTTAGGAGGGATTACACTACCCGAGGCATAGACACTCCCGGCCTTTAGGCAGAAAGGATCTACATGTCCTTGAGTAGTCATAGACTCATTAAGACAATAAACTCAAACAAACAAACCACAACGTTTCTGGAGAGTTTTAATTTTGATACACTATGGTGAAATGATCATAGGATCCCTCACAGTGCGCAGAAATTAGTAGAAGACTTATCCCTGTACCGAGGTTTTCTTTATGTTACGGTGGAGATCTGATCGACATACCTTCCCTTGATGTTTTCAATTGACCCTCAGTGTCCAACGGAATATTTTACTCCTAGCTTCCTAGAGAGAAATGCATACAGGTGTTTAATCTTGTAGCTCCTACTTTATTAGTTACACTTATCACTTCAGCACCCAGCAGGCCGGTCACTTTGATGCTTCCGAAGGGTAGATTTGTCTTCAGATTGAGTCCGGGTGTCGGTAGTATGGGAGTCTATCCGTCATCGGCTTCTAAGAATTCTCCAAACAGCTATAGACACATAAATGGCTTATTTTTGGAGGGGTGAGGAGGGTCATATTGACGGGTTAACATTTCCTTGAATTTTGTAGCTAAATAAAGACCTCTGAGAGTATCGGGGCTACACTAAAGACGTGAGGAAGCATAGATGCACCATGATTTCCGGGTAAAATCTCTAGCCCGACTGAACAGCAGTTGTAGAAGCTCAAAGACAAATGCCGGCGTTGGGTGGTATGGAGCGCTGGACGAGGTACATTTTATTGCACAGCCACCGTTATATCGCTTATGCCTGTGAGGTCGGGTGGCTGGAGTGGAATAAGTAGACGATTCGAGCAGGCCATGCACAGCTAGTCGATTTAAGCTGGGAGGACGGAGGTCACTGATTGGCTTAAAGCATATGTCAAAGTAGAGCCTAGCTAGTCTTTTGGCCGATCTCTGTCTCATTTATGCCCTAGATGGTGGAGCACGCGCCATGTCTGGCTGACCCCATTCTCTCGGAATGTGCGCAAGGATGGCTTCTGGACTTCGATCCAGTCTACCGTCGCACATCGCATTATCTGAGCGGTCGCCTTACGTAACGTCAAAACGCGCCATCTCTCCAGATCTACCCGATTTCACCCGCTCCACATTGCGTTACGTAATGGCCGGTCAGCTCGGCGTTGATCATTCAGCCGTCCATATACGACTAGTGCACTTGCCATGACGGTTTCAGAGGAGTCCCATCAACCTCGTAGAATCCGCGGCGCTAATGTACCCATCATCTATCTTGTTGTGGGCAAAAGCATAGAACAATTACCACCCATGCACTCGTCTGTAGCTCTGGCGGGGCTGGGTGCATCAGAGCAGCGGCCATGTCTGTTCCCACTACGATGGTTGCATCGGCAGCTCGAGACGTTAGCACGTCGGCATCAAGTGAACCTTTGATAGAGCGCGACGGAGTTGACGCTTGACTCCATTGTGAACGGGACGGCGAGATGGTGATTGCCTGTGGCCTCGACGATCGGTGTAACCCTCAACACCATGGCAAATGGGCCAGCGAGCCTTGGAAAGGATCCCTTCCAGACGGATTCAAAGGGACCAATATCTCCTCTCTGCAACCCCTGAACAGCCGCGGTAATCCGACTTGTTTGGCCTAAGGCTATCAGGCAGCAGGCGCAAGTCATCCATCCTAGCGTGATCCCTGTTGGCCGTGCATGAGCTGGATACGCGTGCCTCTCCCCCCACATGCCCCCAGTAGCGGAGCGTGATCGATTGCAAAGTTTTAAATATAGACGTCAATTAATCATAGGAGTCCACTCCTGCTGCTTGTTGCCCGCCAACACCAGTCTCGGCTTTGTACAGACGCGTCCAAGACCATGTAGATTCGCATCTCTCAATCAAACCGAGGCAAATCCTGAATCGTCTCAGAACGTGCCAGTCGCAGGCTTCCTGCTGGGCCTTCAAGAAGCCGCTTCACATCACCACTCCTCAAACTGTATGCCTCGAGGGATGCAGGTAAGGATTTGTCACAAGCAGGCCAACTTCTGCAGCTGCACGATCTCGAATAACTCGTAAAATTATCTACAGGACCCTAGATTCCAGATCTGCTTGAGCATCAGATAGACTTCCTCAAAGCTACCGGCGTATCCTTCCTCCTGTCTCTACAAACCACCGCGTACTCTCCCGCCAGACTCCACCACCTCGAAAATCTTCCTTGCCCACCCATGCAACATTTGCTAGCGGGCAGTAGGTAGCTTGAAATGTTGGTTGGCCCTCTCTAATGACACATGTCAGCAATCTGCTCCCCTCCCCCCCGACACGTGGATCCCGAAGCTGCCAAAGTACAAATTGGGAAAGCTTCCGTCTCTTACCGCCCCCCCATTCCACAGTAATCATATTTCCATCATTTGCCGATAATGTCTACTCAGGTTATTGTTGTTGGTGGTGGATGTAAGTCTGTACCCTAGATTGTTGATGACAAACTGATTGGCCATCTACAAAGTATCTGGCTTGAGTGCGGCCCACACTATTTATCTTGCGGGTGGAAATGTAGTGGTCCTAGACAAACAGAGTATGTATCTCTTTACATCACACTAAGAACGACCCACGCTTAAATTTATTCAAAGGCTTTTTTGGAGGAAACTCGACCAAGGCGACGTCGGGTATAAATGCCGCTCTCACACGGACTCAAGTGGATTCCAGCATTCGTGACAGCGTCAAGCAGTTCTACAGCGATACATTAAAGTCGGCTAGAGATCAGGCAAGGCCCGATTTGATACGAGTTCTCACGTACAAATCGGCAGCAGCAGTAGAATGGCTCCAAGATGTATTTAATCTGGACCTATCGTTGGTCTCACGTTTAGGGTAAAAACCTCTGTTCGCTCTAGAGACTACGCGCTGTCACTAACATCACTCTCAGCGGGCACTCGCAACCACGAACTCATCGAGGACACGACGCCAAGTTCCCCGGAATGGCCATTACCTATGCACTAATGCAGCGACTAGAAGAGTTAGCCGAATCACAACCAGAACGCGTTCAGATTATCAAGAAAGCAAAAGTCAATGCGCTGAACAAAGATGGGAACAAAGTCAATGGCGTAACGTATGAAGTTGGCGGAAAAACCTTTACCATCGACGGCCCTGTGGTATTAGCAACGGGCGGCTACGCAGCAGACTTTACCGAGACTTCGCTTCTTAAAAAGTACCGACCAGACACATACAACCTTTCCACCACAAACGGCGTTCACGCAACTGGTGATGGTCAGAAGATGGTGATGGCTATTGGTGGAAACGGAATTGACTTGGATAAGGTTCAAGTCCATCCCACCGGCCTCGTTGACCCTAAAGATCCTACATCGAAATGGAAGTTCTTAGCAGCAGAAGCTCTTCGAGGTGAGGGTGGTCTTCTTTTAAACGCCAACGGCGATCGGTTTTGTGATGAACTCGGTCATCGTGACTATGTGTCTGGTGAGATGTGGAAAGAAAAAGAAAAAGGTCGCTTTCCAATTCGCTTGGTCTTGAACTCAAAGGCATCCAAGGTATTGGATTTTCACACCCGACACTATGCTGGACGCGGTCTCATGAAAAAAATGACTGGGGAACAACTAGCTCTAGAAATTGGCTGTACTTCGGAACATCTTCAGTCAACCTTTAACGAGTACAACATTATCTCGGAAGGTAAGAAACAAGATCCTTATGGCAAAAAGTTTTTTCACAACACTCCCCTGCAAGTTGATGATGAATTTCATGTCGCCATAATGGAGCCTGTGTTGCATTTTACCATGGGTGGGATAGAAATAAATGACCAAGCCCAGATTCTGAATTCGGAGGGAAAACCTTTCGAGGGTCTATATGCCTGCGGAGAGCTTGCCGGGGGTGTACATGGTGCTAACCGTCTTGGGGGATCTTCTCTTCTTGGCTGCGTTGTATATGGTCGTGTAGCGGGGGAGTCAGCTTCCAATTACCTTTTCCAGCAAGCGCTTCAAGGTAATTCGAGTGTCTCTTCTCGATTAGCTCAAATATCGCTTCACATAGATCCAAGTCAGGCCGGAAAGGTTGTTGTAGAATGGAACACCAATAGCAAGATGCCAGTTTTGACTGGCCACCAAACACAATCATCTACTTCAACTCCGGAAGCTATCCAAAACGTGGATCACGCCGACACTCTCGCAAGTCAGCCAGCTAAGCCGCAGAAGTTTGAGATTCCTCAAAAAGAATACAGCATGGAAGAAGTCGCCAAGCACAACACTGAAACCGACCTATGGGTCGTGGTAAAGGGTGTTGTTTTGGATTTAGGCAATTGGTTGGATGAACACCCCGGTGGCCCACAAGCAATTATGAATTTCAGGGGAAGGGATGCCACGGAAGAATTTGAAATGTTACATGACGATGAGGCAAGTTGACATGATTCTTCGTATTACTCAAGGGAAACTTTACCACTAACAAGTCTAAATCCACAGGTTATAAGAAAGTATGCACCCGCGCAGGTCATAGGACGAGTAAAGGGAAAGGAAGTGACGCTGAGCATATGAGTATTGAGTAGCCGCAAGTAAAAATAAGGTATATGGGTACTTGACTCAATTACTTAATCTGGACTATGTGAGCAGCTAAAGAAGTTGCAGAGAATACCATGGACAGAAATCCTCGCTTTGGAGTCGGTGTTACTAATGACAGACCAAATGAACAAAATGTTTTGTCTAAAGAATGTTGGCGGTAAAGATGTACTGATACTGGAGCAAGGTGTACTGGATTTGGTAGCTGCGATGTCTGGTAAACTCTTTAAATTTATCGATAATAGGCGCACGTTTGTCACTAATGACCAAGACTGTCAATGAATTATTATTATTAATACATTAATGTCCTATTTGAGTTTCTAACTATGTAGGACAGACTATTTAAATACAACTTTTCTTATTCATTCCAATTAGGGGTTTTCTTGATTTGATGTTGGGATCCCTATTACTGGTTCACCAGGGTAACTCTGTACCTGACATTATCAATGAAGTATTGCTATGCAAACCTGTTCATTGTTGCAGCGAGGAACTATGTTTAAATTATGATCACAAAGCCATATGTGTGACACTTTACTATCTTTTAACGTTCGTGTAAAGTGAGTCTTTGAACTTGGGTGACGGTTGCATTACAAAATCTATTTCTTAGGACCACTTCGTCAATGTAGTCATAAGACTGGCCAGATAGCTCTTTCAATATTTTTTGAATCAAATTTCATTGCGTACACAGCTACTTAGCTATGACACAATATCATAGAAAATATACAGAAAAGATGACTCGATTTACAAGTAGAGCACTCATGCCTCGGATTTGATTTGCAAGTACCAATGCGAAGTTGTGGCGGCTCTTTCTTCACCCCAAGTCCGCCCTCATCCATAAATACCCACCAATGGAAACGTCTCAGAAATCCTGAACTATCCATACATGTCCCCATCATCCGTTGACATGTCTCGGCGCAAAACGTGGTATAAGGCATCTCCTCCACTAGTGGGGCAGATGGCCAGGCTACTCAGACTATACCAAAAATAACCGACCACATGGCTCTAGTAGTTCGTCTAGGCTCGTCTAATCAAGGATGGTTTTGGTGGCCCGCAAGCATATTCTATTTATATTTAATAGATCGACAACATGCATCCTGCATACTCCTACCCCCTACTGTGGATTCAAATTAGACATTATTCAGCAAAGAAGCCCAACACAATTAACTTTCTCGGCTGTATAGAGGAAAAAGAGGGAATATAAACTGAAGAGGCCTTAGTGGGCGACTGAATAAGGCCTCCAATGAAGAAATCGACCCCTGGATGAAATGGGGAGATGCTGAGATGAGCCAAAGCTGGGACTGAATGAAAGGTAAAAGTTACAGATCGCGAAGGTGTCAAGGGCTCGGGCGCGTGGTGGCCGAGGCTGAGGAGGAATTTGCGCTTCGGCGCGTCATAAGAGGATTCTCTGGACCGTTGGGCTTGACATGATTCAACACGTGGGTGAAGTCTGAGGTAAGAGGGCAAGACTGACACCTGTACGTGGTGCCTTCTACGAACCTGGGAGTGAAATATTCTCCCAGAGCCAAGATCAGTCAAATTTCGCAATACCAAACAAGTTGGCCCATGAGGCAATGATTCAAGACTCTCCACCTAATCAAATTTTCACACCTGATGAGATCAATCAACACCAAAACTTCATCAAGTTTGCAGGTACGACTTAGTATATCCTCCTTTCAATGATCACACCTCTCGTCGACTTTCTCTGGCCTCAATTGACCACCACGTACACGCCCACGCCGATATTTACACCCGACGGAGTAAGCAAAGCGTGGCGCACAAACCTGGGAGACAGTTCTTTGGGATGGGCGTGAGAGGGATTAGGACAAGTTCACAAGATGATGCAGAGGATGGAAACGATCTCGACGGGCGTGAAATTTATAATTTTGACAATGAGTTTTCGAATTGAGCTTTGTGCGTGCGCCGAGACTTCGGTTGCGAGAGTGCGGGCGACACTATAAATACCGCCATGGTTGGATGGTGCGGTGGTACATCATCTTGGCTGGTTTCTCAAGTAAGGTCTGGATAGCTAGGACACATATCCCACCCGAGACAGGAGACCGCTGGTTCGAGTCCGGCAAAACTTAACTACATTTCTCGCGGCGCTGGTATGCATGGATGATGAAGGCATGCTTGGTTAATCATAGGTTTTGAATTTCCCTTTGGTGGGTAGTTAGGGAGGAGGCTTGACTGTTTGTGTAGACGAACATACCTCATAGTGGTATTTGCAAATGAAATCCGAGTGTGAGTATCTCTAACGTCAAGAGAGTCATCCTACATGTATATTTATTACTGGTCATGTTTCATAGCTAAAGAGCTGAATACACATTAAATGATTTAAAAAAAAAAAGAAGTCTGAGGTAGATGTACTTAACGGTAGTCAACCTGATCCAGCCCGGCCACACCCGTGCTCAAGCTGCAGAAGGGGTGCGACGAGAATCAATGCACCTAGCACATAAACAAACAAAACATAACAAAAATAATCAACCTTCAAGCTCTGGGTAAGAGGTAATTGCGCTTTTTGAGACTCTGATTATCGACCATTTTGGGTATCTTGCTAAGCCTACCACGCCTCATACACTGCTTCTGTCCTCTTTCGCTACTTGAAAGAATACTGATCTAATACCCGTGATGAATAGCCATTCGGCTCAGTGTTTACCCGTGGAAGTGAGCCACCTTTTCCACGGAACCTTTGGTAGCAATGGAAACTGCGAGCGCAGGAAAAGGTCTCAAAAACTAGCTGCGCCAGCCGCGCGA
This sequence comes from Blumeria hordei DH14, assembly GCA_900239735.1. NCBI lineage: Eukaryota > Fungi > Ascomycota > Leotiomycetes > Helotiales > Erysiphaceae > Blumeria > Blumeria hordei. The sequence goes on along the minus strand of OENG01000035.1, from coordinate 160,456 downwards.
AGCCTAGACACCAGGACCACACGAGGTGCGCATATTCATCTAAATCTCCCTTATTTGTGGCATTGGAAGCCATCTTGACCCATTTCACCATGACCGTATCGGGTGCTAGGTGCTCTCCGGATAGCTTTCCCTCCATGATCAAGGGTGGGTGATGAGAAGGGCTTCAACCCTAACATCTCATCTGACCGCGGATAGCTTTATGATAAAAGTGAAAGGGGAATGTGTTGAGAGATGAAGACCGCGAAAGCGACTGGGAATCCTAATCGAAGTGAGGATTTTGTCACTCACTCTCGGCCCGGCAGACTCTACAGTGAGAGCTAGAGGCTCATAGGGGACGCCACTGACAGGTGATGAGAAGAGTTGCTCTTTGGCAGTGGAGAGCACAATTGGAATCCAAGGCATGCGCGCTACCTTTTTTAAACTGAGTCATGTATTTTGTAATTTTCCTCTGATTATTCAAATTGAAGCCTATCCCCATGGTATGCAAACAATGTCTATGCGGCTGCAGCTTTGCGCCGCTCATCATACATCTATGGGTAAACAACACTTTAGGACATATGCACGGCACTGGAGGCTGGAGAACTGCATACCTTCACTGGCGGACACGGCAACACATGGCTTCGGACCTGCGCATCATACGCTAGGCAGATGGCAACTCGGTATGGAAGACAGACCGCATGGCATATAGGTGTCCTCTCCGTGACTTTGGGAATATCTATAAACGAAGGCAGATTCATGGACACGGAAGACTTCTCGGGAGGCTGTTTCCACCAGAAATACTTACGCTGAAGGTTCTGCATAGAGACTTTTGCATTATCTACATCCACCGGCAGGCGCGCCACATCATATGTCTGAATATCTAGATGACTCGGGTCGAATGCCGATGTTGTGTCGTGGCTAGCCTGCCGCCTACGCAATTAAAATCCGATGCCTAGTGAAGGTCTGAGTAGTCTGGGAATCAGAATTCCCCCACGGAGCCAAGATTCAACAAGGCAAGAGAGTAATTTGAACATGTATCATCGACCTGGCCGTCGGCGGGAATAGCGCTGGTGAGCTCTGAGCGGCAAACCTGGCGGCGCAACCGGACTTGTGGGGCACTTGGCGATGAAAACGGGTCTGCTACCTTGGTACGCGAAGGTCGTACTCTTTCTTAGATATGAATAACGTCGGGTCCACCAATCTATCCAGTCTACATGACATGTGTACAAGCGATATCACCCGGTAGACTCAACGTGCACCCCAGATACGGGCCACAGACAAACCAAGACCTGTCTGACCCTCGTAATAAGATAACCCATAACCGTCACCACATCCAGACTCAACTCGCCATGCTCTCTAAAATCATCGTACCAGCTACCGACGCATTCCAGAATCTCGAGGGAGAAATTAAAGACTGGGGTAAAAGCAGCGGGCCTCATTGCGACTACACCGCGACCTACGACGAAACGCCACCAACAAGGTACGTGCGAGATTCAACCAGCCCATCTTTTGCAGCACTCGACAAGCGGCGAGACAGCGATGCCTCGCCGCAGACCTCCCTGACCTGTGCCGGTCTCCACGGTAAGCGGCCCGGCCGGAGTGGTGAGTAGCTCTCAGCCCTTCAAAGATGATAAGATGGGCAAGAGGGGCAAGAAGACCCTGCCATGCTTTAAAAGGATGAAGCCCAGAGGAGGCCATGAATAAAGCAAATACCTCCCGTGTAAGATAGGGAGATACAGAGACGACGTGGCTCGGCCTCTGATCGGAAGAAGGGCGCGGGCGCGTGGAAGTTGGACTTTCCGGCTAGCTTGACTTGACCTACTCAAATGATAGGCGAAGCCTTGGCTGTCGACTCTCAACTCAACTTCCCCTCTGTACACGTCTGTCTACCATGACAAACACGCGGAATGATTTATGCGATTGCTAGGTGAGGGGCTAGGATTGATTCGGATACTATTCAGCAGAAGACTTGGCCCAGCCATCAGACATCTACCACCACTTCACTGATCCACAAGTAAATCCCGTATCTCCCATCCACGCTAGCCATACAGTACCTAGCATGCAGCCCTTGATTCATATCTTCGTTTTTTCCTCTTAAATCAGTCAGTCTGGAGCTAGAGCTCTATATCCACTACGGGTGACGGACCGGTAGAGCTGGCAGGGTTCCCGCTACTTTTTCCTACAGCCCAACTTGTTCCAAGCTCGTGAATCGCTGCCAGAGGTGCAGCTCATGTGACGGGGACGGGGGAACGCCGGATATCAAAATAACTCCGAAAACCAGAAGATTCCTCCATATTGGACCCAAGCAATGCGCTCCTCACGCCTTCCAGATGACAAATTTACTCAGTCTGCGCTGAGAGCAAGAGATGGGTTAGCAGGCACCTTTGATCCAGCCTGTATCCTGCTATTGGTTAGTAAGTGCACCACAAGGGACATCATCGAGGTCGCTCTATCCTCAAACTTCTTCTTCAGATTCCAGCACCCCGAAATCTCTTGCCTCAGCCATCGAGACATTCTTTGCCGCGGCCATGGTCGCCTCTGCGAACCTCTCTTGCTCGATGTGACGGATCTACGCGAGCTGCTCATTTGTCACTGGTCGCCCATAGCTGCGACACTTGGTGAGAGCCTTGCACTCGGCTTCCGTGTGCATATTTGATTCGTAGTACCAGCGGGTTGCAGCGTGGGAGCAACGACGAGTGGCGTCGAAGGCCAAACAGCGCTTGAGCGGTTCGAGTGGTCGATGGGGCTTGTGGATGGTAGAAATACCAGATTCGTCGAGGGGTGGAAACCCACACGAGGGGCGGAGTCCTCGGCAAAAAGAGCTTGCCAATTCCTGCACGGCGCCCCAGGACGACATGTCCCGTTCGCTCGCACCTGAACTGGCAACTGTCGTGTTTTGCAGTAGATCTCCAATGAGATTAACTCTCCACCGACCGCATGGGTACAGTCGACTGATTTTATTGTCGCAGGAACATTCGCGATCCGAAAGGCGACAAGGTTGGAGGCTTCTTCTAGCTTCGCGTTGAAATCGCCAGTTTCGGTGCTGCATCTAGGAGCCTCTCCCTCGTACTGTCATTACTTGTCAGAATCGCAAAGCCGGATCTGAGTCGGAGGAAAGAGCTGGCGTCGCCCATGCGGCACTGTAGCCCTTCCTATACTTTTTCGCGTACGGCGCAGGGTGAGAGCTTGCGCCACGTCTGGTCGCTGCCGAGGCGAGCAAAGAGTCGTTTGTCGTCTTTCGCGTTTGGGGCGTCTTTCTTGGTGGCCTTTACCGTAGGGACTGTAACAGGCAGCAGTCGGTCTTTGGCAACCGCGGCCCAGGTTTTTTGCTGGCAGCACTGGGATGGCGGGTGTGGTTTGGCTCCTGGCGTCGGGAGCCCTTGGGATTAGATTCGCTGGGCGAGGAGGCCGGGCCCGAGGCCATGTATTGCGAAATATCGATGCGTAGGAAGACTCTCATGGAGTCTACGAATTGTCTGTTCGACCCGTTGGTCAGAGGGAGGAGGGTTGTGTGCGGTAACTAGGAGCCTGACCTGTGACCGGCGAAGTAATTCTTAAAGGAAAAAATGACTCCGTAAAGACAACTTGATTCCTATTTCTCCCGGAACTATGGGACTAGATACACTGATCATGATTGACATGATCTCTTGAACTCTGAATATAGAAACGCTAGGAATAGATGACCTGCGGTTCGCAGTACAGAATCCAAGCACTGAATGAAGCAAATAACCCACAAACGTATGGGCAGTGCCTATCCTTGGCCCGAGACATTTCCCTGCCCAACATCTCCCGTGGTCATTCATAGCCTTGGATAGCTTGCTTCGACGCCAGAGGTGGCTGCGACTCTTTCGTCGTAGCTGCATTTGGCGCAGCTTTCTCCCGACGCTCTTGGTGCGGTAAGAGGAGGCTTGGACCATTCTCCACTGGCGCGGAGGACGGGTGATGGTTGAGGAACTTCCACGACAATCTCAACTGCCCCGATCATTTCAGTATCAGGCTCGTCGACGATTGGCAGGGCTTTTTCCTTCCCTCGAGTTGAGAGCTTGCTCATCTCGACGCACTTTGAAGGCTGCGCGAGAGCCCTCGGGCGGACTCTCGTGTTGTCCGACCATGTGTTTGGCCGCTTGTTCCCCCCCCCCCCCCCCCCGAACAGGAGGCACGGCGGGAATGCCCGCAGATCCATCACATTTCAAAGATGTCTGCGAGGAGCTTGAGAGGGCTCGAAGCGGGGGAAAAAGCGGAATTTGCGAATTTCTCCAAGTGTGCGTTTGGTTGATCTGTTTATGTCCAACGCCAAGCAGGCTCAGGCCTATGAGCCGGCCTCGCTGCGCAAGAATGGGAATTCGGCGCATCCCCATGGCCAATGCTATCGGATAGTCTAATCTGCTGGCCAAAGAAAGAGCCGCCTAGACTTCGAAGTGGCACTTGCAAATGAAATCCGAGGTACGAGTGTTCTTCCTCGCATTCAATCGTCTACCATGTAGCTTTCTTTGATATTGTGTCATGGGTAGATAGCTGCATACGCAATTAAAAGCTGATGCAGATGAAGAAAAAACCCATCTGCCAAAGACCACATTTCCGCATTAACGCGCTACCTTTGTGCAGAGCAGAGCCGCAACCCAATCTCTTTGTCGGCAGAAGCATTGTATTGGGGCGGTGTTCAGGATGTTGTTGGGATCTGACTTTGCTCAGTAGCGAGGCGCTGGGAGTGGAGGAAGCGGAGGAGACAACAACCTACGTACTTCGGGAGACCGGTTATGTTTTTTTTTTTTTTTTCGCTCTATTAAAGTCCTAAGCTAAAGCTCTAGGTCCACTATCGGTACAAGACTGGTGGAGCCGGCAGGGATCACTGCTTACAGGCCCAACTCATTCCAACCGCGAGACCCGCTACAGAAAAAGTAGAAGGTAAATTATAACTCAAAAGACACCACCTACTCCGACTCCGAAATCGAGATTCCATCCTTCAACTCTAAATTCAAGTACATAAGAAATTTTCTCAGAGAAACGACACTTCTCGCCTCGTTCCCTTTCGTGTCATGCGTTGTGGCAATGACTAGTTTATCCGATCCCCGCTGAGAGCAGTGGATGAGTGGGCGGGTTGGCTATCAAAACAGCCGGTTTCCTCCGCAAATATTTTGAAGCTTTCGTGGCACTTGGGCCCGAGAAGCTTTTTGACAAAGTCAACGTGTGACATTGACTTTCTGAGCCTTCGCGTTTGTTGTGCGTGGCGGCTACAGTGGATGAAGTGGGTTGGAGTAGTTTCCTTCCCGCAAGAGCACTCCATGGGTGCGTATGGGTTGTTGAAACGGCGATGGTATGCCGCGAAATTGCCGTGACCCGTTCGTGCTGCAATTAGTGCCCGGAGGAGGTGCCTAGAGAGAGACAGTTCCGGTGGTTTACGTCTCCGCACCTGTAAGTTGAGTTGGCGGTATTTAGGCGGACAGGCCTCTTCCCACCAATTGTCCAGCAATCTCTGCCGTCTGCGATTCATGAGGCCTCGAAGATGTGCCAGAGTACTGGATCCTGGTTGCGTATCCTGGCTGGGCAGTTCTCGAAGTGCTGCACGGGCCATGGAATCTGCCTCTTCATTTCCTTGGATTCCTGCATGCCCTGGTGTCACAGGCTCATACCTGGTTATCATTAGGCCGCTGCCTAACAAATAAGGCTTGAACTCTTCCAACCATGTTAAACACCATACATGTCATGAACCCCTCCACGACTCAATAGACCCAAGTATAGGCCTTGGCTCAGTTCATGCAAATCTATTCTTAAATGACAAATTTAGATTGCAGACAGGACGACTCGAACACCAGTCGTGAGTCATCTAAGCCACATGCATCATAACTATTTTAATAACTAAAATTGCTAACATTAAAATGAAGCTAAATTAAAATAGACGGAGATGCTGGTGTTTGTCGGAGGACAGGTCATGATCTATTTTGAGAATGGTATGAAATGAGGGAACGAGATCATAGTCTTGTAAATAAATAGGCGGCTTTCAGTCATGTCTCTTCTCGTTACTTTAAGATTTTCATTTGTATCTAGCTCTGAGTTCAGTTTGAATAAAACGCCACTTTAAGACCGTCACACCTGGAACCCACTTCACTGATATTTCTGCTCTGTTGGATGACGCACGGAATTTGCGTACATCTTCAAGGCTAGTTGAGGACGAGCCTGTCGTTAGTGCGTTTACAGCCTGCTGACTGTCAAGAAACACGTGTATTCTCCTAAAACCTCCACCTTTCCTGAACTTCTCGTTCTCCAGGAACTCCAGTGCAGCCTCCAGAGCATTCCTTGCTCCCATTATTTCTGCATCCAGCACCTCTCCCCCGTGCATGATGCCACTTCCTTTGCCAATAAGTTTCCCATCCTTCCTCAGAACGAAACCCCAGGCGGAGCGTCCATGTCCTTCCGATGAGCCATCCGAGTATGCGCAAATGTCCGTTCCTGGCACGTCGCTAATCCATCGGACGCAATCTTCGCGTTCTGTCGGCTTTGAGACTGATTTCCTAGGGTAAACCACAGGCATCAGACTTTCGGGGGCTTCTGCTTCCGGAAGCTCTCGGTAGGCACGCTGTAGCCGTGACATCTGGATCTCTGGTCTGGCTGAGGTCTTGGCGGTCTTTTTGTATTTCTGAGTGCCGACATTCGGGCACACGGAAGCGCGGGTCCTCAAAGGGTGTCGGTCATCAAGGGTCTTAAGCCTTGCTGAAAGCCGGAGACGGTTTCCCTCAAGTATGACCTTCGCCGGCGGAATTCCTCCTTCTCTATGAAGGACTACATTTGGTGTTGTCCTCATCACTGGAAGTGCAGCCCGTAATCCCATCAGGTTAGCTCGGTCAATCATGCTGCAGAGGTTGGAGGTAGATGACGTGACCAATCCTCGTATCGTTGGGCGTTTGGACCCTGGCCACCAGACATCAGATCCAAAAGTTGCTAGCGAGACAACGCACATGTCTACTGCCTTAGTCAATGGCCCAGGAGCTGCTCCTCGAAAGGTAGAGTTGAAGCGGCGCATATGCTGGGCAACTTTTACCGCTTTACCGCACCATGTAGTTACATGGTGTTTAAAATTGAGTCGTGGATCCAGATTCACGCCTAGCCAGCGAATGTTTTCTGCAGGCTCGATAAGGGTTCCGTTGACGTGGACACCAACTGCTTCCTCTCGACGTCGTCCCGGAAATTGAATGACTTCGGATTTTTCCGTGTCAAAGTCGACGGCATTATTCCGCGCCCATTCGAGAAGATGATCTGTCTCTTCTTGTACAGCAGCGGCAGATTCAGCGATTGTGCGTCCAAACCCTAGAATACCGATGTCGTCGGCGTAGCTAAACCTCAATCCAGGGGTACCACTTTTCATTGGCTCTGCCATATACAGAAGGAAAAGTATTGGCGAAATTGGTGATCCCTGTGGGACTCCACAGACCAGCTCTCTCTGGGTGGTGACTCCGCCAGAGAACCGCACTTGTACTTTCCGATGTGTGAGGAATGAAGTCGTCCACCGGAGTATTGAGTCTGGCCATCCCTGGGCTTGCATGCGCCTAACCAAGCGGTTGTGGAGCACTGCATCGAACGCTCCTTGGACGTCTAAAGTGACGAATGTCGAGGCCCATCCCTGGGAGCGTGCTTCTTCGACGTCATGGACTACGCAGGAAACCAGGTCCGTTGCAGATCGCTTTGGGAGCGCACCGAATTGTTGATGGCCAACCACATCACAGGTGATTGCTAGGTGCGCCATTCGCTTGGCAAGAAGCCTTTCCAACCCTTTACCTATACATGAGAGGAGGGCTATAGGTCTCCAGCCTTTGATCGTGGTTGGGTCCCTATTAGGCTTTTCCAGTAGTACCACTTCCGCTAGCTTGAAGCAAGATGGATGAGTGCCCAGTCGTATACAGGCTCTAAAGAGCTGCAAAATACACGGTCCGATCGTCTTCCAGCAAGCTTCGAGGAGCTCGACCGTAACTCCGTCTGCCCCAGGTGCTGTCTTCCCACAGCCGATTGTGCAAGTGCGCACTTCTTCATCTGAGATTTCACCTTCCCAAGGTATTCGATTATCGCTTGGAGTGTTGTATGGCGGAAGGTCGTCCGATTGTTGGTGGCGTGCAAGAAGGGCGTCTCGGAGAATGGTAGCTCGCTCTAACGGGTCGGTGATGTAGGATCCGTTGTAGTTGAGCGGTGGAGGAGGTCTAACCTGTCTGTGGTTGGCCGAACGCATCAGCTTGAAGATATCGGACGGTGATGTCATTGCTTCCACTTGGCTTGTCTGGTAATTTATCTTGGCGGCGGTGATGGTCGCACGGAGCTTCGCGCAAGTGGCCCGCTGTGTCGGTGTCGTTGCGGCTCGGTATTCTGCGTATGCGGATTTGCACATAGGAGTCCACCACGGCGCAGATTTGCCGCTCTCTTTTCTGGCCCGGGTTCCTGTCGCTTTGATGGCCTCCGAGAGATGGAAGCAGATCTCTTGGGCATACTCATCCACTTTCTCTTTTGTACTCAAGTCTAACGGCGGATGTATTGAAGGGTGGTGGTGTATATGGTCGTATACACTTGGTATCTTCAATTGAATGGTTGTGACTACTCAGGGGGCTTAGACTGTACTTGGGTGGTTATGGCAATAATGTGTTTTTTGGGTGCGAATGGTATCTTATTGTGTGATGTTATGTTATAGATTATTTACATGATGATTAACCAATCCCACATACTTCCAGATAGACCCTTAAATAGTCTCCTTTAGGAGTGGTCTTCAGGTGAATGTAGCGATTGGGGGTATGTAATCTATCACTTATCTAGTTCCATTTCCTTGGCCCTGCATGCTACACTACGTGAATGACAATTTACTACTAATGTGAAAAGCGCATTCATGACAGGATGTACCCAACTTGCAACGGCACGCGCAAATTTTGGCAGATCTTTCTTGGGCACTCTGATCTTTGGTGGAGCCGGGTTCCCGGCGAAGGTTGCGGAAGGTATGATTCCACGGATCGGAAGAAGGTCGCTGGTCATACATTACTCCCTATCGACCCAAGCACGGGCTCCATATATGTTGGTCCAAGCGAGATCCAGAGTGTTGCCAGCTTTATGAGTCGGCTCTCTAATTATAAGGCAAGAGAGATTGTGGTCTTACGCCCACCTCTCTATCGCATCACCCTGTCCATACGGCCGAGTTGCTCCTGGCTGCCATGCAGCATGCACTGAGTTGAAGTCCCCGGCTGCAATGGACCTCGCGGACGGTTTCTAGTCGACAAGCGTGCGGACTGCAGTCGGGTCGTTAGGGGCCTTATACACGTTGAGAAATGTTATTCCATTAACCAGTACCCAGCAGTAGTCCCCAGTCAGCCTGTTACAGGGGAAAATCTGCTCTGCCGACATCACCTTTTCGTTTTTCCGAGTGTAGGTCACCGCCCTCGGTCTGACATCCACACCTCCGTACGGTGTATGACAGAGGTAACCCGGATGAGACTTGGTTTCGTTCGTTTGCTTGGTCCAACAAGGTTCTTGAATCAGCACAACATCCACGCCTAGCTCGTAAGCTCTAGAGAGCGCAATGTTGTGGGTTGCGCCTCCCCTGCCTACGTTTATTGACATAAAACTTAGTGTAGGAGGGGGGCGGGAAGGGGCCCGTAGGGCGCCCTTCACAAAGCTTCTTCAGGGTTCAAGGCCCCAAAGCCTGAACCCTCAGCCATTGCTGTGTCTGTCGAGGAGGTGTCCTTACCAACAGCTGGAGAAGTTGGTCGGGTCGCTCTTGCGGCAGATGCAGCAGCCTCTGCGGCCTTGGTAGCAGCTTTTGCTCGAGCGACGGCCTGGTACTCGCGTTGGCCAGCTTGTCGAAACGTCACAAGTTGCTCCCTGGTAGCTGGGCCAGACCTGTTGGGACGCGCCAGGCAGTCTCGACTGCCGGATTGGTGGGTGTCTCCGCAGTTTCGACATTTAGCGGCTGCTTTACACTCGAATGCCGAGTGCATGGTGGATCCGCAGTTCCAGTAGGCTGGCGCGCGAGAACACCCGCGGGTGGTATGAAAACTGAGACATCGCCTACATTGCTGTATGGCAGGGCGGTTTCATTGGATGGTTGCTATTCCTGAGTCATCGAAGAGTCGGAATCCAGGCTTTGGGCTAGCACTCTTAGGAAACAAGGCCTCCCAGGATCTGTAGGGAGCGCCGAGCTTAGTTTTTCCGTGGATCCTTACTCTGTCTGGAGTGCAGCTGGTTACTCTAAGGATTTCGGCGGCCACCATTTCGGCAGTGACTTCGACTCGTCCTTCTAAGCCGAACACGGCGACTGGAACCGTTGCGATCCGGAGGGAAACTAGATCACTTGGTGGTTCTAGTTTTGCCTCCACTTGTGTGAAGGTGCTGGAGGCCTCCAGCAGTCGAGTTTTTGCATCCGTGTTTTTGGCACGGATGGCAAAGCCAGTGGGAACGCGTTGCACCTGGTCGACATCAGCAGGGGTGCAATGTGTTTGTTTGGCGACGGCTTCGCGGACGCCAGCTGGAGAGAGCTGTCTCCACTCGTGGTTTGCATCCAGACGCAGAAAGATTCGGTCATCTTTCGATGCTGTTGTTGATGCTGCCGGCTTCTTCTCTGGTTTCCTGGCAGATGGGGCAGCCGAAACCGAGGTGATGTTTGCAGGGGCTTGTGCGCCTGACTTTTGATGTCCTGCTCTGGTGACAGTAGCCCAGGTGCTTCTGGGTAGGGTAGGTGCAGTAGCCTTTGTTATATTGCGAGGAATGGCTACTGGGATGGCGGTCGCGGGGGGAGTTGCGACAATTGGTCGTTGGGGCAGGACTGGCAGAGCGGTGCTCGGCCCGGCCGCCACGAATTGCGCGATGGCTGCCCTTAGGTAGACTTTGATGGAGTCTACAAAAATTTTATTTTCACCGGTGGAGAGCGGTGAAAGGGCTGTCTCGACACTGCTAATCGCTGTCGAGCATATATGGAATTGCGCAGCTTTTTGCCTTGCCCTGCGCTCCTCCGCTTCGATCGCTGCCAGCAATTCTGGGGGGAATATTTTTTCTCTGCCTTCTGCTTCTGGTGCTGTAGGCGATTGGTCCAGCGAAGAGTTTTCGGCTCCTGCTGCCTTGGCTGTGGGTATGTCGGCCTCTTTCGTGGGCCTCACTTCTACCGGTCGCGGTAGTGCTGGAACCGTAGCGCGCTTCTCGGGTGCGACGACGGTTTTTCTGGGGGATCCGGTGGGATCCAAGACTTGCTCTGCATCTTCTGGGCTGGAGGATGCCCAAAATGAATCGGCGAGGGTTTTTAACTTCTCGACTTCTGCGTCCACCATATCTACCTCGGGGACATCGTTCTCCTTCGCTTGGAGCGCAGCTGCGATGGTGTTCATATTATGAAGATTGGACTCGAGTCCTTTTCTTGTCAGCATGTTTCTCGCGTGGTTTTGAATGGCTGGTGTCCATTGGTACGGTTTGTTGACGCGATCTTTGGCAGTGCCACTGATCGCGTTTTTGTGCGTTTTACGCGTCGGAGGCATTTGAAAAGGCCACCGATGGCAAACAATTATAATTCGATATGTGGATCAATGGGTGAAACGGGTGGAAGGGTGGAAATGGGCAAATTGAGGGTTCTCGAATTGATTTGATTTGATTTTATTTTTAGGTCCTAAGCTAAGCTCTATATCTCCTAGGAGTCAAAGACCGGTGTACACGGCCGAGATCATGCTTCCCACATACCCGACTCGGTCTCACCGCGTGACTCACTACACAACAAGTAGCTAGTTATAATAAAGAAAATAAATGCCCACACAGACTCCCATAACCAAAATTTCAAATCCCATACTCCTGTTTGTGGTTGGAAAATGACACTTCTGGTCTCATTTGCCTACCTGCCATACATCGTGCTATGACTAATTACCACCGTCTCCGCTGAGAGCTGGAGACGGAGTCGCAGGTGGGCCCCCGAAGCAGCCGGTTTCCTGCGCAAATTTTGTAAAGTTCTCGAGACACTTAGGCCCGAGAAGCTTGTGGACAAAGTCGTGATGTGACATTGTACCTCGTAGTCGACGCGTCTGGCGTGCGTGCAGTCGACAGTGAATGAAGTGGAGAGGCGTTGTTTCCTCTCCACACGCACACTCCATAGAAGCGGTGAAGTTGTTGAAACGACGATGTCATGCAGCGAAGTTTCCGTGTCCCGTACGGGCTGAGATCAGTTTACGAAGTAGCCGCCGGGAAAGTGCCAGCTCGCGTGGCTTGCGTCGTCGCATGAGAAGACCCAGGTTACGATATCTAGGTGGACACGCTTCCTCCCACCATTCCTCGAGAAGAGCTTGACGTTTCTGATTCATCAGACGACGAACGTACGCCAAAGTAATGGAGCCAGGCTGGCTCTCTTTACTTGGAAGTTGTCGGAGGCCGGAGCGTGCAACTCTATCAGCCTCTTCGTTTCCCTGTATCCCAGAGTGGGCTGGTATCCACTGAACCGAGACTCGAGCCTTTTCTGATAGCGCCCTAAATTGGCGTACATCGTCGAGACTTGTTGTGGCGGTTCCCGTCAGCAGTGCCTTCACTGCAGACTGACTATCCGTCAACACGTTGATCCGCCGCCTGCCGTCGCTTCCACTGTTCTCCCTCTCCAACAATCCCAGCGCAGCTTTCAGGGCCTTTGCTGCCCCTACAATTTCCGCATCAAGCACTTCACCACCATGCTTGATGCCACATCCCTTCAACAGAGTTTTTCCATCTCTCTTCAAGACGAACCCCCATGCTGAGCGACCATGTCCCTCCGACGATCCATCCGGGTAAGCACAAATATCCGATGCTAGTACATCTCCAAGGAACCGAGTAGCCTTTTCCTCCTCCTCTTTCCTTGGGCCAGAGCTCGAAAAATAGCATGGCAGCGGCAGAGGCTCGGCGTCTTCCGCGTCCGGGAGTTGACGGTAGGCCCGCTGTATTCGTGACATCTGGATCCCGGATTCTTGGGTACCCGAGCAGACTTCTTGTACTTCCGTGTTCCAACGTTTGGACACACGGCGGCACGAGTCCGGAGCGGATGTCGGTTGTCAAGTGAGTGCAGTCGAGCCGAAAACCGTAAGCGGTTCCCTTCCAGAATGATCTTTCCAGTTGGGATACCTCCTTCGCGATGGAGAACAAGATTCGATGTCGTTCTCATTACCGGAAGGGCAGCGCGCAGTCCTGTCAAGATTGCCTTGTCGATCATCTCGCAGAAGATGCTAGTTCGAGGTGTGATGATTCCCCTAATGGTCGGACGTTTGAGGCCGGGCCACCAAACGTCTGATCCAAAAGTTGCTATTGGGACAATACAAGTATCCACTGCTCGAACCAGTGCCGCAGGAGCGGCTCCTCGATACGCTGAGTTGAAACGGCGCATGTGCTGGGCAACCTTCAATGCCTTTACACACCAAGTTGTGACGTGGTGTTTGAAGTCCAGTCGCGGATCTAGGTGTATTCCAAGCCAGCGTATTTGGTCTGCTGGCTCGATAGTCACGCCGTTCACACGAATAGCCACCGGATTCTCGCGTTTCCTGCCGGGAAACTGGACTATCTCCGACTTGTTAGTATCGAAGGAGACTGCATTGTTACTTGCCCACTCCAGAAGATGATCGACTTCCTTCTGTACAGAAGCGGCCGACTCAGCAATGCTGCGCCCGAACCCTAGGATCCCGACATCGTCTGCGTAGCTGAACCTCATTCCTGGGTTGCCGCTTCGCATAGGCTCTGCCATGTATAAAAGGAAGAGAAGTGGCGATATTGGTGATCCCTGCGGAACCCCACAAACCAGCTCCCTCTGCCCGGTTACCCCTCCGGAGTATCGGACTTGTACCTTTCGATGTGCAAGAAATGAAGCCGTCCATCGAAGAATCGAGTCTGGCCACCCCTGCTCTTGCATCCTCCTCACCAAACGGTTGTGGAGTACTGCATCAAATACGCCTTGGACATCGAGAGTCGTAAATGTTGCTGCCCATCCCTGGGTACTTGCTTCTTCAATGTCGTGGACTACGCAGCTGACGAGGTCGTTTGTCGATCTTTTTGGAAGCGCCCCAAATTGTTGGTATCCGACAACGTCGAACGTAACCGCGAGATGGGCCATCCGCTTCGCCAAGAGTCGTTCCAATCCCTTACCCAAACATGACAGAAGTGCGATCGGTCTCCAGCCCTTGACAGTCGTTGGATCTCGGTTCGTCTTACGTAGGAGCACCACTTCAGCCAGCTTGAAGCAGGATGGGTGGGTGCCAAGCCTGATGCAGGCGCGGAAGAGAGTGCCGACAAATGGTCCAATCGTCTTCCAACAGCTTCGCAGAAGCTCCACAGAGATCCCGTCTGCTCCAGGCGCTGTGTTGACGCAGCCTACGGTGCACATGCGAATCTCTTCGTCCGAGACATGGTCGTTCCAGGGGATTCGGTCGGTGCTCGGCGCATCGAGTGGCGGTAGGTCGTCCGTCGCTTGGTGTCGTGCCAAAAGAGCATCCCGGAGTACCGCTGCTCGCTCGGCCGGATCGGAGTACAGCTTCCCTTCGTGGTTAAGTGGAGGGGGGTGCTTGCCTGCCTTGGTTCGGCCGAGCGCATCAGCTTGAACACATCAGTTGGTGTCGTGATCGCTTCGACTTGACGCGTCTGGTACTCTTTCCTTGCCGCTCTGAGGGTTGAGCGCAGCTTCTTCGAATGTATCCATCGCTGTTCCGGAGTCACTGCTGCACGATATTCCGTGTGAGCTAGCTTGCATTCCGGAGTCCACCAAGGCGCACATTTGCCGTGTCTTTTGTTCCTTCGTGTTCCTGCTGCTTTGAAAGCGTTAGTAAGGCCGGAACAGAGATCTTTGGCGTATTCATCCACCTGGCAAACCGAGTCCAATACTGTGGCGGGTGAGTGAATTGCGCCACGGCAAGGGAGAACCTCGGAAAGTTTCCGCGCGTTACCCTAATCGGCGATGGCTCATGGTCCCATTTTCCGCATCCGGTGGGGACTTGTCCTCGAATCGGAAGATGGTCGCTGGTTATACACTCGCTGCGACCCACCCATGCTTGGGCCCCGTTGATGTTGGTCCAGGCAAGATCCAGCGTGTTGCCGGCTCGATGCGTTGGCTCGCCCACAATCAGACAAGTGAGATTATGGCGTTCCGCCCATCTCTCAATTTCGATTCCTTGTCCGCGTGGGCGGGTGACCTCTGGTTGCCACGCGCAGTGCACCGCGTTGAAGTCGCCAGCCGCGACGGATCGGGGTGGTGGGTCCCAGCTGAGGAGTGGTCGAATGGCCGTCGGGTCGTTCGGGTCCTTGTACACGTTGAGAAACGTGACTCCGTTTACCACAACCCAGCAGTAATCCGCCGTCGGGGGATGGCAGGGAAAGATTTGTCTTGCCGAAAGGTTCCCTGTATTGATTCGTGTATAAGTCACAGCCCTGGGTCGAATGTTTACGCCGCCATGTGGTATATGACAGTCGTATCCAGGGTGTGACTTTGTTTCCTTTGTGGCTTTTTTCCACGAAGGTTCTTGTATTAACACTACATCGACGCCTAGCTCGTAAGCTCGGGAAAGCGCGATGTCGTGTGATAAGCCTCCCCTACCTACGTTGATCGACATAAAACTTATCGTAGGTGGGAGGCTGGAAGGGACCCGTGAGGGGCCCTTCAGGAAGACTCAACAGGGTTCGTCGTTCCTGTGGCCGTGGCGTCGGAGGCGACGTCGGTCATCAGAACTTCGAAACTGTTGTTTGATTTCACCACTTCGGGTGAGGCTTGCTTTTGCTTGGCAGCCGCTTGTACTGCTGCCTCAGCGCGACGGGCTGCAGCTTTAGCCCTCACCACGGCCGCGAGCTCGCGTTGGCTTGCGATGCGAATATTGGCCAGTTGCTCTTTGCTAACGGGTCCGGCCTTAGTTGGGCGCGCCAGGCAGGTTCGACTGTCGGACCTGTGCGGTCCTCCGCAGTTGCGGCACTTGGTGTGAGCACGGCACTCGTCTGTCGAGTGCATCGTGGAGGTGCAGTTCCCACAGGCTTGAGCGCGAGAGCAACCGCGCGTTCCATGGAACTGCAGGCAGCGTTTGCATTGCTGCACAGTCTGTCGCGGCTTGTGTGGGACCGCGACGCCCGAGTCGTCGAACAGGCGGAATCCTTGTCTTGGTGCTGCTCCCTTCCTGAAATGGGCAAGCCATGACTGGTATGGAGCGTCAAGGCGAGTTTTCCCGTGGGGCCGTACCTTGACTGGCACGGCCTTTGTGACTCGCGTGATCTCCTCGATCACCATCTCCTCCGTCACATGCACCTTTCCGAGGAGGGTGTTGATGGCGACAGGGACCGTCGAGATCCGGAGCGCGACAAGGTCCGAGGCCTCCTCTAGCCTTACCTCGATTGGGAGGAAAGATTCCGCCGCGCTCAATAGGAGCTTGCGAGATTCCAGGTTCTTCGCTCTGAGTGCGAAGCCAGTTGGGACACGGTAGACGTGTTCAATTGCTGCCTGAGGCGCGTTGGTCAGCTGCGCCACCGCTTCTCTGATGCCAGCTGGCGATAGATTTCGCCACTGATGTTTTGATTTTAGCCGGAGGAACAGTCGGTTGTCCGGCGAGGACGAAGTAGCCGTCTTGGCCGATTTTTTGGTCGGCGGTGTCGGCTTTTCGGGCACCACTTGCTATCACTGGCGTCGGGTGATTTGGTAACTCATTCCCGGCTACAGTTGCCCAGGTTGGAGTTATGGGGGACCGCGACGGCAGGCTTTGCCGGCCTGACGGTCGACGGTGAGAGTGTCCCGCTGCTGCTGACCTGCTGGCCGATGGGCGGGGAGGGAGGCTTGTCGGCACTGGTGTGGTTCCAGTGCGCAGGAAGTGGGCGAGGGCGCCCCTCAGACACACGTTCATCGCGTCCAAGTTTCTTTGTTATCTGTCGTTTTCATGGACAGGATAACACTTTCCAATGTTTTTAACACCGTTGACCCTATCTCGAGCCTGGCTGAGGTGTTTGCAGCCCGCTTTCTTTCGACTTCGAGTAAAGCCTCTATTTCCGGCGGGTGAATTGGCGTGGTGCCAGTGGGAGCACCACCAGAAGAGTGGTTGTGGCACTCAGCCGTCCCTGGAATCGAGGCCGGGATGGCTGAGGTCTTGGGGCATTTGCTGCCTCCGTGCAAGTGGAGACTTCCGTTCCCGTCGGTATGCTTTTGATTGATGTCCGCTTTACTACGGGAACAGCAATTTTTCTAGCCGCACGGCGTGCGGGCTCGGTCGTTAGTTTCGTCGAGACTGCTTTCTCGACGACAATTTCCGGGGTCTTTACCGCCTCTAGGGAGCTCTCAGCTCCTGCGCTTGCCCATCGTGAGTCTTTTAGACCCTTGTTTATCAATTCATTGATTATTTTTTCGGCTTCCAACATCACAGTGTCGGTTTGGCCGCGTTCCTCCAATTGTGAGATAATGTCGACTTCCATCTGGTCGAGATCGGAGGCGTTAGCTACCAGTCCAGAGCCTTTCATTCTCTGACCTGCCACGCTTCTAAATATTTCACGCATGGATTTCGGGGTATCCAGACTTGTCTGGTGGTTGTGTTTCCCTATTTTGGAGGTTAACACAGATTTCGCGATTTTCGCGGACTTTGAGGGTACCGGTGCCATTTCAAGGCTGAGTGGCGCGGTACCACGAGAAATTGATCTTCGATATACGACGAGTGATTGAGGGGGAAATTGGGAAAAAGGGAATTTTCGAATTTTCGAATTTCTCGAATATTTTTTTTTTTTTTTTTTTGCTAATTTCTGGTCCTAAGCTAACGCTTTCTTATCCACAATGGGTCAAGGACCGGTGGAGCCGGCAAGGATCACTGCGTACAGGCCCAACTCATTCCAACCGCATGAACTTCTACTGAAATTGTAGAAGTTAACAGCAAAACTAAAATCAAAAACATAAATCAAAAACTGAAATCAAATTTGGAAGAAATACTGTTTGGTCCGGATCCCGCGCTTCTCGCCCGTTCCCTTTCCTGCCACATCCTCCAAGTGACTTTTTCCTATCTCCGCTGAGAGCGAAAGATTAGTTCGCAGATTACCTGAATTCAGCTGGTATCCTGCTATATATTTTGAAGCTTTTTGTAGACTTCACCGAGGGTTGCTGTACCCTCAAACTCATCTTCGGATTCCAGGATTCCGAAACCCGATCCCTCGGCCATTGAGACGTCCTTCGTTGAGGCCATCGTTGCCTCTTCGGCCCTTTTGGCTGCAGCCCTAAATCGAGCCACTTTCGCGAACTCCCCTTGCTGGATCTGGCGGATCCGCGCGAGCTGCTCTTTTGGCACCGGTCCGGACTTGCTGGGTCTGGCTAAGCAGGCCCGGGAATCCGATCGGTGAGGTCCCCACAGTTTCGACACCGGTGTGAGGCCTTGCACTCTGATTCTGAGTGCATGTTAGATCCGCAATTCCAGCAAGCTGGAGTGCGGGAGCATCCGCGGTGGCGTGGAAGCCAAGCAGCGTTTGCATTGTTCTATTGGTCGACGGTCGGAAGAGCTTCGCAGCTCCAGAGTCGTCGAAAAGGCGAAATCCAGGTCGGGGCGTGGATTCGCGAGGAAAGAGGGCTTGCCAGTTCTCGTATGGCGCCCGGGCTTGCACTGCCCATGAGGACGGACAAGAAACGGAACCAATTTCGTCACTCGCGTGACTTCGTCTACAACCATCTTTGCCGTGATCTCGCTGGGACCTGCAAGTGTGTTTATTGTCACCGGTACGGTGGCAATCTGGAAGGCAACCAGATTTGACGCTGGCTCCAGGTTTATTCCGGATTCCCTCCGTGATATGGAGGAATCCAGGAGCTCTTTCCGAGCGAGTTCATTCTTTGCTGTCAGCGCAAAGCCTGTTTTGACCCGCTGAACCAACGTAATGTCGTCGGCAGCGGTACCAAGCACCTGTGACACAGCTAATCTTACGCCAGCTGGTGACAGTTGTCGGTGGGGTGATTAAACGCGAGGCGTAGAAACAGTCTCGTATCGACTGCTGTCCTCGGTTTGGCACTTTTGCTTTTGGGGCAGGCGGTGCTGTCTTTGTAATTGACGGCCCAGCGCTGCGGCCTAGACCTGCACGGGCTACTGTGGCCCAAGTCGCCTTTGGTGCCGGAGCATGGGTTGTCGTAGGGTTCTGAACCCTAATTTCTTGAGCCCTCGTCGGAAGAGGGTTGCTTGGGCGAGCAGGGAGAACCGGTGGTGTGGTCCCTGGCCTGATTGAACAAATTGGCCGATGGCCGCTCGAAGGTAGACTTTGATGCCGTCTACGAATTCTTTGTCGTCGCCAATCGAGAGAGGCGAGAGTGCTGCTTCCACACTGCTAATTGCAGTGGAGCAAATTTCGATTCGGGCCTTAATTTGCGCCGTTCGACGCTTTTCGGCCTCCATCACAGATTGCAGCTCAGGAGGAAATTCCATCGCTGTTGTCGAAGCTGTGCCTTTGGAGGCTGGCACAGCGATTTTTCTTGCAGAGTTTTCTGCAGGTTCTGTCGTCTTTTCTCTCACGACCTCCTTTCCTTTCCTAGAGCTGCTTGCCACTGGTGCCAGCTCGATGGGGTTGGTGGTCTCGGGACCAATTGTAACTGTCCTGATGGGCTCAGAATCAGTCATCTCTTTGTCGGGAAGATTTGTAGACTTCCCTGGGACGAAGGCCTCACTCGCAAATAGGCTTGATAGTTTTTGCGCGAGGCCAGTAGGTTTTGGACACAATGGTGTCCGTTCAAAGCCGACTGAAGTTGTCGGCTTTGGGCGATTTTTTCTCACCGGAGGCATTTTAAATACCTCGCGACGGTTAACAATTCGAGAAGTCAAGCACAGAAGTGATCATAGGAATGGAAAGAGGGAAAAAATGAATTTTCGAATTTCTCGAATTTTTTTTTTTTTTTTTAAATTTTTAAGGTCCTAAGCTATGCTCTATATCTCCTAGGAGTCAAGGACCGTGTACACGGCCAAGATCATGCTTCCCACATGCCCGACTCGGTCTCACTGCGTGACCCACTACACAACAGTAGCTAGTTATAAGAAAGAAAATATATGCTCCCACAGACTCCCATAACCAAAATTCCAAATCCAATACTCCAATTTGAGGTGGGAAAGCGACACTCCTCGTCTCGTTTTCCTTCCTGTCATGCTTCGTGCTATGACCTAGTTAATGTTGTCTCCGCTGAGAGCTGGTGACGAACTTGCAGGTGGGTCGCCGAAGCAGCCGGTTTCCTGCGCAAAATTTGTAAAATTCTCAAGGCACTTAGGCCCGAGAAGCTTTTGGACAAAGTCGTGATGCGACATTGTCCCTCGAAGTCGACGCGTCTGACGTTCGTGCAGTCGACAGTGAATGAAGTGAGAGTGATGTTTCCTCTCCACACGCACACTCCATGGAAGCGGTGAAGTTGTTGATATTAAAGTTCTAGAGGTTTATCTGGAATGATAGAAGTGAACGTTGACCGTCAAGTCAATACTGTACGAATCGTAAGATATTGGGGATTTAAGGATCAGAATAAAAGGTTAGGATCAGTGANTGTGATTATAAGCTTACGGTAGTCAACGGGCTGAAGCTCCTGTTTAGCATTATGCGCAGGATGTGATAACCATGTGTCCTATGATTGTGTATTGACTATTGTGATCTAATATGGAGAAGAATTTTCCTATGTTCAAGATTGAGGTATCCGTGTACTATATTACCCAACAACTGCCACTCTAATCTAATGTAATCTCATAGACACACATTACGACGCTATAGACATGAAATTATTTTGATTGCGCCTTGGGAGACCATACTTGTGCCGAGTAAAG
This sequence comes from Blumeria hordei DH14, assembly GCA_900239735.1. Classification (NCBI taxonomy): domain Eukaryota; kingdom Fungi; phylum Ascomycota; class Leotiomycetes; order Helotiales; family Erysiphaceae; genus Blumeria; species Blumeria hordei. Next base: position 139,751 of record OENG01000035.1, on the reverse strand, counting down.
TATGACACTGACGACAATATGTGTAGGACCACCTGCTATTTTAAAAACTCTGTGCAGGCTCGAGAAAATTGACCCACCTGAACGGCATTCTTCATGGACCGCTCGAGCTTTTTTCCATCGTGTATAAATCTTGTTATGTTTATAATTAGTTCTGAAATTTGGACTCTCGTAGTCGCCTCGATCTCCCTGATTAGAGTCGAGTTGCTGGCAAATTATCTTCCTTCAATTTTGGTCCCAAGAAGGTCTTCGTAAACCTTGAAGGGGGAATCTTGCCATAAAGCCTTCGATTCCTCTTCTTCCACTAACTTTAGAGCCGTGTATCTTTGGCATGCCGATTGAACAAACATCTCAGTGTTAGTACTTCAACTCTGGTGGATTGCGAAGCCCTTCGAATGTATTTCTATGCCTCCAAAGAGGCTTTCTAGCTGCATACTTCCTGCATTCTCTATGCATATTCGAACCGTTTTCTTCGCAGTCGGAGGCGCAGCTAGAGACGCGTGGGTTCCTGGTTTGTTTGTTTGTTTTTTTTTTTTTTTTTTTTTTTTTTCTAATTTCTGGTCCTAAGCTAACGCTTTCTTATCCACAATGGGTCAAGGACCGGTGGAGCCGGCAAGGATCACTGCGTACAGGCCCAACTCATTCCAACCGCATGAACTTCTACTGAAATTGTAGAGGTTAACAGCAAAACTAAAATCAAAAACATAAATCAAAAACTGAAATCAAATTTGGAAGAAACACTGTTTGGTCCGGATCCCGCGCTTCTCGCCCGTTCCCTTTCCTGCCACATCCTCCAAGTGACTTTTTCCTATCACCGCTGAGAGCGAAAGATTAGTTCGCAGATTACCCGAATTCAGCTGGTATCCTGCTATATATTTTGAAGCTTTTTGTAGACTTCACCGAGGGTTGCTGTACCCTTAAACTTCTTCTTCGTATTCCAGGATTCCGAACCCGATCCCTCGGCCATTGAGACGTCCTTCGTTGAGGCCATCGTTGCCTCTTCGGCCCTTTTGGCTGCAGGAAATCTACTCGAACTCCCTTGCTGGATCTGGCGGATCCGCGCGAGCTGCTCTTTTGGCACCGGTCCGGACTTGCTGGGTCTGGCTAAGCAGGCCCGGGAATCCGATCGGTGAGGTCCCCCACAGTTTCGACACCGGGTGAGAGCCTTGCACTCTGATTCTGAGTGCATGTTAGATCCGCAATTCCAGCAAGCTGGAGCGCGGGAACAACCACGGGTGGCGTGAAATTCAAGACACCGTTTGCATTGTTCGATTTTGCGACGAGGTCGGAAGAGCTTTGCAGCTCCAGAGTCGTCGAAAAGGCGGAATCCGGGTCGAGGAGCGGATTCTCGGGGAAAGAGCGCTTGCCAATTTGAGTAGGGCGCCCCTGGTTTGCTAGTCCCATGAGGACGAACCAGAAAGGGAACCAGCTTGGTCACTCGCGTGACTTCGTCGGCAACCATCTTTGCTGTCACGTCGATGGGGCCAGCAAGTGTTCGAATTGTCTCCGGAACGGTGGCAATTTGCATGGCAACCAGATTTGACGCTGGTTCCAGGTGTATTTCTAGATCTCTCCGCAGTGCAGAGGAATCCAAGAGCTCCTTTCGAGAAGCTTCGTTCTTTGCTGTAATCGCAAAGCCGGTCTTTACCCGCTGAACCAACGTAATATCGTTAGCAGCGGTTCCCAGCGCCAGAGACACAGCTGACCTAATGCCAGCTGGGGAGAGGAGACGGTGGGGATGGAAGTAGTCGAGGCGCAGAAAAAGTCGTGAATCGATTTTTGTCCTCGGGTTGGCACTCTTTGCTTTGGGGGCGGGCGGTGCTGCCTTTTTTGTCGACTGCCCAGCGCTGCGGGCTAGGCCTCCCCGAGCTACGGTAGCCCAAGTTGTCTTTGGGGCCGGAGCCTGGGTTTTAGGGTTAGGAACCCTTATTTCTGGTGCCCTCGGCGGAAGAGGGTTGGCGGGCGAGCAGGGAGAACTGGTGGTGTGCTTCCTGGGCCAGATTGTACGAACTGGCCGATGGCCGCTCGAAGATAGACTTTGATTCCGTCTACGAATTCTTTATTATCGCCAATCGAAAGAGGCGAGAGTGCTGCTTCGACACTGCTTATTGCAGTCGAGCAGATTGCGAGTCGGGCGTTTATTTGCGTCATGCGACGCTTTTCGGCCTCCATCACAGATTGCAGCTCAGGAGGAAATTCCATCGCTGTTGTCGAAGCTGTGCCTTTGGAGTCTGGCACAGCGATATTTCTTGCAGAGTTTTCTGCAGGTTCTGTCGTCTTTTCTCTGACGACCTCCTTTCCTTTCCTAGAGCTGCTTGCCACTGGGGCCAGCTCGATGGGGTTGGTGGTCTCGGACCAATTGTAACTGTCCTGATGGGCTCAGAATCAGTCATCTCTTTGTCGGGAAGATTTGTAGACTTCCCTGGGACGAAGGCCTCACTCGCAAATAGGCTTGATAGTTTTTGCGCGAGGCCAGTAGGTTTTGGACACAATGGTGTCCGTTCAAAGCCGACTGAGTTGTCGGCTTTGGGCGATTTTTTCTCACCGGAGGCATTTTAAATACCTCGCGACGGTTAACAATTCGAGAAGTCAAGCACAGAAGTGATCATAGGAATGGAAAGAGGGAAAAAATGAATTTTCGAATTTTCGAATTTCTCGATTTGTGCGTTTTTTTTTTTTTTTTTAAATTTTTAAGGTCCTAAGCTATGCTCTATATCTCCTAGGAGTCAAGGACCGGTGTACACGGCCAAGATCATGCTTCCCACATGCCCGACTCGGTCTCACTGCGTGACCCACTACACAACCAGTAGCTAGTTATAAGAAAGAAAATATATGCTCCCACAGACTCCCATAACCAAAATTCCAAATCCAATACTCCAATTTGAGGTGGGAAAGCGACACTCCTCGTCTCGTTTTCCTTCCTGTCATGCTTCGTGCTATGACCTAGTTAATGTTGTCTCCGCTGAGAGCTGGTGACGAACTTGCAGGTGGGTCGCCGAAGCAGCCGGTTTCCTGCGCAAAATTTGTAAAATTCTCAAGGCACTTAGGCCCGAGAAGCTTTTGGACAAAGTCGTGATGCGACATTGTCCCTCGAAGTCGACGCGTCTGACGTTCGTGCAGTCGACAGTGAATGAAGTGGAGAGGTGATGTTTCCTCTCCACACGCACACTCCATGGAAGCGGTGAAGTTGTTGAAACGACGGTGACATGCAGCGAAGTTTCCGTGTCCCGTTCGGGCTGAGATCAGTTCACGGAGTAACCGCCGAGAAAGTGTCTGCTCCTGTGGCTTGCGTCTTCGCATGAGTAGACCCAGATTTCGATATCTAGGTGGACATGCTTCTTCCCACCAGTCCTCGAGAAGCGCTTGTCGTTTCTGGTTCATCAGACGACGAACGTACGCCAAAGTGACGGAGCCAGGCTGGCTCTCTTTACTTGGAAGTTGTCGGAGGCCGGAGCGTGCGGCTCTATCAGCCTCTTCGTTTCCCTGTATCCCGGAGTGGGCTGGTATCCACTGAACCGAGACTCGAGCCTTTTCTGATAGCGCCCTAAATTGGCGTACATCGTCGAGACTTGTAGTGGCGGTTCCCGTCAGCAGTGCCTTCACTACAGACTGACTATCCGTCAACACGTTGATCCGCTGCCTGCCGTTACTTCTCCCGTTCTCTCTCTCCAGCAATCCTAGCGCAGCTTCCAGGGCCTTTCTCGCCCCTATAATTTCCGCATCAAGCACTTCACCACCATGCTTGATGCCATATCCCTTCAAAAGAGTCTTTCCATCCCTCTTCAAGACGAACCCCCATGCTGAGCGACCATGCCCTCCGACGATCCATCCGGGTAGGCACATATATCCGATGGTAATACACCTCTAAGGAACCGAATTAACTTGTCCTCCTCCTCTATCCTTGGGCCGAAGTTTGACAGATAGCATGGCGGCGGCAGAGGCTTGGCGTCTTCCGCGTCCGGGAGTTGTCGGTAGGCCCGCTGCACTCTTGACATCTGGATCTCCGGATTCTTGGGTGCCCGAGCATTTTTCTTGTACTTCCGTGTTCCATCGTTTGGACACACGGCGGCACGAGTCCGGAGCGGGTGACGGTTGTCCAGTGAGTGGAGCCGAGACGAAAGCCGTAATCGGTTCCCTTCCAGAATGATCTTTCCTGTTGGGGTACCTCCTTCGCGATGGAGAACAAGATTCGGTGTCGTTCTCATTACCGGAAGGGCAGCGCGCAGTCCCGTCAAGATTGCCTTGTCGATCATCTCGCAGAAAATGCTAGTCCGAGGTGTGATGATTCCCCTTCTGGTCGGACGTTTGAGGCCGGGCCACCAAACATCTGCTCCAAAGGTTGCTACGGGGACAATACACGTGTCTACTGCCCGAACCAGTGCTGCAGGAGCTGCTCCTCGATATGCTGAGTTGAAGCGGCGCATTTGCTGGGCTACCTTCAGAGCTTTTCCACACCACGTTGTGACGTGGTGTTTGAAGTCCAGTTGCGGGTCTAAGTGTACTCCTAGCCAGCGTATTTGGTCTGCTGGCTCGATAACCATGCCGTTCACATAAATGCCCACTGGCTCCTCGCGTTTGCGTCCGGGAAACTGGACTACCTCCGACTTGTTGGTATCGAAGGAGACTGCGTTGTTTCTCGCCCACTCCAGAAGATGATCAACTTCCTTCTGTACAGAAGCGGCTGACTCGGCTATGCTGCGCCCGAATCCTAGTATCCCGACGTCGTCAGCGTAGCTAAACCTCATTTCTGCATTGCCGCTTCGCATTGGCTCTGCCATGTACAAGAGGAAGAGAAGTGGCGATATCGGCGACCCCTGCGGGACCCCACACACCAACTCTTTCTGCCCTGTTACCCCTCCAGGATATCGGACTTGCACCTTTCGTTGTGCAAGGAATGATGTCGTCCATCGGAGAATTGAGTCCGGCCACCCCTGTTCTTGCATTCTCCTCACCAAACGATTGTGAAGTACTGCATCGAACGCGCCTTGGACATCCAGAGTCGTAAATGTGGCCGCCCATCCCTGGGTACTTGCCTCTTCGATGTCGTGGACTACGCAGTTGACAAGGTCGTTTGCGGATCTTTTGGGGAGCGCGCCGAATTGTTGGTCTCCAACAACGTCGAGCGTAACCGCGAGATGGGCCATCCGCTTCGCCAAGAGTCGTTCCAGTCCCTTACCCAAACATGACAGAAGTGCAATCGGTCTCCAGCCCTTAACAGTCGCTGGATCTCGGTTCGTCTTGCGGAGGAGCACCACTTCAGCCAGCTTGAAGCAGGATGGGTGGGTGCCGAGTCTGATGCAGGCGCGGAAGAGAGTGCCAACAAATGGTCCAATCGTCTTCCAACAGCTTCGCAGAAGCTCCACAGAGATCCCGTCTGCTCCGGGCGCTGTATTGGCACAGCCTATGGTGCACATACGAATCTCCTCGTCCGAGACATGGTCGTTCCAGGGGATTCGGTTGGTACTCGGCGCATCGAGTGGCGGTAGGTCGTCCGTCGCTTGGTGCCGTGCCAAAAGAGCATCTCGGAGTATCTCTGCCCGCTCAGCCGGATCGGAGTACACCTTCCCTTCGTGGTTGAGTGGAGGGGCGTGCTTGCCTGCCTTGGTTCGGCCGAGCGCATCAGCTTGAACACGTCAGTCGGTGTTGTGATCGCTTCGACCTGACGCGTCTGGTGCTCTTTTCTTGCCGCTCTGAGGGTTGAACGCAGATTCTTCGAATGCACCCATCGTTGTTCCGGAGTTACTGCTGCACGATATTTCGTGTGAGCCAGCTTGCATTCCGGAGTCCACCAAGGTGCACATTTGCCACGTCTTTTGTTCCTTCGTGTTCCTGCTGCTTTGATAGCGTTAGTAAGGCCGGAACAGAGATCGTTGGCGTATTCATCCACCTGGCAAATCGTGTCCAAGACTAGTGGCGGGTGAGTGAACTGCGTGACGGCAAGGGCGAACCTCGGCAGGTTGCCGCGCGTTACCCTGATCGGCGATGGCTCCTGGTCCCTTTTTTCGAATCCAGTGGGAACTTGTCCTCGAATCGGAAGATGGTCGCTGGTTACGCACTCATTGCGATCCACCCATGCTTGGGCCCCGTTGACGTTGGTCCAAGCAAGATCCAGCGTGTTTCCGGCCCGATGCGTTGGCTCGCCCACAATCAGACAAGTGAGATTATGGCGTTCCGCCCATCTCTCGATTTCGATTCCTTGTCCGCGTGGGCGGGTGACCTCTGGTTGCCACGCGCAGTGCACCGCGTTGAAGTCGCCAGCCGCGACGGATCGGGGTGGTGGGTCCCAGCTGAGGAGAGGTCGAATTGCTGTCGGATCGTTTGGGTCTTTGTACACGTTGAGAAACGTGACTCCGTTTACCACAACCCAGCAGTAGTCCGCCGTCGGGGGATTGCAGGGAAAGATTTGAGTTGCCGAAAGGATTCTCCTGTTAATTAGTGTGTAAGTCACTGCCCTGGGTCGAATATTTACGCCGCCATGTGGTGTATGGCAGTCGTATCCAGGGTGTGACTTCGTTTCCTTTGTGGCTTTGTTCCACAAAGGCTCTTGTATTAGCACCACATCTACGCCTAGCTCGTAAGCTCGGGAAAGCGCGATGTCGTGTGATTGGCCTCCCCTACCTACGTTGATCGACATAAAACTTATCGTAGGTGAGAGGCTAGAAGGGACCCGTGAGGGGCCCTTCAGGAAGACTCAACAGGATTCGTCGTTTCTGTGGCCGTGGCGTCGGGGGCGACGTCGGTCATTAGAACTTCGAAACTGTTGTTTGATTTCACCGCTGTTGGTGAGTCTTGCGTTTGCCTAGCAGCCGCTTGAACTGTTGCCTCAGCGCGACGGACAGCAGCTTTAGCCCTCACAACAGCTGCTAGCTCGCGTTGGCTCGCGATGCGAATATTGGCCAGTTGCTCTCTGCTTACCGGCCCGGACTTGGTGGGGCGCGCCAGACAGACTCGACTGTCGGACCTGTGCGGTCCTCCGCAGTTGCGGCACTTGGTGTGTGCACGGCACTCGTCTGTCGAGTGCATCGTGGAGGTGCAGTTCCAGCAAGCTTGGGCGCGAGAGCAACCACGCGTCCCGTGGAACTGCAGGCAGCGTTTGCATTGCTGCACAGTCTGTCGCGGTTTGTGTGGGACCGCGACGCCCGAGTCGTCGAATAGGCGGAACCCTTGTCTTGGTGCCGCTCCCTTCTTGAAATGGGCCAGCCATGACTTGTATGGCGCGTCTAGCCGGGTCTTCCCGTGGGGCCGTACCTTGACTGGAATGGCCTTGGTAACTCTCGAGATCTCCTCGATCACCATCTCTTCTGTCACTTGTACCCTTCCAAGAAGAGTGTGGATGGCAACGGGGACCGTCGAGATCTGGAGCGCCACAAGTTCGGAGGCCTCTTCTAGTCTTCCCCCGATGGGAAGGAAAGATTCTGCCGCGTTCAATAGAGCCTGGCGGGATTCCTGGTCCTTCGCTCGGAGCGCGAAACCTGTTGGGACACGGTATACGTGTTCAATTGCTGATTGGGTCGCGTTAGTGAGCTGTGCCACGGCTTCTCTGATGCCAGCTGGCGAAAGATTTCGCCACTGGTGTTTAGAATTTAGTCGGAGGAACAGTCGGTTATCCGGCGTGGACGAAGGGGACGTCTTGGCCGATTTCTTGGTCGGCGGAGTCGGCATTTTCGGGGTTCGACTTATCATCACTGGTGTCGGCTGTTTGGGTAGCCCTTTCCGGGCTACAGTTGCCCAGGTTGAAGTGACCTGGGGCACCGCGACGGCAGGATTTGCTGTCCTGGCGGTCGATGGTGGTGAGGGCCCGCTGTTGCTGGCCTGCTGGCCGATGGGGCGGGGGGGAAGACTTGTCGGCACTGATGTGGTTCCAGTGCGCAGGAAATGGGCGAGGGCGCCCCTCAGACACACGTTCATCGCGTCCAAGTATTCTTTGTTATCTGTCGTTTTCATGGACAGGATAACACTTTCCAATGTTTTTAACACCGTTGACCCTATCTCGAGCCTGGCTGAGGTGTTTGCAGCCCGCTTTCTTTCGGCTTCGAGTAAAGCCTCTATTTCCGGCGGGTGAATTGGCGTGGTGCCGGTGGGAGCACCACCAGAAGAGTGGTTGTGGCACTCAGCCGTCCCTGGAATCGAGGCCGGGGGTGGCTGAGGTCTTGAGACATTTGTTGCCTCTGCGCAGTCCGGGACTTCCGTTTCCCTCGCTGTATTTTTCTTTGGTGTCCGCTTTGCTAACGGAACCGCAATTTTTCGAGCCGCAACGTGTGCGGGCTCGGTCGTTGTCGACGGGACTGCTTTCTCGGCGACACTTTCTGGGGCAGTTGATGCCTTGCTGGTTATTATCTCGGCCCCTTTTGAGGGTCTGACTTCTACCAGTCGCGGTAGTGCTGGAAAGACTTGTTCTGCGTCTTCTGGACTGGATGATGCCCAAATTGAATCGGCGAGGGTTTTCAACCTGTCGACTTCTGCGTCCACCATTTCGACTTCGGGGACATCGTTCTCCTTCGCTTGGAGCGCAGCCGCGATGGCGTTCATGTTCTGGAGATTGGACTCGAGTCCTCGTCTTGCTAGCATATTCCTCGCGTGGTTTTGAATAGCCGTATTCCATTGGTAGGTTTTGCTGACGCGATCTTTGGCAGTGCCACTGACCGCGTTTTTGTGCGGTTTACGCGTCGGAGGCATTTTAAAAATGCCGCCGATGGCAAACAATTGCAATTCGATTCGATAAATAATGGGTGAAACGGGTGGAAGGGTGGAAATGGGCAAATTGAGGGTTCTCGAATTGGTTGTTTTTTTTTTTTTTTTTTTTTTTTATATTTTTAGGTCCTAAGCTAAGCTCTATATCTCCTAGGAGTCAAAGACCGGTGTACACGGCCGAGATCATGCTTCCCACATACCCGACTCGGTCTCACCGCGTGACTCACTACACAACAAGTAGCTAGTTATAATAAAGAAAATAAATGCCCACACAGACTCCCATAACCAAAATTTCAAATCCCATACTCCTGTTTGTGGTTGGAAAATGACACTTCTGGTCTCATTTGCCTACCTGCCATACATAGTGCTATGACTAATTACCACCGTCTCCGCTGAGAGCTGGAGACGGAGTCGCAGGTGGGCCCCCGAAGCAGCCGGTTTCCTGCGCAAATTTTGTAAAGTTCTCGAGACACTCAGGCCCAAGAAGCTTGTGGACAAAGTCGTGATGTGACATTGTACCTCGTAGTCGATGCGTCTGGCGTGCGTGCAGTCGACAGTGAATGAAGTGGAGAGGCGTTGTTTCCTCTCCACACGCACACTCCATAGAAGCGGTGAAGTTGTTGAAACGACGATGGCATGCAGCGAAGTTTCCGTGTCCCGTACGGCTGAGATCAGTTTACGAAGTAGCCGCCGGGAAAGTGCCAGCTCGCGTGGCTTGCGTCGTCGCATGAGAAGACCCAGGTTACGATATCTAGGTGGGCACGCTTCCTCCCACCATTCCTCGAGAAGAGCTTGACGTTTCTGATTCATCAGACGACGAACGTACGCCAAAGTAATGGAGCCAGGCTGGCTCTCTTTACTTGGAAGTTGTCGGAGGCCGGAGCGTGCAACTCTATCAGCCTCTTCGTTTCCCTGTATCCCAGAGTGGGCTGGTATCCACTGAACCGAGACTCGAGCCTTTTCTGACAGCGCCCTAAATTGGCGTACATCGTCGAGACTTGTTGTGGCGGTTCCCGTCAGCAGTGCCTTCACTGCAGACTGACTATCCGTCAACACGTTGATCCGCCGCCTGCCGTCGCTTCCCCCGTTCTCCATCTCTAACAATCCCAGCGCAGCTTCCAGGGCCTTCCTTGCCCCTATAATTTCCGCATCAAGCACTTCACCACCATGCTTGATGCCACATCCCTTCAACAGAGTTTTTCCATCCCTCTTCAAGACGAACCCCCATGCTGAGCGACCATGTCCCTCCGACGATCCATCCGGGTAAGCACAAATATCCGATGCTAGTACATCTCCAAGGAACCGAGTAGCCTTTTCCTCCTCCTCTTTCCTTGGGCCAGAGCTCGAAAAATAGCATGGCAGCGGCAGAGGCTCGGCGTCTTCCGCGTCCGGGAGTTGACGGTAGGCCCGCTGTACTCGTGACATCTGGATCCCCGGATTCTTGGGTACCCGAGCAGACTTCTTGTACTTCCGTGTTCCAACGTTTGGACACACGGCGGCACGAGTCCGGAGCGGATGTCGGTTGTCAAGTGAGTGCAGTCGAGCCGAAAACCGTAAGCGGTTCCCTTCCAGAATGATCTTTCCAGTTGGGATACCTCCTTCGCGATGGAGAACAAGATTCGATGTCGTTCTCATTACCGGAAGGGCAGCGCGTAGTCTTGTCAAGATTGCCTTGTCGATCATCTCGCAGAAGATGCTGGTTCGAGGTGTGATGATTCCCCTAATGGTCGGACGTTTGAGGCCGGGCCACCAAACATCTGATCCAAAAGTTGCTATTGGGACAATACAAGTATCCACTGCACGAACCAGTGCCGCAGGAGCGGCTCCTCGATACGCTGAGTTGAAACGGCGCATGTGCTGGGCAACCTTCAATGCCTTTACACACCAAGTTGTGACGTGGTGTTTGAAGTCCAGTCGCGGATCTAAGTGTATTCCAAGCCAGCGTATTTGGTCTGCTGGCTCGATAGTCACGCCGTTCACACGAATAGCCACCGGATTCTCGCGTTTCCTGCCGGGAAACTGGATTATCTCCGACTTGTTAGTATCGAAGGAGACTGCATTGTTACTTGCCCACTCCAGAAGATGATCGACTTCCTTCTGTACAGAAGCGGCCGACTCAGCAATGCTGCGCCCGAACCCTAGGATCCCGACATCGTCTGCGTAGCTGAACCTCATTCCTGGGTTGCCGCTTCGCATAGGCTCTGCCATGTATAAAAGGAAGAGAAGTGGCGATATTGGTGATCCCTGCGGAACCCCACAAACCAGCTCCCTCTGCCCGGTTACCCCTCCGGAGTATCGGACTTGTACCTTTCGATGTGCAAGAAATGAAGCCGTCCATCGAAGAATCGAGTCTGGCCACCCCTGCTCTTGCATCCTCCTCACCAAACGGTTGTGGAGTACTGCATCAAATGCGCCTTGGACATCGAGAGTCGTGAATGTGGCCGCCCATCCCTGGGTGCTTGCCTCTTCGATGTCGTGGACTACGCAGTTGACAAGGTCGTTTGCCGACCTCTTAGGGAGCGCTCCGAATTGTTGGTATCCGACAACGTCGAGCGTTACTGCGAGATGGGCCATCCGCTTCGCCAAGAGTCGTTCCAATCCCTTACCCAAACATGACAGAAGTGCGATCGGTCTCCAGCCCTTGACAGTCGTTGGATCTCGGTTCGTCTTACGTAGGAGCACCACTTCAGCCAGCTTGAAGCAGGATGGGTGGGTGCCGAGTCTGATGCAGGCGCGGAAGAGAGTGCCGACAAATGGTCCAATCGTCTTCCAACATGTTCGCAGAAGCTCCACAGAGATCCCGTCTGCTCCAGGCGCTGTGTTGGCGCAGCCTACGGTGCACATGCGAATCTCTTCGTCCGAGATATGGTCGTTCCAGGGGATTCGGTCGGTGCTCGGCGCATCGAGTGGCGGTAGGTCGTCCGTCGCTTGGTGTCGTGCCAAAAGAGCATCCCGGAGTACCGCTGCTCGCTCGGCTGGATCGGAGTACAGCTTCCCTTCGTGGTTAAGTGGAGGGGGTGCTTGCCTGCCTTGGTTCGGCCGAGCGCATCAGCTTGAACACATCAGTTGGTGTCGTGATCGCTTCGACTTGACGCGTCTGGTACTCTTTCTTTGCCGCTCTGAGGGTTGAGCGCAGCTTCTTCGAATGTATCCATCGCTGTTCCGGAGTCACTGCTGCACGATATTCCGTGTGAGCTAGCTTGCATTCCGGAGTCCACCAAGGCGCACATTTGCCGTGCCTTTTGTTCCTTCGTGTTCCTGCTGCTTTGAAAGCGTTAGTAAGGCCGGAACAGAGATCTTTGGCGTATTCATCCACCTGGCAAACCGAGTCCAACACTGGTGGCGGGTGAGTGAATTGCGCCACGGCAAGAGAGAACCTCGGAAAGTTTCCGCGCGTTACCCTAATCGGCGATGGCTCATGGTCCCATTTTCCGCATCCGGTGGGACTTGTCCTCGAATCGGAAGATGGTCGCTGGTTATACACTCGCTGCGACCCACCCATGCTTGGGCCCCGTTGATGTTGGTCCAGGCAAGATCCAGCGTGTTGCCGGCTCGATGCGTTGGCTCGCCCACAATCAGACAAGTGAGATTATGGCGTTCCGCCCATCTCTCAATTTCGATTCCTTGTCCGCGTGGGCGGGCAGCATCTGGTTGCCATGCGCGGTGCACCGCGTTGAAATCGCCAGCCGCGACGGATCGTGGTGGTGGGTCCCAGCTGAGGAGTGGTCGAATGGCCGTCGGGTCGTTCGGGTCCTTGTACACGTTGAGAAACGTGACTCCGTTTACCACAACCCAGCAGTAATCCGCCGTCGGGGATGGCAGGGAAAGATTTGTCTTGCCGAAAGGTTCCCTGTATTGATTCGTGTATAAGTCACAGCCCTGGGTCGAATGTTTACGCCGCCATGTGGTATATGACAGTCGTATCCAGGGTGTGACTTTGTTTCCTTTGTGGCTTTTTTCCACGAAGGTTCTTGTATTAACACTACATCGACGCCTAGCTCGTAAGCTCGGGAAAGCGCGATGTCGTGTGATAAGCCTCCCCTACCTACGTTGATCGACATAAAACTTATCGTAGGTGGGAGGCTGGAAGGGACCCGTGAGGGGCCCTTCAGGAAGACTCAACAGGATTCGTCGTTCCTGTGGCCGTGGCGTCGGAGGCGACGTCGGTCATCAGAACTTCGAAACTGTTGTTTGATTTCACCACTTCGGGTGAGGCTTGCTTTTGCTTGGCAGCCGCTTGTACTGCTGCCTCAGCGCGACGGGCTGCAGCTTTAGCCCTCACCACGGCCGCGAGCTCGCGTTGGCTCGCGATGCGAATATTGGCCAGTTGCTCTTTGCTAACGGGTCCGGCCTTAGTTGGGCGCGCCAGGCAGGTTCGACTGTCGGACCTGTGCGGTCCTCCGCAGTTGCGGCACTTGGTGTGAGCACGGCACTCGTCTGTCGAGTGCATCGTGGAGGTGCAGTTCCCACAGGCTTGAGCGCGAGAGCAACCGCGCGTTCCATGGAACTGCAGGCAGCGTTTGCATTGCTGCACAGTCTGTCGCGGCTTGTGTGGGACCGCGACGCCCGAGTCGTCGAACAGGCGGAATCCTTGTCTTGGTGCTGCTCCCTTCCTGAAATGGGCAAGCCATGACTGGTATGGAGCGTCAAGGCGAGTTTTCCCGTGGGGCCGTACCTTGACTGGCACGGCCTTTGTGACTCGCGTGATCTCCTCGATCACCATCTCCTCCGTCACATGCACCTTTCCGAGGAGGGTGTTGATGGCGACAGGGACCGTCGAGATCCGGAGCGCGACAAGGTCCGAGGCCTCCTCTAGCCTTACCTCGATTGGGAGGAAAGATTCCGCCGCGCTCAATAGGAGCTTGCGAGATTCCAGGTTCTTCGCTCTGAGTGCGAAGCCAGTTGGGACACGGTAGACGTGTTCAATTGCTGCCTGAGGCGCGTTGGTCAGCTGCGCCACCGCTTCTCTGATGCCAGCTGGCGATAGATTTCGCCACTGATGTTTTGATTTTAGCCGGAGGAACAGTCGGTTGTCCGGCGAGGACGAAGTAGCCGTCTTGGCCGATTTTTTGGTCGGCGGGTCGGCTTTTCGGGCACCACTTGCTATCACTGGCGTCGGGTGATTTGGTAACTCATTCCCGGCTACAGTTGCCCAGGTTGGAGTTATCTGGGGGACCGCGACGGCAGGCTTTGCCGGCCTGACGGTCGACGGTGAGAGTGTCCCGCTGCTGCTGACCTGCTGGCCGATGGGGCGGGGAGGGAGGCTTGTCGGCACTGGTGTGGTTCCAGTGCGCAGGAAGTGGGCGAGGGCGCCCCTCAGACACACGTTCATCGCGTCCAAGTTTCTTTGTTATCTGTCGTTTTCATGGACAGGATAACACTTTCCAATGTTTTAACACCGTTGACCCTATCTCGAGCCTGGCTGAGGTGTTTGCAGCCCGCTTTCTTTCGACTTCGAGTAAAGCCTCTATTTCCGGCGGGTGAATTGGCGTGGTGCCGTGGGAGCACCACCAGAAGAGTGGTTGTGGCACTCAGCCGTCCCTGGAATCGAGGCCGGGGATGGCTGAGGTCTTGGGGCATTTGCTGCCTCCGTGCAAGTGGAGACTTCCGTTCCCGTCGGTATGCTTTTGATTGATGTCCGCTTTACTACGGGAACAGCAATTTTTCTAGCCGCACGGCGTGCGGGCTCGGTCGTTAGTTTCGTCGAGACTGCTTTCTCGACGACAATTTCCGGGGTCTTTACCGCCTCTAGGGAGCTCTCAGCTCCTGCGCTTGCCCATCGTGAGTCTTTTAGACCCTTGTTTATCAATTCATTGATTATTTTTTCGGCTTCCAACATCACAGTGTCGGTTTGGCCGCGTTCCTCCAATTGTGAGATAATGTCGACTTCCATCTGGTCGAGATCGGAGGCGTTAGCTACCAGTCCAGAGCCTTTCATTCTCTGACCTGCCACGCTTCTAAATATTTCACGCATGGATTTCGGGGTATCCAGACTTGTCTGGTGGTTGTGTTTCCCTATTTTGGAGGTTAACACAGATTTCGCGATTTTCGCGGACTTTGAGGGTACCGGTGCCATTTCAAGGCTGAGTGGCGCGGTACCACGAGAAATTGATCTTCCGATATACGACGAGTGATTGAGGGGGAAATTGGGAAAAAGGGAATTTTCGAATTTTCGAATTTCTCGAATATTTTTTTTTTTTTTTTTTTTAATTTCTGGTCCTAAGCTAACGCTTTCTTATCCACAATGGGTCAAGGACCGGTGGAGCCGGCAAGGATCACTGCGTACAGGCCCAACTCATTCCAACCGCATGAACTTCTACTGAAATTGTAGAAGTTAACAGCAAAACTAAAATCAAAAACATAAATCAAAAACTGAAATCAAATTTGGAAGAAATACTGTTTGGTCCGGATCCCGCGCTTCTCGCCCGTTCCCTTTCCTGCCACATCCTCCAAGTGACTTTTTCCTATCTCCGCTGAGAGCGAAAGATTAGTTCGCAGATTACCTGAATTCAGCTGGTATCCTGCTATATATTTTGAAGCTTTTTGTAGACTTCACCGAGGGTTGCTGTACCCTCAAACCTCATCTTCGGATTCCAGGATTCCGAAACCCGATCCCTCGGCCATTGAGACGTCCTTCGTTGAGGCCATCGTTGCCTCTTCGGCCCTTTTGGCTGCAGCCCTAAATCGAGCCACTTTCGCGAACTCCCCTTGCTGGATCTGGCGGATCCGCGCGAGCTGCTCTTTTGGCACCGGTCCGGACTTGCTGGGTCTGGCTAAGCAGGCCCGGGAATCCGATCGGTGAGGTCCCCCACAGTTTCGACACCGGGTGAGGGCCTTGCACTCTGATTCTGAGTGCATGTTAGATCCGCAATTCCAGCAAGCTGGAGTGCGGGAGCATCCGCGGCTGGCGTGGAAGCCAAGGCAGCGTTTGCATTGTTCTATTGGTCGACGCGGTCGGAAGAGCTTCGCAGCTCCAGAGTCGTCGAAAAGGCGAAATCCAGGTCGGGGCGTGGATTCGCGAGGAAAGAGGGCTTGCCAGTTCTCGTATGGCGCCCCGGGCTTGCACTGCCCATGAGGACGGACAAGAAACGGAACCAATTTCGTCACTCGCGTGACTTCGTCTACAACCATCTTTGCCGTGATCTCGCTGGGACCTGCAAGTGTGTTTATTGTCACCGGTACGGTGGCAATCTGGAAGGCAACCAGATTTGACGCTGGCTCCAGGTTTATTCCGGATTCCCTCCGTGATATGGAGGAATCCAGGAGCTCTTTCCGAGCGAGTTCATTCTTTGCTGTCAGCGCAAAGCCTGTTTTGACCCGCTGAACCAACGTAATGTCGTCGGCAGCGGTACCAAGCACCTGTGACACAGCTAATCTTACGCCAGCTGGTGACAGTTGTCGGTGGGGGTGATTAAACGCGAGGCGTAGAAACAGTCTCGTATCGACTGCTGTCCTCGGTTTGGCACTTATTGCTTTTGGGGCAGGCGGTGCTGTCTTTGTAATTGACGGCCCAGCGCTGCGGCCTAGACCTGCACGGGCTACTGTGGCCCAAGTCGCCTTTGGTGCCGGAGCATGGGTTGTCGTAGGGTTCTGAACCCTAATTTCTTGAGCCCTCGTCGGAAGAGGGTTGCTTGGGCGAGCAGGGAGAACCGGTGGTGTGGTCCCTGGGCCTGATTGAACAAATTGGCCGATGGCCGCTCGAAGGTAGACTTTGATGCCGTCTACGAATTCTTTGTCGTCGCCAATCGAGAGAGGCGAGAGTGCTGCTTCCACACTGCTAATTGCAGTGGAGCAAATTTCGATTCGGGCCTTAATTTGCGCCGTTCGACGCTTTTCGGCCTCCATCACAGATTGCAGCTCAGGAGGAAGTTCCATCGCTGTTGTCGAAGCTGTGCCTTTGGAGGCTGGCACAGCGATTTTTCTTGCAGAGTTTTCTGCAGGTTCTGTCGTCTTTTCTCTCACGATCTCCTTTCCTTTCCTAGAGCTGCTTGCCACTGGTGCCAGCTCGATGGGGTTGGTGGTCTCGGGACCAATTGTAACTGTCCTGATGGGCTCAGAATCAGTCATCTCTTTGTCGGGAAGATTTGTAGACTTCCCTGGGACGAAGGCCTCACTCGCAAATAGGCTTGATAGTTTTTGCGCGAGGCCAGTAGGTTTTGGACACAATGGTGTCCGTTCAAAGCCGACTGAAGTTGTCGGCTTTGGGCGATTTTTTCTCACCGGAGGCATTTTAAATACCTCGCGACGGTTAACAATTCGAGAAGTCAAGCACAGAAGTGATCATAGGAATGGAAAGAGGGAAAAAATGAATTTTCGAATTTCTCGAATTTTTTTTTTTTTTTTAAATTTTTAAGGTCCTAAGCTATGCTCTATATCTCCTAGGAGTCAAGGACCGGTGTACACGGCCAAGATCATGCTTCCCACATGCCCGACTCGGTCTCACTGCGTGACCCACTACACAACCAGTAGCTAGTTATAAGAAAGAAAATATATGCTCCCACAGACTCCCATAACCAAAATTCCAAATCCAATACTCCAATTTGAGGTGGGAAAGCGACACTCCTCGTCTCGTTTTCCTTCCTGTCATGCTTCGTGCTATGACCTAGTTAATGTTGTCTCCGCTGAGAGCTGGTGACGAACTTGCAGGTGGGTCGCCGAAGCAGCCGGTTTCCTGCGCAAAATTTGTAAAATTCTCAAGGCACTTAGGCCCGAGAAGCTTTTGGACAAAGTCGTGATGCGACATTGTCCCTCGAAGTCGACGCGTCTGACGTTCGTGCAGTCGACAGTGAATGAAGTGGAGAGGTGATGTTTCCTCTCCACACGCACACTCCATGGAAGCGGTGAAGTTGTTGATATTAAAGTTCTAGAGGTTTATCTGGAATGATAGAAGTGAACGTTGACCGTCAAGTCAATACTGTACGAATCGTAAGATATTGGGGATTTAAGGATCAGAGATAAAAGGTTAGGATCAGTGAGGTTTTGGTTTTACTGAACTTGTATTTAGTTAGTTAAAGTATATAGTCTAATCTACATCTAATTGTCTATCTATGTTCTACCTCGCTTAGGTAGAAACATTGTGTTCTGATTTCGTGATGGAATAACATTCACACCACTGAGATCATTACCAACCGAGACCTCACCAAAGCTGGTAGCGATCGAAGATGAGTAGTCTTCGTCTACTCCGCACTACGTGCAGTTCGGTATGATATGTCTAGATTTCAACATCCCTCCTCACTTTGTGCCAAATATACAGGTACATAAGTGTTTGAGTCTCGGTCCAGGAACTCCTTTCGTACAAATGTCTGCAAGATTATTTTCTGATGCAACATGAAGTAGCGTAAGTGAGCCATCTTCTATCTTCTCTCTCGTAAAATGGTAAGCAATATCAATGTGTTTAGAAGCGTCATTTAGCTTTGGATTATGAGCAAGATCGATAGCGGCATTATTATCTGTTGATAGAGCTGCAGGAATATTTTCATTAACAAGTTGATGTAGTCCACGTAAAAGCCAGATAAAGTGTTTAGTCGCAAGAGTTAGTGCCATATACTCAGCTTCGCAAGTGGAGTGAGCGACAGTACTTTGTTTGCGAGAGCGCCAGCAGATAGTAGAATTACCAAGTTGAAAAATATATCCAGAAAAGCTTCTTCGAGTGTCAAGACAATTGCCGTACGATGCGTCACAAAATCCATTAAGTACCAAGTTAGAATCAAACCTATAGAGAAGCTTTTGTTCTTTTGTTCCTTTAAGATATCGTAAAACGCGCTTTGCTGCATTATAATGAGAAGAAGAGGGATTCGAACTAAATTGCGAGAGGTGTGTTATTGTATATGCAAGGTCAGGTCTAGTCCCAGTGACTAAATACATGATAGATTGTAGTGTTGGAATCAGGCATATCACGTGATGTACTGTAACAGTACTGTAAGAATTCACAGCAAAATTATGCGAAGGCCACGTGACTGTATAGAACTGAGCCAGATCGAGAAGGCAATTAATCATCAAAAGAACTCACTATATTGTTCTTCTATACTACTACGAGAGTCTGATTTAATACCTCTCTCTGTGATCCCTTGTCACCCCCAACTAGTGCATGAGGCTATTCTAGTACCTTCTTCAATGCCCCCCATATGCGCAATCAGTAAGTTCAATATCCCTGTTATAGATCTGCATCTTGCCTATGAACTGCACCCCCGTATAATAAACTTACGTCCGCTTACACGCCCTCTCAGTTCAAAGGCGAGATTTCATCTTTCATGCCTAAATGGTCAATGAACTGTTTAAAGGATTCGGCGACGAGCGGTTTGGTGAAACCATCAGCAGGATTTTCCTTCGATGCCACCTGGCAAATTTTTATGTTGCCTGCTCTTACCTCCTGTACAACATAATGATATTCAACGCGCACATGACGACGACCAGATGTCATAGCATCATCTGTAGCCCATTTGATTGCACCGGTGTTATCTTCTAAGATCGGTATAGGACCGGAAGGCATGTGGTCCAGCTCCGTGAGGAACGATCGAATCCATGAGCAGTCCTTTGCAGCCTCAAATATCGCTGCATATTCTGCCTCGCACGTCAATGTGGATACTGTTGATTGTAACTTAGATCTCCAAATGACCGGGCATCCCGCCATAAAGATGACAAATCCTGTTGTTGATTTTGCAGAATCGAAATCATCGGCAAAGCTCGAGTCCACAGCACAATGTAAGCCATATTTTCCGAATCTTTGGACATGTCGATGACTCTTTTCATATAGTAAACCTCTATCAGGATATGCTGAAAGAAACTGGGGAATTCTTGAGGCATGTTTAATATGTTGAGGAGAGGGATTACACATAAATCTAGCCATCTGCGACGTTGCTTGTGCTGTGTCACATCTTACCATGCAAGAGGAAAAATTGTATTTACCAATGAGTCGCTGATAGTTGTACAGCTCAGCAGCAGTTGACTTTCCGGCGTACTTTCTCAAGTCTGGTTTGCAACTTGGTGTCATAGGTGTCTCAGGATGTTTCTTCTCAAGTACCAAATCCATCTCTTCGAAAGATCTTTTCAGGTACTGTTCTTGGTCTAGCATGATAGAACCCGTTGGTGAGGGTCTACGAATCCTGATGCCAAGGAACCAGCTGGCTTCTCCCAAATCGTTCAGAGGAACTTCCTTGTTCAAAACACGGGTTAATTCTTGAAGATCGCTCTCATTGGGTCCTATTAACAAAAAATCATCAACATAGGATGCGACAATTATGTTTCTGGCTCGATTTTGATAAATCGCATTGTCAGAGACTAGGTGCTTAAATCCATATTTTTTCATCACTGATCTGATTTTCATCTGCCAACAATTCCCGGACTGCTTTAAACCATATAGTGGCTTGTCTAACTTGATTATGCTATCCTCGCTATAACCAAGTCTCTCTGCAAGCTCCTTATTTTCTCCGAAGAATTCTTTCAGCCGTGGAAACTGCTTCATGTAAATATTCTCTTTAAGTTCCCCTGCGAGGTATGCCGAAATAAAATCAGCTTGTAGAGTATACCAGCCGTTCAATGCTGCAAGCGCCATGAGGGTTCTCCAACTTGCTGACCTCGCAGCTGTGGAAGATGTCTCGTTGAAATCAACACCTTGGGTTTGAGTGAAGCCTCTTGCCACGATTCTGGCTTTATGCTTATCAAATTCCATATTTGACTTATACTTTTTCTTCAACACCCATTTAGATGTAACCAACTTCCTATGGTCAGGAAGGGCGCGCACAAACTTGAAAGTGCCACGAGAAAGACATCCTTGGATTTCTACATTTATAGCTTTCACCCAATTCTCTTTTTCTGGTCCGTTCATTGCCTGGTTGAATGTCGGTTCATCGGCTGTAGCTGAGAAAATATAACTTAGAGAGTTCTGATTACAGCATAGTAACCGAAACAGCTCTTCGCCATCATCATGTTGACTAAATTGATCTCGATCAATCGCTTTTCGTACAGCGCTCAGAGCAGAGATATCGAAACTATCATCAAGTTCACCTGGTAGTGTTCCGAAGTGACGTCCAGTAATTGCATCACAAAGGTCTTCAACCTTTATTTCTTCAGATACTTTACTTTGATTTGCTTCAGGCGACAAATGTAGTAATTCATTGTCCACCTCAAATGGAGCCTTCAGTACCTGCAGGGCATGATCATCATAAGGGCGCTGAATTATTCTCTTTGGACGCCCTCGCCCTCTTGGCGCAACCATTGGTAGGTCTTCGCTATCCGGAGCATTGTAATCTTGATTCCTTGCATAGTCCATCTTTCGTGATCTTAATCTATCCTGTACGTGTCTTGGCAGAGATCTGATTATTTCTCTAGGATCAACACCCCAACCAAGCTCTGAACTTATGTTCTCGTATGCGATGACATGCGGAGATATGAGAAAACGTCCCCCGTCCAAGAGCCAGACCAACTTGTTCTTGGTACCTCGATAGCCAAAAAACACACTCCTTGTTCCATTGGCGTCAAGCTTCTCACCTGTTATTCTGTGACTGGCGTCCACATGGGTGATACACAGTGTTCCAGGTATCCACAGATGATCAATTCTAGGAGTCGATTTGTCAGGGTCAAATTGTGACCAATACACTTGCCATGGTGTTCTGTGACCGTCAACGGAGCTTTGAGATGTAAGGTTTAACGTGTAACAGGTCATTTCGAGTATATAGTTCCAGAAAACAGATGGTACCTTCATCTGTATTGCGCAACAGCGTGCTGCATCTTGTACAAATCTGATTCCTCGCTCTGATACTCCATTCTGGTATTGATTATCTGGAGCCGATATAACCACATTTATCTCCTGCTGACTAGCGAACTCCTGAAAGGTGTTGAGCCCCCAATCCCTTCCACCATCAATTGTGACCTGCTTCACCCTTAAATCAGAGAGCCTTCTTAGATCAGAGTTAGCCTGAGATAGGATACGCTTGAGCTCCTCAGCAGCCTCGCTTTTCTTCTTTAAGGCGCGAAAGAATCGGAAACGAGAAACATCCTCTGTAGTTAAGCAGAAATATCCGTGACCCTCGATTGAAAGTGGATTTAACGTGCCAACATCACAGTGCCACCCTTCTCCAACATTCTTCATCCTAGGCAGCCTCTCCTTCGTCGTGAACTTCAGAGATTTACCCATATCACAAGCCTTGCAAGGTAGGTTTTCGATATCGGACACATTAAGGCCTATTCCAACGGTGTTCTTTATAGTCCAAATTAACCTTTCAGAGCTTGGGTGGCAAAGTCTCCGGTGCCAAAGTACAAGCATCCTCATTACTTTTTCAGACATGATAAAACAACCGTCAACCAGGCAAGATTTGTATTCCCGAACAAATGTGGATTCATCGTCAGATAAATCCCTCTTTGATAGCTCTGAAATTGTAGAGGTAGCGCTAACGTTCTTCCTTCGCGTTAGTGACTTGACTGGTTCGGGCTGGTTGTATAGCCACAAGAAGAATCCTCGGCGCTCTGCATCGATATAGGATAGGACTTCACCATTAGGGCTAACTATCTGATCACCCTTTAACCGTCCACCTTTTCGATAGAAACGCTCGCCACTAACAATGTTCAGCGGGAATTCCTTAATGTAAACGACGTATTTGAGTCTCATGATAGATTTACTACCATTGGGGCCAGTCAGTGGTAGCCAAACTTCACCAATACACTCAGCGTATACAATCCCATTCCCAGTCTGTATCGGAAACTGGTCAGGTTTAAGTTCAACAACCGTTCCAGGTCTGAAATTTTGTCGTTTGTTAGTAGCATCAACATCAGCCCCAGTATCAAATAACCAGCGATCAGAAGATGTATCGACACCAGCAGTACTCAAAATTTGTTGAGTAACATTAACATTGCCAAACCTAGGATTGGAGTCCGACTTATCGCCATAATCATTTTTGTAGAAATCACTACAATTTTCGCTGTCATTTTCAGTTATTTCAATGGCCTTACAGCGTCTCCGCAACATTTCTTTCTCATAGTACTCCACAACCTGATCATATATACCAGGCCTAGCTTGGGTGGCGAAATGATAACCCGATGACTGTTCTTTTATTTGACAGTACTCATCGGCAATGACTGGAGGAGGGCCTATGTCATTTTCATTTTTGCTCGCAAGAAATGATGTTTTGTTTCCACCATCATATCTTTTGTTAGGGCACTTGGTCTTCACATGACCATACTTCCCGCAGTTCCAACAGCGGAAACCTTTGCCCTTGCTCTTTCCCTTCGAGTTTTGATTTTTGTAGGGGGTATTCTTCGGTTGATCTGGGTAATTATTTTGAGTGTTTCCCAGCGTTCCTTGGACTTCGCTCTGGTTACTTTGAGCATTCCTTCCGATTTTTTCGTGGTGAGCCGCGATGAAATCTTGTAATAGTGGCTCAAACTTCCACTCATTGAATCGGGCAAGTGTAGATACCATTCCATACCAGCGGCCAGCCTTTTCTTTGACTGCTTGTTTGAATAGGATCATGAGTTGTGTACTCGATGATTCACCACCGGCAGCTTGGAAATTTCTTGCTGCTGTCTTGAATTTGGTGACAAACTGTACTGGACATCCTCCACTGTACTTGAGACCATTGAGCTTCTCCCACAACGCTTCCACTTGCATAATTCCAGCTCGCCTGAAGGTTGACTCAAACAGGCGCATCATCTCTGTGCCACTTCTCATTCCTGAAATCATTTCGGAGAGTTCCGGCGTGACAGTTCTCTGAATAACTGCCGCGAGTTTCAACTCGTCAAGCTGTGTCAACTTTAATCCAATCCGAAAACCAATGCACTCTAGTTGAAGCAGGATGGTCTCTCTGTATATAGAGTAATTGTCGATTCCTCTGAGAAAACTCTTTGGATCCGGCTTCCAATCAAATGAGGCCCAGTCCAACATCGTCCGAGTATCAGGGGCTTGCCGTCGTGACATTGGTTCACCCCAACGTGGCTGAGACCTCTCTTCCCAGTCCATATCGTCTTCTTCCTCAAAATCTTCCTCTTCCATTGATCGAACCGATGCCTTCCCTTTAGTCTTCCTAGGAGTCTTTGACGTGCCTTTTTGTCGCTTTCCAGGGCTATACCCCACACTAAACTGGGGGATCTTTCCGAATGAGACAGTGGGTGCTCCACCAAGCCCGGATCCAGATGTTCCACCACCAAAAAGCTTTCTCTCTTTCGAAGATTTCTCCTCTTCTTTATTTGATGCTCCCTGAGATATGATCTCACGATCCGCCTTCGACATTCCCAACATTCCAGACATAGTCAATGTTGATTGCTGTTCACCTCTAATCGACACGATGGTTAACCTTCAGATATAACAAGACTTGTAGGTCTAAATCAATGAAAAACCGTCGAAAGATACCGAGATAATGCTACCATGTAAGAATTCACAGCAAAATTATGCGAAGGCCACGTGACTGTATAGAACTGAGCCAGATCGAGAAGGCAATTAATCATCAAAAGAACTCACTATATTGTTCTTCTATACTACTACGAGAGTCTGATTTAATACCTCTCTCTGTGATCCCTTGTCACCCCCAACTAGTGCATGAGGCTATTCTAGTACCTTCTTCAATGCCCCCCATATGCGCAATCAGTAAGTTCAATATCCCTGTTATAGATCTGCATCTTGCCTATGAACTGCACCCCCGTATAATAAACTTACGTCCGCTTACAAGTACATAATAAATAGCTAGTCATAACACAATGAAATCTTCATGCTTCCTCATTACAGGTTATGGCCCTCGTCACTTCCACTGTTAACACAGCGTCCGTGAATTAATCGCACGACATCGATTTCTTGCTTCCCTCTTCACGATAATCTTCGATTATCGCAGCGATTCCCGCACATCATGTCGGACTCATCGTCAAAGCCCTCTACGGAGGCAACCACAGACGCCTACAATCCAGCGTCAAAATGCACAGAGGAGGACATCACTGTTGGCAAAATACAATTTGCCACGGCTCCAGATGTCCAAGATTCAATAAAGTTATCCGCCAAGAAAACTGAATTGCACACGCTTACAGCACATCTAGAAAGCATTGACAAAATGACTCCAATCCCAACCCTGAAGCAATCGAATTGGAATCAATGGCTGAGAGCGATTCGAGATCTAATTTCTTTCACACAAACGTCGGCGGCATTTCTCGAATACCCTCCCCAGACAAAATCAGTTCGTCTGTGGTCAAATTGGTGGGCAGCTAAGCTAAGAGAAACCGCCCCACAAATACACTCTGCTCCCAGTGACTCTCCTAGAATAATTCTAAGTCACATTGTGCGGAATTGCCGCGCCAAGATACACACCAACGTGGTCAAGATTGTCGCACGGTTCTGGGATTACAAGCCAGAAAAGGGATGTTCTATTCAAAGTTTCATAAAAGAATATGAGAAACGATACCAGGATCTCCGGGAACATTCTAACATAACAACAGAGGTAGAATTTCAAATAAGATACGTACTTCTAGATCGAATCTCCAACATCCACCCAGAACTCTCTCACTGCTGTCGCAATTTTTCCTTCGACGAGATTCTTTCAGAATGCCTTGAGTGGGCACCACCGAGTGACCACAAATCACATGCAAAGAAGCCTCACAATACCTTTAAATGCAACTATTGTGATATTGCTGGCCACAAAGAAGAAGATTGCCGGAAGAAAAAGAAAGCGTATAAGGAACAAAAAGGGGGGAAAAGAAAACAAATTCTATCGTTAGATAAATTAGAAGATAAACCTGTATATCAGCTAGATACAGCAGCAGACTTCCACGTGTCTGGTAATAAAGATGATTTCTCTTCCTATATCAATTCCCCACAAACTGTACGCGTAGCTGGAGGGGGGAAAGTAAACATCACCGGCAGTGGTGATATCCTACTCCCCGCTATAGATAACAAAACCGATAGACTTGAAGGTGCAATTTACATGCCAGGTCAAAGGACTAGAATTCTTTCAACAGCACAGCTTGAGCGGCAAGGCTACTCCATATGCTGGCCACGTAATTATCGAGATGTGCAATTACTCCGTCCAAATGGATCAATCTGTGCAAACTTTAGTCGTGTCTCAGGTCGCTTGATATGGAAACCTGCTGATAACACCAACAATTCGCCTCAAATTTATTCAATACAACGTGACTGGCATACAATTCTTGGTCATCCTGGACTCAAAGCACAAGAGGCTACGTTAAAAATGGCCGGAATCAAGGGTTACAAAGCTCCTATCAATTGCGAAACATGCTCCAAAACTAAGATTACAACCTCTAAAGGTCACGGGATAATACGTAGTGCATCTACGTTTGCTGATGTCATACATATGGACTTAGTTGGTGGTCAAAAAGCCCTCTCTCCTACAACTACTGAAAAATCAGTGCCCACCGCTACTTGGTTCCTTCTCGCCGTGGATGAGTACACATCGTATAAATGGGCATGGCCAGTCTACACTAAGAAAACTGTTCCTACTCAAATACGTTACTTTCTGGAGCACCTGAAAACTAAGTTTAATAAAACTCCGGTTAAAATCCATACAGATTGTGGTTGTAACGGCTGGTGAACCGATAGTAAGCCCTGTAGCCTACATTGGCCAACGCAGGCACCATTTCCACCCGCCAGCAGGTCCCAGCTAATAGAAAACTCACTTCGCGGCTCGGACTACTTACGGCACTTAGACGTGCACGGAGATGGTTGCCTCGGCACGGGGTTCCACATAATGAAAGGACCGTGCAATAGACCGTGTGGTGAAACATCCACTCAGATAGTTAACGGCACTCAGACGGGCACAGGGAGGATTGTTTCGGGCACGGGAGGCACAATGTGGAAGGTAGCCGAGTTACAAATTTCCTGTCCGAAGTGAACAGCATCGTAGAACTCTAAACTTCCTACAGGTACATCTGTCCGCTTTGTAGGAATGAATGTTGGTCACGAATGGGAGGAGAGCGCGGGTATAAATAAGGCTTTCTTGTACATACAAATTCTCTCCTTAGAAGAATCGTAAACTATTGATCGTGCATCTCAAGCCAACTTGAGAATTCCCCCCGACTGTCACATACGATTCTTCTCACCCCCCTTCCCCACAAACGAACGAACGAACGAACGAATTTTTGTAGACGTACGAGCGTCAATATTTCCCTAACTCTGATTGTCATACGAAGATTTGCTATATTCATCATTCTCTAACGTCGTGTTATTTTTCCGCTCAATTTCCATTTTTATTTTTATTTTTATTTTTATTTTTAAAATTGTTTTGGTCTTGGAAAGTGTGATTGATATTTTTATATCTTTATATATAAATTTTTTATTTGTATTATTCTCTTTTTTTCAAGTTTTCATTCTATTTTATTTTGTTCTTAACTTCCAACTAAGTCCTGTCTTTCACTTCTAACCCCTACGTCATACATTGACATGGCTACCTACCATGATCCCATGAGTGAATCGGAAGCGGAGGATGATAGAGTTCAAATGTTGCAGACGCAGATCGACGTACTAAGGGCTGAACTAACACGTCGTCCTATTGCCATCGAAAAACGCGTAATAATTGAAAAAGACCCCGTCCCAGCCGAGGGTGTAAGATTTCGCCCGACCAGTTTGCCCGAATATGACGGTAACAGGGCACATTACCCTGCCTGGAGACAAGCTGTCCTCGATATCTTCAGGATGGATTGGAACGCCTTTGGTTACAGCGACACTCGGGCTTTCCTAATAATTTACACGTCGCTGAAGGGCGAGGCCAAGACAAAATCAGGGTCCTTCTTCGAGGTTGGAGGCATTGGTGGAACACGACGCCCAGAAGATTTCATAGCCTTTCTCGATCGGGGGAACCTAGACGATACACGCTCAGACAAAGCCTGCGATGAGTTATACGCAATGAAAATGGGTGAAAATCAGAGATGGTCATCTTTTTTTACGTCCTGGGCAAGCAAGCTAACCGAAGCGGAGGGAGATGCTTGGAGTGATAGGAACAAAATCACGATGCTTCGAAATGCCCTTAACGAGACCATAAGACGTGCTCTGTCCGGAAACCACCTCCTGCCTAGAGACAATTACGCGGAATGGGTTGGAATTGTAGGGCAGGTCTCTCAGCAAGTTGAGGAATTTGCTACCCGCGGACGGCGGGTAGTACAGATGGAAAATTTGGAGAGAGGTGCTAATAATACAAGGAACTTCCAACAACCCATCAGTAGGGACAGGGGTCGATATGTGGGTAGGATAAGTCAAGGAAGGCCCTACGATGGGCAAGGCGATGTCATCATGGGTGGAGTGAACACGGCCCGACCTAGACAGACGTCAGACAACGAGTCTGGCTTGAACCAATACGCACAGCAACAAGCCCCTCCAAATAGGCGATCTCGTTGGAAAACTCCGGATGAAATTAGGCAGCTACGCAACGAGAACCGCTGCTATCGCTGTGAACGAAAGGGATGCAATACTAGGGTATGTCCTGTATTGCCAGCCATCAATCCGGTCGGAAATAATGTGAGGACTAACGCCGTCGCGCTCGATCCCATTGATGAGGGGGTCTACGAGGAACACGAAGGGTATTACACGGCCGGGCAAGCGGAAAACTAGTCACTCCTGGGGAAAGTCGCCCTCAGGAGTCAAAATTGGTCCATAGTTCTGAATTTAAGATGGTTTCTACACCGTTTCTCGTCAATGCATTGTTAAATGATGTGACAATGGTCCAAGCATTAATTGATAACGGATGCTTGTGTACTGGAATTATTAATGAGAAACTTGCCATCAGACTAGGTCTACCGCGCCTTCCAATTGAACCTCGTCCTTTAGAGACAGCGGAGAACTCAACTAAAGATAAACCCATGATTCGATTTATTACCCACGTTTCATTGGACTTGGATGGGTTCGTGACCCCAAAATTACTACTTTACGTAGTGCCGGGTAGCACACACCAGCTCATTCTTGGTAAGAGGTGGCTCGAAGACCAAGACGCCATAATACACTCAAAAGATCAACAGCTTCACCTTCGGAAGCTTGGTGGGTACGTACAGAGCGCCAAACGCTGGCGAAACGACCTAAAGGGCACTCCAAGACCGAAAGCATCAACTGCAAGCGAACTTACAAATATGCTCAAATCGGTACCAGTGTGTAGAGCGTCGCTCGAGGATATCAACAAGGCACTTCGATCAAAGCCTCGACTAACCATTGGAGAAGCTCGCAAACGACTACCAGAACAGGTGAAAGACTTCGCCCACCTATTCGCCGACGACAGTGGAGCAGACGAACTACCCCCACTCCGAGGCTCACTCGATCACGCTATCAATCTCATCACAAAAGACGGCAAACCAGCGCAGCCCTCCTGGGGCCCATTATATAACATGTCTAGGGAAGAATTACTGGTCCTTAGAAAGACGCTAACAGATCTTTCCGCAAAAGGGTGGATACGGTCGAGTAATTCGCCAGCAGCTGCCCCAGTACTATTTGCCAAGAAACCTAATGGAGGGCTCCGTTTTTGTGTGGACTACCGTGGGTTAAACGCTATCACGATACCAGACAGGTATCCGCTTCCCCTCTTCAAAGAAACACTAAGACAATTATCAAAGGCGCGATGGTTTACGAAGCTGGACGTAAAATCAGCTTTCCATCGTATACGTATACGAGAAGGAGATGAATGGGCTACGGCATTCAGATGCCGCCTAGGGTTGTTTGAATGGCTAGTTACTCCTTTCGGACTTGCTAATGCACCTGCAACTTTTCAACGTTATATTAACGAGCAGCTACGGGAACATTTGGATCATGACGCGACAGCCTACATGGACGACGTACTAGCATACACGAGTGGTATCTGTGAAGATCACTGGAAGACAGTACGAAGTATATTAACCCGGCTAGATAAGGCTGGCCTCTACCTAGACATTGATAAATGCGAGTTCCTTTGCCAAGAAGTTAAGTATCTAGGGTTTATTGTACGTGCCGGAAAGGGAATCACGGTTGACCCGGAAAAAGTAAAGGCCATTCAAAGCTGGGAAGCGCCCATATCCGTCAAGGGGGTTCGTTCATTCCTAGGCTTTGCCAATTTTTACAGGTGTTTTGTAGACGGATTTTCTGAGATTGCAGCTCCCCTGACTGATTTGACTAGGAAGTCAGCATTGTGGAAATGGGGACACGAAGAAAATGCGGCGTTCGAAAAACTGAAAGAAATCTTTGCATCGGAGCCCGTACTAGCCCAGTGGGACCCAGAAAGAGAGACCATACTAGAAGCAGATTGCTCTGGGTATGCCCTTGGAGGCTGTCTTTCTCAAAGAGACGAGCAGGGAAGACTCCGGCCAGTAGCCTATTACTCAAAAAGGCTGAACGGGGCTGAAGCTAACTACCCTATCCACGACAAAGAAATGCATTCCATAGTGACATGCCTCCAAGAGTGGCAGGCGGAGTTGACGTCGGTGGCTAAACCATTTGTTATCATGACTGATCACAAGAATCTCAAATTCTTCACTACGAAACGCCTTCTCAATGAACGGCAAGTTCGATATAACGATGTCTTGCAGCGATTTAATTTTGAGTTAAAATGGCGCCCAGGTAAAGCTTGCGAGCGTCCGGACGCTCTCTCACGCCGAGATCAGGATAAACCTACGAGATTTGACGACGAACGTACGACAGGGCGGGTAATGCAGTTACTCCCGAAGATCCCTGTGCACTCAACAAGTGCCAAAAGAAACGACGAAACGACCCAAATCAGGGATACGGCCTCAACGATGAGGATATTTGACGACGACGAACTTCAACGGCTATGGGAACATGGAGTTAACGAGGACAAGCAATGGCGACGTGCACGAGATGCTGTTCAGTCAGGGGAACGCGGGTTCCCACCGGAAATTTCTCACGATATGACAGCAAATATCGCAGAATGTACGGTGGCGGCCGACAACATATTACGAGGACGCGAAAATCGAATTTGGGTACCAAATTATGAGCCATTGCGGACGGCAATAATGCAAAAAACGCACGACAGTTACCTTACGGGTCATCCGGGAAAGGACACCATGGTAGGAATACTGTTACAACGATGGTTCTGGCCTAAGATGAGACATTACGTACGTCAATTTATACGTAACTGTGACGTTTGCGGCCGAACCAACGTTTGGAGGGAGGCTAAAGCAGGATTCCTAAAGCCGCTCCCAGTTCCTGAGAGGTTAGGAAGCGATTTAACAATTGACTTTGTCACTGATTTGCCAGAATCAAATGGGTGTACAAATGTCATGGTTATTACGGATAGACTGGGGAAGGATGTATTCATGTTCGCCGCGCCAACCATGGACGCCGAGAATTGCGCACGTATCTTTATCGACAGATATTATAGATACTACGGATTTCCTAAATTTTTGACGAGCGACAGGGGAAGCGATTGGCTTAGTCATTTCTGGAAATTCTTTTGTAAATCGCTAGGAATATCGCAGCAGCTAACCACAGCTTACCACCCCCAGTCAAATGCTAGTGAACGTGCAAATCAGGAAATGTTCAAATACTTGAGGGCGTTCACCTGCTACGCACAAAGTAACTGGGCAGAACTGCTACCTATGGCCCAGATGGCCTTGAATGCTCGACCAAGCTCGGCAATTGGGGGCATAAGCCCGTTTTTCCTCCGACACGGATATGACGTCAACCCACTTCCAGAGCCCACAAAAGAAAACGACCTATCACGTCACCCAGGTAAAGTTTTAGCAGAAAATTACATTCAACGTCTAAGGAACGCACAAGACTTCGCTCAAGCAGCCATGGCTTCTGCACAGCAACGGTATGAGGAAAATGCCAACAGACTTCGAAGGCAACCGGAAAGATTTAAAGTCGGGGATAAAGTTTGGTTAAATCTGCGAAACATCAGTACCCCGCAACTTTCAAAAAAATTGGCCTGGCTGCACGCCAAATACAGGGTAACGGCTGTACCCGACGCACTAACCGTAGAACTTGATGTCCCAGGTAACCTCCATAAACGTTTCCATGTCGAACTTGTCAAGCGAGCAGGGGACGACCCATTCCCAAGCCAAAAACGCGATGACGCGCAAAACCCGCCTTTGATTGATCAGCTAGAAGAACCAGAATATGAAGTGGAGTCTATACTGAGAGCAAGAACAGTACAACGAGGACGGGGAACTTTCCGTCAAGCACTAGTCAAATGGACAGGCTGGGCTAACCCATCATGGGAGCCAATCGAGCTCATAAAAGACACCATAGCATTGGACAAATACGAAGAAAAATATGGACAAATAGAATCAAACGACGGACCTCCCGAAAACAGTGCAGGTGCATATGTTGGACCAGCAGAACCCCACGCTATGGAGAAACGACGAAGCAGGCGAAAACGGCGGTCATCTTAACCCCACTTCAGCGAGGAAAAGGAGGGGGATTGTAACGGCTGGTGAACCGATAGTAAGCCCTGTAGCCTACATTGGCCAACGCAGGCACCATTTCCACCCGCCAGCAGGTCCCAGCTAATAGAAAACTCACTTCGCGGCTCGGACTACTTACGGCACTTAGACGTGCACGGAGATGGTTGCCTCGGCACGGGGTTCCACATAATGAAAGGACCGTGCAATAGACCGTGTGGTGAAACATCCACTCAGATAGTTAACGGCACTCAGACGGGCACAGGGAGGATTGTTTCGGGCACGGGAGGCACAATGTGGAAGGTAGCCGAGTTACAAATTTCCTGTCCGAAGTGAACAGCATCGTAGAACTCTAAACTTCCTACAGGTACATCTGTCCGCTTTGTAGGAATGAATGTTGGTCACGAATGGGAGGAGAGCGCGGGTATAAATAAGGCTTTCTTGTACATACAAATTCTCTCCTTAGAAGAATCGTAAACTATTGATCGTGCATCTCAAGCCAACTTGAGAATTCCCCCCGACTGTCACAGTGGTACAGAATTCTCCAATTCACACCTTCAAGAAGAGCTTCTCAGTCGTGGAATTGAATGGCATAGATCGTCATCACACGCTCCAGAACAAAATGGAATTGCGGAAAGAAACGTTCGAACAGTCATAGAGAAAATGCGTGCTCTACATTTACAGTCGGGGCTACCGCTACGCTTATGGCCAGTTATTCTAACAGCATCAATCAATATTTTAAATATGACGCCTAATAAAATATCCCCTCATAGCCCTTACTTCTCTGTCTTTCAACAAAAACCAAAGATTCAAAGTCTCCACTCTTTCGGCTGTAGAGTATTCTGGCTAGATCCCGATCAAAATAAGCTGAACTCCAAAGCCAAAGAAGGTATATATGCTGGGACAGAATTCACCGGAGGCCACATCATACTCAATCCTGAAACAGGAAGAACAATAATTCGAAGGGATATTCGCGCTCACGAGAAAATATTTCCTCTGAAAACAGAACAAGTTCTTTCCGTGAGGATTAACAATTGTCTCATCATCGACAACGCATTGTCAGGTCCTAAAGCTGAAGCTTGGATTAATGCTATGGATGCAGAAATTGATAATATGATGCGAAATAATGTGTGGAATTTAGTTCCCCGAGCCGAAGCCAAAGGAAAATTAATGACTGGTATCTGGTCATTGAAAGAAAAGTCAGATGGAAAACTAAAAGCTAGATGGTGCGCCCGAGGGTTCTCTGAACCTCACGCAGATGACACATACGCCGATGTTCTTCCGCCGACCACTATGCGTATGTTACTTGCACTTGCTGCCTCAAAAGATCTACGAATCAATCATGTAGACATTACTGCAGCCTTTCTCCATGCTGATCTCGATTATCCTATCTATATCGAACAACCACATAAAAGGGAAAAGCCAGGAAATCTTGTTTGCAAATTGAACAAAGCCATCTACGGACTAAGAACAGCCCCTAGACGATGGCAACAAAAACTAAGGAAAGTCTTACATGACGCAGACTTCAAATCCTTAAAATACGACAATAACGTTTTCCGCCGAAACAACACAATAATTTCGACATATGTGGACGATTTTATGATTTTAGCAAAAACTAATGAACAAATAAACGAAGCTATTAACATGCTATCACAGGCATTTCAAATCAAAAACCTGGGAGAGATGACAAAATTCCTCGGAATAAATATTTGTCAAACGTCAGACGGCATCCGAATTGATCAAATGGACAAAATAGAAGCGCTATGCAATGACATGGGCATGGATATGTGCAGAGGCGCCAGTACGCCAGTCGCTGATGATAATCTAATCGACTGCGACACAGATTTGCCTTGTACTAATGATGAAGCTAACAAATATCGCTCGGTTGTCGGTTCGCTCTTACACATAGCAAAAATGACCCGACCAGATATTCAATACGCTGTAAATAGACTCTCTCGTCGAGTACATCATCCATCAAACAACGCAATTCTAGCCTTAAAGCACTTAATCCGATACATCTCACGTACCAAAGTAGCCGCCCTATTTTATCCTAAATCAGGAGATATAACCCTCACGGCCTCATCAGATAGTAGCTGGGGTAGCGCGACATCCTCCAAAGGCACAACTGGGAATATCTTTCTCGTTGGTGGCTCTCCAATTGCATGGTGGTCAAAGAAGCAAACAGTTACAGCACAAAGCACCTGCGAAGCAGAATATGCTGCTTTAACATCGCTAGCTGTCGCTGCACAATGGATACGACCTCTATACGAAGAAATTTTCAGCATCAGTTCCTCACCTATCGTCACACAAGTAGATAACACAGCAGCTATGATCACGGCTAACTCCAATAAAGTCTCAGCGCGAAATCGGCACTTCCTGATGCGAGAATCTACTGTGCGTGAAGCTATTAGAGACGGTATCTTAGAACTTAAATATACACCCACAGATCAATGTAAAGCTGACGGACTAACCAAGTCCCTGCAGCGTATAAAACACACAGCGTTCTGCGCTCAAATAAACATAGATTTAAAGCATTCGATTTCTGGGGGGGTGTAGTGTTGGAATCAGGCATATCACGTGATGTACTGTAACAGTACATAATAAATAGCTAGTCATAACACAATGAAATCTTCATGCTTCCTCATTACATAGATCCAATAATTTGCTGATACAGAGTAGCATTGATCCTAGTGTTGCCAACTGTAGCCATAAGCCGGTGGTTTTGCTCAATAGAAGTGGTCACTGGGTTGCAATCTTGCATAGAAAATCGTGTGAGGACTCTTTCAATGTATGAAGATTGAGAAAGAGTGATACCTGCATTATTATATTCAATTTGAATTCCAAGGAGCCAATTAAGAAGTCCCATATCGTTAACATGAAACTCTGATTTAAGCTTGTTGACTGTGTTTTCCATCAAATTACCTTGTTCTCCAAAGAGAATTATATCGTCCACATAAATTGCAATAATTAAGTCACCTGAGCTGTGGATAAGAACACAGGGATCAAAGAGGGTAGAAGCAAGACCAAAAGGTTGAAGGTATTCGACCAACCTAAAATACCATTCCCGTGGTGATTGCTTCAAGCCGTAAATACATCGGTTTAACCGTGCAACATGGTTATCTATCCTGTACCCTTCAGGAAGTTCCATATATATCTCTTCGTTCAAGATGCCATATAGAAATGCCGTTTTTATATCAAGCTGCCGTGGTTTCCAGCCTTTACAAGCCGAAATAGCCAATAGAAGTCGCAGAGAGTCGTAACGAACAACAGGAGCAAAAGTTTCATCGTAATCGGGTCCATGAGTTTGGGAAAATCCTTTAGCGACATACCTTGCCTTGAAACGTTCGAGCTCTCCTTGAGCATTCCCCTTCACTTTACAAACCCATTTACCACCAACAATTTTTCTTCCCTTTGGTCTTGGAACTAGATCCCAGACATTATTTTCTTGGAGCGAGGAAATTTCATCATCAAAAGCTTTCTTCCAATTATCCCAGTGGTCAGATTTTGTAGCTTCTCCATAAGATTTTGGTTCAGTAACTTCTAATATGCTAATCATTGCTTCTTCTGGTTGAAGGTCGTCAGATAAATCTTGAGGTTCAACAAGTTGGTTTGTGGATCTAGCTTTTGCTTTCCACCAGTCCCCTGTTATCATATTGTTGAGTACCCGAGGTTGTACTTGACGTCCGGAGCGAGTTGTAATGGTTGCATTTTCTTGTGAAAGCCTCGGAGAATTTCTGGGTCTAGATGAAGATGTTAATTTTTGTGAAGGGTTAGGTTGTGGACCTATTAGATTAGAGGGAGGTTGGTTTGGTTGAAGTTCGGCAGTATGATCGGCGTCTGATGGCAGAAGAGAGTTGCGTTCTTCAGATCCATTTTGTTTCGGGTTGATCCAAGCTTTATCCTTTTTAGAGGAAGGTTGAAAGGTGGATTCAGTTCCTGAAAGTTTTAATTCTACAAGTACTGGTTCAGTGTATGTTTTTTCTGTTGGAGGGTTCGAAAATTTGACATCAGCTGAAACCGCAACTTGGTTTTTTTCAGGTATGAAGATACGGTAGTGGTGGTTAACTTTTGTGTATCCGACAAATATGCCCTTCTCAGCTCTTGGGAGAAGTTTGCTTCCAGCAGGGCGTTTAGCCTTGTGGATGTGAACAAAACATTCTCGTCCAAAGGGCTGGAGGTGTGAAATGGAGGGTTTAACCCCGTGGAAAGCCTCATAAGGCGTCTGCCCATTAACAGCGCTGTGAGATTGACGGTTTTTGACATAAACATAAGTTTTAACTGCTTCGGCCCATAGTCGTTTGTTTTTAATGTTAGAAAGCATTGCGCGTATTCCTTCGCCTATAGATCGATTCAGACGTTCAGCAACACCGTTAGACTCAGGAGAATAGGGGGGGGTTAGGTCATGCTCTATCCCCTTCTGAGCAAAGAATTTAGTAAGTTGGTCCTTCAAGTATTCACCACCATTGTCAGTTCTAAAATGTTTCACATTACAATCATATTGTTTCTCCAAGTTTAATATGTAGTCAATGACAGCTTGAGTAGCTTCCGACTTTGTTTTTAGGAGGCAAACAGTTGAATAGCGAGTGGCATCATCTACGAAGCTGATATAATAATGGGAATTACCATAGGATAAAACTGGGAAGGGGCCACAGAGGTCAGAGTGTATATATTCCCCTTTATTCTTTGCTCGACTAGAGGTAGCTTTCGGAGTAGTATGTATTGATTTGGACATTGCGCAAGCTTGACAGAAAAAATCTTTGGGCCGATTTGGTATTACATTATCACCTTGGATGAGCTTTTCTGTCTTCTCAATTGATGATGGTGCAGAATGACAGAGAGCTTCATGCCAAAATTCGTATGTTAAACAAGCAAAGTCAGTGACTTCTGGTATGTGAGGTAAAGAGCCGTCAAATTTAGCTTCCAGCCACACTTTGTCACCCTTTGAAATTTGCATTAATTTTCCATTATCAATTAGTTTATAACCTTTAGATCTCACTTGTCTCCATGAAAATAAAGGACGACTTAATTTCGGAACGAACAGGACGTCAGAAAGACGGCAAGGAGAAACAGACCCATCAGATAACTCGCAATTTATTACCACTGTGCCCTTTCCTTGAACAGGTATATTTTGACCAGAACTTGATATTACATGTCCGGTACAAATCGTAATATTCTCGAAACGTTCTGGATAAGGACACATGTGAGAAGTTGCGCAAGTATCAAGGTAGAATGGGTGTAGCCTAACCGTATTTTCATCTGTAACTGAAGCGTGCGCTTCTTCTCGTGCGCTTCTTGACTTCTTCTTTTCCTTCTCCTTGTGATCCTTCAGTTTTAAACAATCATTCCAAAAGTGACCAGTGTGTTGTGTTGGATAATGTTTCTTACACCAGGTACATTCTTTGGTTTTTGATTGTACTGCTTTCGAGGGTTTGATGAATGGGACCCTTTTATTGTTGCTGTCAGATGTAAAGAAAGCAGTCTGAGTGGAGGGTAGTCCTTGATCAAGCCCTAGGAGTCGGAGTTTTACATCAGAAAATGTGAGATCATCCTTTGTTTGAAGGTTGTCGACAACATTTTCATGATGTTTGGATAGGTAACAAAGAAGAAAGTCGCGTTTTGCCTTGTCATGACTGAGGAAGGCCGCAAACGCTTGGCGATAGTCGTCGGGAGAAGATTTCGTCAATTTTTGGAGTCGTATCCATTCCGTTTCAAATTGCTGGATAAAATTTGAAATAGATATGGATGAGTCGTAGGTGGTGGAAAGAGATGTCAAATTCGTTAGCTGGGCGACAAGTGCTTTAGGGGAATCCCTGTAGAACTCATCCTTCAAGTGCATCCACATTGAGTGCGGGTCATCAAGCTCGACAATTTTCTCCAAAATTTCGGATGATACTACCGTCAAAAGGATTGTAATTGCTTGGTGGGAAAGAGTCTGAAAAGCTGTCCTCTCTTTTTCTTCGGCATCCTTTGATGGCATCACTCCTTCCACAACAAGTTCGAAGAGATTCATACCTCGCCAGAAATGGCACATTGTTGATGACCAAATATTGTAATTTTCTTGACCAGTTAATGGTCTGATGTTTCCAAATTTCTTGATACCCAGTGGCTTATCATCTGGAACCAAGGATGTAAAGAAATCTGGAGAAAACTTTTTATCAGTCATGGAGGCCATTGTGGTAGGATGGAAATCTGAGTCGAATTTAAAGGGGATAGGATGTGTAAGTAAAAAAAAATTCCAATTCTCAAAATTTGTCGAGTATTGTCCGTTCAGGGCACCGGGCTCAGAACCTATTAAAGTTCTAGAGGTTTATCTGGAATGATAGAAGTGAACGTTGACCGTCAAGTCAATACTGTACGAATCGTAAGATATTGGGGATTTAAGGATCAGAGATAAAAGGTTAGGATCAGTGAGGTTTTGGTTTTACTGAACTTGTATTTAGTTAGTTAAAGTATATAGTCTAATCTACATCTAATTGTCTATCTATGTTCTACCTCGCTTAGGTAGAAACATTGTGTTCTGATTTCGTGATGGAATAACATTCACACCACTGAGATCATTACCAACCGAGACCTCACCAAAGCTGGTAGCGATCGAAGATGAGTAGTCTTCGTCTACTCCGCACTACGTGCAGTTCGGTATGATATGTCTAGATTTCAACAGTTGAAACGACGGTGACATGCAGCGAAGTTTCCGTGTCCCGTTCGGGCTGAGATCAGTTCACGGAGTAACCGCCGAGAAAGTGTCTGCTCCTGTGGCTTGCGTCTTCGCATGAGTAGACCCAGATTTCGATATCTAGGTGGACATGCTTCTTCCCACCAGTCCTCGAGAAGCGCTTGTCGTTTCTGGTTCATCAGACGACGAACGTACGCCAAAGTGACGGAGCCAGGCTGGCTCTCTTTACTTGGAAGTTGTCGGAGGCCGGAGCGTGCGGCTCTATCAGCCTCTTCGTTTCCCTGTATCCCGGAGTGGGCTGGTATCCACTGAACCGAAACTCGAGCCTTTTCTGATAGCGCCCTAAATTGGCGTACATCGTCGAGACTTGTTGTGGCGGTTCCCGTCAGCAGTGCCTTCACTGCAGACTGACTATCCGTCAACACGTTGATCCGCTGCCTGCCGTTACTTCTCCCGTTCTCTCTCTCCAGCAATCCTAGCGCAGCTTCCAGGGCCTTTCTCGCCCCTATAATTTCCGCATCAAGCACTTCACCACCATGCTTGATGCCATATCCCTTCAAAAGAGTCTTTCCATCCCTCTTCAAGACGAACCCCCATGCTGAGCGACCATGCCCCTCCGACGATCCATCCGGGTAGGCACATATATCCGATGGTAATACACCTCTAAGGAACCGAATTAACTTGTCCTCCTCCTCTATCCTTGGGCCGAAGTTTGACAGATAGCATGGCGGCGGCAGAGGCTTGGCGTCTTCCGCGTCCGGGAGTTGTCGGTAGGCCCGCTGCACTCTTGACATCTGGATCTCCGGATTCTTGGGTGCCCGAGCAGACTTCTTGTACTTCCGTGTTCCATCGTTTGGACACACGGCGGCACGAGTCCGGAGCGGGTGACGGTTGTCCAGTGAGTGGAGCCGAGACGAAAGCCGTAATCGGTTCCCTTCCAGAATGATCTTTCCTGTTGGGGTACCTCCTTCGCGATGGAGAACAAGATTCGGTGTCGTTCTCATTACCGGAAGGGCAGCGCGCAGTCCCGTCAAGATTGCCTTGTCGATCATCTCGCAGAAAATGCTAGTCCGAGGTGTGATGATTCCCCTTCTGGTCGGACGTTTGAGGCCGGGCCACCAAACATCTGCTCCAAAGGTTGCTACGGGGACAATACACGTGTCTACTGCCCGAACCAGTGCTGCAGGAGCTGCTCCTCGATATGCTGAGTTGAAGCGGCGCATTTGCTGGGCTACCTTCAGAGCTTTTCCACACCACGTTGTGACGTGGTGTTTGAAGTCCAGTTGCGGGTCTAAGTGTACTCCTAGCCAGCGTATTTGGTCTGCTGGCTCGATAACCATGCCGTTCACATAAATGCCCACTGGCTCCTCGCGTTTGCGTCCGGGAAACTGGACTACCTCCGACTTGTTGGTATCGAAGGAGACTGCGTTGTTTCTCGCCCACTCCAGAAGATGATCAACTTCCTTCTGTACAGAAGCGGCTGACTCGGCTATGCTGCGCCCGAATCCTAGTATCCCGACGTCGTCAGCGTAGCTAAACCTCATTTCTGCATTGCCGCTTCGCATTGGCTCTGCCATGTACAAGAGGAAGAGAAGTGGCGATATCGGCGACCCCTGCGGGACCCCACACACCAACTCTTTCTGCCCTGTTACCCTCCAGGATATCGGACTTGCACCTTTCGTTGTGCAAGGAATGATGTCGTCCATCGGAGAATTGAGTCCGGCCACCCCTGTTCTTGCATTCTCCTCACCAAACGATTGTGAAGTACTGCATCGAACGCGCCTTGGACATCCAGAGTCGTAAATGTGGCCGCCCATCCCTGGGTACTTGCCTCTTCGATGTCGTGGACTACGCAGTTGACAAGGTCGTTTGCGGATCTTTTGGGGAGCGCGCCGAATTGTTGGTCTCCAACAACGTCGAGCGTAACCGCGAGATGGGCCATCCGCTTCGCCAAGAGTCGTTCCAGTCCCTTACCCAAACATGACAGAAGTGCAATCGGTCTCCAGCCCTTAACAGTCGCTGGATCTCGGTTCGTCTTGCGGAGGAGCACCACTTCAGCCAGCTTGAAGCAGGATGGGTGGGTGCCGAGTCTGATGCAGGCGCGGAAGAGAGTGCCAACAAATGGTCCAATCGTCTTCCAACAGCTTCGCAGAAGCTCCACAGAGATCCCGTCTGCTCCGGGCGCTGTATTGGCACAGCCTATGGTGCACATACGAATCTCCTCGTCCGAGACATGGTCGTTCCAGGGGATTCGGTCGGTACTCGGCGCATCGAGTGGCGGTAGGTCGTCCGTTGCTTGGTGCCGTGCCAAAAGAGCATCTCGGAGTATCTCTGCCCGCTCAGCCGGATCGGAGTACACCTTCCCTTCGTGGTTGAGTGGAGGGGGCGTGCTTGCCTGCCTTGGTTCGGCCGAGCGCATCAGCTTGAACACGTCAGTCGGTGTTGTGATCGCTTCGACCTGACGCGTCTGGTGCTCTTTTCTTGCCGCTCTGAGGGTTGAACGCAGATTCTTCGAATGCACCCATCGTTGTTCCGGAGTTACTGCTGCACGATATTTCGTGTGAGCCAGCTTGCATTCCGGAGTCCACCAAGGTGCACATTTGCCACGTCTTTTGTTCCTTCGTGTTCCTGCTGCTTTGATAGCGTTAGTAAGGCCGGAACAGAGATCGTTGGCGTATTCATCCACCTGGCAAATCGTGTCCAAGACTAGTGGCGGGTGAGTGAACTGCGTGACGGCAAGGGCGAACCTCGGCAGGTTGCCGCGCGTTACCCTGATCGGCGATGGCTCCTGGTCCCTTTTTTCGAATCCAGTGGGAACTTGTCCTCGAATCGGAAGATGGTCGCTGGTTACGCACTCATTGCGATCCACCCATGCTTGGGCCCCGTTGACGTTGGTCCAAGCAAGATCCAGCGTGTTTCCGGCCCGATGCGTTGGCTCGCCCACAATCAGACAAGTGAGATTATGGCGTTCCGCCCATCTCTCGATTTCGATTCCTTGTCCGCGTGGGCGGGTGACCTCTGGTTGCCACGCGCAGTGCACCGCGTTGAAGTCGCCAGCCGCGACGGATCGGGGTGGTGGGTCCCAGCTGAGGAGAGGTCGAATTGCTGTCGGATCGTTTGGGTCTTTGTACACGTTGAGAAACGTGACTCCGTTTACCACAACCCAGCAGTAGTCCGCCGTCGGGGGATTGCAGGGAAAGATTTGAGTTGCCGAAAGGATTCTCCTGTTAATTAGTGTGTAAGTCACTGCCCTGGGTCGAATATTTACGCCGCCATGTGGTGTATGGCAGTCGTATCCAGGGTGCGACTTCGTTTCCTTTGTGGCTTTGTTCCACAAAGGCTCTTGTATTAGCACCACATCTACGCCTAGCTCGTAATCTCGGGAAAGCGCGATGTCGTGTGATTGGCCTCCCCTACCTACGTTGATCGACATAAAACTTATCGTAGGTGAGAGGCTAGAAGGGACCCGTGAGGGGCCCTTCAGGAAGACTCAACAGGATTCGTCGTTTCTGTGGCCGTGGCGTCGGGGGCGACGTCGGTCATTAGAACTTCGAAACTGTTGTTTGATTTCACCGCTGTTGGTGAGTCTTGCGTTTGCCTAGCAGCCGCTTGAACTGTTGCCTCAGCGCGACGGGCTGCAGCTTTAGCCCTCACAACAGCTGCTAGCTCGCGTTGGCTCGCGATGCGAATATTGGCCAGTTGCTCTCTGCTTACCGGCCCGGACTTGGTGGGGCGCGCCAGACAGACTCGACTGTCGGACCTGTGCGGTCCTCCGCAGTTGCGGCACTTGGTGTGTGCACGGCACTCGTCTGTCGAGTGCATCGTGGAGGTGCAGTTCCAGCAAGCTTGGGCGCGAGAGCAACCACGCGTCCCGTGGAACTGCAGGCAGCGTTTGCATTGCTGCACAGTCTGTCGCGATTTGTGTGGGACCGCGACGCCCGAGTCGTCGAATAGGCGGAACCCTTGTCTTGGTGCCGCTCCCTTCTTGAAATGGGCCAGCCATGACTTGTATGGCGCGTCTAGCCGGGTCTTCCCGTGGGGCCGTACCTTGACTGGAATGGCCTTGGTAACTCTCGAGATCTCCTCGATCACCATCTCTTCTGTCACTTGTACCCTTCCAAGAAGAGTGTGGATGGCAACGGGGACCGTCGAGATCTGGAGCGCCACAAGTTCGGAGGCCTCTTCTAGTCTTCCCCCGATGGGAAGGAAAGATTCTGCCGCGTTCAATAGAGCCTGGCGGGATTCCTGGTCCTTCGCTCGGAGCGCGAAACCTGTTGGGACACGGTATACGTGTTCAATTGCTGATTGGGTCGCGTTAGTGAGCTGTGCCACGGCTTCTCTGATGCCAGCTGGCGAAAGATTTCGCCACTGGTGTTTAGAATTTAGTCGGAGGAACAGTCGGTTATCCGGCGTGGACGAAGGGGACGTCTTGGCCGATTTCTTGGTCGGCGGAGTCGGCATTTTCGGGGTTCGACTTATCATCACTGGTGTCGGCTGTTTGGGTAGCCCTTTCCGGGCTACAGTTGCCCAGGTTGAAGTGACCTGGGGCACCGCGACGGCAGGATTTGCTGTCCTGGCGGTCGATGGTGGTGAGGGCCCGCTGTTGCTGGCCTGCTGGCCGATGGGCGGGGGGAAGACTTGTCGGCACTGATGTGGTTCCAGTGCGCAGGAAATGGGCGAGGGCGCCCCTCAGACACACGTTCATCGCGTCCAAGTATTCTTTGTTATCTGTCGTTTTCATGGACAGGATAACACTTTCCAATGTTTTTAACACCGTTGACCCTATCTCGAGCCTGGCTGAGGTGTTTGCAGCCCGCTTTCTTTCGGCTTCGAGTAAAGCCTCTATTTCCGGCGGGTGAATTGGCGTGGTGCCGGTGGGAGCACCACCAGAAGAGTGGTTGTGGCACTCAGCCGTCCCTGGAATCGAGGCCGGGGTGGCTGAGGTCTTGAGACATTTGTTGCCTCTGCGCAGTCCGGGACTTCCGTTTCCCTCGCTGTATTTTTCTTTGGTGTCCGCTTTGCTAACGGAACCGCAATTTTTCGAGCCGCAACGTGTGCGGGCTCGGTCGTTGTCGACGGGACTGCTTTCTCGGCGACACTTTCTGGGGCAGTTGATGCCTTGCTGGTTATTATCTCGGCCCCTTTTGAGGGTCTGACTTCTACCAGTCGCGGTAGTGCTGGAAAGACTTGTTCTGCGTCTTCTGGACTG
This sequence comes from Blumeria hordei DH14, assembly GCA_900239735.1. Taxonomy (NCBI): domain Eukaryota; kingdom Fungi; phylum Ascomycota; class Leotiomycetes; order Helotiales; family Erysiphaceae; genus Blumeria; species Blumeria hordei. The sequence goes on along the minus strand of OENG01000035.1, from coordinate 95,880 downwards.
GATGATGCCCAAATTGAATCGGCGAGGGTTTTCAACCTGTCGACTTCTGCGTCCACCATTTCGACTTCGGGGACATCGTTCTCCTTCGCTTGGAGCGCAGCCGCGATGGCGTTCATGTTCTGGAGATTGGACTCGAGTCCTCGTCTTGCTAGCATATTCCTCGCGTGGTTTTGAATAGCCGTATTCCATTGGTAGGTTTTGCTGACGCGATCTTTGGCAGTGCCACTGACCGCGTTTTTGTGCGGTTTACGCGTCGGAGGCATTTGAAAAGGCCACCGATGGCAAACAATTATAATTCGATATGTGGATCAATAGGTGAGACGGGTGGAAGGGTGGAAATGGGCAAATTGAGGGTTCTCGAATTGTTTGTTTGTTTGTTCATTAACGTGCTAGGTAAAGTAACTCCATCGCACTCCTATTGGAGCATGAGCTCGAGTGGGGTCGGGCCGGATCAGGTTAACTACCGTGAAGTACAAATGCCTCGTCCACCTAAATGACCGGAACCTTGCCAATCCCCAGCTAAGTGTTGAAACATGGTGGGTCTAGCAGCCCAGAATAAAAACAAACGAAAACTTTCACGCGAAAAACCACATTACAAAAGGAAAATGTTCAAAACCAAACTCCTTCCTACATTCTGCCTCGGCCACCACGCGCTCCGAGCCTCGGTTTGNTATCCCCTCATAGCCCTTACTTCTCTGTCTTTCAACAAAAACCAAAGATTCAAAGTCTCCACTCTTTCGGCTGTAGAGTATTCTGGCTAGATCCCGATCAAAATAAGCTGAACTCCAAAGCCAAAGAAGGTATATATGCTGGGACAGAATTCACCGGAGGCCACATCATACTCAATCCTGAAACAGGAAGAACAATAATTCGAAGGGATATTCGCGCTCACGAGAAAATATTTCCTCTGAAAACAGAACAAGTTCTTTCCGTGAGGATTAACAATTGTCTCATCATCGACAACGCATTGTCAGGTCCTAAAGCTGAAGCTTGGATTAATGCTATGGATGCAGAAATTGATAATATGATGCGAAATAATGTGTGGAATTTAGTTCCCCGAGCCGAAGCCAAAGGAAAATTAATGACTGGTATCTGGTCATTGAAAGAAAAGTCAGATGGAAAACTAAAAGCTAGATGGTGCGCCCGAGGGTTCTCTGAACCTCACGCAGATGACACATACGCCGATGTTCTTCCGCCGACCACTATGCGTATGTTACTTGCACTTGCTGCCTCAAAAGATCTACGAATCAATCATGTAGACATTACTGCAGCCTTTCTCCATGCTGATCTCGATTATCCTATCTATATCGAACAACCACATAAAAGGGAAAAGCCAGGAAATCTTGTTTGCAAATTGAACAAAGCCATCTACGGACTAAGAACAGCCCCTAGACGATGGCAACAAAAACTAAGGAAAGTCTTACATGACGCAGACTTCAAATCCTTAAAATACGACAATAACGTTTTCCGCCGAAACAACACAATAATTTCGACATATGTGGACGATTTTATGATTTTAGCAAAAACTAATGAACAAATAAACGAAGCTATTAACATGCTATCACAGGCATTTCAAATCAAAAACCTGGAGAGATGACAAAATTCCTCGGAATAAATATTTGTCAAACGTCAGACGGCATCCGAATTGATCAAATGGACAAAATAGAAGCGCTATGCAATGACATGGGCATGGATATGTGCAGAGGCGCCAGTACGCCAGTCGCTGATGATAATCTAATCGACTGCGACACAGATTTGCCTTGTACTAATGATGAAGCTAACAAATATCGCTCGGTTGTCGGTTCGCTCTTACACATAGCAAAAATGACCCGACCAGATATTCAATACGCTGTAAATAGACTCTCTCGTCGAGTACATCATCCATCAAACAACGCAATTCTAGCCTTAAAGCACTTAATCCGATACATCTCACGTACCAAAGTAGCCGCCCTATTTTATCCTAAATCAGGAGATATAACCCTCACGGCCTCATCAGATAGTAGCTGGGGTAGCGCGACATCCTCCAAAGGCACAACTGGGAATATCTTTCTCGTTGGTGGCTCTCCAATTGCATGGTGGTCAAAGAAGCAAACAGTTACAGCACAAAGCACCTGCGAAGCAGAATATGCTGCTTTAACATCGCTAGCTGTCGCTGCACAATGGATACGACCTCTATACGAAGAAATTTTCAGCATCAGTTCCTCACCTATCGTCACACAAGTAGATAACACAGCAGCTATGATCACGGCTAACTCCAATAAAGTCTCAGCGCGAAATCGGCACTTCCTGATGCGAGAATCTACTGTGCGTGAAGCTATTAGAGACGGTATCTTAGAACTTAAATATACACCACAGATCAATGTAAAGCTGACGGACTAACCAAGTCCCTGCAGCGTATAAAACACACAGCGTTCTGCGCTCAAATAAACATAGATTTAAAGCATTCGATTTCTGGGGGGGTGTAGTGTTGGAATCAGGCATATCACGTGATGTACTGTAACAGTACATAATAAATAGCTAGTCATAACACAATGAAATCTTCATGCTTCCTCATTACATAGATCCAATAATTTGCTGATACAGAGTAGCATTGATCCTAGTGTTGCCAACTGTAGCCATAAGCCGGTGGTTTTGCTCAATAGAAGTGGTCACTGGGTTGCAATCTTGCATAGAAAATCGTGTGAGGACTCTTTCAATGTATGAAGATTGAGAAAGAGTGATACCTGCATTATTATATTCAATTTGAATTCCAAGGAGCCAATTAAGAAGTCCCATATCGTTAACATGAAACTCTGATTTAAGCTTGTTGACTGTGTTTTCCATCAAATTACCTTGTTCTCCAAAGAGAATTATATCGTCCACATAAATTGCAATAATTAAGTCACCTGAGCTGTGGATAAGAACACAGGGATCAAAGAGGGTAGAAGCAAGACCAAAAGGTTGAAGGTATTCGACCAACCTAAAATACCATTCCCGTGGTGATTGCTTCAAGCCGTAAATACATCGGTTTAACCGTGCAACATGGTTATCTATCCTGTACCCTTCAGGAAGTTCCATATATATCTCTTCGTTCAAGATGCCATATAGAAATGCCGTTTTTATATCAAGCTGCCGTGGTTTCCAGCCTTTACAAGCCGAAATAGCCAATAGAAGTCGCAGAGAGTCGTAACGAACAACAGGAGCAAAAGTTTCATCGTAATCGGGTCCATGAGTTTGGGAAAATCCTTTAGCGACATACCTTGCCTTGAAACGTTCGAGCTCTCCTTGAGCATTCCCCTTCACTTTACAAACCCATTTACCACCAACAATTTTTCTTCCCTTTGGTCTTGGAACTAGATCCCAGACATTATTTTCTTGGAGCGAGGAAATTTCATCATCAAAAGCTTTCTTCCAATTATCCCAGTGGTCAGATTTTGTAGCTTCTCCATAAGATTTTGGTTCAGTAACTTCTAATATGCTAATCATTGCTTCTTCTGGTTGAAGGTCGTCAGATAAATCTTGAGGTTCAACAAGTTGGTTTGTGGATCTAGCTTTTGCTTTCCACCAGTCCCCTGTTATCATATTGTTGAGTACCCGAGGTTGTACTTGACGTCCGGAGCGAGTTGTAATGGTTGCATTTTCTTGTGAAAGCCTCGGAGAATTTCTGGGTCTAGATGAAGATGTTAATTTTTGTGAAGGGTTAGGTTGTGGACCTATTAGATTAGAGGGAGGTTGGTTTGGTTGAAGTTCGGCAGTATGATCGGCGTCTGATGGCAGAAGAGAGTTGCGTTCTTCAGATCCATTTTGTTTCGGGTTGATCCAAGCTTTATCCTTTTTAGAGGAAGGTTGAAAGGTGGATTCAGTTCCTGAAAGTTTTAATTCTACAAGTACTGGTTCAGTGTATGTTTTTTCTGTTGGAGGGTTCGAAAATTTGACATCAGCTGAAACCGCAACTTGGTTTTTTTCAGGTATGAAGATACGGTAGTGGTGGTTAACTTTTGTGTATCCGACAAATGTGCCCTTCTCAGCTCTTGGGAGAAGTTTGCTTCCAGCAGGGCGTTTAGCCTTGTGGATGTGAACAAAACATTCTCGTCCAAAGGGCTGGAGGTGTGAAATGGAGGGTTTAACCCGTGGAAAGCCTCATAAGGCGTCTGCCCATTAACAGCGCTGTGAGATTGACGGTTTTTGACATAAACATAAGTTTTAACTGCTTCGGCCCATAGTCGTTTGTTTTTAATGTTAGAAAGCATTGCGCGTATTCCTTCGCCTATAGATCGATTCAGACGTTCAGCAACACCGTTAGACTCAGGAGAATAGGGGGGGTTAGGTCATGCTCTATCCCTTCTGAGCAAAGAATTTAGTAAGTTGGTCCTTCAAGTATTCACCACCATTGTCAGTTCTAAAATGTTTCACATTACAATCATATTGTTTCTCCAAGTTTAATATGTAGTCAATGACAGCTTGAGTAGCTTCCGACTTTGTTTTTAGGAGGCAAACAGTTGAATAGCGAGTGGCATCATCTACGAAGCTGATATAATAATGGGAATTACCATAGGATAAAACTGGGAAGGGGCCACAGAGGTCAGAGTGTATATATTCCCCTTTATTCTTTGCTCGACTAGAGGTAGCTTTCGGAGTAGTATGTATTGATTTGGACATTGCGCAAGCTTGACAGAAAAAATCTTTGGGCCGATTTGGTATTACATTATCACCTTGGATGAGCTTTTCTGTCTTCTCAATTGATGATGGTGCAGAATGACAGAGAGCTTCATGCCAAAATTCGTATGTTAAACAAGCAAAGTCAGTGACTTCTGGTATGTGAGGTAAAGAGCCGTCAAATTTAGCTTCCAGCCACACTTTGTCACCCTTTGAAATTTGCATTAATTTTCCATTATCAATTAGTTTATAACCTTTAGATCTCACTTGTCTCCATGAAAATAAAGGACGACTTAATTTCGGAACGAACAGGACGTCAGAAAGACGGCAAGGAGAAACAGACCCATCAGATAACTCGCAATTTATTACCACTGTGCCCTTTCCTTGAACAGGTATATTTTGACCAGAACTTGATATTACATGTCCGGTACAAATCGTAATATTCTCGAAACGTTCTGGATAAGGACACATGTGAGAAGTTGCGCAAGTATCAAGGTAGAATGGGTGTAGCCTAACCGTATTTTCATCTGTAACTGAAGCGTGCGCTTCTTCTCGTGCGCTTCTTGACTTCTTCTTTTCCTTCTCCTTGTGATCCTTCAGTTTTAAACAATCATTCCAAAAGTGACCAGTGTGTTGTGTTGGATAATGTTTCTTACACCAGGTACATTCTTTGGTTTTTGATTGTACTGCTTTCGAGGGTTTGATGAATGGGACCCTTTTATTGTTGCTGTCAGATGTAAAGAAAGCAGTCTGAGTGGAGGGTAGTCCTTGATCAAGCCCTAGGAGTCGGAGTTTTACATCAGAAAATGTGAGATCATCCTTTGTTTGAAGGTTGTCGACAACATTTTCATGATGTTTGGATAGGTAACAAAGAAGAAAGTCGCGTTTTGCCTTGTCATGACTGAGGAAGGCCGCAAACGCTTGGCGATAGTCGTCGGGAGAAGATTTCGTCAATTTTTGGAGTCGTATCCATTCCGTTTCAAATTGCTGGATAAAATTTGAAATAGATATGGATGAGTCGTAGGTGGTGGAAAGAGATGTCAAATTCGTTAGCTGGGCGACAAGTGCTTTAGGGGAATCCCTGTAGAACTCATCCTTCAAGTGCATCCACATTGAGTGCGGGTCATCAAGCTCGACAATTTTCTCCAAAATTTCGGATGATACTACCGTCAAAAGGATTGTAATTGCTTGGTGGGAAAGAGTCTGAAAAGCTGTCCTCTCTTTTTCTTCGGCATCCTTTGATGGCATCACTCCTTCCACAACAAGTTCGAAGAGATTCATACCTCGCCAGAAATGGCACATTGTTGATGACCAAATATTGTAATTTTCTTGACCAGTTAATGGTCTGATGTTTCCAAATTTCTTGATACCCAGTGGCTTATCATCTGGAACCAAGGATGTAAAGAAATCTGGAGAAAACTTTTTATCAGTCATGGAGGCCATTGTGGTAGGATGGAAATCTGAGTCGAATTTAAAGGGGATAGGATGTGTAAGTAAAAAAAAATTCCAATTCTCAAAATTTGTCGAGTATTGTCCGTTCAGGGCACCGGGCTCAGAACCTATTAAAGTTCTAGAGGTTTATCTGGAATGATAGAAGTGAACGTTGACCGTCAAGTCAATACTGTACGAATCGTAAGATATTGGGGATTTAAGGATCAGAGATAAAAGGTTAGGATCAGTGAGGTTTTGGTTTTACTGAACTTGTATTTAGTTAGTTAAAGTATATAGTCTAATCTACATCTAATTGTCTATCTATGTTCTACCTCGCTTAGGTAGAAACATTGTGTTCTGATTTCGTGATGGAATAACATTCACACCACTGAGATCATTACCAACCGAGACCTCACCAAAGCTGGTAGCGATCGAAGATGAGTAGTCTTCGTCTACTCCGCACTACGTGCAGTTCGGTATGATATGTCTAGATTTCAACAGTTGAAACGACGGTGACATGCAGCGAAGTTTCCGTGTCCCGTTCGGGCTGAGATCAGTTCACGGAGTAACCGCCGAGAAAGTGTCTGCTCCTGTGGCTTGCGTCTTCGCATGAGTAGACCCAGATTTCGATATCTAGGTGGACATGCTTCTTCCCACCAGTCCTCGAGAAGCGCTTGTCGTTTCTGGTTCATCAGACGACGAACGTACGCCAAAGTGACGGAGCCAGGCTGGCTCTCTTTACTTGGAAGTTGTCGGAGGCCGGAGCGTGCGGCTCTATCAGCCTCTTCGTTTCCCTGTATCCCGGAGTGGGCTGGTATCCACTGAACCGAAACTCGAGCCTTTTCTGATAGCGCCCTAAATTGGCGTACATCGTCGAGACTTGTTGTGGCGGTTCCCGTCAGCAGTGCCTTCACTGCAGACTGACTATCCGTCAACACGTTGATCCGCTGCCTGCCGTTACTTCTCCCGTTCTCTCTCTCCAGCAATCCTAGCGCAGCTTCCAGGGCCTTTCTCGCCCCTATAATTTCCGCATCAAGCACTTCACCACCATGCTTGATGCCATATCCCTTCAAAAGAGTCTTTCCATCCCTCTTCAAGACGAACCCCCATGCTGAGCGACCATGCCCCTCCGACGATCCATCCGGGTAGGCACATATATCCGATGGTAATACACCTCTAAGGAACCGAATTAACTTGTCCTCCTCCTCTATCCTTGGGCCGAAGTTTGACAGATAGCATGGCGGCGGCAGAGGCTTGGCGTCTTCCGCGTCCGGGAGTTGTCGGTAGGCCCGCTGCACTCTTGACATCTGGATCTCCGGATTCTTGGGTGCCCGAGCAGACTTCTTGTACTTCCGTGTTCCATCGTTTGGACACACGGCGGCACGAGTCCGGAGCGGGTGACGGTTGTCCAGTGAGTGGAGCCGAGACGAAAGCCGTAATCGGTTCCCTTCCAGAATGATCTTTCCTGTTGGGGTACCTCCTTCGCGATGGAGAACAAGATTCGGTGTCGTTCTCATTACCGGAAGGGCAGCGCGCAGTCCCGTCAAGATTGCCTTGTCGATCATCTCGCAGAAAATGCTAGTCCGAGGTGTGATGATTCCCCTTCTGGTCGGACGTTTGAGGCCGGGCCACCAAACATCTGCTCCAAAGGTTGCTACGGGGACAATACACGTGTCTACTGCCCGAACCAGTGCTGCAGGAGCTGCTCCTCGATATGCTGAGTTGAAGCGGCGCATTTGCTGGGCTACCTTCAGAGCTTTTCCACACCACGTTGTGACGTGGTGTTTGAAGTCCAGTTGCGGGTCTAAGTGTACTCCTAGCCAGCGTATTTGGTCTGCTGGCTCGATAACCATGCCGTTCACATAAATGCCCACTGGCTCCTCGCGTTTGCGTCCGGGAAACTGGACTACCTCCGACTTGTTGGTATCGAAGGAGACTGCGTTGTTTCTCGCCCACTCCAGAAGATGATCAACTTCCTTCTGTACAGAAGCGGCTGACTCGGCTATGCTGCGCCCGAATCCTAGTATCCCGACGTCGTCAGCGTAGCTAAACCTCATTTCTGCATTGCCGCTTCGCATTGGCTCTGCCATGTACAAGAGGAAGAGAAGTGGCGATATCGGCGACCCCTGCGGGACCCCACACACCAACTCTTTCTGCCCTGTTACCCCTCCAGGATATCGGACTTGCACCTTTCGTTGTGCAAGGAATGATGTCGTCCATCGGAGAATTGAGTCCGGCCACCCCTGTTCTTGCATTCTCCTCACCAAACGATTGTGAAGTACTGCATCGAACGCGCCTTGGACATCCAGAGTCGTAAATGTGGCCGCCCATCCCTGGGTACTTGCCTCTTCGATGTCGTGGACTACGCAGTTGACAAGGTCGTTTGCGGATCTTTTGGGGAGCGCGCCGAATTGTTGGTCTCCAACAACGTCGAGCGTAACCGCGAGATGGGCCATCCGCTTCGCCAAGAGTCGTTCCAGTCCCTTACCCAAACATGACAGAAGTGCAATCGGTCTCCAGCCCTTAACAGTCGCTGGATCTCGGTTCGTCTTGCGGAGGAGCACCACTTCAGCCAGCTTGAAGCAGGATGGGTGGGTGCCGAGTCTGATGCAGGCGCGGAAGAGAGTGCCAACAAATGGTCCAATCGTCTTCCAACAGCTTCGCAGAAGCTCCACAGAGATCCCGTCTGCTCCGGGCGCTGTATTGGCACAGCCTATGGTGCACATACGAATCTCCTCGTCCGAGACATGGTCGTTCCAGGGGATTCGGTTGGTACTCGGCGCATCGAGTGGCGGTAGGTCGTCCGTTGCTTGGTGCCGTGCCAAAAGAGCATCTCGGAGTATCTCTGCCCGCTCAGCCGGATCGGAGTACACCTTCCCTTCGTGGTTGAGTGGAGGGGGCGTGCTTGCCTGCCTTGGTTCGGCCGAGCGCATCAGCTTGAACACGTCAGTCGGTGTTGTGATCGCTTCGACCTGACGCGTCTGGTGCTCTTTTCTTGCCGCTCTGAGGGTTGAACGCAGATTCTTCGAATGCACCCATCGTTGTTCCGGAGTTACTGCTGCACGATATTTCGTGTGAGCCAGCTTGCATTCCGGAGTCCACCAAGGTGCACATTTGCCACGTCTTTTGTTCCTTCGTGTTCCTGCTGCTTTGATAGCGTTAGTAAGGCCGGAACAGAGATCGTTGGCGTATTCATCCACCTGGCAAATCGTGTCCAAGACTAGTGGCGGGTGAGTGAACTGCGTGACGGCAAGGGCGAACCTCGGCAGGTTGCCGCGCGTTACCCTGATCGGCGATGGCTCCTGGTCCCTTTTTTCGAATCCAGTGGGAACTTGTCCTCGAATCGGAAGATGGTCGCTGGTTACGCACTCATTGCGATCCACCCATGCTTGGGCCCCGTTGACGTTGGTCCAAGCAAGATCCAGCGTGTTTCCGGCCCGATGCGTTGGCTCGCCCACAATCAGACAAGTGAGATTATGGCGTTCCGCCCATCTCTCGATTTCGATTCCTTGTCCGCGTGGGCGGGTGACCTCTGGTTGCCACGCGCAGTGCACCGCGTTGAAGTCGCCAGCCGCGACGGATCGGGGTGGTGGGTCCCAGCTGAGGAGAGGTCGAATTGCTGTCGGATCGTTTGGGTCTTTGTACACGTTGAGAAACGTGACTCCGTTTACCACAACCCAGCAGTAGTCCGCCGTCGGGGGATTGCAGGGAAAGATTTGAGTTGCCGAAAGGATTCTCCTGTTAATTAGTGTGTAAGTCACTGCCCTGGGTCGAATATTTACGCCGCCATGTGGTGTATGGCAGTCGTATCCAGGGTGTGACTTCGTTTCCTTTGTGGCTTTGTTCCACAAAGGCTCTTGTATTAGCACCACATCTACGCCTAGCTCGTAAGCTCGGGAAAGCGCGATGTCGTGTGATTGGCCTCCCCTACCTACGTTGATCGACATAAAACTTATCGTAGGTGAGAGGCTAGAAGGGACCCGTGAGGGGCCCTTCAGGAAGACTCAACAGGATTCGTCGTTTCTGTGGCCGTGGCGTCGGGGGCGACGTCGGTCATTAGAACTTCGAAACTGTTGTTTGATTTCACCGCTGTTGGTGAGTCTTGCGTTTGCCTAGCAGCCGCTTGAACTGTTGCCTCAGCGCGACGGGCTGCAGCTTTAGCCCTCACAACAGCTGCTAGCTCGCGTTGGCTCGCGATGCGAATATTGGCCAGTTGCTCTCTGCTTACCGGCCCGGACTTGGTGGGGCGCGCCAGACAGACTCGACTGTCGGACCTGTGCGGTCCTCCGCAGTTGCGGCACTTGGTGTGTGCACGGCACTCGTCTGTCGAGTGCATCGTGGAGGTGCAGTTCCAGCAAGCTTGGGCGCGAGAGCAACCACGCGTCCCGTGGAACTGCAGGCAGCGTTTGCATTGCTGCACAGTCTGTCGCGATTTGTGTGGGACCGCGACGCCCGAGTCGTCGAATAGGCGGAACCCTTGTCTTGGTGCCGCTCCCTTCTTGAAATGGGCCAGCCATGACTTGTATGGCGCGTCTAGCCGGGTCTTCCCGTGGGGCCGTACCTTGACTGGAATGGCCTTGGTAACTCTCGAGATCTCCTCGATCACCATCTCTTCTGTCACTTGTACCCTTCCAAGAAGAGTGTGGATGGCAACGGGGACCGTCGAGATCTGGAGCGCCACAAGTTCGGAGGCCTCTTCTAGTCTTCCCCCGATGGGAAGGAAAGATTCTGCCGCGTTCAATAGAGCCTGGCGGGATTCCTGGTCCTTCGCTCGGAGCGCGAAACCTGTTGGGACACGGTATACGTGTTCAATTGCTGATTGGGTCGCGTTAGTGAGCTGTGCCACGGCTTCTCTGATGCCAGCTGGCGAAAGATTTCGCCACTGGTGTTTAGAATTTAGTCGGAGGAACAGTCGGTTATCCGGCGTGGACGAAGGGGACGTCTTGGCCGATTTCTTGGTCGGCGGAGTCGGCATTTTCGGGGTTCGACTTATCATCACTGGTGTCGGCTGTTTGGGTAGCCCTTTCCGGGCTACAGTTGCCCAGGTTGAAGTGACCTGGGGCACCGCGACGGCAGGATTTGCTGTCCTGGCGGTCGATGGTGGTGAGGGCCCGCTGTTGCTGGCCTGCTGGCCGATGGGCGGGGGGGAAGACTTGTCGGCACTGATGTGGTTCCAGTGCGCAGGAAATGGGCGAGGGCGCCCCTCAGACACACGTTCATCGCGTCCAAGTATTCTTTGTTATCTGTCGTTTTCATGGACAGGATAACACTTTCCAATGTTTTTAACACCGTTGACCCTATCTCGAGCCTGGCTGAGGTGTTTGCAGCCCGCTTTCTTTCGGCTTCGAGTAAAGCCTCTATTTCCGGCGGGTGAATTGGCGTGGTGCCGGTGGGAGCACCACCAGAAGAGTGGTTGTGGCACTCAGCCGTCCCTGGAATCGAGGCGGGGGTGGCTGAGGTCTTGAGACATTTGTTGCCTCTGCGCAGTCCGGGACTTCCGTTTCCCTCGCTGTATTTTTCTTTGGTGTCCGCTTTGCTAACGGAACCGCAATTTTTCGAGCCGCAACGTGTGCGGGCTCGGTCGTTGTCGACGGGACTGCTTTCTCGGCGACACTTTCTGGGGCAGTTGATGCCTTGCTGGTTATTATCTCGGCCCTTTTGAGGGTCTGACTTCTACCAGTCGCGGTAGTGCTGGAAAGACTTGTTCTGCGTCTTCTGGACTGGATGATGCCCAAATTGAATCGGCGAGGGTTTTCAACCTGTCGACTTCTGCGTCCACCATTTCGACTTCGGGGACATCGTTCTCCTTCGCTTGGAGCGCAGCCGCGATGGCGTTCATGTTCTGGAGATTGGACTCGAGTCCTCGTCTTGCTAGCATATTCCTCGCGTGGTTTTGAATAGCCGTATTCCATTGGTAGGTTTTGCTGACGCGATCTTTGGCAGTGCCACTGACCGCGTTTTTGTGCGGTTTACGCGTCGGAGGCATTTGAAAAGGCCACCGATGGCAAACAATTATAATTCGATATGTGGATCAATAGGTGAGACGGGTGGAAGGGTGGAAATGGGCAAATTGAGGGTTCTCGAATTGTTTGTTTGTTTGTTCATTAACGTGCTAGGTAAAGTAACTCCCATCGCACTCCTATTGGAGCATGAGCTCGAGTGGGGTCGGGCCGGATCAGGTTAACTACCGTGAAGTACAAATGCCTCGTCCCACCTAAATGACCGGAACCTTGCCAATCCCCAGCTAAGTGTTGAAACATGGTGGGTCTAGCAGCCCAGAATAAAAACAAACGAAAACTTTCACGCGAAAAACCACATTACAAAAGGAAAATGTTCAAAACCAAACTCCCTTCCTACATTCTGCCTCGGCCACCACGCGCCCGAGCCTCGGTTTGGATCCCTCTTACTATGCCAATCCATCTAGGCTATAGATCTATGACTTCTCCTTCGCAGGTATCCCCGCCATCCCCCAACTTTCCACCGCGTATATTCCGCTTTCCTGAACGTATTTCTCGAATAGACGCCAACCGCTTGATCCTAGTAGAGTGTTTAGCGCCGGCGCACTTCTCTTTCCGCTTTTCAGTCGCCATGCTGACAGAGCGTTTCTGCACTGGACGAGATGGCCGACTGAAGTTTCTCTTCCGCATGCGCAGTGAAATTCGGCTGTGGTGTGGTTGAAACGGCGGTGATATGCCGCGAAGTCCCCGTGTCCTGTCCGGGCCGCTATCAGGCGAGTATATACAGCTCTTGGAAGAGCGAGCTCGGGCGGTTTCTTGCGCCGCATCTTGAGGTCAAGATCTGCATATCGTTTTGGCCGATGTGAGTCCCACCAGTCTTTTAGCAGCTGTCTTGACATTTCGCGGGATTTGCGCCTTATTGCCGCGAGTGTGAGGGAATCTGTCGGGGTCGAGGAGATGTTGGGCGAAGTACGCTCTCTGCGAGCGAGTTTGTCGGCCATTTCGTTCCCTACTAATCCTGAGTGGCCCGGGATCCATCTTACCTTGATTGGCGCGAATGCTTTAGCAGCCATCGACCAAAACTTCTGCACCTGCCAAGAAGACGAGACTGTTTTCCCCGTAGTTAGCGCTTCAACTGCCGCATAGTTGTCCAGGAGGAAGTATATGGCTCGGGCTCTTATGTCTCGATTGATGGCTCTGATCGCTTCGAGGGCAGCCATGGCCCCGTGAATTTCTGCATCGTAGACTTCCGCGTTCGCAATTGAGCCAAAGCCGCTCTGGTCGATTGCAGTTCCTATGCCCCCTGCGATGGTCACAAATGCCCATGATACCTTGTCGGCAGATGAACCCGACCCGTCGCTGTATACGCATAGATAGTCGGTTGATAGTGACCTTAGCCACTGTTCTGTTTCTGTGGCTGCTTCCTCTTTGTTTGTCCCGCGCGGTCGTCGAAGTGGTGGTGTGGGCGGTTGTAGGGGCGGTGGGGTTTCCGATGCCGGCAGGAGACGAAATGCTCTTTGCACCCTGGATGCGTGGATTCGATCTATCCCGAGCCTGCTTCTGTCGCGCGTAAGTAGTCCGAGGCGGTGACGGGTGTTGTCGGTTGACTCTAGTGCCCGGATGCGCAAAGGGTGGTTGCGATCTAGCCTCCGGATACGGGCCGCCGATTGTATTCGTCGCTCTTCCAGTAGAATATGCGCCGGCGGTATGCCAGACTCTCTCCTTAGCGCGGTGGTTGGCGTGGTACGCCAAGTTGGCAGTGCTGCGCGAATCCCAGTCATGGTGGCCTGGTCAATAGCTTTGCACTGTCTTCCCGTGGAATTTCGCACAGTCCCTCTGTATGTTTCCCTGGTAGGCCCTTGTCACCAGACCTCGGCAGCATACTCGGGAGACCGGTTAATTTACCTTATTCGACGACTTAGTGATGGCTGTGACGTGATCGATGTTTGAAAGTACTTCAATTAATCCTTAGAATATTAAGCTAAAGAGAGAAGAAAGAGACTATGAGAGGCGGGGTATCTACCCCAAACTATATACAAAAAACGTGGGTGACATTATAAAATTGGCGGGGAACTGAGCGTATATGCCTCAGGCCGCCCTCATCATCAGCATTGTGACAAATTGTCATATCATCCCCCCCTTCAAAAAAATCTCGCCCTCGAGGTTTTACTCATTAGTTTGTCGTTGTCGAGGTCATCATAGTTATCTCGACCTTGTTCCCAAGCCTTTATCCAATCCTCCAGTTTCAATGGGGGTCCAGCTTGTTCCTTGTTTGCAAGATGAAAGTCCCTCACCTTGTGGGGGGCATACTTGAGATCAGATGCGGGATACCAAGTGAGATCAACGTCGTGATTTAACCAAGTGACCCGATACTCTAACCTTCCATACCGGGGGTGACACGCGAGCACTTCCTCCACTTCCCATTTGTCCTCTCCAGTGATGTTGAGTGGGAAGGACTCATTTTGAAATTGTCCGGGCAATGGATTGTTGCTGGCCTTACGTAGCTTTCCAGGTAGAAACACATCATGGATTTTCATGGTTTACGGAAGGGCTAACCTGAAGGAGTTACCCACTTGGGCAGTGATGGTAAATGGCCCATTAGTTGGGAAGTCCAACTTCTTGGAGGGACGTGCAGATGGGTAATATCTCATATCTAACCAAACCTTATCACCAATTGCAAAGTCAACTGGACGACGGTGAGCATCTACGTTGCGGCGCATGGTCTCTTGAGCTTTGACAATTTGTGATTGAGCAAAGCTCCATGCATTTCGGAAGCGCGATGCGAGGCGTTGAGCGTCGGCAAGGTTGAGTTTGTCAGTGGATGTGGCACCAGCATGAGAACTTTTCCAGCCGAAATTAGTGCTGTGACGGGAAACCCGAGTTGGTGATGATTATGTCGATTTAATAAACTGTATAAAGAGGAAAGAGAAATCTAGCTACAACTAACAGGTATTTATAACATTCAGCCCCTCAGTGATTGTCTTTACTGATTTCTTCGCCCTAGGCCGAATACTTGCCGCCCAGCCACACATTATCGAGAATCACTACGCTGTGACACTGATCTGGTACCTTGGCTAGTAGTGCCGTATTTCCCAGTTTCCTCTATCATTTCCTTTAAGTCTTACAACATGAATCCTCAACAATACGCTTAGGTATCCACATAAGCTCAGATAACGGACAAACCGTAACAAGTGCGAGGAGGATATCTGTGAACAACTTCGAATGGGCTTAAACCGCCGAGGGAATCGTGGGGAAGGGTAAGTTGTGCATAATCCATCATGGGAAGGAGATCTGACCAGTTGTCTTGGTAATAGTTGACAAAAGGTCTGAGTCGCTTCTGGAGGTACTGGTTGTACATTTCAGTCTGACCGTCAGTTTGAGGATGGTCAGCTGTTGATAGTTTTATCTTTGTTCCTAGTATCCTGTTAAATTCTTCCCAGAAGGAGGAGATGAATTGCGGGCCACGATCGGAGAGCATAGTGACAGGAGCGCCAAAGTATCGATAAATATGGTAAACGTAAAGCATTGCAAGTTGTCGAGAAGTGACTGTTTTGTGACAAGGAATCGAAATTGCCTGCTTGCTGAAACGGTCGATGATTACAAGAACGTTATCAAATCCATGTTTATCCTTGTTGAACGAGCAGAAATCCATAGTGACGTGCTCCTAAGGCCGAGTTGGGACACCTTGAGGATGGAGAAATCCGGGCTTTCGGTCGCGAGGGACAGAACTGCGGCGGCAAGCGTGACAGTTGCGGCAGTACTGTGTGACGTACCTGGACATTCCACGCCAAAAGTACGATTGAGAGATTAGGCGTAGGGTCTTGGCGGCGCTAGGATGAGCTGTAGATATCTGATCGTGGGCTTCACGAATGAGAAGGGTACGGAGATTTTCCGTATCAGGAACAACAAGACGTTCGTCGAAAAGAAGTAGTCCTTGAAGCAGCGTAAATTTTCCAGGGGAATCAGAGAGTGCTTGAAGGCGCAGTACTTGGAGAGATGGCGTGTTTCGATTTGCGCTGAGGATTTGATCAACTACACCAATGGATGAGGAGATTGGTGCGATATCGATGGCGGAAATGACGTTTTCTTCGGGTGTATCGTGGCGTAGCTCGCGAGACAGGATCTTGGGATTTAAATGATCTTCCTTGAGGAGCCGAAAGAGGCGTTGGCACTTTTTGACTCTATTCTGTGGTTCAAGCTCGTCAACTCTGCGTGTTAAGGCGTCAGTAAGTGGATTATCTTTTCCAGGACAATATGAAATTATAAAGTTGTAATCTGCGAGCAATTCGGCCCATCGGGCTTGCCGTGAGATTAAAGCATTTGAAGTCATAAAGTATTCCAATGCTTTATGATCAGTATGGACCCGAATCTGGTGAGGTGTTCCTTGCAATTCAGCGCGCCAGTTTCCAAAGGATCGAACAATAGCGAGCATTTCCTTGCCATGCACAGCGTAGTTGAGTTCAGCGGGTGCCATCGTTTTCGAAAAGAAAGCAACAGGAAGCCAATCATTGCCGTGCTTTTGCGAGAGAACACTTGCAACTACTCCGTCGGAGGCGTCAGTTTCCAGCATACATTCGAGATCTACGTTGTAGTGCTGAAGGACGGGAGCTGAGGTGAGAGTAGCTTTTAGCGTGTCAAAAGCGTAGGCACACTCGCTGTCAAAGATAAAAGGAACATTATTTTTTGTAAGATAAACGAGAGGTTGCGCAATAATTCCATAATTTTTGATAAAACAACGGTAAAAGTTGCAAAAGCCAAGGAAAGATTGTATACATTTGACCGAGGTAGGGTACTGCCAGCTTTCGACGACGGAGACTTTTTCGGGATCAACTTCAATTCCATCAGTAGAGACAATGAAACCAAGGTACTTAGTGCGTTTGACACTGAATTCGGATTTCTTGAGATCAGCTTGCAGTCCAGCATCCCGGAGGCGTTGGAGGACTAGTGTCACTTGGTACTTATGCTCGATTTTGTTCTCAGAATATATAAGAATATCATCGAGATAAGCAGTGCAAAAAACATCCAAATAATCAAAAAGAACGTTGTTCATGTAGTGTTGGTATGTGGCAGGACCATTGGTAAGACCAAATGGAAGGTGTTTGGATCCATAGTAGCCTGTGGTATGTAGATGCCTTAAGCAGCAAGGTTAAGCGTGGCGTGCACGGACACCTACGTGAATACTGATATGGATCCCTCATCATGTAGATAGAAGAGAGACAACCAATAAACAACCATTTTACACCAGTATTCAAGCATATTCTAGAAACCGTAGCCACCGAGTGCTACCAACAGAAGGACTTTACACTTGTAAGCTCCATATCGAGTCCGAAACGTAGTGTACTCCTCTGATGCGGGATCCATTCTTATCCGGTGGAAGGATTGACGTATATCCAGTTTAGTATATATCTTGGCGCGAGCGAGGCGGGATAGCGTCTCATCAATAAGAGGAAGAGGGTAGCGGTCCTTTCGGGTGAGGGCGTTGAGAGCTCGGAAATCGATACATAAACGAAGTCTTCCGTCGGATTTTCGAACGAATAGAATGGGCGCGGCGTACGGCAACTGAGATGGCTCTATGAATACTTTATCTAGGTTGTCTGTGATATATGCCTTTACAGCTTCAAGTTCATCAAGTGACATTTTGTATAACGGAGAATACTTAAGAGGATTTTTACCTTTATCCTCCAACTGTATCTTGTGATCGTAAGGACGGTGGGGTAGAAGGATATTAGATGCATCCTTGGAGAATACATCAGCGTAATCAGCATACTCATCGGGGACAGGAGGTTCCGTGTCTAGTTCTAGAATTTGGGCAGCGAGGACGGCGGCACTTGGTCTTTGCCTGCGTTGATTACGAAAATCCTGAACCAAATTGGCCGTGGCAGTCTCGTAGGATTTGACTTCGGTATGTTGTTCGATCAAGGCATCAAGTTCATGGATGCTGGATGAGAAGACATGATCGTGGGGAGATTTCTATGCGTTCATATGAAATGCATTACCCGAGATAAAAGCAATATTGACAAGGGAATTGGGTTGCTGAAGTTTTGGTTTCCATAGTTGCTTACGTACATGCGGTATTAGTGGAGGGGAGTTTTCGTGTTCGAGCTTTAATAATTCCTGATTCATTTCTGTAAGAGCAGTATGCATCTGTTTGACGCGTGAAGAAGAAGAAGAAAAAGGAGAAGAAAAAGAAGGTGTGATGGTCGGAGATTCTGTAATAAGAGAACTGGAGATCGTCGGAGGAGACTCTGAATAGTCTGAGACTGTAGGTGTGGAATCTTGAGCGGGTAAATTTTTTTCAATATCTTTTTTAAGATGATGCTGTCTTTTGGAGGCGGGGATTTGTTATGTAGTATCCTTGGCTGTTCTCGGGACTTTCTAGCACTAGTAACAGCGTCTCTTCTTTTCCAATCCCGGTCGAGGATACAATCTCTACGTTCTGTGTCTCGTTGGTGTGAGCGATTGATCCTTGGAGAGTCCAGATTTGTATATCCTATGATAGTGTTCCGAGCATAGGATTGGGTAGGTGGGTAGGTGGGAAGTCCGAAGGCCAGATAAGTCGGTGTTCGGATTAGGTCTTAGTCAACGATGTCTAGCCTAATTGTGCTAGGTTGCAGGCTACTTTTACAACTATTCATGGGGTCATATTCAGGGTAGTGAAGTAGTTTGGGTTTGGTATGGGTTATAAGGTTAATACCTGAGCGTGTCTCATAGTAGTCAGGCACACGACTCAAGTAGCAAGTACACGGTAAACCTCGACCCCAAAATGATGATACGTATCAAGTTTAATATGCTAGGTCCTGTATGGCTAGCATGAATGGGATATGGGGGATTTTACCTATAGATAGATAAAGACGCTGTAGCCCTCTGATAGTTGGGACAAGTCTTCTACCAAATAATATCGGAATCAATCCTAGCCTCTCATTAAGCAATCTCATGAATTATTTCCGTGTCTGTCATTACAGACCAATAAACAGAATCGACGATCAAGATTTAGAAAGTCGATCAGATACAGAGAGCCGACGAAGTACTAAGACGAGAAGGAAGCGGGATTGCGAGAGGTATGCTATAATAATTTTACAAGATTGTGAAGCTGGAGAACTATTTTGTTATAGCTCCAGCTTCCTCAAGTAGAAGTTGTTGAAACCTAGAATATACAATGTTAGTATGAGCTAAATAGCAAATGAGTCATACATTTACCTGGCTGATGGTGTTTACCAGCTAGGTAGAACATTTGTGTGGTGTTAGGTTGAAAGAGACGTCAGTCACGTGATGCTGACCTTCCGCCATTAAACGGGAGGCAGGAAGACAGATCACTCACTTCTATCAGGGTACCAGTAGAGAACACTTGTACCGTCGTTGAAGAACTAGATCACTCGTGGACTGCTAATTATGTATATAATATAGCAATAGTTCGTAATGGTTTTCTTATGTATTTTTACTCTAATTAATAGATCAATAATTATTTCATCTCAACAGAAGTAACTATCTAGCATAATTTAACTAAGAATGTAGTAATTTCTCACAACTCAAACCGTGATCTCAACCATATTGAATCGAGTTGGCGCATTATCTAGTCTCACCATATGAGTGCAAGTGTTGAGAGTAAGCCGAAAAGCTGTTCCATGAACTTTATCCTCATACCGTCTGCTTAGACTCTGGTTCAAGAATTTTTCGCCAGGATAGAAGGAGTGTGATGGAACAAATAAGGTTCTTTTACTTAGAGAATGGCTATTTCTCCTCTAATGGATATCTCAAAGAGGGACTGTATTGTATGGCTATGGACCGTGAAAAGGAAATGCCGAAATGGTATAGGAAAATGAAGGATATCTTGTTGTTATATTGCCACTCGATGACCGTCTCGGTGCCAACAGGTGCATATGCACGTCGTGTACTGATTACAGATGCAACTACTGTCGCCCCTGAGTCGGAGACTTAAGAGCGCCGGACTGAGTCATTGCAGGGCAATGATTGAGGCAGCGTCGTGATGAGTCTATTGACCACACGCGCTAGCCATGTGCGGTTAGGTATCGCCGGGTAATTACGGGATAGCGCTCAGAGGTATATGCAGACCTCGCTTGCTACCAAAACTATGCAAATGCTTCCGCTCCTGAGTAATGGACTAAGGACTGCGGAATTAAGACACTGTATGGGAATGATTGGCACGACGCCGCGGTGTATGTACGAACAACGAGCGCAAGCCATGGATAGGTCTGCTGTCGGTCCTGAACAGCTGGGTTCAGGATCGCTCAGCTGGGATATTACACGTAAGTGATTGAGGCATTTCAGCGACGCGCGCTGGGACCGCGCGCACCAGCCTCCGGAACGGGGGAGGCCTCTCATGGGAGATGGACTCATGAACTGCAGAGCTTTACCTAGGCGCGCTGTTGGCAGTAAGTCGGGAGAGAGAACGTAGACGATGACAAGAGTCATATTAGAGTATATAACTAGTCTGTGTTTGTTGTGCTGGCTCGGTTGAGTTGTTAGGAGACAGGGGAACGGAGGATGGGCTGCTGTATTAGGAAAGGGTGGAAAATACAGGCTGGTGCACAGACGCTGTTCATGTACTTTACAATCTCTTCACCTGCCGAGTTTAGTGAATTAATCTATCCAAATAATATCATACTTCACATCATCCATTAGATGATATTATCAATTGTCGGGATGCACATCTAGCATCACCTTCATAGATCACCACTGTCAGTAAGAGTTCACATTTGATACCTACTGACACCCATTTGGCCACAGTGATACGCACTCAGTGTCCATCGTGCCATCACCCAGCGTGAGCGCGCCATCTCCGCGACTCACCATTGCACATGAGCCCGTGCCACTCCACCAAAGGACAGCAGAGTCATTTAATCGCCATATACCTCACAGCTCATAACCACAATAGTGTTCTATCTCGTGAACAGTATCAAAGAAGTAGTATCTGATACCTGCCAACAAGTAACTTACCAACTCTACAATATCCTGAAACAGAATTTGTGAAGATTAATCATTAACTATGCTCCCATTCAACTCATAACCTTAACTTATCTATCGAACAACAAAGCAGTTGAATAGGGCTTTAAAATGAAGCTTGGTAGGGTGACAAGAAGTGGGTATGAATATGGCCTTCACAGATATTCAGTAAACGCAATGAACTGAAAATTTCTGAAGGGAAGACCTCTGACAGTGGTTACTCCATTTTAGTTCATTGCGTTTACTGAATATCTGTGAAGGCCATATTCATACCCACTTCTTGTCACCCTACCAAGCTTCATTTTAAAGCCCTATTCAACTGCTTTGTTGTTCAATAGATATCCTTCATTTCCCTATACCATTTCGGCATTTCCTTTTCACGGTCCATAGCCTTATAATAGACTGCAGGATTTTATAATCTATTGCAGTACAAGAGGTAGAATACCTGAAAGGATAGTCAAACTCCTTCGAAGCTCACAAAGAAATTGTCTGAAAGTAGTAACTGGGGCATACAAATCGACCAGCACCAGGGTGCTAGAACATGAAACTGCTACTTTCCCAATAGAAATCTACTTGAAACAACAAAGGGCTCAGTATGTAGGCCGCTCAAATTCTCTACCATTCCAAAAGACTATCTATTGTGATAACCAGGTTATAAGTCTAAGAATGGTCGCAATGGATGTAATAGTCAACTTGGGTGGATATAGGATAGCACTTTAAGTCTAACGTGAAGAAGAAGGATATGTATTGTAGATCTGCTATATTGATGACTATTGAAGATAGGAGTAGAAAAGTTTGACCATGTACAGAGTTCTAGCAGCAAGTATTTATACACAAAAATGGTACACAAACTATACCCTCTATAGCAATAACTCCCAACCATTCAGCCATTCAACAATTTTATCATTAGGTATACCTGTTGTAATCTAACGCTTTTCATCCTCGGACTTCATGGTGAGCAGTAGTTGTATAGCACGTGATGCCATGCGGGGGAGAAGGAAAGGAACGGCGAAAGCCGCTAGCTAGACCTAAGCAATCTGGCCCACTTGTAGATTTAGACATCCCTCTTGTACATAGAACACAAGGAAAAACCAACCCTAACTAGTATAACAACAATACTAAGGAACTTTAACATCCACACTCAGTAATCTCATACATTGTGACCCATAAGCCTCTATCTTATCTCTATCACTCAACGACAAAGCTTCAACAATACCTGCGTCATATGATCATATTATCATGTATGGCTGAGATACTGGTGTTGTCATTGCTGTACGTTAATGACGTATCATTGACACAGGATTGCTTGTCCTGTCGGTTACACTTGCCTAATACTAGCCATTTCAAGTCATGTGATCTATAAGTGGGCCTGATCACAACACTATCCAATCAGCATGTAGTAAAATAAAGCTTCCCAGAAGAGGAAGGGAAGATATTAGAGCACACAATAGAAGAGAAGACCTTGCATACTGGAAAGAGATTTGCGGAGAGGAGAAATCCAAGGACTTACAAAAAGAAGCTGTTGTTGAAATTGGTGCTATATGGTAATGAAGGGT
The DNA here is from genome assembly GCA_900239735.1 of Blumeria hordei DH14. Taxonomy (NCBI): domain Eukaryota; kingdom Fungi; phylum Ascomycota; class Leotiomycetes; order Helotiales; family Erysiphaceae; genus Blumeria; species Blumeria hordei. The sequence continues at coordinate 73,340 of OENG01000035.1, read as the reverse complement.
ATCATTAACATGGAACGTAGAAAGGTATAAGTTCTCTAGCCAGGTTCATGATGACTCATACATTGACCAGCCTCCCAATTATCCACAATAAGCCAGTAATTGTGTCCCTTGCTTAGTTGTAATAATTAGTTTAAGTAGCACTCTTGTCAGTGTTCCTATTCAGCTAGGTAGGATCATCATCTTATGGACGATCTTGATCGCCCAACTTGATGTAATGGGTATGGTTCAATAGTATAATTGAGTGCAGATCAGAACAGGTGGTTTATCAGGTGTTATTTGTAATAGTTAAGGGGAATAAGGGGTTATCGGAAGCTCGTCATATTCTGCTGGAAGTAGTCCGTAATTCGTGTATAAATTAAGAGCTACGCGCACCTGTTAGAGGTCGTGCGACGTTCTTGTAGATTTAGCTTAACCTACGATCTGATATCTCCTTCCGATCCGTCTTCTCACATCTGATCCGTCTTCTCACATCCGATCCGTCTTCTCACATCCGATCCGCCTTCTTACATCCGATCCGCCCCCTTACAACTCTGATACTAAGTGGGCTTAATCAACAACTCTCCACTATAGTTTTCAGACTCTTCAATCTCCCAACTCGCTTCACTAGGTGATATTAAACAGAAGCCTAACAGCTTAAACTTCTCTACACAACTTCCATTATAACAGCTGTAAGGGTTGCAGCGTACTTGAAATGGGCGAAATCTTAGACTGCCACAAAGCGAACTCAACAGCCTAAAAGATTTGCTTCAGCAGATCCTAAAACTTGGGCAGCAGCAAAGTTCTACCTATGCCGCCACTCTGGACGTACTAAAATAAGCTTCCGGGAATCACCATTTTCTCTCCACAAAAACCTGATGAGGGCTCAAAGTAGCTTAGCAATCCAAATTCGAAGCGAGCATATCGGGCTCAATTCTTATTTGTACAGAAGAAAAGTACCAGGAGTTTATCACCCAAGTTGCCCGTGTAGCTACCAATCACAAAATCCCAAGCACATGATCAGTTCCTGTCCTAAGTGGTCAATTGGTAGAGGAGAAATCTGGAGACAAGCCCGAAATCGATCCTTTGAAGTAATGACTGTCACAGAATGGGGTCGTGATATAAATAATCGAACGAAGTTAATGAAGTCTATTCTGATTATCTAAAACAATCATATAAAGAAGATGTCTCTACAGTGTATTTAGGGGTTTTCAGTACAATGATATTTTACCGGGGTAATGTAAGTGTTACCTAAGATCGACATTACTTAAGTGGGTCTCCAGACCTTATTTGGGGAATCTATCTTCGTAGCCTTAAGCCTGTAACAATGACCAACAATCCCAGCGATATGAAAAGAATCACACAATAGATTATTAATCATGGTTGGATAGAACAATTCCGCATGACAAGTGCAGTCGAAATGCTGCTCAGGGAACGAGACGTAACATGTACAAAGTTGAGGTTGTGTAAGGATTCCTCTCCCGATCCTCCCGATCGATCCTTCGCCATATAATTTTACCCTTCTTCTCATGTTGTTATGACAACAGTATAATCCTTTACATATGGGATCATGTTGATATTAGGTTAATGTCTATGTTATGATGAGCTAGTGGAAAGAAAGCAGGTATATATGATGGCTTAGTCTGTAACTTCAGAGTTCTTCACACTTAGTTTTCTGTCATACCCAACACCTTCGGATTACCTCTTGTACCTTTAGTTACCACTAGTACCCACTCAAACCTTTAGACCTCTTAGCTATTTATATTACCCATCTTTCAAACCTTTAGTTCCTCCTATTTATCTCCAGTAGACCTTCAGTCATCTCTAGCGACCTATTCCGACCTCTTCTCACCCTCCATTTCCGCTTCAGGTCAAACGCCTACGCTCCAATCTGACATTACTAAGCGTCCAAATTATATGAGCTATAGAGTACCTGATTCACCAGATACTCTATCTCATTCAACACCCAGTGAAGTTTCCTTCTTTAGTTTCACTGATTATCAACCTCCAACCACCATGAACAACGATCTGGCCGGCCTTTTGGCCGAGTGGTTATGCAACTATCTCATGCATAATGTAGGATGGCGCCCTTTAGCCTGAATACCACCTCTTTGACCCTTGTCTCCGCCCTGCTGTCTACATGCTGCTCTGACAGGTTGATAGAAGGAACGTGATTGGTACACATCGACGGCCTTACAATGTAACTGTACTTCCTGCAGGATAAATTGCAAACTTTAAGAATTAAATCAGAAAGCTTGGGGAGTTTTCACCGTAAGGTTTCCTATGTAAATATATAGATAGGTTTATAGCCACCTGCATGGGCCCAAAGGGCGCCAAATCAGGTTAAATGAAATCAATTCAAATTCAAAATCTATTGCAGTATTGTGCTGGCTAAATTTAATATGACTCAGAATTCCAATGCTTTTTTGAAGTCGCAATCTTTTCTCTGAAAATTCAATTGCGTGTTTGATTCGCAATTTTCACAATGCATATCATGGTGTTCACGGCGCTATTTCGACTGGCATGTGGCACATTTATGGTCAGTTTTCATATGATCTCCTAAAAAAATTGCGTAGAATAGTAGCTTTCTGCAGGCTGACTGGTGATGTCCATAAGTTAGACGCCTTCAACATTGATTCTTCTGAGTGAACTGTAGAAAGGTAAATACTTTCAAGAAGTGACCTCTCTGTTAAAGTTATGAGCTTGAGCGAATATGGAGGTTATAGCGGAATCAGCGTCGGCAGTTAGACCGATACAGTAAGTCTCGTATGAAGTTTTTAGAAGGAAGAATTGGCTAGAAACAGGTGTATTGAGATGTATCGTTCTGAGTAAACTAAGCTGATAAGAGTGAGATTGCGTGTGCGCATATCTTATCAACTGAGGTTTTTGACCAGTATTTATCAATCTCCATGGATCATACGTTATGATCCCTGTAGATGTAAATCTATATACGTACAGATATATGAGCCAGGAATATAAAGCTAAATACATGTGTGTCGGTAATAGATCCGAGAGAACTATAACCTGCATTTGAGACACAGTCATCTATTGAAGGGTGGTGGTGTATATGGTCGTATACACTTGGTATCTTCAATTGAATGGTTGTGACTACTCAGGGGGCTTAGACTGTACTTGGGTGGTTATGGCAATAATGTGTTTTGGGTGCGAATGGTATCTTACTGTGTGATGTTATGTTATAGATTATTTACATGATAATTAACCAATCCTACATACTTCCAGATAGCCCCTTAACTAGTCTCCTTTAGGAATAGTCTTCAGGTGAATGTAGCGATTGGGGGTATGTAATCTATCACTTATCTAGTTCCATTTCCTTGGACCTGCATGCTACACTACGTGGATGACAATTAACTACTAATGTGAAAAGCGCATTCATGACATCATCTGCTGGAATGCTAGTGTGAAATAAATGCCAATGTACATTAAACTTTCCGTGAGGAATGTGCTGATGACAATGATATAGAAATGTCACAGATCAGCTATAGAAAGCAGAGAGCATTTGTATGGGTGATTGTATATTAACAATTCAACTATGTAGAACTAAGCTACAGATACTTAGCCAGGTATTTATACAGATTACTACACTCCAAGCCCTTCCATCTTAGGTCAGTTCATTTCTAGATAATTCCAGTTGCAACTCTGAGAATATGGTTTCTAGTAGCTTCTCCAAGTCTCAGTTACAGTCTTGTTCATGTCGAATCTTATCTAGTACCTTCGACAGTGGTTCTGGTATGTTCTGCAAGGCTATTGCGCCGGCCCACCCCCTGGTGGTTATACGCCAGTACTTGCCATTACTGGCTACAGGAAAATACCGGCTTCTTAGCCGTTACAGGAAGGTGAATTTGATAACCTAATTAGCCGGACATACAAATGAGTTATCCTTGGCATTCCAGGAGATACGATATTTCAACACTCTCATCATGACACCTATATTTAGTAGGTAGTATTTTTCCTCTTCTGCGGTGATTGAAAAGGTTATAGAAGCTTTTATTGACTGCTTGTAAAGCCTGCTGAGCCATCTTAGCTGACCTTTAGTTGTAATACTTTCATTGAACCCTTTCATTTCTTCATTTATTGCGTCTAATTGGATACAAGTAGACACTCCATGTACCACATGTTATGACACGTAGAATATGGCAAGCAAGAACTCAAGGTTTAAAAGGTAATAAAGCTAAATAGCAAAGCTATGTCAACAAATTACATATATCCAACTGTATGAGATTAAGCGAATAGTACTTAATAAGTCGTCAGTGCTTCCATAACACCAGACTACCGTAGGTATCCTAATCCAACTCCTTGTCTGTATACCTTATCCCTAGCCACTTAACACCACAAGTTTCGGTTAGCGGCTGAATATCTAGGCCTTGTGGATAGACCGTCCTGCAAATATAGGCTCCCATTTTTCCAGATCTAGTAGCAGCTCTGATGGAGAGAATCCCTACAGGTGAAAACAATTTTCCTTTTGCTCAATTGCGCACTCTTCATATGTCTTTCTTTCCTAAAACCTTGCTGATACTCTCTCTAATGGAGAAATGTTGGTAGGCAGGGGGAACTCCACTAGATTTGGTATCTAAGGTGATCACATTTTTATCGTGGAAGATTATTGTTCGAAGGGACTCTGTAGTTATTTTTGCAGTTAATGCTGATGTTATTATTGCTCCTCCTATATGCTTTACAGTTATCTGATAAGTTTTTTTGCATAATATTCTCATTCTATTCGATGGCCTTCGAATAGAATAAGAATATGAGGATGTTGAAGATCTATTTGGTTGAGCAGTTGATTCTGGGTTCTTGGGTGCTATTATTTGTTCTTCGTAAGTATAATTTCAAACGACTTCCACAAGATCCAGCACCGCATCTTGTTTTCCTTTGTCTTCAGTGAGGTTTTAGGCTTTCATTAACAGATCAATTGGTTTGTGTCACAGTCTAAGCATAGGCACTGAGGCAACCTTGTGGTCAGAGGTATTCTATTTTCAATCTATGGTGAACTACAGATTGAAGAGGATAATAACAGTTACTTTATACATGATTATTATCCAGGCCAATGACATAGTTTTCTATCTGTATATCCGTATCCCTTTTTGTATCCCTTCTCGTATCCCCTTGTCGTGCCCTATTCTTGGAGGTGTTTGCCACTTTGTAAGACCCTGCTTCCAAGAATAGTCCCTGCCTAGTTTCATGCTAAGCCTGCGTTAGACAGCGCAGGCTACAGGCAATTACCGGCTTACAAGCCGTCACAGTTTGTGGCTAGCAGACAGGTAAGTTTATTGCCTTGCTCTAGTAGGCTCGGCCACTTTGATAATTTTTCTGGAGTGAACAGCCATAGGAATGAATTCAGATTATTTTCGTTTATTTGATTAAATATATCGTAATTTTTTGGAAGTTATTTTGGGCTCAAGGTCTTGTGTAGATATTGGATCACTGCTGAATGGGCCATCCAAATTGATTAAAGAAAGGATTGTTAAAATTTATGGTTGCAGCTTTTTATTTTTAGACAGTTTGGAGCTCCAAATGGAGTCTGAAGGTCTTACCAGATTTCCGAGGTTTAAAGAGCCCTATTGTGGCGGAGAAGATTTAAAGCCCTGTTGTGATGGTGGTAAGGAATTTCAGCTATTTTTCAGCTCAAAAATTTCCACTGAAATTAAATTCGGAAATTAGTGTTGGTATTACAGGGTCAATCTCTGTGGTATCGTAGGTAATGAGAATGGGGTTTTGTCTGCAGAAGTGGTGACTGATTAAGATGTATCTAGATGCCACCAAAGCGTCAATACTATCTGTATTCCATTGTGTGTTTAAGGATAACCCCAACCTCAGGCCTACAGGATAAAGTGCTCTGACAGCTAGAATTCGAGTATAATTCAAGTTTTTCATATATTTTTTAAAAAAAAATTGAAAATAAAAGGTTCTTTTTTAATGATTTTTTTCATCTACTTTAATTATTGCTAGCAATTAGGCCACGTGACTTGGTAATTTAAAACCTGGTCATGTGTCAATATCTGTCAAGGTTGAGCGAAATTTTTCGTTCAGGGCTAAAAATCCTTGCTCTTATCAAAATGTGCTGGAAGAAAAGGATGCGAATGTCGAGCAGTATATCATTAGGAAGCTGGTGACTAGGAAAAACCGAATTTGAGTTTCCAAGGTGTAGTTTATGGTGGACGGAAGTTGTTGATAGAGTGGCGATTTGCGAAAGTTTGAAAACCTATGGCGCCTACGTGTTGCAACTTTGCCCCTATTGGGCGATTGAATGTGCCATGATATCTGCGTGGACGAGCTAGGCATGAAACATCAGTAGATTTGTGAGGGCCACGGCAATGAAGGCACTGTAGTTGTTGTGAGCAGGGACCCTCATGAGAATCCATAGCGCACGATCCGCATTTGAACTGGCGGGCGCAGGTTCTCGTGGCATGGAAGCCAAAACATTTATTGCAGGTACATCATTGCTCCCTGTTCGAGACTTGTTGGACGCTCGTTGCTTGTCCAAAAAGCTGCATCCGGGATGGTAGTTTGTGTGCCCTCACCTCAGGTACATGAATCCTGATGTGGCTTAATGGGCTCAAAGAGCCTATAGACTGACGTTTCTAAGCTATGTTTCGCATCGGAGTACTATCCATTAGGGCTGTAGTCGCCAATTCCTCTTAAAAAAAGCCCTTCAAGTGGGTCATGTTGAAAATATCGCGCAATGAAATGGGCGCAATGTTTCTGGAACGAAAGTAGAAGTTGACTTAAAGAGTGTCATGTTCGGATTGCAGCTAAAATGGTTAAGAGTGTGCGCTATAGCTACAAGTGTAAGCGACATACAACCTAAGCCACAGCATAAACGAATGTGGCGCCATGTAGGTACAGAAACCCCTGAATAACCTCCTCGTGCATACGCCGTATAGCCGTTCATGTATCCATTAGGTAGCTAGAAGCGCTACTGTATAACCCATTCTAACCTCTTAAATACACACAAGATCGTGTTGGTAACCTAGACGAGACGGAGGGCCCGTACGTCCACAACACTCTGAGTCTCCATTTCCAACTGTTGGAAATCTAGACTGTGCGTATGAAGGTTTAGATTTCAAGGCTTGATCATCAAGGTCAATTTACTTGATTCTATTGCATATGATTAATCTCAGCTAGAGAAAGTTCAGTGGATGATGAAGGCATGTCTGAATAATCCAGGGTCTTTGAGACTTTCCCCTTGGTGGGTATTCACGGATGAAGGTTGACTTGGGGTGAAGAAAAAGCCACCATAACTTCGCAGTGGTACTTGCAAATGAAATCCGAGGGATGAGTCCTCTTCTTTTATATTGAGTCATCTTTTCTGTATCTTTTCTCTGATATTATGTCACAGCTAGATAGCTGCATACCCAATTAAAATCTGATGCAAAAAGAAAATCTCAGCTAGGGGACATAAGGTTCAGTAGTATCTGAAATTCAATGGCTAGTTGTTGTTAGATCACTCAAGCCTTGGGGATCTGTATCTAAGGATAGAATTATTTGTACATGTTAAACCAAGTCATCGTAATATGATCTATTATTAATCCATATTGAGATGTGACGGCTATTAAGCTGATAGATTGCCTGTAGCCCGTGCTATTCAGCATAGACATATTCAAAATGTCAGCGCTAAGATATGCTCGTATTATAAGTCTGGGACTGTCCATGCAGGAAACGCTGTTAGTGACTAGCTTACATCGGAGTAATGGGAGCGCGACTGGAGGAAAGCTAATAGTGTTTGGAACATTGGAACCATGCATATAAATAGGGCGTTAGACGTAGCACTACTTTTGTTCTTCAGTTAATAAATAAACTTACCTTTCGACATCCAAACGCCCAAGCTTTATATACCGAAACCGTTCCATGAGAAGAAAGTTTGGTATCCTATACAACCATAAATAAAGTCTTGTCTGAAATTGTACACTTGTTCTTCGAGATATTTCCTCCTAGATATCCTTGACAATTTCTAACACCAACACGTGTTAACTTTCTTCGGAATAGGACTGACAACAAATTTCGTCCAAGCCCCTTGTCTTTCCACAGTAGCATTCCAAAATCTATATGTTATGGCTTGCCTGTGCTGTAATATACTGGCGATTCAGCGAGCGATGCAACACCTGACAACATCTGCCATGCGTCGGCTACAAGGAATGGATCGGGGATCAGCCTTTGAGCATTTGGGCGGAGTAGAAACGAGTCTGCTTTACGAGCTTAGTATTTTCGGTGTGGTGGGATCATAATCCTTCTGTCTTTTTATCCCTGATTTTGGCCGGGTATCAGTCTTGTCAAAGGTCGAGGTAAATCAATGGTTGTTCCACTCGAGACCCCTGCGGCTGCTTTAAAGGCTCATTGCCACGGTTTCATTAAAAAATTTACAGACGACCCTACAGGTACAATCTATCAATGAAGATTCTCTGGAGAGAATTCCTACAGTTAAAGACTACCTATATATATGACGGTCTACCCAGGTATTCTTTGTATCACAAGCTTTCTATAGCAGTAATAGCGATTTGTGATTGACATGTATCTTTATTCTTGTCTAATTCTGTCGAAGCACCAGTCTTGCGCGCGCTAAATCTACTTATATTGATTGTGTCGGTTCATAGAGCTCCACTAGAATAGATTTGTCATCATGGGGATCACATGACGAGCTCTCTATGAACACTCTAGCCAGGTCCCACTTTAGTTATGAGTTGGGACTCTCTCTCCCTGACGAGACAGACAGACAGACAGACAGAATACTATTAACTCTTTCTCAACCTTTACGATCGATCGTGAAACTACCCCGTAGTCTATCCAACAGATTGAGAGTAAATTTGCAAATTTTCAGCATATGTCATTCCCTTTTTCCTATACGCGCGCGCTTTGATTAGGCTTACCTAATCATGTTCGTTCATTTTATTTATGCGCGCGCTTCATACTAGAGATTCTTGAGGTGGTAATTTTCAGGAGATTGACATCCGAAACTGTTTCTTACTCAATTAAGTCTGATAGGCGAAGCAGAAATGATATGATAGATGATAAATGGTTCGCATGTATATAAGCTAGTGAGGGGAGATTGGAATAGGACAGACAATTGAATCCACTTCAAACATTTCTCAAAGTATCTCTGTGCCGTTCAATAAATTCTCTCTAAGAAACAGGTATATACAGTACATTTCTCCTCTCACATCTCCATTCCCAAACAGATAATTCATTATTCATCAACATAAACAGTCATCGTTTGTGAGGTTGTACATTAAAGATCATTAATTCATTAGGCCACTCGACAGGTACGGTGTGAGGAACGGAGTTTGGAACGTTTGGAAATACGTGCTAGGCTTTTTTGGCTTAGCTGGAGGCATCGTGAAAGTGACGAAATGTGTTTCTACGGTCAAACCCCTGTTAAGACGATGTAATGGGGGCCGTGAAAAATATCGTCATATAGAAGATATCGTTTAAAAGGATATGATTACCTAATCCAGCTATCTAGGCTACTTTGTACTTTTGATGCCTCTTTTATACTCCCAATTGCCGTCTCTAATCGCTCTAATACCCTCAAATGGCTTGAATTAAGAGAATCTTGACTATCAGTATACTCAAGCAACACTTTCAGAGCCATTTCAGCCTCTTTTGCTGTCCGCAAAGGCTGTTCGTCTTGTACTACCTCTTCTTCTTCGTCTTGATTTACTCCCAAATATTCTCATTTCACTTCTTGTAAGATCATTGCCTCGTCAAGCATCATATTCCCTTCCTCTTCCTCCTCAATTGGATTAAGAAAATTGTCTATTGCCATTGAATCTCGTATATCTCCTTCTCTGACTACCTCATTAAACAATTCAGAAAGTCCAGTCGGGAGTACAGACGTAGGAAGAGCAATTGGCTTGGAAATAAGAGTCGATTTCCAAAAGCAATTATGAATTGTTGTACTTGTAACTTCGTTATTTCAACTTCGTAAGATCCAGCAAATTGCTAGTCGAATATTGACACTTGATTGTGGATCTGTACCCTCTTCAATTGCTTGTAGAACAAAGCGGAGCCAGTTTTGTCTGTAGAATACTTTGCAGTTCTGAATAATACCTTGCGCAAGGACTCGGATACTGTGGACTATCTTATTCGATGGCCGTACTCAGCGAAGAACCACTCAATGCACCGTTTTTGTTTTGGTTTAGAGACTTGGCGGTGCGCCCATCGTCGCAGAGCACGTCGTTGCTCTACACAAATTCCGTTTTTGGCAGCTTTATTAGCACCGATCTAATAAAAAAACCCTGGTTAAGACGATATTTAGAGGTTGAAGAACAATAATCGTGTAATCGGTAAATGTATGGGAACCAAGTCAGTTCCGGATAAAATATCGTATAAACGGCAATATCGTCTTAACAGGGGTTTGACTGTATCTAGTTTAGTTAAAAATAGCTGCCCCTGTTGCCTGTCACATGATATTGCTGCCTAACCCCGTTTTTCCTTGGCAGACCTGACATAACCGCATAAGCCCTTTGGTAGATTCTACTGACTTTTATATATTCTGAGAATTGGTTCTAACCGTCTTCTCCGAGCATGAGATATAGTGGCGTTGCGCTCCGCTACCCATAGCATCTCGCCATGCCGTCGGTGCTTTTCTGTATTCTACTAAATATCCAACCGATGTGTGTGTGTTTATTGTACTACTTGAGTCATAGACTATCTAGCACATTGAGCTCCTCTGGCCCAGGTCACATCTTGTACAGTGCTTCTTGCCTCTCATTTTTCTTGAAGGATCACGAATATATTGCCCTTGATGAATTGCCCTTCTGCTCAGTATTTGCCAGCGGAATTCGGCCACTTTTTCCACGGAACCTTCTACCCAGAAAAAAAAGGTAGCAAATGAGCCTGCGTGCGCGGGAAAAAGTCTCAAGAAACCTGCTGTTGGTACAATATGGTAGTATACATACGTAAACAAAAGGCAATAAAATATATTCAATCAAAGAATACAGTAACATTCACATATAATTCATTCTTTTTATCTGTTCTAATCCTCTTGGTGCCATGTAAGTGTGTCAAGAAAATATTAAGTAAGTTGCACAACTGTTACAATAGGTTAATACATATTCCACCTATTACTAGAGCTCACATGACTACTGCTCCAACACCTGCGGCCCCAGCCAGGCAAGGTCTAGATAATGGGACCACATGAGATGTGCATATCCATCTATATCTCCCTTTTCTGTAACATTCGAGGCCGACTTGATCCAATTCAGCATTGCCGTGTCGGGTGCTGGGTACGCTCCGAAAACTCATCGGATGGCTTTTCCTCCATGACCAAGCCTTGGTGATGAGTAGGGCTCCGACCCTACCATCTGATCTGACCGCGGTTAGCTTCATGATAGTGGTGATGGAGGGGTGTGTTGAGAGATGAAGACAATACAGACGGCGGGAGCGATTGGGAATTCTCACGGAAGTGAGGACTTTGTTATTCAATCTCGGCCCTGCAGACTCTACAGTGAGAGCTAGAGGCTCGTAGGGTACACCACTGACAGGTGTTGAGACAAGTCCCCCTCTGTGAAAATAGACCGATATACTAAATCCACCTGTAGGACCATCAACGAATATGATCGAAGGCCGTTATTTGAGATGATTCAGAGTCGATAACAGCATCATTAATGCGAAGAAATATACAGGTATTACTTACTTCTCATCCGAGCCAACAAACGCTTCAACCTCTATATGTAATATGTCAATGTGAAGACGATTTTCCCCTCCTGCAATCATTTCTTTACTCGTCTTTACAATATATTTATCTACCAATCACTTCTTTGGAAAGGCCATCTATCTATATTTCCAGCTACTTATGAGCAATACCCACAAGTCGTCTCTACCACAATGATTTGACTGGTCATCTCTTCCTAGAGAGGACCTACCATTCATTTGGCTCACGTACTATTTGTAACTTTTCCATCTTAATCATCACTCGACTCCTTTCGCGCACCCTGTGGAACACTGTCAAACCTCATCCTAGAGACTCAAGTAGTACAATAAGCACCAAAATCAAAACATTGAGCATACCACATACCCGTATTAGCAGACTAAATCCATAGTATGACGAGGCCAAAATCGAAAAATTCATCATATATTTACAGCATAGGTCATGCGTCATGGCTAGACAGAAATAAGTATCATTAAAACAGACAATTCGTGATAATAAGGCAGAACAGATGATAAAACAATATGTCAGTTTGAGTCAAGATTTGAAATCTATCTGAATGATGATGATGATAGCATAGTTGGAGCATCCTGAATAACGGGATTTTTAATTTTGATCAACACTACCAAAATTCGGAAATGTACAGGACAGTCTTAGCCACCCCACGTATGGAAGGTGAGCAATATCTTCAAGCCCATGTGACATGCAGGGACATTCTTAAGACTCCCTGTGTACGCGTCCATAGCCGTATCGAGTCGGATACGCTGTCCGGCGAGACAAACATCGCTGTGCATTGTTCCAGGGAGTCGGGTCGAGGGGCGCTGGATTTGTCGTGGAACCATGGGACAGCAAGGTAGATACTCTAGCGCTATCACGGAAATCTCGTAGCTGAAGTCTTAGACAAATCTCGGCTTTGACACTCAGGACGTTGGACTATTGTCGCCTAAATATGTATTGCTTCTTCGCTAGCAGCCTGGCAGCTGATAAGAAGTGTCGAGCAATCGCCTTGGCAGGGGCCAATGCACTCGAGCTGCACCAACGCGGATGAAACGCGGTTGGCCCTCTCGCAATTTATTTATAATTCTTTTTGTTGGTCATGTCCGTGCGCTTTTATCTGGGGCGGCCTAGCTCGTTACCCAAGCATGTAAGTCAAGTATTCAACCTATCAACCCTTAAAATCTATGTTGCCTTCCTCTCAGCCCTGGTCCGTGGCAAGCCATGTAGATAATGTCCAAGGTTCTTTTCTAGATTTCGTTTTGCTCCTGACTCATCAAGTTTAGATAAGTCACGAGATGGTAGGGCTTAAGACACGACAGGGATATCAAGTTGGGGTACCTCCCTAACGTTTTCTACTTCTAACCATGTGACAAGTGGCCCTGTCAACGCGGCATGGCTGAGTATTCAGCTGTTGATTTGATCTCCTTTTTGTGTACAGTCAGGAATTTATAATGCCGCAGATGTGGAGCAGGTTAGCACTTTTGACTACGACACAGTCCATGAATTTAAAGGAACAAAGCAATGACGTTATCAACTAACGCGACTTGCAAACTTCAAATCAGATCTGTTTAAGTATCCCGAGATTTGGGGCCAAGTCCAAATATCCCTGCAAGTTGCGGGTACGTACTTCGGAAGCCGTGGGTCTACCTTTCCCGCCCCTCAATCTCCGAAACAGTTGGACAGATGGGTGCTCCCGTCGGCTATTGAAGAATGGGCATGGATCATAGTGAGCCCTAGCCATACAGGTGCGCGTAGCATACTTCTCAGATGTTGCCATCATCGACGGGCATGTAATTACACACAACAACTACTAATAACCACACTCATACCGAGCCATGACTCCTGATATATCAGTTCATTGCACTATCCCATCAAAGATTGAACAATCATTCAAGGAAAATCAATCCATCCAATTCAATTCGTCAACCCGCAATGAGTGTGACTGGCGACTACTGTATCCCATCAGCGGGAACTTTCCCGAGCAAAGAATCAACAACTCCCTTTTGGCGGACTGAACCTCACGCCCTTGATACCCATCGCTCTACCAATGAACTTCCTACATCATGCGACGTTCTCATCGTCGGTGGCGGGTATGCCGGCATTTCTACAGCCTATCACATTCTTTGCGACAAAAAACTGCGACTGCAGTCTAATGACTTATCAATAGTTTTACTTGAGGCGCGACAGGCCTGTTCAGGTGCTACGGCGAGAAACGGTAAGTCCCGAAGAAACTTCAGATAACCCAATCTACTATTTTGGCTACTAATTTCGTTGCAGGTGGCCATTTACGTCCATCAGTCTATGGTCGACTGCCCAACTATATTGAGAAGTTTGGAGTAGATGCTGCAGTTGAAGTAGCTGACTTCGAGTTTGATCATGTACAGGCTCTCGCTACGCTGGTGGAGCAGGAGCAAATTGACTGTGATTTTACCATCACCAAGTCATTTAGTGTATATGTGAATCGAGAAGAGGCAGCAGCCGCGAAAGAGGCCTACATACGACTAAAAGAAGCTGGTATAGCCAGAAAAACCATAAACGACCTCGAATGGACGGATGAGGACCGAGCAGAGCAGGTAAGTAACTTCCAGCTGAAAAGATGGGAGGAAGGCGAACGTATAAGCTGAACTGATCATTAGAGCAGGTATCGGGAGTAAAAGGATGTGTCGGCTGCTTCGAGTTCACGGCTGCTCATCTCTGGCCTTACAAACTTATGATGGGTTTACTTCAGCGTGCCGTCGAATCTGGCCTTAACCTTCAAACACAAACACCTGCTACCAAAATTTCTAAATCTACCACAGAGCCAAATAAATGGATAATTAGCACCCCTCGTGGTGAAATCATAACTTCGAAAATTATTTTTGCCACCAACGGATACACAGCTGGCCTATTACCGGAGTATGCATCTAAAATCGTACCATCCAAAGGAATTTGCTGTCGAATAGTTTACCCTCCCGATGCTCCTCGCCTACCTCTCACCAAAACATATGGTCTCTGGCTTCCTAATGGTTCAGGCGACTACTTAATACCGCGCAATGATAATTCTTTAATCGTTGGTGGTGCACGCAGCGACTTTTTTCACGATCTTTCCACCTGGCATAATCGCACCGATGATGACTCACTCATTGAACCTGCACGACATTATTTTGACAATTACATGCAAAAATACTTTATAGGATGGGAGAATAGTCGTGCGAAAGTCGATAGTATCTGGTCTGGAATCATGGGATATAACTGTGATAGCCTCCCGAGCGTAGGGCCTATTCCTGACCGCGAAGGCTGCTTTATTGAGGCAGGATTTGAAGGACATGGGATGCCAGTTATCTGGCTAGTCGCAAGAGGTATTGCAGAGATGATAACTACAGGAAAGAAATACGAAGAAGTGCGCATACCTCGAATTTATCGTACTACTAAGGAGCGTTTACAAAGTAATGTGCATGACATCATCAGGCGTAACAAGTTAGCAAGTCATAGAGAGGATAAACTTCACACGACGGATGATTTAGATCCTGATTCCAATGAGCCTGAAAATAAATTAACTGACGAAAACAAGGGACCATTCGTCAAAATATACGAAGTGCAGTGCCTAGGTGAAGCCCTGGGGTAGATTTCATAAATTAGCCTATAGGTGAGATGAGCTGGTAAATTGTACAATTTGTAATTAAATACATTTCTCTTAAAGTAGTTTAGTAATTTTAGTAATTCATCGAAAATAAAGAAAGGTGATTCTAGTAACTTTTTGAAAGAGGGTTATTAAGTTGTTGACTAGAATCTAAGCCCTGATGATGGTGTATTTACGTATCGATGTAACTGAATTAAGTGTGTTGTCACAAATATCGATTGAAAGACGTGCAAGAACTAGATCCAGTTCTCGAAGCCTCTTAGAAGCTTGCATGATTATGAGTAACAAATATTGGTAGCGCACTGATTATAAATATGTCAATTGCCCCGGTTTGAAGTTGCTAGTTCACTATGATTCGGCAAACAATTTCTCCATCTACTTAGACTGGTAAATTTGATAATTTTACACCGCTTGTAAAATATTTAATTAATCAAACCAGGCAATCCGTGTTTATCGCAACGAGGATATTTATGGCTTCGCAAAGTACTTTTCTTTTTGAACGTGATGTGGTCTTGCAGACGCTGCTATATTAAAGTCGGTCGAAGTCGCCGAGCCAGAAGAATGATGAGTACAAAGATTAGGGTCGCTGAATAGAGCTCCTAGTTAAAATAAAATCAAGTTTGAGGGTATGGACCCGTAAGAATGTTATTCGCTGCGCAAGTAGCGAGTCAGGCAATATATATGTTGAGATAAACGACACATTCTTTTTTTTGCATCAGATTTTAATTGGGTATGCAGCTATCTAGCTGTGACATAATATCAGAGAAAAGATACAGAAAAGATGACTCAATATAAAAGAAGAGGACTCATCCCTCGGATTTCATTTGCAAGTACCACTGCGAAGTTATGGTGGCTTTTTCTTCACCCCAAGTCAACCTTCATCCGTGAATACCCACCAAGGGGAAAGTCTCAAAGACCCTGGATTATTCAGACATGCATTCATCTTCCATTTACTTGACTCCGCGCGAAATGTAGTCTTTGATGTCTCCTTCCCAAATGGATTAGGTGCCCAGGCTACTCAAATTAAACCGGAGAACACCACCAGGAGGCGGACCACGGCACTTTCCATCGTTGACTTGTGTTTACAGTGTCAGCTGCACTCTCGCAAGCGAAGTCTCGGCGCGCACAAAGCTCAATTCGTGAAACTCCTTGCCAAAGTTCGAAATCACAAGCCCATCGAGATTGTATCCATCCTTTGTGTCATCTTGTAAACTTGTCCTGATTCCTCTCACATCCATCCCAAAGAACTGTCCCCCAGATTTGTGCGCCACGCTTTGCTTCCTCCGTCGGGTATAAATATCGGCGTGGGCGTGTAAGTGGTAGTCAATTGAGGCCAGAGAAAGTCGACGAGAGGTGTGATCATTGAAATGAGGATATACTAAGTCGTACCTACAAACTTGATGAAGTTTTGGTGGTGATTGATCTCGTCAGGTGTGAAAATTTGATTAGGTGGAGAGTCTTGAATCATTGCCTCATAGGACAACTTGTTCGGTATTGCGAAATTTGACTGAACTTGGCTCTGGGAGAATATTTCACTCCCAGGTTCGTAGAGGACACCGCGTACAGGTGTTCAGTCTTGCAGTCCAAAACAACACATTCAGTGCATTGGTTTTTTTGCATGAGATTTTATTTGTGTATGCAGCTATCTAGCTGTGACACTATTGAACGGATTGGTTTGCAAAAGCTTGTGGCTGTAAGGCACAGATTATATCACTTGGGGAAGCGAGTGGGGATGAAAAGAAGTCTGTAAATATTTTGTTTTGTTCATTGACGTGCTAGGTACATTGGTTCCCGTCGCACTCCTACTGGAGCTTAAGCACGAGTGGGGCCGGGCTGGATCAGGTTGAATACCATTAAGTACATCTACCTCGTCCCACCTAAATGACCGGACCACCTCAGACTTCACCCATGTGTTGAATCATGTCAAGCCCAAACATCCAGAAAACCCTCTTTTGACGCGCCGAAGCGTAAATTCATCCTCAGCCTCGACCACCACGCGCCCGAGCCCTTGACATCCTCATTGACTCCGACATATAATCGCCGTCCAATATCTCATCGTTGCTCTAGCCCTGCACTTTCATATCGTACCGTTAGGTTGTTGTCGTCATTGAGGATTTGTATAACCTCCTCGGTGTATCTTCCCTTATCTTCCTTCTTTATACACGTCCCGTTTCCATCATGACTTTCCTCATTAGGGCGTGTTTAGGTAGGTGATCTGACGAGTATGGAGGTGGGTCGCAGGTATAGGACCGATTGAGAAATGCTTCGTTGCAAATATATGGGGAGCTTGAGAAATGTCGGAAGTTTGAATACGACCCCCCGACAGACCTTGGTCCATCCGTGATTCGTATGTAGGTGGTGATGAGTTATTATTCGACTTTCTTGCGGTTGTGAAATCTCTGTCGACTGATTTTTCGACCAAAATACCGAATACAACTCCTTCAAGCCGAAAATCCATCAAATAAATTTCATCCCACCCTTGTTCGTGACTGAATCTCGGCTCTGGGAGAATATTTCACTCCTAGGTTCGTAGAGGACACCACTGACAGGTGTTCAGCCTTCGTCCTCCCAGTGTGTAAATGTGTCATGGAGAGTTGTTAATTACTCCCACTAGGACACAGAGTGCTACATAAAGTACAATCTGTAACAAGGAAATCTAGTGGTTGGTATTTACGTCAAAGCGCATTAATACTAAGCTCACAATTAGTGGGAGATTAGTGACGTGTATTCTACACATCCCTGTCTTTACCATCATTGGAAGCACCAATTTCAACCGACACAATATGAGAGAAAAAGCACACAGCAGATGATTCAATCTAAAAGAGGTCTTATGCCTCGGATTTCATTTGCAAGCACCACTGCAAAGTTATTATGACGAAACCAAGCTGATTGTAGTGTAATTTTAGAAAAAACTGTATGAAGAGAGAAGTAACACAACTATAGGTAATGGCTATTTGTACAACATTCCTGCTCATCCAGTACGTACTCCATTGGTGAGCATGACATATTGTTCCTGCACTGCCCGTCGTTATCTTACTTTGCCATCTAGCTTGAATCTTTCACTTGGCAATTGTACTTCGCCTTCTCACATTCCTTCCTAGCTTCAATGTAATGTGGCAAAGTGAAACTTACTGTGACGAGCTTTGCCCTGTTTCGGATTGCTCACTGTTGAAGGGTGGTGGTGTATATGGCCGTATACACTTGGTATCTTCAATTGAATGGTTGTGACTACTCAGGGGGCTTAGACTGTACTTGGGTGGTTATGGCAATAAAGTGTATTTGGGTGCAAATGGTATCTTATTGTGTTGTGTAATGTTATAGATTTTTTTTTTTTTTTTTTAAATCATTTTATGTGTTTTCAGCTATCTAGCTATGACACATGACCGGTACTATGTATACATATAGGATGACTCTTTTGACGTTAGAGACACTCATACTCTGGATTTCATTTGCAAATACCACTATGAGGTATGTTTGCTTACGCAAACAGTCGACCCTCCTCCGTAAGTACCCACCAAAGGGAAATTTAAAACCTTTGATTATCCAAGCATGCCTTCATCATCCATGCATACCAGCGCCGCGAGAAATGTAGTTTAGATTTGCCGGATTTGAACCAGCGATCTCCTGTCTCAGGTTGGATATATGTCCTAGCTATCCAGACCTTACTTGAGAAACCGGCCAAGATGATGTACCACCGCACCATCCAACCACGGCGGTGTTTATAGTGTCGCCCGCACTCTTATGTTATAGATTATTTACATGACGATTAACCAATCCCACATTGTTGTGCCCTTGGCATGTTTACCATGCATAACACACCTTACATTAGGTGTGTTATGCTAGCACTGCATGAGGAAATGTTTGATGGGTTTATTTCTGTAATTCATGTGGTGCTATAGTATAAATAGGAGTCGGAACTCCCCGTATTGTGGCATAGATCAATCAACATCTTTCCACACTTTATTCCTGATAAAGCTCTCCTAATAGTCAAAGGTCAACATCATGGTGATACATCCTAACCCATAACTATAACACACATACTTCCAGATAGCCCCTTAACTAGTCTCCTTTAGGAGTGGTCTACAGGTGAATGTAGCAATTGGGGGTATGTAATCTATCACTTATCCAGTTCCATTCCCTTGGCCCTGCATGCTACACTACATGGAAGAGAATTTACTACCAATGTGAAAAGCGCATTCATGACACTCACTAGGACCACTCCATCTACGAGGTTAAGCTGTGTTAGAGCAGCGCTCCCGGAAATGAGACTGGTGCACATGAGGAGGTATCAAGTATGAACGGTTAAAGCAGACAGTCATCGCACGCAAACTACACCATAAAATAATTAATATTCTTCTATGGGAGAAATAATTACACTGGATTGTGCGAGCATAAAGTGTGCCCTGACGATCACCTTACATAAGCATTATCAAAAGACCATATTTTGGGCGAAAGGCCCAGCCTTATTGCGTAGTCTTCATTATATGCAAGGCTGTACACGCAGGTCAGCCCAGACAACCAATAGCTGGTAAACCAGTAACATCAAGTGGGGTATGAACCAGATGGGAAGTATGGTACAGGAGAAGAGGTGAGCTGCGAAGAAAGGATGTATCTCAGGTGGCTAAGGTGGCTAAGGTGGGGAGTTAAGACTAGTCTACACAGAAGATATAAAGGATAGGAGATGTTACATGTTAATGCCTTATTTAGTTATCCGCGGAGTTTATACATTTCATATATCGAGAAGTCTTAGAGTACACAGCTTGGCTGGATTCAGGAGTTGTGCAAGGGATAACTATTGGTATCACAGGTAATGATTGGATCCAACCAAAGGGGGTCTGATGTCAGTATATGTGAATGATGTCTATTATTTTTACAGTGCCTCTAGAATCGGAAATGTAAATCTTGAAACTGGGTTGTTTAAGGGATAAGCCCTGTAGTCGCAGCTAGGCTAGCTCGTAATAGGTTAGTAAGTCTCTCCTCATTACCTCGCTTTCCATGAAGTATGGTCCAATTGTCTTGTTCTAACAATTGCTTAGAGAAACACATTTTCAACAACAATTTTGACTGCCTAATTAACCATATCCATTGAATAGCACTCCCGTATACCATCTACGACCTCATACTGCCACACACCTCACTCACTCATGCCGCCCCAGTACTCCGCAGAGGCTGGCTCTTGGCCCCCACTCCCATCCACAAATTCGACGCGTCCTGACGTCGAAATGGTCCTCACAGGGCCACCCAACCATTACAATACAACACAAATCAACGCAGAGCTGATCTGCGAGGCGAGCTGCCAATACTCACCACCAAACCAAACCGAGTCAATGGGTGTTACCTTGACTAACTTCCTCGCAGATGAAGCGAGGGCTTTCAACATACGCTTTGTAGAGGCTCAGCGTCTTATCAGTTGGTACATTGACCTACTGGCCGGCACAACCGACCATCAGCTCCGATGAGCTGTTGAAAAGAATGGAGAGGCCCTACAGACCATGATAGCAGACATTCTTCGTGGAAACCCCAGTAAGCCCCGACCCAGTGGGCTAACAGAGGCTGCCAGTGGCAGCAAAACGACACAATCTGCCATGCCGGCTTCTGGGCCGGGAGGAAAGAACAGCGCAAGCACTCCACGACCAGTGCAAATCCTCGCGAGAGAAAGCAGCCAGGCGAAAGGCAAAGAGCCGGCTTCGACAAAGCATACTAGTCAAATTGAGGGCGATGAGGCGCAAAGCTCCAACACTACTAACAGATCCTGGACTCAGGTGGTGAGGAAAAAGCCAAAGCCTGTACAACCAGTACCGCCAACATCGCTACCAGCTAGCGTGCCCACGCAAACGCCGAGACCTAATGCCTCAGCTTCAAAACCAGCCCTCCCAGATGAGCGTGTGTTCCTGCGGATCAAGCCCGACAATCCGTGGAGACGTATGTCTCCCCACTTCATAAAATTAAGCCTTGCGAGCAAGCTGCGCCTGGCTAACTCTGCAATCAAGCAAGTCACCGTCGTCAACTCAGGGTTTGCGATACAAGCAGAGGGGGATGGAGCACGAAGCGCACTCCTCTCGGGTGCCTCTCTCTTAGATAGCGCGGAAATGAAATTGGAAGCTGCCTCCAATTGGATCTCGGTGCTTGCACCAAACATTCCTGATAGGTTTTACACCCTTGAAGGTCCAACCCCAATTACATCAGAAATGGTGATTGAAGAAGCGACCCTTAAAACTGGCGTCAGACCAACCTCAGCTCGTACTTTTGCGTCAAGCACGGCGAGGCCATCAACTGACTGGGTGTTGCACTTTGCAACAGGAAACCCGAAACTGGGTGAAAGACTCTTCGAAGAGAGCGGTCGCCTACACGAACTCCAGCGTAAGCCCAAAATTGCGCAATGTAACCGGTGCTGGGAACACCACCCCACAAAGATCTGCTCACGAGTGGAACGATGCTCACGTTGCGGCTCAATCGAGCACAGAGCTTCCGAGTGTAAACAAATAATCCCGAGGTGCATGAACTGCCACGGGCCACACTCTGCAATTGAGCCACACTGTATGGCAAGACCAACTCGGGTAGGCGGTAAAGCTGTGCAGAAAACGAAAGAACAGCTGGCAGTAATACATGAACAGGGTGTCAAAGAAAGGAACGCTTCGATCCGTGAACTAGAAGCTAAGCAGAAAGCCGCTGAGGCGACTGCTGAAAACGAACCTTCAAACGTTGCTCAATGCCCGTAAGGGACCACAACCTTACTGAGCTAGACACCACGGCAACAACGATCTCGTTCCTCTGCGCTAATCTAGGCAGAGGAGACCCGGCTACGGACATTATCCTGCAATCCGCTTGGGATTCAGGAACCAATGTCCTACTCATCCAGGAACCCTGGAATCAACTCAACGATGGAGTATGGCTCACCAAGTCGCACCCAGGTTTCGAAAAGCATGCGCCTCTCCATACCGCTGCTGATACAGCAAGGCCATGTTCACTGATCTACACGCGAAATGGTATTAAGTGCCATCAGCAAGCAATCTGTGAAGCATCACCAGACTTAACCGCAGTAAAGGTCGACGGTGTCACTTTTGTCTCTGTATATTGCGCTCCAGGAGTCGATCTACGGTCGCTGCTATCTTGGGTTCCTTCTGGGCCTACAGAAATTTGCGGCGACTTCAACACAGTACACCCTGACTGGCAGCCCATGGCTTCCAGACTACACGGAGACGGTCAGGTGCTCACTGAATGGATGTCCGAGCATGGCATGGGCCTATCTTCTAGACCTGGTATTCCGACGCATGATCTTGGAAACACGCTCGAGCTAGTGTGGTCAAACGCAGGAGCTCTTGCAGATATCTCGCCTGAGCTAGATTCGACATCGGATCACCGAACCCTTGCAGGAAACGTCCGCCGCCCAAACTCCAAAACAAGAGCGGTCATTAAAACCGGTCAGCCTTTCCGAGTGACCGATGACGCCCTCGAAGACTTGGCCAATGTACTGGGAGGTGGGCAAATGGAATAGGGCAACAGCTCATCGCCTCAACAAGCGAGGTCGATAACCTTGCTGACAAGCTGGTCTAGACTATTAACAATGCAATTAGGGCCACCGGTAGACGTGGGAGCGTGAAAAAGGGCAGGACAGCGCCATGGTGGTCAATAGAGTGTCGACAGGCCAAATGCGAATACAGAATTTTCAGGGACAAAGAGAGCAGGAAAGCTTTCCGACGCATAGTCAAAAGTGCAAAACGCCAATACTGGCGGCGTAAGTTCTCCGAAGCCACAACTGATGCCGACATCTATCGGATGGCACGCTGGGCAAAGCCGCGACATGCATCCGATGCTCCACCACTTCAAACTCCCGATGGTTTTGTCTCGGATCCAGGAAAGCGTGCACTTCTGCTGCGCGATCTTCTTCTCGGTTGGTTCACCAGCCAGAACGACATCGACGCTGATCACCTCGAGCCCGGCCGCGGAAAGCTTCCATGGCTCTCAAGCGTTACAGACGAAGAAGCCAAATGGGTTACAACAGCCTGCCAAAACAAAGCTCCTGGATCAGACACAATTTCCGTCCGGCTCCTCAGGACAGCTTGGCCCTCAATTGGCCATGCAGTGAGAGTACTTTTTGAGGGCTTGCTGCAACTAAATTACTTTCCAAAAGCATTCAAGCTAGCGGAAGTAATCCTTCTTCCCAAGCCCGGCCGTGATCTGAGCACAGCTAAATGATGGAGGTCCATTGCTCTACTATCCTCCCTGGGCAAAGGTCTCGAGAGACTGGTTGCAAGGCGAATGGCTCACACCGCCCTCTCCTACAGGGCAGTTCCGCAGCAACTCTTTGGAGCACTCTCTGGCAGGTCTGCTAACGACCTCATCTCATGTGTCATCCACAATGTGGAACATGCAATGAAAAGACAGAAGAAAGCAGTTCTTGTCACTCTGGACGTGCAGGGGGCTTTTGACGCTGTCCTTCACGGACAACTGCTCCAAAGGATGAAGGGAATGGGCTGGCCAGATGCATCCATCTGCTGGATAAAATCCTTTCTCCAAGGACGATCTGCCTGCGTCAGGCACGAGGACGGAGTGACAGATCCGATACACCTCGAATGCGGTGTCCCACAAGGATCGCCGCTCTCCCCAATACTTTTCCTCCTTTACATGGCTGAAGTTGTAGGAGGTAATAGTTGGAGATTTGGCTATGCAGATGACATTGCTATCCTCGGCATCGGCTCAACCCCAAACGAAGCTACTACAGCTGTACAGCAAGAGGTCGATTCGGTTCTCAGGTGGGCTGCTAACAACGGCGTCTCCTTTGACCAAGATAAGGACGAAGTAGTATATTTTCTCGGCCCTAAAGCCAGGGTAAACGAACTTCCGCCCATAAGGGTAGGTACTCGCGACGTACAAGCATCTGATAACATTCGGTGGCTCGGGGTGTACCTGGACCGCGGCCTCATCTTCGAAAGCCACGTCGCTAAGTGGACCTGCAAGGCAATGCGGCTGGTACAACACTTCCGACAACTCACTCGGTGCACCCAGGGACCAAGGCCCGACCTACTTACGACAGTCATTCGCACGGTAGTTATGCCAATCGCGATGTATGCAGCTGAACTCTGGTGCCCTGGGCCAACCAGAGAAACGTATCTGGGTGTTGCTGTCACGGTTTGGAGGGACAAGCGCTGGGGCAACTATGTGGTCAATGGTAGTAAATAATAATTCTAAGGAGAGAACTCCTACTACATCTATCTAGTCATATATATACGTGAAAGCCTCCTCGCCACCAAGGCTAATCCCTCTTCTCTTCCTATGCTATGGGGCTCTCCTAGTGATCTGACTATACCTATGATACAGCACTATCGCGTTGTGGCGCGGAAGGATTGAACTCGGTCTCGTACATTTCCCGTTAGTGTAAGCCTATTAACATGTGTTGTAGTGCCGTACTGCCGTGCCGCACTGCCGAGTTCGATGCCACATGCATGCCATGCAAATGCCGACGCAAAGGTATTGTATTGGGTGGCGTCGCACATTAGCGCATTGGTAGTGGTTAATAGCGCCACTCGAATCAGGCCTAAGTTAACCAACATAGGCTACAGGGACCAATCGGCTTACCAGCCGTTACAGTTGCGCGAAATTCCTACAAGAGACAGTGCAAAGCCATCGACCAAGCTTCTGTACTCGGAATCCGTGCTGCTATACCGACCTGGCGCACTATGCCCATCACAGCCTCGAGAAGGGAGACCGGCATTCCACCAGCATACATTCTGCTCGAGGAACACAGACTCAAGACTGCTGCACGAATCCGAAGACTGGATGATTACCACCCACTTCGACTCCGGGCCACGGAAAGCACCGACAGCGCTCGCCATCGACTCGGACTAAGGACATTTAACAAAAGTAGACTTGGTCTGGAAAGAGTGCACGATTCAAGGATCCAGAGGATGTACAGACTTTTGCCAGAGGCGGAACTACCCCCACCTCTCCGACCACCGCTACCCCCCCGCCAAAACCCTGCTGGACAAGCAAGAAAGATGCGGCCAAGTATATAAAAGATTGGCTATCGACCCTCCCACCTGGCTGTCTCTGCGTTTATAGCAATGGTTCAGGGGCTTCAACCGACAAGGTATCATGAGCCTTTGTGACCTTTATCAGTGGCATAGGCACGGCAATTGAGCAAAGCGGCTCAGGCAAGATTATAAATGCGGAGGTCTATGACGCGGAATTTCATGGAGCTCTGGCTGCTCTTGAAGCAATCACAACCAGAAAGCGAGATCGTGGTTGCAGCGCCATCCACATCCTGCTTGACAATTCCGTGGCAGTCCAGGCCTTACTAACAGGAACAACAGTATCATCATCCTGGAGGATCCAAAAGTTCTACCAAATGGCCGCTAGAGCAGCCGCACCTGTTAAAGTAGGATGGATCCCGGGCCATGCAGGGCTGGTAGGAAATAAAATGGCTGATGAGCTCGCTCGAAGAGAGCTTGAATCGTTGGAAAACGCTAGGACGACTCATGGTGTGATGATGTTATGAATCTTACTTATGGACTGGATTACAGAGCTGTTAAGCTACAGAGGTCGAGTCAGTTTCGGCAAGATAAAGATTTCAAGGGTGCAGGTAAATCACGAATAGTTAATCAAGTAGATATATTTAGTTCTGGTTATCAAAGGGTATAAGGTCGTGTATCTTAAAACAAAAGTTGTTCGAACTAAGGAGCAAATTCTAAAATTCCAACCAACATAATCTACGCCCCTTTTGCCTAGCCCTAACCGAATTTACGAAATAGTCTGTGCACCACCCAATCCAAATTACCTACAACTAATTCATAACAGATGACCCTCTGTCAGAGCAGCATGTAGACAGCAGGGCGGAGACAAGGGTCAAAGAAGTGGTATTCAGGCTATAGGGTGCCATCCCACATTATGCATGAGATAGTTGCATAACCACTCGGCCAAAAGGCCAGACCAGAATCAAAGAACACTAGATTCTGGTTATCTCCACATATATAGATTGTTGTAATTTATGCGACAGTGGAGTTAAGAGTATACTGCATACCAGCTATTAATTCAGCTGCGTGTGGATACTTGATCTCGAAATCAGATTCCTGATAATATAATTTAATATAGAATTTATTGTGTGTATTATAACTACAACTATTGTACTGTTCATTATTCTACAATCTAAACACTTTACAATTACAGAAAGTGTGGAATACTAAGCGAGACACGTGATACAATTACAGAGCTATCAAATGACTTTCAACATCCCCCTTCAGGTGATACCCATACAGAGGCATATCAGATCAATGTAAGCAGGTCACGCACTATAGGTAGTCATGTTGAGCATTTTCAGGAATTTCCTATGCTTGTCGAAGGTCGGTCCTTTTGTCAATCCATCGGCAGCCATCTCTTTGGTGGCGATATACTCCAATTCAACCTCTTTTCGCTCTATCCTTTCACGAATGTAAAAATATTTTGTGGCAATGTGCTTAGTTCAATTGTGGAATACGGGATTTTCAGCTAGCTTCAGGCTCCCTTGATTATCTCCGTAAATTTTGATCTTTTTGGCGTCTTCTCCTTTATAGCCAAGTTGTATTAAAAGCATGCACAACCAAGATGCCTCCATTCTCGCTTTACCCAAGGCATAAAACTCTGCTTCGGTAGTGGACTGAGCTACACTTTCAAAGCGTTTGGATGCGGCTGAAATAACGCCTCCTCCAAAGAAAAATGCATATCCCCATGTTGATTTTCGGGTTGAATGGCATCCTGCAAAATCAGAATCAGCCATACCATAAAGTTTGCAGCTATCAGTCCCTCCAAATTTAATGCCAAGGTTTACGGTGCCCTTGAGATATTGGAGAATACGTTTAGCTGCCCTTAGATGCTGAGGAGATGGGTTATGGTTAAATCTGGAAAGAACGCCACAGGTCCATAGTATATCGGGCCTGGTCTTGCTTGCCAGATACATAACTGATCCTACAATAGACTGATAGAGAGTGATGTCTTTCTTCGGTGCCACCTCATCATATGGAATCATGTTGATCATAGCGCCAGGCTCGAACGGCGTGGATACTGGGTGACAGTCTTCCATTCCAAATTATTTCAGCAACTTTTTAGCGTAGGCATCTTGACAGAGTATTATCTCATCTTTTTTCCAGTCTCTGACAATCCTAACTCCTAGATAATAAGCTGCTGGTCCCATATCTTCTGTTTCGAATAGGCCCAGTAGCTTTTTCTTCATCTTGCTGAATTCGACACCTTGTTTTCCTATCAAGAGTATGTTGTCGACATAGGTCACAATTATGAACCCTGTTACCTCATGTACATATGTTCCCGGATTGGCTGTCAGTGGTTTGAACCCTATTGTTGCCAACTGTTTAGCCAGTAATTGTTGCCATAGCCTAGGGGCTTGCTTCAGGCCATACATTCCACAAAGAAGTTTTCCAACGTGATTACTGTTTGGGATCTTTTCCCAAAAAGGGGGTAGCATTACATAAACCTCTTTATCCATGTCATTATTCAGGAATGCTGTAATGACATCCATTTGATCCATCTCGAGACCATAGAGCGCTGCTAACGCTACAGCTACTTTCCATGTCTCCGAGCGAGCTACACCAGCAAACGTCTCCTCATAGTTGACACCATACTTCTGTTCAAATCCTCGAACACAGCATCTGACTTTGTAATTGAGGACTTTGCCTTCCTTATCACGCTTGGTTTTAAATACCAATTTGACTGATAACAATCGTTGACCAGCTGGTATATCCTTTTTCTGAGCTAGTGCCCAAGTTTTCTTTCGTAGAAGAGACTCATATTCCCGACGAATTGCAAGACGCCATTCATTAGCGTTCTTACTCGCCAGGGCTTCTTCAATATCTTCAGGGTCGTCGGATATATCCCTCCCTGCAATGAATGCGGCTGCCGCAGACGAATTGTCGTTGGCTAGTTCTGACTTTAGCTGAGCCGCACGCGATCGTGTCATTCGAGGTTCTGTAGGAGACTCGTATACTCTTGTTTTTCTAGACTTGTCTTGACAAATCTTTTTCTCTTCTTGGAAACCTTTGTTAGTTTCAAGCAATGAACCTTCGTCAGTCGCATTTGTTTGCATAGGCATTTCAACGGTTTCCTCTGGCTCGCTGACAATTCCCTCATCTGTGTCAACATTATTGGTCACTTCCTTCTGTAGGGAACCAAGATTTTCATGAACTATTTCTAAAGGAGATTTGGTCTGAGGTCGACTTGACTCAGTGTTCTGATCTGAATTTCCTCCACAAGTTCTCGATGATTTCTGTTGAGATGTGGATTCAGTGATGAATTGAGTATCCCCCTCGACTGAAGTTCCAAACTCCTCTAGGGGTGCATCTGATATGTAACCATGCTCATCAAATCGAACATGAGAAGATCTTATTATCTTCTTTCCACTTCTTGATGGCACGTATAGGCGATAGATGCTATTCCCTTCATATCCAACCAGAATACCAACCTCAGCTCTTACGGCTAATTTGGCCGCGTGAGCTCTCTTTTCTTTTGGAATTTGGATATATGCTTTGCATCCAAGCACTCTGAGATGGGCTATGGACGGTTTATTGTTATTTGTAGGGTGGATATGGTCCATGAACATTTCGAATGGTGTTTTTTTAAACACACAATTGGCTGTTCGATTTGTGATATGAGCCACGGCGCGTATTAGTTCTGGCCAAAGGAATTCAGGTATAGCCTGATCCACCATGACGGTCCGTAGCTTATCAAGTATCACACGGTTGGACCTTTCACTGCCCCCATTTTGATACGACAAATAAGGTGTTGTTACTTCAAGGTGAGTACCCAATTCCATCATTAGATTACTCAATTTAGAGCCTCCGAACTCCAATCCTCCGTCCAGAATGAACTTCTTAATTGTACAATCATACTGAGTTCTTGTTTCAACGACAAAGTTCTTGACATTTTCGAAGGCTCCTCTCTTCTCTGGATGAGTTATAACCCATCTCATGTTGGTGGCCAAATCAGTAAAAATTGTGGCGTACTTCTGATTCATAATTCCTTCGGGAATCACTTTAATCACGTCAATACCCACTGCATCAAATATTTTCTTAGGCTTGGCTCTAGCCTCTTTGCTGACATGACAAATTGGCTTACTCAATTCACATGCCTCGCACAACTCACCAGGATGGACGTTGACCTTATCAATACGGTCTATGTACTTCATTCCACGAGTGAGTTGACCAGTCCTTCTGACATTCTCGATGCTAATGTGTCCTAGACGACAATGCATTAGCTGTAAGTCGGGTTTTATATCCGAAAGCCCCGCTGGGTACGCCACGTTCGCGTACATTTCTACAGCTTCTTTTATAAAGCAGCGTGAATCGGTATATAACAAAATTGACCCACTTGACGTCTTCACATATCCGTCATGGATTGTGCAGCCCGCCCTGAGTAGTTTCTTTCCACTTACTAAATTAGTGGGAAAGCCTGGGACGTAAAGACACTGTTTTAACTCCATTACATGGTGTCTTCCTCCTTCTAGTACAACATTCAATTGTACTGTTCCATGACCTTTTGGTGTGACGCTTCCTCCGCCACATTGTATCGGTCTTAAGCCAACCTTTTCCTCATAGTTAGTAAATCTGTCCAGGGAGTTGGCTATGTGCTCATCTGACCCCGTGTCGTTAAGCCATCGGTCGTTCCAGTGAGTTTTTTGTATCGCGTAGGTAGAGGAGGGGCTCTGACCATCTGAGAAACTGCTAGATGCGACGTGGCTGAAGGTGCTGAATGCGGGTATTCCAAAGTTTGAAGTCGAATTGTTATCCGAATCATCATCTTTGGCTTCTTTAGCCTTTCCTTTGCCCTTAGCGTCGCGTTTCTTAAGCTTTTCTGAGTTTTTCTGGTTCAGATATTCTGACAGTCATTTTTTCCCATTTTTGGCCTCCCAATCCTGACGAAGCAATTTATTGTGCTCGTAGCACTTGCCATTCTTGCAATATTGACAATTAAACTTGTTACCGCCGTCATTAGCCTTCCCTCTTCCTTTCGCCATCATAGTAGTGCTTGAGGAGCTCATCTCGAAATTGCGTGCCTCATCTAGTAGGTCAGCAATTAAATAGTCGAGTGAGGGAGCTATGGCAGTGTTTCGAGCCTGAGATCTTTGTCTTTCGGCCCAAACTGGAAACTTTCTAGCCACTCCGGCGATAAAGAACATTCCATTCCATCTCTCTGGTATAGAATCAGAGAGCGAGGAGATCTTTTCGACCCTTTTGGTGAACTCAGAAATATAATGGTTGAGGTCCATGAAGTCTTCAAATCTTATATTTGACCAATTAATTATGGCCCGATATTCAAGATTCCAACCTTTTCCCTCATACCGTTCTTGCAGAATTGTCCACATCTGGAGTGCTGAAGTCTTGCCATCAATCATGCTGTGAATATTTGGGGCAGTGTTGATCATAATGGCTAGTTTCATCCTAGCATCTCCAGCGAGCCACTGCTTTCTCATTTCAAATGCATCTTTATTCGAAAATCTTTCTTTGATGGACACATGTGGGGGTTCTTCCACTTCATCACATATGTAGTCCTCCAGATTGTTGGCTAGAGCAATGTTCTCCATGTTGTTCTTCCATTGCTCGTAGTTTTCCTCCCCCTTCAACTTGAAATATGGAGGCAATTGGAGTGTACCGACATTTCCCGTCGTACTTGAGGAAGCCTTGGGTTGACTCCACACAGGCGTTATGCTTGACGTAAGCTTCTCCTCTATCTTCGGGACCATCTTGGAACTTTCAGAATTTCCGATAGACATTTCACCTTTTCGAATAGTTAAATTAGGTTTGGTTTCAGAAATCTTTTGACATATTAGCTTTTGCTACCGGACTCAGAACCTGTTGTAATTTATGCGACAGTGGAGTTAAGAGTATACTGCATACCAGCTATTAATTCAGCTGCGTGTGGATACTTGATCTCGAAATCAGATTCCTTGTCAAACTCGAGGGTGCCAAAGGTAGCGTCGGGAGGGTTACTAAGTGGTTTGAGTAACAGCTGAGGAGGTAGGCAAGAGTCAAAGGTATGAATTCGTGATTATAACTAGGTCTAAGGACGAGGGACGAGGGACTAGGGAATCTAGGATCGTAGACAAGGCCAGTGGAAGACGGAAGACAAGACGTGGCCCTCTACTGCGGCTCTGTCCACTCCATATATACATCATAGTAACCAGAGCAACCTAGGTCTCATAGGGTCTACCTCCTATTACTCGATTACTCAATTTGTAACCCATGGCAACCATTGTGACCCAGTAACCTCTATCCTCAGTTCCTGACATTACCCCTTCCCTTTTTTTTTCAATGCGCGCACTCCGCTGCGTGTGGTGCATTTGGATAAGCCTTGTGAAAATCTACCAGTGAATCCTTACAATTGTCCAGATGTTCGAAAGGTTCCCAAGTTGTATCGTTTGTGCCCGTCCATCGTACCAGGTATTGTACCTTATTTCTTCGAATTCTGGAATCTAAAATTGATTCTACTTCGTGAATTTCGTGACCAGAGGGCGCGATTTCGATTGGTGGTGGCGATTCTTGATGCTGCGATGGATAGCCTATGTAAGCTGGGCGAAGAAGGCTAACGTGAAAGTTATTATCGATTTTAAGCTGGGGTGGTAAGTCAAGTTTAGCTACAAGAGGCGTTTTCATTATAGTTATGCGCCAAGGTCCAGCCCTAACGTGATCTAATTTCTTTGTGGGCCTCGAGAGCGTGAGGTTTTTTAAAGACAAGTAAACCATATCCCCAGTCTTGTATCTCGGTGCTGGAAGTCTTCTTTCATTTGCGTAAGTGGCTTGAAAGGCCTGGGCGAGGGTTATTTTTTCGTTGCATAGCTGTGTTAATCTTTGAATCCTGGTTACAAACTCCGGGATGTTTCGGGGAATCGGAGCTTCTGATTCCGATCTAAAATCCATGCGGGGGTGATGACCAAAGCACGCAAAGAACGGCGACACTCCTGTTGAGGCATTAATCTGATTGTTACAACAAAATTCTGCAATGGCTAAATTTCTAGCCCAATCATCCTGATGATAATTAACGTAGTGCCTGAGGTATACTTCCAAAGTCTTGTTAGCTCTTTTGGTTTGCCCGTCAGTTTCTGGATGATATGAGGTCGATAATTTGTGAGTGATCTTCAGTCAATGGCAGATTTCCTTCCATGTTTTATCGATAAATGCTCTTCCCTGGTCTGACACTAACGAGTCTAGTAGGCCACTGAATCGAACGATATTATCGAGGAACGCCTCAGCCGTTTCTCTTGCTGTAGGCCGTTCCAGGGCAATAATCCACACTCTTTTAGTCAGTCGATCAACAACTTGCAAGATAAATCGATAATCAAAGCCTCTTACTTTACATATTGGCAAGGGTCCCACAAAATCAAGAGTTAAATGCCGGAATGCAGCTTGAGGTGCTGGTAGGGGTTGTAAAAATCCATGTGGCTTCTGTACGGAGGGATTATTTCGTTGACATGCTTCGCAGCCTCTGGCGTACTTGGTGCAATCTTTATGACATTCGGGCCACCAAAATTTTCGGCTCAACAGACTGTACAGGGCAGCGGCTCCTCTATGACCATACATGGGGTTTTCATGCAGCTGATTCAAGATAATCTCACGAAGTACTTCCGGTACGTATTCTTTTCCATTAAGACTGAAAGAAGAATCAGTAAGTGTGCAACTGGCCAGCTGAATATCCTTTCGTTCACTGCTTGGATTTTCAATGTCTCTTTGAGTTCGTCGGCAGAATTCGTCTTCCTCGCAGTGCTTTCTCCATTCGTTCAATGATGGCGCGAACACAGGTGATTCCTCCACGGGGGATAAGTCTTGGGCATTGCTGGTATCAATGCGACGAAGTATATGACATGGTTTAATTAAGACTTGATTCTGGTATTTTGTACGTTCATCTTCAGCTTCTGATGGTTTGTCTCTACTAATTCTCGTCAGGGCATCAGGTTTTCCGCTCTGCTTACCAGGTCTAAAAACGATTTTGAAGTCGTAGTTTGCTAGCAGTTCGCTCCACCGTGCTTGACGGCAATTCAGTTTCTTGGTAGTAGTGAAATGTTCCAAATTCTTATGGTCGGATAAAACCAATGTGCTTGCTTCGACTGATCCTAATTCCGCGGTCCATAATTCAAAAGCGTTTACAATTGCTAATAGTTCCTTGTCGAAGATTTCGTAATTACATTCTGCCGGAAGCATTTTCTTGGACATGAAAGCTACCGGACGTAGAGTCCCATCCTTATCATACTGTGATAGTATAGCTGCAGTTACATAGTCAGAGGCATCCGTTTCGAGAATAGTTTGTTTTCTAGGATCAAAGTGGGTCAGCATTGTTTCATCTCGAAATGCGCGCTTGATACTACAGAAAGAACTCTCACAAGCGGAACTCCATTCAAACATGACTTCCTTCTTTGTCAAATGAGTGAGCGGGGCTGCGAGACGTGAAAACTCTGGAATAAACCGACGGTAGAAATTCGCAAATCCAAGGAAACTTTGAACGTCTCGTACAGATCGCGGAGTCGGCCACTCCTGAATGCACGCTACCTTCTTTGGGTCCATATAGATACCTCTAGTAGATACTATAAGACCCAAATAGGTGACTTGAGTTGTTTCAAAGTCGCATTTCGAGATATCTACCTGTAGACCATGTTCACGAAGGCGTTGCAAGACCGTATTAACATGTTTCCGATGGTCAGCAAGATTTTCTGAATAAATCAAGATATCGTCCATGTAAGCTGTGCAGAAATTATCCAAGAGTCCGCGGAGAGCATGATTGATATATGCTTGAAAGGAAGCGGGACCGTTACAGAGACCAAACGGGAGAACTAGGGGTTCGAAGAGTCCATATCGACAGGTAAATGCTGCCTTCCATTCGTCCCCTTCTTTAATCCGAAGTTTATTGAAAGCCGAGATAACGTCTAATTTTGTGTAAAGTTTAGCTTGAGAAAGTTGACTGAGCGTTTCTGTTATTAAAGGTAGAGAGTGACGGTTCTTTACGGAAATTGCATTCAATCCTCGATAATCAATACAGAAACAGAGGTCCCCATTTGGCTTCTTTACGAACAGAACTGGGGCGGCGACTGGAGACCTAGAAACACGTATGAAACCTTTTGCGAGCTCTTTTTCGAGATACTCTCTCAAGGATTTGAGTTCGTGGAGGTTCATTGAATACGGTCGTGAGGCTGGGGGCATTTTTCCGGGTTGAAGATCAATTGCGTGGTCCCATGGTCGATGAGGTGGTAATTTATTGGCCCGTCCACGGTCGAAAACGTCTAGATAGTCATGGTATTGCGCAGGTAAATAAATCTTTGGGTCTGCGTCTTTCGGTAGAACTGTCTTAGTTTGTCCCACCAACATTGTTGGCATTCTTTCCATGGTCGAATCAACTAGTATGTCGAGATCTCGAAGGCTTAGAGCAAAGTATTCGTGATCAACTTGCTGGCTAAGTGCTGAGAATTCTTTAGCAGTTAGTTCACTAAGAGAATTTATTTGTATACCCGAACATAACTTTGGCGTGGTGATGTCGTTACCAGGGCTGTTACTGACAGTCGTTGGATCTACTGAGTTCTCGTATGGCACGCTGGTTTCGAATTGACAGCATGAATTTTGTAAGCATTTTTCACCAAAAGTAATGGTGTGTTCCTCCCAATTGACGTAAGGGTTGTGCTTTTCTAACCAAGGGAGCCCAAGGATTAAGTCGTGCTTGCAAGGATTAGTGATATATGCCTTTAGACTCTCCTTGTGCCTTCCAATATTAAGAGTTAAACTAGCCTCATGTGTGACCAGTGGTCCTCTATTTCCTTCAAATCCAACTAGAAGAACAGGAGAGGGCAAGAGGTTGCAATGGAGGCGAAGGCGTTTAGACAGAGACTCAGAGATGAATGCACAACCAGAAGCGCCGGTATCTACGAGGGAATATATAGTTTCATTTCCTATCTTTGCATTTAAGTACATGTGACGAGAGGAAGATGAACACTCAGGGAGACCCGCATGTCCTACCACTAATGACTCCAACGGGCGAATACTTCTGCGACACGGGCTGGATCTAGGGATGATGCGGCGTTCAATGCTCCGGGGACTTGAAGTAAATATTGAGAATTCCAGAATTGTGATGGTATAAGCTGGATACCAACATCTGGAGATTCTGGTCGGGAGGAGGATACGTCATCCATATCGTAGAACTGTGACTGTGGTGACTTGAATGTGCTCGACATAGAAACTGGGAGATAGGTAGTGACGTCTTGTAATGTCAAACTCGAGGGTGCCAAAGGTAGCGTCGGGAGGGTTACTAAGTGGTTTGAGTAACAGCTGAGGAGGTAGGCAAGAGTCAAAGGTATGAATTCGTGATTATAACTAGGTCTAAGGACGAGGGACGAGGGACTAGGGAATCTAGGATCGTAGACAAGGCCAGTGGAAGACGGAAGACAAGACGTGGCCCTCTACTGCGGCTCTGTCCACTCCATATATACATCATAGTAACCAGAGCAACCTAGGTCTCATAGGGTCTACCTCCTATTACTCGATTACTCAATTTGTAACCCATGGCAACCATTGTGACCCAGTAACCTCTATCCTCAGTTCCTGACATTCCTAATAATATAATTTAATATAGAATTTATTGTGTGTATTATAACTACAACTATTGTACTGTTCATTATTCTACTGTGACAGTCGGGGGGAATTCTCAAGTTGGCTTGAGATGCACGATCAATAGTTTACGATTCTTCTAAGGAGAGAATTTGTATGTACAAGAAAGCCTTATTTATACCCGCGCTCTCCTCCCATTCGTGACCAACATTCATTCCTACAAAGCGGACAGATGTACCTGTAGGAAGTTTAGAGTTCTACGATGCTGTTCACTTCGGACAGGAAATTTGTAACTCGGCTACCTTCCACATTGTGCCTCCCGTGCCCGAAACAATCCTCCCTGTGCCCGTCTGAGTGCCGTTAACTATCTGAGTGGATGTTTCACCACACGGTCTATTGCACGGTCCTTTCATTATGTGGAACCCCGTGCCGAGGCAACCATCTCCGTGCACGTCTAAGTGCCGTAAGTAGTCCGAGCCGCGAAGTGAGTTTTCTATTAGCTGGGACCTGCTGGCGGGTGGAAATGGTGCCTGCGTTGGCCAATGTAGGCTACAGGGCTTACTATCGGTTCACCAGCCGTTACAATCCCCCTCCTTTTCCTCGCTGAAGTGGGGTTAAGATGACCGCCGTTTTCGCCTGCTTCGTCGTTTCTCCATAGCGTGGGGTTCTGCTGGTCCAACATATGCACCTGCACTGTTTTCGGGAGGTCCGTCGTTTGATTCTATTTGTCCATATTTTTCTTCGTATTTGTCCAATGCTATGGTGTCTTTTATGAGCTCGATTGGCTCCCATGATGGGTTAGCCCAGCCTGTCCATTTGACTAGTGCTTGACGGAAAGTTCCCCGTCCTCGTTGTACTGTTCTTGCTCTCAGTATAGACTCCACTTCATATTCTGGTTCTTCTAGCTGATCAATCAAAGGCGGGTTTTGCGCGTCATCGCGTTTTTGGCTTGGGAATGGGTCGTCCCCTGCTCGCTTGACAAGTTCGACATGGAAACGTTTATGGAGGTTACCTGGGACATCAAGTTCTACGGTTAGTGCGTCGGGTACAGCCGTTACCCTGTATTTGGCGTGCAGCCAGGCCAATTTTTTTGAAAGTTGCGGGGTACTGATGTTTCGCAGATTTAACCAAACTTTATCCCCGACTTTAAATCTTTCCGGTTGCCTTCGAAGTCTGTTGGCATTTTCCTCATACCGTTGCTGTGCAGAAGCCATGGCTGCTTGAGCGAAGTCTTGTGCGTTCCTTAGACGTTGAATGTAATTTTCTGCTAAAACTTTACCTGGGTGACGTGATAGGTCGTTTTCTTTTGTGGGCTCTGGAAGTGGGTTGACGTCATATCCGTGTCGGAGGAAAAACGGGCTTATGCCCCCAATTGCCGAGCTTGGTCGAGCATTCAAGGCCATCTGGGCCATAGGTAGCAGTTCTGCCCAGTTACTTTGTGCGTAGCAGGTGAACGCCCTCAAGTATTTGAACATTTCCTGATTTGCACGTTCACTAGCATTTGACTGGGGGTGGTAAGCTGTGGTTAGCTGCTGCGATATTCCTAGCGATTTACAAAAGAATTTCCAGAAATGACTAAGCCAATCGCTTCCCCTGTCGCTCGTCAAAAATTTAGGAAATCCGTAGTATCTATAATATCTGTCGATAAAGATACGTGCGCAATTCTCGGCGTCCATGGTTGGCGCGGCGAACATGAATACATCCTTCCCCAGTCTATCCGTAATAACCATGACATTTGTACACCCATTTGATTCTGGCAAATCAGTGACAAAGTCAATTGTTAAATCGCTTCCTAACCTCTCAGGAACTGGGAGCGGCTTTAGGAATCCTGCTTTAGCCTCCCTCCAAACGTTGGTTCGGCCGCAAACGTCACAGTTACGTATAAATTGACGTACGTAATGTCTCATCTTAGGCCAGAACCATCGTTGTAACAGTATTCCTACCATGGTGTCCTTTCCCGGATGACCCGTAAGGTAACTGTCGTGCGTTTTTTGCATTATTGCCGTCCGCAATGGCTCATAATTTGGTACCCAAATTCGATTTTCGCGTCCTCGTAATATGTTGTCGGCCGCCACCGTACATTCTGCGATATTTGCTGTCATATCGTGAGAAATTTCCGGTGGGAACCCGCGTTCCCCTGACTGAACAGCATCTCGTGCACGTCGCCATTGCTTGTCCTCGTTAACTCCATGTTCCCATAGCCGTTGAAGTTCGTCGTCGTCAAATATCCTCATCGTTGAGGCCGTATCCCTGATTTGGGTCGTTTCGTCGTTTCTTTTGGCACTTGTTGAGTGCACAGGGATCTTCGGGAGTAACTGCATTACCCGCCCTGTCGTACGTTCGTCGTCAAATCTCGTAGGTTTATCCTGATCTCGGCGTGAGAGAGCGTCCGGACGCTCGCAAGCTTTACCTGGGCGCCATTTTAACTCAAAATTAAATCGCTGCAAGACATCGTTATATCGAACTTGCCGTTCATTGAGAAGGCGTTTCGTAGTGAAGAATTTGAGATTCTTGTGATCAGTCATGATAACAAATGGTTTAGCCACCGACGTCAACTCCGCCTGCCACTCTTGGAGGCATGTCACTATGGAATGCATTTCTTTGTCGTGGATAGGGTAGTTAGCTTCAGCCCCGTTCAGCCTTTTTGAGTAATAGGCTACTGGCCGGAGTCTTCCCTGCTCGTCTCTTTGAGAAAGACAGCCTCCAAGGGCATACCCAGAGCAATCTGCTTCTAGTATGGTCTCTCTTTCTGGGTCCCACTGGGCTAGTACGGGCTCCGATGCAAAGATTTCTTTCAGTTTTTCGAACGCCGCATTTTCTTCGTGTCCCCATTTCCACAATGCTGACTTCCTAGTCAAATCAGTCAGGGGAGCTGCAATCTCAGAAAATCCGTCTACAAAACACCTGTAAAAATTGGCAAAGCCTAGGAATGAACGAACCCCCTTGACGGATATGGGCGCTTCCCAGCTTTGAATGGCCTTTACTTTTTCCGGGTCAACCGTGATTCCCTTTCCGGCACGTACAATAAACCCTAGATACTTAACTTCTTGGCAAAGGAACTCGCATTTATCAATGTCTAGGTAGAGGCCAGCCTTATCTAGCCGGGTTAATATACTTCGTACTGTCTTCCAGTGATCTTCACAGATACCACTCGTGTATGCTAGTACGTCGTCCATGTAGGCTGTCGCGTCATGATCCAAATGTTCCCGTAGCTGCTCGTTAATATAACGTTGAAAAGTTGCAGGTGCATTAGCAAGTCCGAAAGGAGTAACTAGCCATTCAAACAACCCTAGGCGGCATCTGAATGCCGTAGCCCATTCATCTCCTTCTCGTATACGTATACGATGGAAAGCTGATTTTACGTCCAGCTTCGTAAACCATCGCGCCTTTGATAATTGTCTTAGTGTTTCTTTGAAGAGGGGAAGCGGATACCTGTCTGGTATCGTGATAGCGTTTAACCCACGGTAGTCCACACAAAAACGGAGCCCTCCATTAGGTTTCTTGGCAAATAGTACTGGGGCAGCTGCTGGCGAATTACTCGACCGTATCCACCCTTTTGCGGAAAGATCTGTTAGCGTCTTTCTAAGGACCAGTAATTCTTCCCTAGACATGTTATATAATGGGCCCCAGGAGGGCTGCGCTGGTTTGCCGTCTTTTGTGATGAGATTGATAGCGTGATCGAGTGAGCCTCGGAGTGGGGGTAGTTCGTCTGCTCCACTGTCGTCGGCGAATAGGTGGGCGAAGTCTTTCACCTGTTCTGGTAGTCGTTTGCGAGCTTCTCCAATGGTTAGTCGAGGCTTTGATCGAAGTGCCTTGTTGATATCCTCGAGCGACGCTCTACACACTGGTACCGATTTGAGCATATTTGTAAGTTCGCTTGCAGTTGATGCTTTCGGTCTTGGAGTGCCCTTTAGGTCGTTTCGCCAGCGTTTGGCGCTCTGTACGTACCCACCAAGCTTCCGAAGGTGAAGCTGTTGATCTTTTGAGTGTATTATGGCGTCTTGGTCTTCGAGCCACCTCTTACCAAGAATGAGCTGGTGTGTGCTACCCGGCACTACGTAAAGTAGTAATTTTGGGGTCACGAACCCATCCAAGTCCAATGAAACGTGGGTAATAAATCGAATCATGGGTTTATCTTTAGTTGAGTTCTCCGCTGTCTCTAAAGGACGAGGTTCAATTGGAAGGCGCGGTAGACCTAGTCTGATGGCAAGTTTCTCATTAATAATTCCAGTACACAAGCATCCGTTATCAATTAATGCTTGGACCATTGTCACATCATTTAACAATGCATTGACGAGAAACGGTGTAGAAACCATCTTAAATTCAGAACTATGGACCAATTTTGACTCCTGAGGGCGACTTTCCCCAGGAGTGACTAGTTTTCCGCTTGCCCGGCCGTGTAATACCCTTCGTGTTCCTCGTAGACCCCCTCATCAATGGGATCGAGCGCGACGGCGTTAGTCCTCACATTATTTCCGACCGGATTGATGGCTGGCAATACAGGACATACCCTAGTATTGCATCCCTTTCGTTCACAGCGATAGCAGCGGTTCTCGTTGCGTAGCTGCCTAATTTCATCCGGAGTTTTCCAACGAGATCGCCTATTTGGAGGGGCTTGTTGCTGTGCGTATTGGTTCAAGCCAGACTCGTTGTCTGACGTCTGTCTAGGTCGGGCCGTGTTCACTCCACCCATGATGACATCGCCTTGCCCATCGTAGGGCCTTCCTTGACTTATCCTACCCACATATCGACCCCTGTCCCTACTGATGGGTTGTTGGAAGTTCCTTGTATTATTAGCACCTCTCTCCAAATTTTCCATCTGTACTACCCGCCGTCCGCGGGTAGCAAATTCCTCAACTTGCTGAGAGACCTGCCCTACAATTCCAACCCATTCCGCGTAATTGTCTCTAGGCAGGAGGTGGTTTCCGGACAGAGCACGTCTTATGGTCTCGTTAAGGGCATTTCGAAGCATCGTGATTTTGTTCCTATCACTCCAAGCATCTCCCTCCGCTTCGGTTAGCTTGCTTGCCCAGGACGTAAAAAAAGATGACCATCTCTGATTTTCACCCATTTTCATTGCGTATAACTCATCGCAGGCTTTGTCTGAGCGTGTATCGTCTAGGTTCCCCCGATCGAGAAAGGCTATGAAATCTTCTGGGCGTCGTGTTCCACCAATGCCTCCAACCTCGAAGAAGGACCCTGATTTTGTCTTGGCCTCGCCCTTCAGCGACGTGTAAATTATTAGGAAAGCCCGAGTGTCGCTGTAACCAAAGGCGTTCCAATCCATCCTGAAGATATCGAGGACAGCTTGTCTCCAGGCAGGGTAATGTGCCCTGTTACCGTCATATTCGGGCAAACTGGTCGGGCGAAATCTTACACCCTCGGCTGGGACGGGGTCTTTTTCAATTATTACGCGTTTTTCGA
Organism: Blumeria hordei DH14; assembly: GCA_900239735.1. Taxonomy (NCBI): domain Eukaryota; kingdom Fungi; phylum Ascomycota; class Leotiomycetes; order Helotiales; family Erysiphaceae; genus Blumeria; species Blumeria hordei. The sequence continues at coordinate 32,104 of OENG01000035.1, read as the reverse complement.
TGGCAATAGGACGACGTGTTAGTTCAGCCCTTAGTACGTCGATCTGCGTCTGCAACATTTGAACTCTATCATCCTCCGCTTCCGATTCACTCATGGGATCATGGTAGGTAGCCATGTCAATGTATGACGTAGGGGTTAGAAGTGAAAGACAGGACTTAGTTGGAAGTTAAGAACAAAATAAAATAGAATGAAAACTTGAAAAAAAGAGAATAATACAAATAAAAAATTTATATATAAAGATATAAAAATATCAATCACACTTTCCAAGACCAAAACAATTTTAAAAATAAAAATAAAAATAAAAATAAAAATGGAAATTGAGCGGAAAAATAACACGACGTTAGAGAATGATGAATATAGCAAATCTTCGTATGACAATCAGAGTTAGGGAAATATTGACGCTCGTACGTCTACAAAAATTCGTTCGTTCGTTCGTTCGTTTGTGGGGAAGGGGGGTGAGAAGAATCGTATGTGACAGTCGGGGGGAATTCTCAAGTTGGCTTGAGATGCACGATCAATAGTTTACGATTCTTCTAAGGAGAGAATTTGTATGTACAAGAAAGCCTTATTTATACCCGCGCTCTCCTCCCATTCGTGACCAACATTCATTCCTACAAAGCGGACAGATGTACCTGTAGGAAGTTTAGAGTTCTACGATGCTGTTCACTTCGGACAGGAAATTTGTAACTCGGCTACCTTCCACATTGTGCCTCCCGTGCCCGAAACAATCCTCCCTGTGCCCGTCTGAGTGCCGTTAACTATCTGAGTGGATGTTTCACCACACGGTCTATTGCACGGTCCTTTCATTATGTGGAACCCCGTGCCGAGGCAACCATCTCCGTGCACGTCTAAGTGCCGTAAGTAGTCCGAGCCGCGAAGTGAGTTTTCTATTAGCTGGGACCTGCTGGCGGGTGGAAATGGTGCCTGCGTTGGCCAATGTAGGCTACAGGGCTTACTATCGGTTCACCAGCCGTTACATCTACAATCTAAACACTTTACAATTACAGAAAGTGTGGAATACTAAGCGAGACACGTGATACAATTACAGAGTCATCACATGACTTTCAACATAGATTATACAGAAGGCAATCCTGACACCCTCGCTTCATCTGGGTGGAAAGCTCGCAAACTAGCCAGGCAAATGTTGACAGACTGGTGGTACTTGAACCACCCCAAAAATGACACCGACCTCGAACTTGAGATGCGGCGCAAGAAACCGCCAGAGCTGGCATTACCGAGAGCGGTCTATGCTAGATTAATCGCCGCCCGAACCGGACATGGGGACTTTGCGGCATATCACCGCCGCTTTAACCACGCCACAGCCGAACTTCACTGCGAGTGCAGGAGAGAAAAGTCAATAAGTCACCTTGTCCAGTGTAGAAAAGCACTGGCGATATGGCGAGTTAAGAGTGGAAGGCGAAAGGCACCGGTGCTGGAAGTACTGCTCGGATCAAGCGGATGGCAGCAGTTTAGGGAATATGTCCAGGGGAGTGGAATATATTCACTTGATAGTCGGGGGACAGTGAGGATACCTGCGACATAGCAGTGACAATACAACAGCCCAGGTGGTTTGGCTAGGAATAAAAGATTTAAATCGAGGCTCAGGCGCGTGGTGGTTGAGGCAGAGAGATAGAAGGGAGACTGTTGTAATATACAATACAGATGGGCGTGCATGAGCAATGAGACATCACGTGAACTGAACCAAGTGTGGCTAGCAGGGCACAGTGAAGGATTAGGCGAGGCGCGTGCGCAGGGTATTAGGAACAATTCCCTTGTAGAGATAGACTGTACTGCTTCATCCTCTTCCATACATACACGTATATATCTAGGCTATAATTGACCTAGTCTACACACCTTTCTCTATCCTCAGTTCTGCAGGCTGTTAAGGTCTAGACTCCAAGACGTTGTACATAACTTTGTAACTATAACAGAGACGGTTTTTGTTTTTCCTTTGTAGTACTGGATTTTGTGTGAAAGTTTTTTGTTTGTTTCTCTGGGCTGCCAACCTCATCATGATTCAACACATGAATGGGGATCGGCATGGTTTTGGTCATTTAGGTGGGACGAGGCATTTGTACTGCACGGTAGTTAACCTGATCCGGCCCGGCTCCACCCGTGCTTAAGCTCCAGTAGGAGTGCAATGGCAGTCATGTAACCTAGCACGTTAATTGACAAACAAACAAACAGCCCTTCTGTAACGGCTGTTGAGCCGAAGGATTCCTGTAGCCTACGCTAGCTAGCGCAGGCAATTAGATCAATGGTGTCATCCAGAATCTTCTAGGAAGTTGTTGAAGAATCCAAACAATTCTGGTCATAGAGGGAATCCTATGGAAGGAGGAGTATTCTGGATTATATATATTTGTAGTCACTAGCTGTTAGAATTCTCTCTCTAGAGAATTATAATTAATATACTGTACCTACAAGATCGCCCATGCATTTTGTTATGAAACCGTGACATATTATAATTCTCTCCACAAACTTCAGAACCGCAGTCAGTCAGTCAGTCAGTCAGAATCGCAGTCAGTCAGTCAGAATTGCAGTAAATCAGTCAGTCAGTCAGAATTGCAGTAAATCAGTCAGTCAGTCAGAATTGCAGTAAATCAGTCAGTCAGTCAGATCGCAGTCAATCAACTTTGCAGAGATGAAGTGGAATCATTGCAACATTTTTATGGAGGAAAACAATTTTCTTAGGGCAACATGGAAATCAGAAGATCAGCTAGCTAAGCTTCGGAAAGAAGGAAGCTGCTTCAGATGTGAGAAACGGGGATGTCAATCTAGGGTGTGCCACCTTCTTCCAGCAATTAATCCACGAAAGATTAAGAAAAGTTTACATATTTATAAAAAAAATATGGAAGAGGATCCGGAAGGCGATGGTCTAGGTCCTATTGATCCGGCAGTGTACGAATTGGATCCGGAAGGCGATGGTCTAGGTCCTATTGATCCGGCAGTGTACGAAGTGGATCCGTATAGCATTTCTCCGAGTTTCATAAACCGTCCTATCGAAATTCAGCAAATAAGAGATCGAGGAGAATTAATGGGTTGGTCATCCAAGAGGTCTGTCATGGGGAGCTGTCTTACAGATCATGAAATGAGAAAGAACACATCGCCACTCCTTATTAATGCCATTACTAGTGATAGACCGATTCAAGAAGAAAGGAAAGATTTTGTGCAGCCAATAATATTGGATAAAAAGTTTTCAGAAAGTTTGACAGCAGCTGAACAAGAACCGAAGATGAATACAAATCCATTTTTAGTTAATGCATTAGTTAACGACGTCACTATGGTGCAAGCATTAATTGACAATGGATGCCTGTGTTCAGGTATCATTGATGAAGAATTAGCAGCCCAACTAAGTTTACAATGTAAACCTATCTCTCCCCGAACCCTTCAGACAGCAGAAAATTCATCTCAAGACAAGCCAATAGTAAGAAATATCACTTGGGTCTCCATAGACCTTGATGGTTTTGTTACTGAAAAATTGTGGCTGTATGTAGTACCACACAGTACACATCAGATCATACTTGGGAAGAAATGGTTAGAGGACCAGGATGCAGTGATTCATTCCAAAGAGCAGCGGTTGGAACTCAGGAAGAGTGGTGGTTCTGTTTACAGTGTTCGACGCTGGCGTCAAAAACTAAGGGGAATAAAGCAGCCTAAACGTGCTGCTGTTGAGGCCTTATCTTTTCTGGAAAAGGGAGTTCCCGTCTGCAAAGCCTCCTTAGACGACATAAATAAGGCACTCCGTACGAAACATTGTCTCAAGATCTCTGATGCTCGAGACCGATTACCGGGCCCTGTGAAGAAGTTTGCGCGCCTCTTTTCTGACGATAGCGGCGCTAATGATCTACCGCCTACACGAGATCACCTTGACCATGCTATAAACCTCCGAAATGAGAATGGAAAGCCAGTCCAACCGCCTTGGGGCCCTCTTTACAGTATGTCAAGAGAGGAGCTTCTAGTGCTTCGCAAAACATTGACAGATCTTCTGGGTAAGGGATGGATCAGACCAAGTAGCTCGCCGGCGGCCTCACCAGTACTTTTTGCTAGAAAGCCAAACGGAGGGCTACGATTTTGTGTGGATTATCGCGGGCTGAATGCAGTCACTCTTCCAGACAGGTATCCCCTTCCATTATTTAAAGAAACTTTGCGACAACTTTCAAAAGCTAGGTGGTTCACGAAACTAGATGTGAAGTCAGCTTTCCATCGTATCAGAATCAGAGAGGGAGATGAATGGATGACCGCCTTCAGATGTCGCCATGGTCTTTTTGAGTGGCTTGTTACACCATTTGGTCTTGCAAATGCACCTGCAACATTCCAGCGTTATATTAATGAGCAACTACGAGGACACCTTGATGTTGATGCGACAGCATACATGGATGATGTTCTAGTATACACGAATGGTAGTGAGGCCGATCATTGGAGAACGGTTCAAAGTATCTTGGGAAAGCTAGAGAAGGCTGGTTTGTACTTGGACATTGATAAATGCAATTTTCTATGTCGAGAGGTTAAGTATCTGGGATACATTGTGAGAGCTGGAGACTCGGTGACCGTAGATCCTGACAAGGTCAAGAGCATCATAGAATGGAAGGCACCTACATCGGTTAAAGGAGTTCGATCGTTTCTCGGCTTTGCAAATTTCTATCGATGCTTTGTTGATAGATTTTCGGAGGTAACTGCACCACTGACCAGATTGACAAAGAAGGATTCAATTTGGAGATGGGGACCTGAGGAGAACGAGGCGTTTGAACAACTAAAGCATATTTTTTCAACTGAGCCGGTGTTAGCGCAATGGGATCCCGAGCGAGACACAGTGGTGGAAGCCGATTGTTCTGGGTATGCATTGGGTGGATGTTTGTCTCAAGCTGATATGCAAGGCCGGCTGAGGCCGGTAGCTTACTACTCCAAGCGACTGAGCGGAGCGGAAGCAAATTATCCGATACACGACAAAGAGATGCTGGCCATAATCACGTGCCTGCAAGAATGGAAAGCTGAACTGCGCTCTGTTGCAAAGCCTTTCACAATTCTGAGCGACCACAAGAACTTAGACTATTTCATGACCAAGCGACTACTCAATGAACGGCAGACCAGATATTACGATGTTCTACATCAGTTCAATTTCACTCTAAAATGGCGACCTGGTAATGCTTGCGAACGGCCGGATGCTCTCTCAAGACGCGATCAGGATCAGCCCCATGGCCTTTATGACGAACGAACCACGGGTAGAATTATGCAACTGTTACCAACTGTCAAAGCTTTACCTGTCGATGCACAACTCGGTGCAGCAGACCCAGCAGCGACAGCGAGAATATCTGACAATGATGAGATTCAGGCATTATGGAATCAAGGAGTCATTTACGATAATGATTGGCGACGAGCGCGAGATGCTGTCCAGCACGGAGAGAGAAGTTTCCCACCAAATATCGCTCAGAAATTAACCGCTAACATTGCAGAGTGTACGGTTGCTGCAGATAGCGTTCTTCGTGGAAGGGAAAATCGAATTTGGGTTCCCGATTATGAGCCACTCCGAACGGCGATAATGCAGCAGACACACGATAGCTACCTAGCAGGTCACCCGGGCAAGGATACAATGATAGGCATACTTTTAAGGCGATGGTTCTGGCCAAAGATGAGGGAATCGGTCCGTCGTTTTATACGGAATTGTGATGTCTGTGGTCGTACGACAGTATGGCGAGAGGCAAAGGCTGGGTTTCTTCGATCACTGCCAATTCCTGACCGAATAGGAAGCGAGCTTACAATTGATTTTATTACTGATATGCCACCTTCTCAAGATTGTACAAATATAATGGTTATAACAGATCGGCTATCTAAAGACGTTTTTCTATTTGGTACAAAGACAATGGAGGCTGCACCAAGCGCTAAAGTTTTTGTCGACCGATATTATCGTTACTTTGGCTTTCCACGATATTTGACAAGTGATAGAGGCAGTGACTGGGTGGGAACCTTTTGGCAAACTTTCTGCGAGCTAACAGGAATAACTCAACGCTTGACCACGGCGTACCACCCTCAGTCAAATGCAAGTGAAAGAGCAAATCAGGAATTGTACAAGTACCTGCGAGCGTTTACCTGCTACTCACAAGATAATTGGATGGAACTGTTGCCTATAGCCCAACTGGCACTAAATTCAAGACCAAGTTCAGCGATTGGAGGACTAAGCCCATTCTTCTTACGGCATGGATACGATTTGGACCCTCTAGCAGAGCCTACGCCTGTCTTAGAGAATGGTTCCCGACACCCAGGACGACTATCTGCTCAGGACTATGTTAAGAGGTTAAAGGACGCGCAAGACTATGCACAGGCAGCAATGGCTTCAGCTCAACAACGAAACGAGGGTAATGCAAATCGCTTCCGAAGACAACCAGATCAGTATAAAGTTGGCGACAAGGTTTGGTTGGATCTCCGAAACGTGAAAACACCACAGCTCTCCAAGAAGCTAGCCTGGATTCATGCAAAGTACGATGTGACCGCGGTCCCGGATCCTTTGACTGTGGAGTTGAACGTTCCTGGAAACATCCACAACCGCTTTCATGTTGAATTGGTAAAGCGGGCGGGTATGGATCCCTTTCCGAGTCAGCAGCAGGACGATGCACAAAATCCCGCTATCCTTGACAATCTGGGCGAGCAAGAATTTGGAGTGGACTCAATAATACGAGCGAGAACAGTGAGACGTGGCCGTGGTAGTTTCAGGCAAGCCCTAGTTAAGTGGACTGGCTGGGCAGAACCAACTTGGGAGCCCATTGAATACGTGGCAGACACCGAAGCTTTAAAGATATTTGAAGAGACCTATGGTCCCATAACTTCAAATGATGGCCCTTCAGAAATATACTCAGGTAGATACGTTGGCCAGGCCGAGCCTCATGTCCAGAAAACGCGGAGGGAACGACGAAAAAAAAAAAGCATTAAATAAGAAAGTTAAATAAAATATTTACTCATTGAGGAAGAGAAGGGAGATTGTAACGGCTGTTGAGCCGAAGGATTCCTGTAGCCTACGCTAGCTAGCGCAGGCAATTAGATCAATGGTGTCATCCAGAATCTTCTAGGAAGTTGTTGAAGAATCCAAACAATTCTGGTCATAGAGGGAATCCTATGGAAGGAGGAGTATTCTGGATTATATATATTTGTAGTCACTAGCTGTTAGAATTCTCTCTCTAGAGAATTATAATTAATATACTGTACCTACAAGATCGCCCATGCATTTTGTTATGAAACCGTGACACCTTCAAACTTATCACCACTATCAATTCATCCTCTATTCCGGCAAAAAATGTCTCTCGAAAATTCTGCTTCAGAAACAAATGTTTGCAGGGATCTAACTCGCAATCAATGTATTGAAATAAGAGCATTAAGAAGGCTTGGCTTTACATTACAACATATATCCGACAAACTTGGTTTCACAAGAAGGCAAGTGCAATTGGCATGTGCTCGAGAGACTGCGAGTCCTATACCTCGCAAAGGATGCTCACCTAAACTAAGCGCGGAACAAGTTGATGAGCTTGAGCCTTTTGTCCGAGAAAGTCCAGAAATTCTTTACAAGCACGACAATGCACCATGTCATAAAGTACACTTAACGATTGAGGCGCTGCGCGAGGTTGGAATAACGCCTATTAGATGGTCACCTTGCTTTCCGGACCTGAACCCAATCAAGTCATAGTGGAACATCTTAAAAAATTACATTCAGGTAAATAGTCCTGAGAAAAATGTGGTCATGCTTGTGCACCCTGCCACGTTGAAGACATTGCTACGGGCCGCATGGGACTCTATACCTTCTTGGGAGCTATTGTCACTAGTTGGTAGCATGCACGAAAGATGTGTAGTGGTGATAAAGGCAAAAGAAGGGTACACAAAGTATCAGGATGGAGCAGACTAATACAAAACATGTATTCCGCTTTCATTTTAGTTGCGAGCCATACTGAGGGCTTTGATGTATACTTTTGCAACATAGAGCAATTATTTTTGAAATAGATGTGTATTTTTGGATAATATTAATTGATTTTTTTAATTTTTAATTTTTAATTTTTAATGAGGACCATTGTACCTTTCATTTTGAGTTGAAAACCATCCCCATAATTTAGACTTTCTTAGAATATCGTTGGATAGTACCCCTTGCTTGCATAACTAGTCGATTAACTAGACATGGGCCTGCGTGAAGACTATACCAATTAATGCAAAGTGTACAGGGATCTAACCCCAGTTGTTTTGACAATTGTACTATTACACCCCATAAGAGATTGTATGTTATGATTTGGAAGCACACTAGTCTTACTGTGGACAATCAAGGGTACGCATGATAATGTTGGGGCTCAACATTATATGGAAAGTGCACTGAGAGACTGGCTCGACCACTGTAGTGCAGAGTACATTATTATTCCCTAGTACATAGTTAGTAGGACACATAGTTCACACACACACACCTGTCATTACGACTATTACACACACCTACATTAATATACCCACATACTCTTATATTATCTTTCTCCATTCATTACGTGAGCTACTCATCGCGTCTCTCAGAACCCACGCACGTGCTATAGCCAGCACGTCACCTCAAGAGTAACAATCATACCCCATAATGTTGTGATAGCTTGTAAGCCGGTAATTGCCTGTAGCCTGCGCTGTCTAACGCAGGCTTAGCATGAAACTAGGCAGGGAATATTCTTGGAAGCAGGGTCTTACTGTTATAATAACAAGGTCATGAGGGGACAGAGGAATACCTGAAATGGATGCAGATGATTATGGATGCGCGGATAGAATTGATGTGGCTGTAGTGAGAAGATGTGTTGGAATGGACAGTAGTGAGATGGTTGATTCTCTATCTATCTGCGGAAGTATTACTTCCTTATATATACATTCAGTACCCCAGTCCTGATCACACACTCACCACAGGTGCTTCCTACTTCTGTTGTCACGGCACAGAATAGGCACAAGTGAAAGTACAGCTTGTATGGCGATAATTCAGTCTGTGAAGCAAATACTAAGCTGGAGAGGTATGGAAAAGAACAGAATCTAATTACAAAATGCCCTGAGGCTATTCCTATTCGGGCGGGTTTCCACTAAATCGCCGCGCACGTGCTCCTTCCCGCATCAGCCATCAATCTCCCATCCTCCCTCTACGTAATTGTATATCATGACAGAGTAGAATGCCGTGCCGTGACATCTGTCACAGTAACCACTTCCATAGCCCCTGCCAATATCTCCTGTCATAACATACTATTGACACCGGTTGCTAGTGTGGAACTTCCTGGATTGCAGAGCTACACACCGTCGTCACATTGTATGCTGTTGCCACTTGGTAGCCATCAGAGTGATGAGCACCTCAGTCTAAATGCATTGGTCCACCAGGCAACGCTCGGACGTAAGGATGTTGCCAGAGTGATTAGGTACTTAGCTGTGCTATCAGTGCCCTAATCTCACCTAGCTTACTGCGGCCGAGTGTCCAAGTGCCGCGATGGTGGAAGCCCGATGAGGCTCGACCGGAGCTGACCCGAGGTATTCACAACACTTACAACTTGGCAAACACCTCCAAGAATAGGGCACGACAAGGGGATACGAGAATGGATACGAGGAGGGATACGGATATACGGATAGAAAACTGTGTCATTGGCCTAGATAATAATCATGTATAAAGTAACTATTATTATCCCTTTCAATCTGTAGTTTACCATAGATTAAAAATGGAATACCCCTGACCATAAGGTTGCCTCAGTGCCTATGCTTAGACTGTGACAAACGTATGACCATAATATCTTACGCTTTGCTACAATGATGTATGAAAGTCGGCCTCGCCATTACAAAGAAGGGAGATATAGATGAATTTGCGCACCTCGTGTGGTCTTGCTGTCTACGCCTCGCCTAGCTGGGGCTGCAGGCTTTTTGAGACTTTTTCCTGCGCACAGAGTTTCCATTGCTACCATTTTTATTTTATTTGGGTAGAAGTTTCTGTGGAAAAGTGTGACGCCCCGACATTTTTAGTGGCCACGTGGTTGCCGGTCCAATAGTTGGTAAGCCGACTCAGGGTCAATTCAGGGATTCCAATGACTAGTTTCACACACACGAGTCTTGAGTGTGACAAATCACGATACGAAAGGTTTGTCATGGATGTTGGTTTTCATGCAAAACCCTTGGGTTGAAGACAATGAGGTACGGGAGGTTTCGTGTTGGCAACTCCATTTGTCAGTGGAACACCTATGTACATATATATAGATTCATATCCTTCTAGATACTTTTCTCTTTAGTTTAGAATCTTATGATTTGAGTCCACGCCAGCTTTTGACCACTCGCCAATTGTCTTTTGTCCCTCGAGTTTCCAAAAAAAGGTGGCTGAATTCCATGGGTAAATACTGGGCAGAATGGCTATTCATCAAGGGCAATATATCAATGATCTTACAAGAAAAATAAGAGGCAAGGAGTACTGAACAAGGTGTGGCCTGGGTCAGAGAGGAGCCCAATATGCTAGATAGTCTATGACTCAAGTAGTACAATAAAATATTCACAATATTGAAGTGTGAAAAAATTCAAAAGCTGAGAGGGTTTTACCACAGAGGTTTCCTCCTATGTAAATACTCGAGTTTTTAGACACCTGCGAGGGCTCATAGGGCGCTAAAGCGGGCTAAATGGATTCAAATTCAAAATAACAATCGTGCTGCCATACCAAGACTTGGATCTGCAAATGCGACAATGTAAACCCCCAGAACTGTCATTGCCACAGAGATTACTACACAAACTCTTTTTTTTTTCATCAGAATTTAATTGCGTAGGCAGCTATCTAGCTATGACACAATATACTACACGAACTCATTGCTGCGAGAACAGGGCATGGGGATTTTGCGGCGTATCACCGTCGCTTCAAGCACGAATATGCAAATCTGGTTTGTAGCTGTGGGCTAGAAAAGACGCCCACCCACTTCACACGCTGTCGGAGATACAATTTTCAGACGCGTAAACTTAGAAAAGACATGAGCTTAGATCCTTATTGTTGGAATAATGACAACTATAAGGGATTTTATCATGTGTAAACCAAATTTCTAAGGCCAACTTGTAGACTGGTTCAGGTAGCATTTTCCTTACGCGTTAGTTAGATAGAGAATACTCAGACATTTTACAAAAACAATCTGTTACCAGAACATTTGTGCTAGCACATTAAATCTCCAAGCCGCTGTTATACCGACACTTATACTAGCCAACTCCTCTGACGTAAAGGGTTAGAGAAGTTTAAAAATTTTGCATGGGTTACAGGCTGCTTTGGTAGACTGGACTCATACTAGTTCTGGGCTGAATACAAGGACGGGTTTTGAGATAAATGCCAAAAAAATACGCTGGCGGAGGAGAAATCAGGATGAGGATTGCTAACTCAAACCCATTGATTGTTTCTTTTGTTTTTGGTTTGATTTCATTTAGCGCGTTCAGGTACCCTATGGGCCCATATAGATATATCTAGCTATAATATTTTTGAGGAAACCAATTTGGTAAAAACCCCTAAGCTGTCTTTTTCATATCTAATGTTTGTTTAAGGTTTACTATATGAAGTGCGTTTACACTGTTCGTACACTGTGACGTCTGTCCTATCATTGTCCACATCGTCTCGTCTTTTCGTCCACTACAGTTTCTACTGCTCCTGCAAGCTGGAATTATTCAAACTAGCCTTTTGGCAGAATCCATTTAGTTATTCTTTCCATATCATCTGGGCTATTGATCATTGCCGCAAAGTACCTATCTTTTGCCTTCCGAAGCACCTCTCCTCTTCCACTTGCCCACTGAGGACTCACCAAGACCATATGTTTGATATTTTGAGACGGATAGCCACCCTGTAATTTTGGATTAATCACTCCGGGGACTTTCCTTCGATACAGATAAGAGCTGAGACTTATGTGCTCACTTCTTATCTGTATTGCAATACTGCTTTGGGTCCTACTAAAGTTCCGGTGGATATCTGAGGGTGTGTTTCTGTATGTAATTCTTTTTCTGCCTGTTGTCTCATCTGTAATAATATTTGCGGCTTTCCAATTTTCAGGGTCTGCCGAAGCTCAATGACCAGATAGTTTGTCGTTTCCTTGACGTGTCCATGAGTTTTTCCACTCCTGGAACGCGGCCATCTTACCGGCTTCTTTTTGTCTCCCTTTCGCATTCTCCAGGCCGCAAATTTTGGTCCAATCTTCAATATCCAGCTTTCGATTCTTGGCATGCCTATTCCCGGTTCCCCTTGTGGTCCGCTTGACTTTGCTTCACGCAGATAGTATCGATATCCTGAGAGGTAGTCCTTCTGATAGCCCGACGTGTTGGACCCTCCTTTGTTTCAGGTAGATATCTATCGGGAGAATCGAATACTCGTGTTCTAGGACCCTACTGCTGGTAGAGTTATGTGACCCTTTGATAATCTTCAAGCATTTTCGTTGGATACTTCGCAATGGTTTGACTATCCTTTCTGGTACTTTACCCTCTTTTGTTTATTACTTTTCTTTTTCTTCACTACAATATTTGTTTAACGAGCTCACGATTTACCAGATCTAAAATGGGTGTGAACGAGTAGAGCAAGGAGAGGGCAAGACTGAACACCTGTACGCGGTGTCCTCTACGAACCTGGGAGTGAAATATTCTCCAAGAGCCAAGTTCAGTCAAATTTCGCAATACCGAACAAGTTGGCCCACGAGGCAATGATTCAAAATGCTTCACCACGTCAAATTTTCACACCTGACGAGATCAATCACCACCAAAACCTCATCAAGTTTGCATGATGTTAGAGTATGGAGAGAACTTCGGAGTAAGAATTGCCTGAGAACGGAGAAGAAGTTCAGTTTGCTTAATTGACTAATAGACTACAGGTATTACGATATATACAGTGGATTTACAAGGAAGAAAGGTTACCCGGAACCGACTCGACTGCAGAAAAGTGAGATCCCAGACCAGAAAAGAATTATCCACTGACTCAGAATACTGGGTCATGCCATAGAAAATACGAACAAACCAATGACTGGATTTGTTCGGGAAGAATTGGATTCAAGCAGACTCAAACGTTGAGTCTGATTGGATCAGAAGTATGGGCTCCTGCCTGAACTCAGAAATATAGTTCAGGCAAGATGCATGCAACCACATTGGTCGATAGAAAGAAATGCAGGAAGCTATATTTCCAACACATGAACGACTTAGTACATCCTTATTTCAATGATCACACCTCTCGTCGACTTTCTCTGGCCTCAATTGACCACCACGTACACGCCTGTCGGAGCATACGCTCCGGTAGGCCTGAGACTAGGATTCTGCCTTAGGCATTTATGTAGATATTGATGGTATGACGGTACAGCGGCGTACGTAGAGGGAGATAGAAAATCAACCATCACTTTTATAGCAGCAACACCATTCTCATTACCTGTGATATCACAGGGATTGACCCTGTAATACCAACAATGCCCACGCCGATATTTACACCCGATGGAGGAAGCAAAGCATGGCGCACAAACCTGGGAGACAGTTCTTTGCGATGGGAGTGAGAGAGATTAGGACAAGTTTACAAGATGATGCAGAGGATGGAAACGATCTCGACGGGCGTGAATTTTAGAAATTTGACAACGATTTTTCGAATTGAGCTTTGTGCGTGCGCCAAGACTTCGGTTGCGAGAGTGCGGGCGACACTATAAATACCGCCATGGTTGGATGGTGCGATGGTACATCATCTTGGCCGGTTTCTCAAGTAAGGTCTGGATATCTAGGACACATATCCCACCCGAGACAGGAGACCGCTGGTTCGAATTCGGCAAAACTTAACTACATTTCTCGCGGCGCTAGTATGAATGGATGATGAAGGCATGCTTGGATAATCAAAGGTTTTAAATTCCCTTTGGTGGGTACTCACAGAGGAGGGTTGACTGTTTGTGTAAGCAAACATACCTCATAGTGGTATTTGCGAATGAAATCCAGAGTATGAGTATCTGTAACTTCAAAAGAGTCATCCTATATGTATACATAGTGCCGGTCATGTGTCATAGCTAGATAGCTGAAAACACATTAAATGATTTAAAAAAAAAAAAGTGCCCTGAGCCGCATCTCTATCTGCCAAACACATCTCCTCTCGAGTCAGAAACAATCTCAGTATGGGCACCTCCCACCCTGTTCATTCTTCGGCAGACTGTAACATCTGCTTATAGTCAGGAATTGGATGGAATTCTGCCATCCATTCTCCCCTATCATTTCTCTGGCCATAGGTAGCACCATTTTCTCGCAGCTTCTTCAAAGTTGTAAAGCAGGTCGGCAATCTGAAAAATGCCAGGGCCTTTTCTCTCGGCCGCAAACGCATTTCAGAATTTCACGTTCGGGGTTGAAACATCTATAGTAGTCGGTATAGTCCCCGTGGCTTGTTCTTGCCGCAATATGACGATGGTACGCCCATATTGGTAGAACCAGTTCCGGCGGCTGTTTGCAACGCATGAAGAGTTCCAGATATTTGTATAGTTTGGGCCGATACTTCTTCCACCACTCGCCGGCAAAGACAAATTCTTCACCTTCCAGTGGTGCTGGTGTAATCGCTCAGTATGCTCTGCATATCTGGGATAGCCAAGAATTGGAATAGTTCCGGATATTGGAAGAGTTAAATACTAGCCTTGAAATTTATTTAGAAATATGATAAATGTGTTTTCTATACAAAGAAGTTTACTGCTATTTAATGGATAGTTAATTGTAAAGAAATTGCTATAATTCTATCTGTGTAGCGAGAAGTCCCTCTATATACATGAAAGCGGAGTTTTCCGCACACTAGTGTAAATTCCAACATACTTCCTAATCTAACTTAAATGGGAACATTGTTGGAGATCCTGAAGCCAATGAATGCTGTAAGGCATCTATTGGCTAATTACTATTCATGCCAGTGAGTGATGATATAGGTTAATCATATCACATGGAGCCAGTGCATATTATTCTAATATGAACTATTTGTCTACTGCAGTCATGTTGCTGCCTTAATGACAACACCAAGAAGAATTGCATCCAAATCGAAGTTGAAAGCAACATTCAGCATGTCTCCATTTGACAACTTCTCGACAATGCCTTTCTTACCATCCTCATCTGAGTCCTCAACCTCTTTTTAACCACGCATCATCTAGTCTCAACGACCAATAAAGAAGTTACTCCAATTGCAAACAGGAGCTTGCCCCATTAATTACCGACCATTACTCAATACAAATTTATGACGCTACGTATACCTGCAAGGAGAAAATCAAGTCATAATATACAAAGCTCGGGTCATGGTTTATGGGGGACTGGTGCTCTAATGGGGCTCTACATCTTGAGGAAGTATAGGTGGCTGAGATGTGGTATGAGAGGGGGAACAGGTCTCTGAAGACCATGTTGGGACTGACATTTTCGAGGGGTTTTCAACTTTGGAACGTTTGTGGGCGCCAAGACTGAGAATTCGGCTAATTAGCCAGGAGGGCTTCTTTTGTCGATGAGTCAACGGCACTTCCAGCGCCCTGGATGGAACAAAAGAAGTTAGGCTAAGCTACTATACAGCAATCACGCTCTGTCAAGACTTTTCTGACATTCCAACACGACCTTCGGGAATGAGTTGGAAGGAGGCTAGAAAGGCAGAGGGTCAATTTCCAGAGGTACCCACAAGTCTGCAGCGCCCAGCTGGCCGGCCTCTCCGAACGCTTCAGAAGGGGCACTATGTCTTCAGACTTAGTCCTAATGTCGGTATTAGGAGAGCTCCGCATCCAGTGGTTTTTGCGATTTTTCCCGGCTGCCATACACCCGCAAATGGCCATCGTTTCGTTGGCTGGAGAGGGGAGATAACGAAGGGCAAAGGGCTCCTCTAAGTGTATGATTGAATGAGGACTTGTGAGGGGTGGTACTGTTTGAGGGGAGCTGTATGGGAGGCATAAGAGGGGATATACTACTGGCATAGGTATCCTTGAGGATCCTGAATTCCAAGTCCGAGCGTAACGCCAAGTCTCACAGCAAGCGAGCCGCTGAGCTCCGAGTCTAGGCGAGACGCCGAAGTCCCGATCCTAGACGAGCCGCCGAGTTTGAGGTTCCATCAAGAATGCACCCCTCGCATTCTATAAGGAAATAGTTAAACTGTCCTTTGCAGCTATTGATGGTGACATGAATTAAGATGATGATTGTGATTGAGATCGATTTCTATATTCTTTATAATACATGATATTCTCAAGTTCATATACCTCGAGCCAAGCAACCAGATTATCTTCCTCCAGATCTAGATTCATCAGAATAATTACTTACTCAGTAAAATTCTCCTAGTCTCAGTTGTATGTTTAGGATCTTGACTAGGTTTCTAGTAACTAGTCAATGATGTTTCTCCTATCACGAAGACATAGTCATGGTTGATACAACAGGTACAAACGATGAATCGTGTCTATACATGACGTTGTGATATAGTCATGATCGTCTGAATAATATCAACTCATGAATGAATCATGTCTCTACATGACACATTCTTTGGTCACAAATCGGGCGGCTAAGCACCTCACTCCTCTCCCACTGTATTCTGATAGTTTACTTGTCATGTATCATTGATCGTTACATTATCTGGAGTATAGAGGAATTCATGTAATTAAGGAGGAGTTAGAACGTTAATAGAAACACAAGTTTACACCTAGTCTCAAGCTCTACACACATATAGATTGTCGTAGTCGGAGTCACGAGACATCCGTGAATTTCACAGTCAACATTTATCATTTTATTCTTACTAACGTGCACAAGAAACCTCATCCTTGGCCTGTAGGCAGAGACGACCTGCATGTCCTACATAGTCATAGACTCAGACAGGACGATAAAATGAAATAATATATATTTGGAAATAGCTTTGCAAACTATTGCAGATTGATCACCGCCTGTCGACTGCATTCCATCCGCAAACTGACGGCCAAACAGAACGAATCAATAGTCGAATCGAGCAACACCTAAGAGCTTATATTAACTTCGCGCGAAATGATTGGGTTCGCCTCCTTCCATCGGCTGAATTTACGCTTAACAATTACGACTCTCAGGTCACTGGCGTTTCCCCGTTTCTAGCGTGTTACGGTCTAAACCATCGTTCAGGATGTGAGCTTTCTGCACCATTACATGGAAATCCAGGACCAGCTTCAATTCAGTTCGATCGGCGTGAGGCTGAAGATCCAGTATTAAAATTTAAGGAGATTGACAAGTTTATTATTGATAATATTCTACTCCACTCTGCAGAACATGAAGAACAAGCTAATAAAAGTAGAACCGCTGCGAGAGATTTTAGACAAGGAGATAAGGTGTGGTTAAATTACAAGAACATCAAATCACTTCGACCTTGTCGTAAACTGGATTTTAAAAAAGGAGGTCCATTTAAAATCATTGAGTCTGTCGGAAACTACGCATATAGGCTGGAACTTCCCTCTTCTGCAAAAATCCACCCTGTTTTCCATGTCTCCCTGCTGTCTCCTGTGGCTAATGATCCACTACCCGGACAAATTTTGGAACCAGGACCAGATTTAGAGGCCGAAGATGATAATTGTGAATACGAAATTGAAAGAATCATTGGGACACAATGGATTGATGGTGAATTGAATTATATCGTACGATGGAAAGGCTACGGACCACAGAATGATTGGGCAATCCCAGCCTCTGAAGCCAAAAATTTTAAAGAATTAGTTACAGAATTTCATGAAATGAATCCCTCCGAGCCATATCCTAGTGACAAACAACCACAGGCTAAGAAACAACCAAAACGAAGAACAATGCCTCACAGGAGTTCGGCTCGGATAAGGGGAGGGTAATGTCACGGACCAAGGGCCTATTCTAAATCAATAGGAACTATGTACAATGATATGTGTGCTATTCTGTTCTATTCTACCTTAATCTATTCTATTATTTTCTGTTCTATTCTACTTCGTTCTGTTCCGATCTGTACTTGTCCGTGCTTTTCTATACTACTCCATTCTATTCTGTATCAGAGTATACTGGAAATTTCGAGAACAATAGAGAGGAGTATATAATGGGTTTTTGGGATAACTCTAGTTGTCATGATTTACCCCAGACTGACATGATGCCGTGTGATGTTAGTCATGACACGAGCTGTTCTACATCATATTTTATCATTTGTGTTCGCAGCAGCTTCTTAATCAAATCAAGACCAACTACCTTACTGACTACAGTCGCTTGCGCTTCCCTCGTTAGGTTGCAATCATCTCTTAGCTTAGAAGTAACGAGTTGGGTCATGTCATGGTTGACCACAAATGATCCTTCCTTTAGTAGTAAGTTCTTACGTATGGATCATAAAGTTAAGGGAGTTAGGGAAGTAGGAATGGAATGGTACATGCAAATATGAGCTGGAGTATTAGAGCAGAAAGAAGTATTTAAGGAACTCGAGGGACATTGATGTACAGTAGCTTCTTGTCTTATTCTTGTTCTAGAGATACCTTGAACTACACCTTGAATCACATCTTGAAATACATCCAGAACCACGTCTTGAACCACGTCTTGAACCACGTCTTGAACCACGTCTTGAACCACGTCTTGAATCACACAGTGAACCACACAGTGGACCACGCTCACACTAGTTCGGTAGATTATGGTCTTGAATTTTTAGGAACTCTTTAGAATTATTGAATATTATCTTATGTCGAACTCTTGAACTGTCGAACCCTTGAATTATCGAACTCTTGACCCTGGGAATGCGAACACCTCTAGTACCCTTGACATCTGGTGCTGTTCTTATCCAGTTAGGAAACGATAATATATCCCATCCTGTTGCATTCTTCTCCTCAAAACATAATCCTGCCGAGTCGAATTACGACATCTATGATAAAGAACTGCTTGCTATTATCAAAGCCCTTGATGAATGGCACCTGAGTTGTCAAGTACGCATGAATCATTTAAGATTGTAACTGATCACAAAAACCTTCAGACTTTTCAGACTGCAAAACAACTAAACCAACATCAAGTTCGGTGGTCAGAATTTCTGTCACAATTTAACTTTAAGATTAAATTCCGACCTGGATTGAAAGCATTGCTCCCCGATACATTAAGCCGCCTACCAGGTCTCAAGCCAATGGATGCCTTGGATGTAACAGCTAGTGAGCCGATAATTGTCCTGTATCACGTGATGTTGATCACGTGCCTCAAAAATTCTGTGAAAGGCGAAACTTCACTCTAGTTTATTCTGAACATGACTAGAAGATTCTAGCAACTGGCAGTGAGACTGTGAACCGGTTTCAGGGGAACATAACAGAAGCTAGTATCTATTATGGTTGTACGTTATGGGGTATAGTTGTGATGGCAGATGTGACGTGCTGGTAAGAGCACGTGTGTGGGTTCGAAGAGAGGCAATGAGTGACTCACGCAGTGTATGAAGAAAGATGATACAAGTGTACGTGGGTAAAGAATGCAGGTGTGAGTAATAGTCCTAATGACAGGTGTGTGTGTGTGAACTATGTCTTCTACTAACTACGTACAGAGAGAGAATAATGTATTCTGCAATACAGTGGCCGAGCCAGTATATTGGCGCTCTTTCCTTACAATGTTGAGCCCAACATTATCATGCGTATCCTTGACTGTCCATATTAAGACTAGTGTGCTTCCATATCATAACACTCCCTCTGTTGTTTACGACCTTAATGTGATATGAAAATTGACTAGATTGAATATGTTAATTTGTAAAACTTTGGTAGCATTAATTGATTGGGACTAGTGACTTTGCCTTTGTCAGAGCATCTGCAAGTTGATCGGCCGACTGAATATATTTGACAGTAATAGCCCCTTCTTGGTACTTGAAACGGCAGTAGAAGTTTCTTAAAGCAATGTGTTTTGTGCGTTTGTGGTTAGTGTGGTTTTTAATAAGCGATATTGCTGACTGGTTGTCAACATATAAGCATGTTTGATTTGCGCCATTAATTTTATCTCCAACTTCCAATTCTTCGAATAAGGACTGGACCCAGCTTAATTCTCGACATGTTTCTGTTGCAGCCAGATATTCTGCCTCAGTTGTTGATAAGACAACTTCTCGTTGAAGGTGTGACTTCCAACATACTGGTCCTGATCCGAGTCTGATGAGGGTTCCAGAAGTTGATTGGCTTGTTGATATATCGGCTGCAAAGTCTGCATCTGAGTATGCCTCTAGTCTAGCTTTATCAGTAGTCTTTGTGAAATTTATGTTGAAATCTAGACATATCATACCGAACTGCACGTAGTGCGGAGTAGACGAAGACTACTCATCTTCGATTGCTACCAGCTTTGGTGAGGTCTCGGTTGGTAATGATCTCAGTGGTGTGAATGTTATTCCATCACGTAATCAGAACACAATGTTTCTACCTAAGCGAGGTAGAACATAGATAGACAATTAGATGTAGATTAGACTATATACTTTAACTAACTAAATACAAGTTCAGTAAAACCAAAACCTCACTGATCCTAACCTTTTATCTCTGATCCTTAAATCCCCAATATCTTACGATTCGTACAGTATTGACTTGACGGTCAACGTTCACTTCTATCATTCCAGATAAACCTCTAGAACTTTAATAGGTTCTGAGCCCGGTGCCCTGAACGGATAATACTCGACAAATTTTGAGAATTGGAATTTATTTTTTACTTACATATCCTATCCCCTTTAAATTCGACTCAGATTTCCATCCTACCACAATGGCCTCCATGACTGATAAAAAGTTTTCTCCAGATTTCTTTACATCCTTGGTTCCAGATGATAAGCCACTGGGTATCAAGAAATTTGGAAACATCAGACCATTAACTGGTCAAGAAAATTACAATATTTGGTCATCAACAATGTGCCATTTCTGGCGAGGTATGAATCTCTTCGAACTTGTTGTGGAAGGAGTGATGCCATCAAAGGATGCCGAAGAAAAAGAGAGGACAGCTTTTCAGACTCTTTCCCACCAAGCAATTACAATCCTTTTGACGGTAGTATCATCCGAAATTTTGGAGAAAATTGTCGAGCTTGATGACCCGCACTCAATGTGGATGCACTTGAAGGATGAGTTCTACAGGGATTCCCCTAAAGCACTTGTCGCCCAGCTAACGAATTTGACATCTCTTTCCACCACCTACGACTCATCCATATCTATTTCAAATTTTATCCAGCAATTTGAAACGGAATGGATACGACTCCAAAAATTGACGAAATCTTCTCCCGACGACTATCGCCAAGCGTTTGCGGCCTTCCTCAGTCATGACAAGGCAAAACGCGACTTTCTTCTTTGTTACCTATCCAAACATCATGAAAATGTTGTCGACAACCTTCAAACAAAGGATGATCTCACATTTTCTGATGTAAAACTCCGACTCCTAGGGCTTGATCAAGGACTACCCTCCACTCAGACTGCTTTCTTTACATCTGACAGCAACAATAAAAGGGTCCCATTCATCAAACCCTCGAAAGCAGTACAATCAAAAACCAAAGAATGTACCTGGTGTAAGAAACATTATCCAACACAACACACTGGTCACTTTTGGAATGATTGTTTAAAACTGAAGGATCACAAGGAGAAGGAAAAGAAGAAGTCAAGAAGCGCACGAGAAGAAGCGCACGCTTCAGTTACAGATGAAAATACGGTTAGGCTACACCCATTCTACCTTGATACTTGCGCAACTTCTCACATGTGTCCTTATCCAGAACGTTTCGAGAATATTACGATTTGTACCGGACATGTAATATCAAGTTCTGGTCAAAATATACCTGTTCAAGGAAAGGGCACAGTGGTAATAAATTGCGAGTTATCTGATGGGTCTGTTTCTCCTTGCCGTCTTTCTGACGTCCTGTTCGTTCCGAAATTAAGTCGTCCTTTATTTTCATGGAGACAAGTGAGATCTAAAGGTTATAAACTAATTGATAATGGAAAATTAATGCAAATTTCAAAGGGTGACAAAGTGTGGCTGGAAGCTAAATTTGACGGCTCTTTACCTCACATACCAGAAGTCACTGACTTTGCTTGTTTAACATACGAATTTTGGCATGAAGCTCTCTGTCATTCTGCACCATCATCAATTGAGAAGACAGAAAAGCTCATCCAAGGTGATAATGTAATACCAAATCGGCCCAAAGATTTTTTCTGTCAAGCTTGCGCAATGTCCAAATCAATACATACTACTCCGAAAGCTACCTCTAGTCGAGCAAAGAATAAAGGGGAATATATACACTCTGACCTCTGTGGCCCCTTCCCAGTTTTATCCTATGGTAATTCCCATTATTATATCAGCTTCGTAGATGATGCCACTCGCTATTCAACTGTTTGCCTCCTAAAAACAAAGTCGGAAGCTACTCAAGCTGTCATTGACTACATATTAAACTTGGAGAAACAATATGATTGTAATGTGAAACATTTTAGAACTGACAATGGTGGTGAATACTTGAAGGACCAACTTACTAAATTCTTTGCTCAGAAGGGGATAGAGCATGACCTAACCCCCCCCTATTCTCCTGAGTCTAACGGTGTTGCTGAACGTCTGAATCGATCTATAGGCGAAGGAATACGCGCAATGCTTTCTAACATTAAAAACAAACGACTATGGGCCGAAGCAGTTAAAACTTATGTTTATGTCAAAAACCGTCAATCTCACAGCGCTGTTAATGGGCAGACGCCTTATGAGGCTTTCCACGGGGTTAAACCCTCCATTTCACACCTCCAGCCCTTTGGACGAGAATGTTTTGTTCACATCCACAAGGCTAAACGCCCTGCTGGAAGCAAACTTCTCCCAAGAGCTGAGAAGGGCATATTTGTCGGATACACAAAAGTTAACCACCACTACCGTATCTTCATACCTGAAAAAAACCAAGTTGCGGTTTCAGCTGATGTCAAATTTTCGAACCCTCCAACAGAAAAAACATACACTGAACCAGTACTTGTAGAATTAAAACTTTCAGGAACTGAATCCACCTTTCAACCTTCCTCTAAAAAGGATAAAGCTTGGATCAACCCGAAACAAAATGGATCTGAAGAACGCAACTCTCTTCTGCCATCAGACGCCGATCATACTGCCGAACTTCAACCAAACCAACCTCCCTCTAATCTAATAGGTCCACAACCTAACCCTTCACAAAAATTAACATCTTCATCTAGACCCAGAAATTCTCCGAGGCTTTCACAAGAAAATGCAACCATTACAACTCGCTCCGGACGTCAAGTACAACCTCGGGTACTCAACAATATGATAACAGGGGACTGGTGGAAAGCGAAAGCTAGATCCACAAACCAACTTGTTGAACCTCAAGATTTATCTGACGACCTTCAACCAGAAGAAGCAATGATTAGCATATTAGAAGTTACTGAACCAAAATCTTATGGAGAAGCTACAAAATCTGACCACTGGGATAATTGGAAGAAAGCTTTTGATGATGAAATTTCCTCGCTCCAAGAAAATAATGTCTGGGATCTAGTTCCAAGACCAAAGGGAAGAAAAATTGTTGGTGGTAAATGGGTTTGTAAAGTGAAGGGGAATGCTCAAGGAGAGCTCGAACGTTTCAAGGCAAGGTATGTCGCTAAAGGATTTTCCCAAACTCATGGACCCGATTACGATGAAACTTTTGCTCCTGTTGTTCGTTACGACTCTCTGCGACTTCTATTGGCTATTTCGGCTTGTAAAGGCTGGAAACCACGGCAGCTTGATATAAAAACGGCATTTCTATATGGCATCTTGAACGAAGAGATATATATGGAACTTCCTGAAGGGTACAGGATAGATAACCATGTTGCACGGTTAAACCGATGTATTTACGGCTTGAAGCAATCACCACGGGAATGGTATTTTAGGTTGGTCGAATACCTTCAACCTTTTGGTCTTGCTTCTACCCTCTTTGATCCCTGTGTTCTTATCCACAGCTCAGGTGACTTAATTATTGCAATTTATGTGGACGATATAATTCTCTTTGGAGAACAAGGTAATTTGATGGAAAACACAGTCAACAAGCTTAAATCAGAGTTTCATGTTAACGATATGGGACTTCTTAATTGGCTCCTTGGAATTCAAATTGAATATAATAATGCAGGTATCACTCTTTCTCAATCTTCATACATTGAAAGAGTCCTCACACGATTTTCTATGCAAGATTGCAACCCAGTGACCACTTCTATTGAGCAAAACCACCGGCTTATGGCTACAGTTGGCAACACTAGGATCAATGCTACTCTGTATCAGCAAATTATTGGATCTATCATGTATTTAGTCACTGGGACTAGACCTGACCTTGCATATACAATAACACACCTCTCGCAATTTAGTTCGAATCCCGCTTCTTCTCATTATAATGCAGCAAAGCGCGTTTTACGATATCTTAAAGGAACAAAAGAACAAAAGCTTCTCTATAGGTTTGATTCTAACTTGGTACTTAATGGATTTTGTGACGCATCGTACGGCAATTGTCTTGACACTCGAAGAAGCTTTTCTGGATATATTTTTCAACTTGGTAATTCTACTATCTGCTGGCGCTCTCGCAAACAAAGTACTGTCGCTCACTCCTCTTGCGAAGCTGAGTATATGGCACTAACTCTTGCGACTAAACACTTTATCTGGCTTTTACGTGGACTACATCAACTTGTTAATGAAAAAGTTCCTGCAGCTCTATCAACAGATAATAATGCCGCTATCGATCTCGCTCATAATCCAAAGCTAAATGACGCTTCTAAACACATTGATATTGCTTACCATTTTACGAGAGAGAAGATAGAAGATGGCTCACTTACGCTACTTCATGTTGCATCAGAAAATAATCTTGCAGACATTTGTACGAAAGGAGTTCCTGGACCGAGACTCAAACACTTATGTACCTGTATATTTGGCACAAAGTGAGGAGGGATGTTGAAATCTAGACATATCATACCGAACTGCACGTAGTGCGGAGTAGACGAAGACTACTCATCTTCGATTGCTACCAGCTTTGGTGAGGTCTCGGTTGGTAATGATCTCAGTGGTGTGAATGTTATTCCATCACGTAATCAGAACACAATGTTTCTACCTAAGCGAGGTAGAACATAGATAGACAATTAGATGTAGATTAGACTATATACTTTAACTAACTAAATACAAGTTCAGTAAAACCAAAACCTCACTGATCCTAACCTTTTATCTCTGATCCTTAAATCCCCAATATCTTACGATTCGTACAGTATTGACTTGACGGTCAACGTTCACTTCTATCATTCCAGATAAACCTCTAGAACTTTAATAATTTATACCTCTATCTGGGTCTTTTGGTATATACCTGAGTATTTGCCGAGCTGCTTGATGGTGCTCATCACCGGGATTGGCCAGGAATCTTGCAAGGTGGTTGACGGCGAATGCTATATCAGGCCGGGTGTTATTTGCAAGATATTGAAGTCTGTAGGAATACTCTTGCATACAGTACCTTGATCTGCTTGGAGTAAACTTAACCCTGAGACTGATCAGGAAGGAACTTTGGATTAGTCATGAATTAGTCATAGAAGGAAAGGTGGTCAGAGCTGAGATGGAAAACTATTCTGGTGTTGAGTTCTTTTGGAAGAGGAGTCAGTGAATAGAAGTGGTTGCGAGATATATACTTAATATAATATATTTGTTAATTCGCCCCAAAGAAAACCTACAGTAGCCGTCGCTCTAAGATTCACAAACAAAAAAGTCCGCCAATAATCGAGTTATATTTGGTTATCCTTTGTGGCGTGCTTTGAGACGTGGCTGCATCAAGAAGGCGTTCTATTGGTGTGTTAGCGGGCTTGCAGTCCTTAAGCCTGTGTCTATCTAGGAGTGTACGAGCATATTGTCCTTGTAAGAGCTTGAGTGTATTCTTCTCTGGATGACTGATGTTGACTCCTAAGAAAAGATTTGTGTTTACTGTCTTTAGCTTGTATTTTTCATGCAGGGTGTTGAAAGAGATAGAGTATCACTTAAAGCAGAGCAAAGAAGAGTGAATTAATTATATGTTTTATGTTGAAATTTATGCGACAGTGGAGTTAAGAGTATACTGCATACCAGCTATTAATTCAGCTGCGTGTGGATACTTGATCTCGAAATCAGATTCCTGATAATATAATTTAATATGGAATTTATTGTGTGTATTATAACTACAACTCTTATACTGTTGATTATTCTACAATCTAAACACTTTACAATTACAGAAAGTGTGGAATACTAAGCGAGACACGTAATACAATTACAGAGCCATCACATGAATTTCAACATTTTATATATAAAAAGATGTCAATCAAGACCATAAAAAACAACGTAATAATATATTTAGTAAAAATCAGTAAGTTATAGTAGGCGATCATTTACGCTGTATTCCCTTGTCATAGAAGTAGAGACACACTAGTATCTATTCGTGCAAATCTTACAGGGGAGATGGGACCAGAGTGTAAATAGTGGATGTAGGGATTGCATTGGGAACCCTTATGTAATGAAGGTAATCGTTACTAATAGGATTATACTTCATTTTCCAACACAGGGCATGCATTAGGTTATTGATCTTATTAAAATCTGGTCCCATTACCTGAAAATCATCGACATGTAGAAGTACAAATAGGTCCTTCTGCTTATTTGTGTAAAGACATACATCAGATGTTGTTGGATTTAGACCGAGATCAGCCAGTGTGGCTTTGGCATCATCATACCATAATGCTGCAGCTTGTTTTAGTCCGTACAAACCTTTCTGAAGGAGTAAAACACAGTCTTGTTGTTGAAATCATTTTGGCATTTCCATGTATAAATCAATATCGAGATCTGGGTTTAGGAATGCTGTAGGTACATCTCCTTGACGACGGTGCCAACCAAATTGATGTGTGAGGACTAGCATAATTCTACCTGTGTCCGATCTTGGAGTGGGAGCAAATGTTTCCTGATAGTCAAGCCTAGCCTTTGTGTAAATCCCTTGGCAGTACATCGCGCCTTCCATTTATCCACGCTTCCATCCGCAAGAAACTTTTTCTTGAACATTCATTTATTTTTCAGAGCTGTCCGGCCTTTCGGCATGTGTGATCGCTTCACAATCTTAATGGTTCCTGGTTCGAGTAACAATTTTAATTCATCTTCAATTGCCTTTTTCCATTGGAGAGCGTCTTTACTTTTGACAGCTTCCTCAAATGTTTTGGGATCAGTGTACGGTTGGGCTGCCATGCCATGGTGGAGTTTGTAGTAATCCAATTTCTTAACTTCTCTGCCCCCTCTGGTTTGCATGGTTTGAATTTCCGGAGAGTGTGGCCGTTTATTCCCGGCCACTTGCGGCAGTGGATCCCAGCCTGTCATGGTTTGATCATATCTTTCTTCTTGTTGCACTTCATGAAAGTCTATCATTGCCTGATCGTGTTCAATTGCTTGGTCATTGCTATTTTCATTCCAGGCACTATCATCACTGTTAATAACTACTGGCCCCGATTGTTCATATCTCACAAGAGATTTGGGCTCCCTCTGATTTACAGGCTCTTGGAATGAAATCTGCCTTCTTGTACTATCTGTTGATTGAAGCTGATCACAATCATCTAATTGTGAAAGTTTTCATCGGAATGCCATTCCATTGGTGAAGAGACTAGTTGAATGGGAACTGGTGTATTTGTTTGCAGATGAGAAGGCGCTTTGTTACTTTGTGATTCTGGGATATTAATAGTGTGGGATACGTCGTGTTGTTCGGTAGAACTTTTACTGTATCTAGGTGGTATCGGGTCATTTAGAGTGGATCGCTCTCCAGTCAAGTTTCCCGAGTACTGTGCTTGTGTTTGAGCAGAAGTTGTTGGATCAGTAAAGTCATAATTTTCATCTGCCAAGTGTTGCATATTATTGTTGGCCCCTTGTATTGGTTCATCCTTAAACATGACATCCTCGTTGGATGTCGCATGTGGGGTGAAGCTTATATTCCATTTATATCCTTGGACAGGCGTGTAGTGGGGATGATAGATTAGGAAATTTTTGTCTGTGTTTACTTGGAAACCAATAAACCACCCTTTGGTGGCTCTTGCCTCAAATTTTCCTGGCTTTGGATTAGTCAGCTTATAAGCTCGGCATTCTGTTGGAAATTCTGACTCTCGAATTTATGACTCAATCATTACCTGTTTTGTCTCAGGTTCCCGACAAGATTGACTCTCTCTACAAATGTCCTGAGTACGCTAATCGCGCCTACTGTCGCCTATACGTTTGGATATTTACGTACTACAGTGTACCTTGGCTCATCATGGTAGATGAGAGGTGGCTAGTCATCACTAGGTTTGACAGGCACACGAGGCTAGCGGGAATTTCTCCCTTAGATGTATATATAAGTCCAATGTTCCCATAGTTGTAAAATAATTTAAGTCTTCTTTACTTCATCATATTTATCCTTATAATATCGTACAGAGTATATTTTCCAACACATCCAAATCAGGGGAGAATTATAAAGTCGATTTTATCCGGGTATGGTTGCTTTAATCTCTTTAGAAAGTCTATTATTGGTATATTGGTTGTTCTGAGATAGTGCAGCCTATTAATAATAAAGCATGCATGCTGTACTGCCCAGGGCCAATAACTGGCTGGCATTCCAGCATCAATTAGCATAGACCTTGCTACCCTCAGGACTACTTTATTTGCCGCTTCTGATGTTCCGTTTTGTTCCGGAGTGTCTGGTGCCGAGATATCAGTTCTGATACCATGTTGATCACAGTAGGCTTTCATGCGCATAAATTTTGAGCCTCCATCTCTGAATATTACTCTCACGCGTTTACTATAGTGATGGTGCATGGTTTCGACCCAATGGATAAGAGCTTCCGCAATCAAGTCCTTTGTATGAATAGCCAGTACCCACCTCATTCTGGTTTTGGCATCAGTAATAATGACAGCGTATTGATGTCCAAGGATAGATGGTGCTATCTTTCCAACAGTGTCAATAAAGACCTCATCTAGAGGCTCATTTGGCGTCGGCCTCGGTTTGCGTGAGATAAAACGTTGGGCTTTGCTTAGATGGCATGTCTCACACGTTCCAAGTTCCGAGGTATCAATACCTTCTAAGCCAGTTGTTTGTAACGCTGTCATTTTGAGTATTTTTTGTGATATATGACCTAGCCGCTGATGCCATCTTTGGGCATTTATGTTTTTCGGCACCCTTGCAACACCAGGTGCTATAATAGGAGTTTGCTTAATACTGCTAGTCGGACTTAGCTTTTGGAGGTATGAAATATCATTTTTTACGATAATGCTTGCTACTGGTGTGTCTGTTTGATCGCCGTTATTATGTACGAGAACTCCTTTATCAGTGTTGTGTGTAAGGTTACCTAATCTCTGTAACCTTCCTACAGAGATTATATTGCATGAAGAATTAGGTGAGTATAGTGTGTCATGGAGATCTAGTTGTAGGTTACCAATTTTAATACGTGCCAAACCTTGCTGTAATAGAGCCATAGTTCCAACTGCTTGATCAAATTTAAAGGGTTTTGTCAGGATTGCCTTCTGTATAATCTACATATGTGGAGATAACCAGAATCTAGTGTTCTATGATTCTGGTCTGGCCTTTTGGCCGAGTGGTTATGCAACTATCTCATGCATAATTTAGGATGGCGCCCTTTATCCTGGATACCACCTCTTTGACCCTTGTCTCCGCCCTGCTGTCTACATGCTGCTCTGACACATGGTCAACTTTTTTATTCAACATATTTTGAAGCAGTGATATTTTGTTATTGTCAGGCCAAAAGTCACCCCGAGCCTCAGTCAATTTGTTAGACCAAGATGCATAAAAATTCGACCACTGTTCATTGTCATCCATTTACATTGACTGGAGCTCTGTTTTCGCTCTTGAAACTCTCGTTGAATCTAGAAACAGTCTATCCAGAAACTCGATGAAGTCTTCTGGGTCCCTAGTGTTGTAGACTCCACTCCATTTGTAGAAGGGACTGGCTTTTGTCCTAGCCGTGCCTTTCAGTGCGTTGTATATCATTGAAAAAGCACGAGAGTTGTTGTATCCAAATAAATACCTGTCACGGACTGACTGATGTGGAGATGATTCATGGTGTTGAGTTACTTCGATGGCATTCTAAGCTATTCTAGCAATTAGTTTCTAGATGTTTCCGGATAGTATTTTGTACTCTTACCAGTTCACTGGGCTTCGATCAGATTCTAGGTCACTCTCAGGAGTTCGACAGGAATTGGGCTGGAACTAGATTACTGTAGTCTGTAGTAGATAGTGTCGAAGTATAAGTAGCTGAGTTATCTACATGTCGAAAGCTCTCCAGCTTTCAGTCTTGTACTATTACCTAGATATCCAAGAATCAAGAACCTAGTCTTCTGTTAATATATTGTCTTTATTATCAAGTATCCAAGATTTCCCACCAACCATTTCCAAGTTAAGTAACCAAGTCCCAAGAGAGCCCTGACACTAAAATTATCAATCATTTTTGAATTGGGCTTTTCACCATTGCATAAGTGCTGCAATTACTTGAAAATTGTGATGTAAGTCTCCGTTTTTTCCTGTGAATTTCTCTCGTAATAGTTTATTCCATGTTAAGATTTGCCAGCTGTGAAGCTTTTCCTTGTCACCATATTTCATACCCTATTCCTATAAATTGCAAGACAAACGCAATTCCTCAAATTGAATTGATATCATATGATATTGTGACCAGATGGTGCCACCAGAGTATTTTCAGTCATTATATAAACTTAATTTTATTGTAGTGATAAATCTGCTTAAAACTTATAAAGGACATCTGTTCACTCCATAATGTAGCAATACAACCTCTTCAACATATGGGAGGAAACTCTATTTCATAATTATGTAAGAAATACATCCTATAAAAACTAAATTCTATGACAGGGTTTAATATAAAAATGACAGTAATATATATTTTCTGTCTGCAACATATATGAGATTTTTCAAACATTGAAGAAAATGGTAATGCACATCAATAACTATTTTCATGAAAAGATATTTAAACAAAATGCTTGTGAAACATAAACTGAGAACCAAATTTAGGGAATCAGACGATATGTATCCTGAAACTGGAAGTTTACATGTAGTAAACAAGGGCATATAACCTGCTCCCAATTGCAGCGGGGCTTGAACACCTCTATCCAGAGCTCAACAAGTCATATTATGGCCAGATATCCTTAAAAAGGTTTCAAGGAGAATATTCTCAGCAACAGTGAATAGGAGAAGGTTTCCGAGAAAACCCTGACAGTTAGAGATGGAGGGGCTGGCGTCTTGACTATATTTGCCATAGTATTAGTTGAGTCAAGTACTGTCTCAAGTTAGATATAAAGAAGCTGGAGCTACCACATAGTAGTTCTCCAGCTTCTCAATCTTTCATTCTTTTGATCTTTGATCTCGAAATCTAGTACTTATATAATATCATACTTTTAGATCCTGACAGTCTGATATTCTAAGTCTTCAAATTCATATTTACATACTCGTACTTGTGTTCACCCTGATCTATCAGCCTTAATTGCTGGCTCGGCAACACGGCTGCTTGACTTTGTGTCTCGACTCTCATCTAGTTCTCCAACCTTTGACCACCTGGCACCTCGCCAGTTGGATAATATCTGAGTATCCTTTGTTAGCAATTATAATCTGAACAATTAATAGTACATTAACTTTGGCAGATGGCAATCTCCAGTATCCCTAGCGCATGCCGTAATATAACCCCTCTGTCATTAAAGTTGAAGAGCGCATTGATACAAGTAACTACCAAAGTGAAACTAAGTACAAAATTTGTATTCATGTGTGTACCAACACTATGGACTGCTTGATAGTCCCAATTTTTCAAATATCTAACAGTATTAAAGACTATATCAGGAACTATATTGAAGTCAACTTCACACTGGACATTGGAAGTCTTAAAGAGGATAGAGTCCAGGCTTAAGTGGCACCAAACTTAGCTGAACAATTGATTTAAGGTATGCAATAGTTACAGTGAAGCCATGCTGAGTAAAATTTGGTCAAGCTTTAACCAACTCTACAGAAATACTAGGGTTAGGGTTAGGGTTAGGGTTAGGGTTAGGGTTAGGGTTAGGGTTAGGGTTAGGGTTAGGGTTAGGGTTAGGGTTAGGGTTAGGGTTAGGGTTAGGGTTAGGGTTAGGGTTAGGGTTAGGGTTAGGGTTAGGGTTAGGGTTAGGGTTAGGGTTAGGGTTAGGGTTAGGGTTAGGGTTAGGGTTAGGGTTAGGGTTAGGGTTAGGGTTAGGGTTA